>JAVIWC010000550.1:0-1200000 GCA_031894815.1 Creontiades dilutus
TATTTCTGAAATAACCCTTCTACGTAAATAACTGATCTACTACGTTTATTAGAGTTAGTAGGTGGGATTATTCTACTATCTGAACTCGGAACCTCGGGCCTGTATTTCTTGTAATTGCATTGTAGATGATGTGAAAAGAGAACTATTTATATTGCAGCCTGGTTGATCAATTAGAAACGAAATTAGCCACAAGGGTCGAAGGAACTGATACTGTGTCTCTATACTTTCAATAGCTTCTAGAAGTCCCAAAGGCAAATGAAACAGAAGGAACCTTTACCAGGACCTTTGTACGGAAAAGCAAAATCAGAATACCTGAATGGTGCAACTGCAAATGGACATGACGTAAACATCCACGAATAGAACAACGCAATCTGACGATATAAAATAAAACACGTAGCTTCTCTTCACTTGCTCACAATTAAATAACATAATCTTGATGAACTCAATGGAATCCAAAAAAAAAAAAAAAAAAAAAAAACGCTGCAAATTTTTTCACTGGGGTTTATTAAATGATTCATGATTTGAATTTCTACTAAGCTTTGGAGTGTGTGTGTTACACAGGTGATAGAGCGATTATTGCATTTCGGGAGATATGCATAGAGCACTTAAATCGGTTCTCAACCAAAATACCTATTTGGATTGATCAGTTGATCATATTTGTGTGCCTCCTGAAATTCAGTAACCGCTCTATCACCTGTGAAACACGCACACTCCAAATCTTAGTAGAAATTCAAATCATGAATCATTGAATAATAAACCCCAGTGAAAGGATTTGCAGCGTTTTTTTCAAGAGCGATTACAATGGAAAAATATTCTGTCAGAATGCTTCAACCAGTGTATCGGCTATAAACCCTTTCAGGAGTTAACACCAGTATCCACATTCACTACATCACTAGGTTACTGCGATAAAAACAAAAACGCTGTTGCTTTTGTTTTGATCGCAGTAACCTAGTGATGCAGTGAATGTGGATGCATATATTGGCACCATAAATCGGGCCATACATGGGGAATGGTGGAATGCCCTGGGGAGGGGCTCATTCGATTCCTCAAGGAAAGTTCTTCAAAAAATTCAACATTTAGGCCGCCTTGACTTTTTTTTTGAGGTTTTTAGGGATTTTACAAAACTTTGACAACCTTTAAAGGGCACTTTAAATTAAGTGATAGTGCTGGCTAAAGAATTGGGGGTTGTCGGACTTTTCCTGAAAATTTCAGATTTTTGGCTCCAGCCGTCTGGGAGAAATGGTGCGTACGGCGTACGGCGGACGGACGGAAAAATTTATATTGCAGCTTTGGATTCTTTATTATTGAATAATAAACCAAAACTGTTGAAAAAAATTCCATATGATTAAATCAGCTGATTCTACTCTCACATGATGTTAGGCTGTTTTCACTCTCCAGGCACGTTTACATTCACATTCGTGTTGACGTCCTTTTTTTATGTCAAAGTTGTAGTCCTTGGAGAGATGCACTGCCGAACGTAAGGCTCATTCGATTCATTGAAGGGACGTCTTCCAATCACGAACATAAAAATTGTTGGTTTAAAATGTTTTCTGTATTCAGGTTTTTGAGAATTTCAGCTCGTTGATTTCACTCTTTAGGATTGACTGAATGATTGAACTTGGGTCGAAAGTCACAATATGGCTCTAGTTGGGACGGCGACCAATGCCGAGAATTCAGTCCCAACGACCCGTGTGTGTAGCGCGTTCTTACTTTACAGTAACATTTTTATCTTGTAACATTTCAGCGTTTCAACCTCCGTGTCAATGTACAGTATACTGCACCTTTGTGGGCATTCAGATATCAGCTCGTGTTAAGTACAGAAGACTAGTAAAGTTTTACTGTTTGAGGATTTACATCTAAGATGAAGTCAGGGACCGTATTTAACCCGGGGCAAGAAATAAATTTGGCGCCCCTGCGAAGTATACGTTTTCTATCTCCTTAGTCCTTTCTTGTAGGCCTATTGCAGTCCTTATTTATATTATTTTTCCTTTTAGTAAAAATTTTCAAATTTACTCCAAACGGTCATTATATTTAAAAGAACTTGGTAAACTGTCACTTTTTTGCCTAATTGGCGTCCCCTAGTTACGTCCCTGGATGAAGTCATAAATGGTCTTTGGTAAACCTAGAAGTCAATTACAAGATGTTGATACACACTCATCAGCTGAATTGTGCTTGTGGCCAATTTGTTCCCTAGTCGATTCAGGGAGGTGACGTATAAATAGAGGTCTTTTCAAGGTGTATAGAATGTTATTACAAGGTATGTTAGCGCCGATTTTAGATCATCCCTCGGTCCCGTAGACTTATTAGAAGGGTTATCCAATCCATAAATAATATAACTATGTGTAATAATTTGTATTATTTTCTTGAATGAGTTTTTGGCTTACTAAACCCTATTAACTTTCAACTGTAAGCGCCATACGTTTTTACAGAACACACTTGTATTAATTTCTTTCTACCAAAAAACTTGTTTTCTGTGCGGATTAACGATCAGATAATCAGGTTCATCCTCGGTGTTAGGAAGATATTGAGAACCTTGATAGTGAAACAATATCATCCAGCGAGCACTGCTAGAGGCTTGCGGGGGCCGTCGGCAAAGAAGGGGTGCGTAGTGATGTAAAGCTCTCCTTCTTCCGTGTTGCCAGCCCACGTCTCCGGAGGGAACAACTTTCCAAGCGCCGCCTTCTGATTCTCTTCCAACCTGTAGGACATCGGAAAGTTGGTAGTTAGTTCAGATCCATCAATAAAATTATCCATGAGACCTATAAAGTAGATTATTAACATATTATTGATCATTGGGGACCATCAAATTAATTATTAATCATAGCAGATTATCAAATCAATTCCATGAATCCTAATTGCTTCTGAATCTACCTAGAGAATAGACGGTTTGTTTTCAACATTTTCGTTCAAGTGCCTAAATTCAAAATCTGCAATGTCCGTCCTCCGTACGCAGTACGGAACGTAAAAGGCCTTAGAATTTGTGGAAACAAAAAAACTGTTCTTTCGCCCATGGACTCCACTTTGGGTTTAGCTAGTCCAAAAACATGATTTTTTGAGGGTTTTATTAAGTAATGTTGGACACCGAATCGAATGAGATGAGTCCCAGATCAGTTTGAGTTCATCTAACCTGAAAAAATTCATTTTAAAGGTTTTTTAAAATTCATTTTTATAGGCATTACATTTTGCATACAGCCACTAAGTGTGCAAGATGAGTACATTTGTTAAATTGTTATATTGCTAACATCAATAAATTTAACCAGTTCCTTATATATCACAATATTTCTTGATGCCAAGATTGAATTATAATTTGGATGGATACCTGTTTTTCTGAAGATATAATCAAAGAACACTAATCTCGGACCATCATACACTGGACACTCCATGATATTGTGTTCTAGCGTTCCATTAGATGTTCCGCATTTTAGAGGTTACAACGTTGAAGAAAATCTGTGTGAAAGGAGGATTAGGGGGGGGGGGGGGACGAACCCGTATGAAATAATTTGCAGTTTTTCTATTTAATCACTTTGATCTCGCCGGAGATCACGCAGAACTGACCTAAAAGGGATCGGATATATAGCTACCACGACATTTTTTCCCATTTTGTGCCCGAATGCTTTTTACGTTGAATTTATGCTTTGAATATGACTTAAAACTAGGAAAATCACATAAAAAGCGGTTATCAAAACAGTATCCTTAACTACGTCCCCTCCCATATGTCTTTCTTGACATTTAATGCCCTTTCCAAAGGCTGTTAGATTTTTTATGTAATGCTTCCGAGGAAAGTTAGTACAGTTTTTCTAGAATAGAAAAGTATATAGTAGTTAGAAAATGTAAAGAATCACTAACAAGAAACCTAAGAGATTTTTGGACAAATGAATTGCTATTCTGACGTAACCTTACTGATATTTCGCTCCTGTATTTTCGTGCTAACTCTCATAAACGAACTTGTTCGAAGTTTCTTCAACACTTGAAGAACACTTGATTGAACTTCTGAAGCTTCTGGTTAACCATTTATAGAGATAAAATAATTAAAGAACAAACCAATATAGTTGTTCCAAGAAGTTATTATTAACCGTCATCTATGACATAGATGACAGTTGATAATAACTTCTTGGAACAATTATATTGGTTTACATTGTAGGCATGAAGTTACGATCAATCGTTTTCGGCGAAGTCTTCATGACGGAGTACGCATTAGGCAAGCCCGCACGACCGCTCGGTCTTGAAGAAGGTGTATACCTGACCCCTGCCATAATGACCCTCCTACATCGGGACTGGTGCTACAAGCATTGTGATATAATAATGGCCTTTGTAAAGAACAATAAGTATTCTTAAAGACACTTTTAGGCTGGAGAAAGTGAAGTCAAGGGCACTGATTTGAAAGGCTAAACTTGAAAAATGAGATTTTCCTAGTCAGAGATATTACCTAATATCATTCCGGCGAGAAAAATGAGATAGGAAAAACTCTCACAGTAGCTTTCTTTAGTATTGCAGCGGCATAGGTAATAAAAAATGGATAGAAATAGCTCATTTTACGCGGAAGCATAGGCGATTTCTTCGATCTATCATCGATAAAATAGGAGCCTTTTAGGAAATTCTGCGCAATCTCGGGCGAGATTATGCTTTTCTTAAATTATTATATTGATACCTTTAACTGTTTTTGTTATTAAAATGATTTTATCGTGATCATATGAATGTAAATATCTATGAATGTATAAGGATCGCCCTCGCTTGGTGTTTGGTTGGGGTTGTCGCGGTCCGGCCAGGGTGCCCGGCTTAGAGCTTCTCGGTGATGGAGAATGTGTCGCTGGTTGCAACTTATTCGCTTTTATCAACGCCACGTGCCTAGCAGGGGACGGCTGGGACCGGGTTTAGCTGGGGACCCATGGCCGGCACCTGCCGTGGCTTGGCTGGTTGATTGCATTTGTTTACAATTGGTAGCTCGGTTAAAGAAATGGTAAATTGATATCCCAAGCCTGGTAGTACCTCTTGATAAGATGTTTCTGGGCTATTTCCACACATTCTGGGTTCCCGCGCCACAACTCCAGAGTCGACATGTGGACTCCTCTGCTGAAAGAAAAGGTGATGTACCAAGGTTTGTTGACGACCGTCCTGACAGCTGCGTCCAGAAAGGCTGTGGCTTCCTGCTCCTTCAAGCTGCCAGCGAGAAAGCAGATACCTTGAAGCGAAGCCGGGACCTACAACATTTCAACATTTTGTTGGGTTCAAATTAGTAAATCTACAGAGAAGTGGTGTAAGGTTTCTTGCAATCAGGAAATGAAAACATATCTATTTGAGTTGAAGAGTTAAAGACAAAATTACCCTTCTTCCAATTTCATCTAGATTCCATTCCCCAAAAATGAACGAAGTGGCATAAGCATCTTCAGAGCTTCTTGAAATATGGAATGTGATGAATCCATTTATATTATTCCATTCTGTTTCAACTTTTCAGAAGGTGATCTATTTTTCATTAACTCCGGATAACTACCATGATTACAATGGTTCCAATGTTGTGTGCCTAGTTGATGGATGGCTTCAAACGTATTGTTTATAAATTTCACAGCGAATGTAAACTAAGTTATCCAATGGAGTGAAAACTGATCATTAAATTTCATGACGAATTTGGTGGTCGTGCGGGTTGATCTTGGTCATATCAACAAATGAGTGATTTTCATAGCTGAATCGATAGTTGAGAATTGTAACGTTCATTTGCTCGATTGGTCTGTGGTTCAGCCCTTCCGATTAGGAGAAAGGGCCGGAAAATCCTTTAGTTCTAAGCGAGAAGGTCCGAGAGGCAGCATGATTCGATCAAATCCGAAACCAAACTCATTTTTATGAAGGAATTCAAACTCGAGTATCTCTGAGCAATTCCAACGTAACAAAAACATTGATTAGTCCGTTTGGTATGTGACCACTTGGGGCAGTTTCCTGCATTACTCATCCTGCTACAAAGACTAGTAGGATTACAAAACCTAGAAATGGTGTGATTTTGGAATTTTGACTAAATGATTTTTTAGGCTCATTTTAGGCACTCTAATTTTGCCTGCCTAAAAAAAAAAAAAAAATTGTTAGCCGCAAAAGAGACATGAAATTTAACGCTTTTTCCCGAAGTATTATCAAGTTTGAAATTTTAGTGTAAATTAAGGGGGTTATTGCAATTTCAGTGAAGTAGGTTCGGAAACACGTAAAAATTTAAATGTGGAAAAAGTGGCATTCTTAGCGGAGTAAAAAAAGTGGTAGGAGTCACTTTTGGTCGGAAATGAGTTGTGGAACACGTGGTCAGGCAAGATTCGCATTAAATCCTGTTTAATATGAACGAAGCATATTAGCATGACTAGTAGGTTGTTCCAGAACTATTATTTATGCAGTAGCTATAATAAAAACTTTAGGAATCATATTAGATAGTCACCGTTCTTCGGAATGCTTCTAAGGTACATTCAGCCATTTCTTTTAAAGTGTATTTTTTCGGACATTGCATCCCAGGGGTCACGAAATTGACTTTCAAGATGGTCCCTTCCATGAAAATGTGATGATCTTGGAGAGCTTTCACGACAGCAGCTAACACAGCCTCCGTTACCTATTGCAACAGAAACAATGACATATTACTCCGTACCTACTATTGATTGCGTGGATAAGAATTTACGATTTCACACTATTCCCAGTCCGATCGGTGTCTGCGGATCAGCAAATAACTGCGAGTGTTGAACCTTAAAATGAGCATCCCCCCACCACCACAATGACATGAGCTATCAAATGATTCAACATATAATAAACCGGTGTTAGGATTGGCTGCATTTTAAGAACTGGACTCAAAATATGGAATTGGAATTAAAATTAATCTTTGGTATTCCAAGTAGTGTATTTTGTGGTGTACGGATCAGATTCTTAAAAAAATGGAAGCCTTGATTTGTATTTTTGATTGATTTGGATAAAATAAACCATCATGAACCTCTGATAAAATATATAATTCTCTAAACCACTATCTTCTGTAAGCCATTCAAGATCCGTTAATCGATACTTTTAAGTGAAATTATTATTCTGCTTGTGAACTTTGAACTAAAAGCTCTTCCAAGCAGGTCAACAGCAAGTTGAAAACTTGTAAACTAGCTACTGCTTCAGTTTTGAATGGTTATGTAAACTCACGAGGAATATTATGATGCGAATACAACTTTCCTTAAATAAACATAGTGATGGAGAAACACAATGTGTCTATTTGTAGTACTTTACAAACAACCCAGTTCCAAAACTCCGAACTACGAGTATGTTCCTACCTTTTGCATCCTCCTCAACGAATGATTCCCATCTTGTTCTATATCCGGTTCTATAATCGGGACCATCCTGCAAATAAAATGTCTCCTGGTCAATATTTCGGCCTTAACTATTCTTGAAATCGGGTTCGGCCCTAAAATTGGTTAGATTAGAGCAGTGTGTCCTGATAGTTATGAACAAAAATGATTGGAAACCTAAATTCAAAGCCAAATTCATATTTCTAAGCAGCCAAACAAATGTTGTCGGATTTTTCATGGAATCTATTGAACTTGAACATAAAATTGCCTTGAATACTTACATTATACATGCACACTAGATAAATTGAATATAAGAAATCGGGCTTTTACTGAAATAGGGAAATGGGATATGATTCCTTGGAAAGTTTGGACAAAAAATCGACTGAGGGAAACCTCCCAGAGGTTCAGGTCCGTTGAAATTCACCCATAACCGATAGTTGCAATCTCGGAACCAAAAGAGACTCCACAAACCACAAAATAACATGAGCAATAAGGGATTACTCAGACAAGCACCTTGACAGGTAAAATTACAGAATCTGAAAGGTTATAAAAACTAAAAATGACAGCGTATTAGTATTCCATTTCTTTATTGGTTATGTAAGTAGAAAGCGAGAAGAAAGGCACGCAAATTGGCATTCGAAAATAACGAAATTTGGAGCTTCGCCAAACTTGGAGGTGGAAAAGAACAATGTTAGCCAACTTGGGTAGTTTCTAACTTTCTGAGGGATATTGGAAAACAACCAAGCAATTGGACCTCAACGCTGCGACTGACAGTTGTAATTTCAATCTGAAACCTGCCCCTTAATTGATACCTCTGTATACCTCGGCTACAATAAACAAGAAATGATTGTTCAAAATTAACGAAGAATATCATTTTAAAGTGTCTATAATGACATTTATGAGGAGTATGTTTGCCAATTATGATATGTTAACCTTTTATGCACTCATTGGTAGTATGGTCAGGCTATTCTTCTGTCAATAATGATGTTCTTCCTTATATCGTGAAGTGGTGGGGAGAAGGTGAAGTGGCTAGACTTAGGGTAAGTGTCCCAAAGGCCGCCTACGCTCCTAATTCCGCCTACTCGCTTTCTGAAGGCCCTAACAGCACTTTCTACAGGTTTGAGATGGTAAGATCTAGTTCAAGGATTGCCTATTTAAGGGTGCTAGGATTCGTGGTGTAGTTGTTGCCCAAAAATGTGTGAATAACGTTGTTGTTTTCTTATGGTCTTCGATCGAACTGTTCTCCCAACTTCATCCAACTGAAACACCTGGTAAGTTTCGTGTTTCAATTTTGCTTCCGAGTCTACCAAGGTAGCGGAAGCATTGTTTTCACTTTCGGAATGTGAAAATTTTTTTGTCTCCAAAATCAAAAATTCCACTCTTATTTTGCTTTTTAGACCTTTCTGAACAATTTTGGTTCCGTGCCTCTCTGTGTGTCTGTCTGTTAGCAAATCCTTGTTACGGGCAAAACTACACGAAGTTATAGTCCGATTTTGATGAAATTTTCAGGGATTGTGCAGGTTGGGGTGTAGATGGTCCCCTATAAGTTTCATGACCCCCGGATCAATAGTAGTCTCTACGCATGCGCAAACGAAATCCTTGTTACGTGCATAACTCCGGGAGTTCTTTACCAATTTCGATGAAATTTTCAGGGATTGTTCGGTTTGATGTGTAGATGGTCCCCTATGAGTTTCATGACCACCGGATATGTTATGGATACGAGGAAGCTATGTGCCACACCCACTTGGCAGACGTTTTTTCTCTTGAATCACGTTAAAGCTTGTGATATAGCGATTCAACAGGTGTATTAAATTTAGAGAATAATCGTACCTAGTTTGTTTTATCAAGTGATGTTCAAAAAATGTTTATGTTATGTTTAACAGTTATCACTGTTCCCAATTTCGCCTACAAAAGCGCTCCTAATTTCGCCTACTAGGCGGAAATAGGAACACGCTGGAAATTCTTCCTCGCCACTTTTATCTCAATTCGCAGATGTCTGAGAAGAAAGGGAAGATGCTTCGTCGAACTTCCTATGAAGCAGAAGATTTAAAGAAAGCGGTTTCATCAGAAAATACTGTGGAGAGAGAGGGGGGTGAAAGTGTTGTCATCACCAGCTCACCATACAAAAAAATTTGGCTGATTTCTACGATGCTAAATACCAAAAGGCTTCAACAAGTGGCCAGCAAAAACTTCCCAAAAAAGGGAGTTCAAAAAAAAAAAAAAAAAAAAAAAAAAAATTAAATAAAAAAATGATAACAATAAAAGCACAAAGAAGAACCCATGGTAACGAGAGTGAAAGAAGCTTGTTTAAATTAAGGTTTGCACAAGCTAACTTTATTTGGAAGTATTATATTCACCAGTATTGGAATATAAGTTCATTTTAATTATATTCAGCTTGGTACCAAATGAGTTTTACTTCTTCACATCCTCAGCCTATTGCCTGTTCCTAATTCCGCCTGGGCGAAATTGGGAACGCTTTTTTTGGGAATCACGATTTTGAGTTTTCGCACTCTATCTGGAATAACTTCTAGCAGGATTTTTCAACAGCAGTTTGGGCTACAGGGATCAATAACAGGACTCCACTGGTAATATTAAGCATTTTTTTGATCGGTTTCACCTAAAAACAAAGCTGCTATAAGGAAAAGCAGTTATGGTAGGCGGAATGTGGGACACTTACCCTAAATATATATCTACTCTACTTCTCATGAGGGTCCACAATTGCCTACTAGAATTTACGAAATACTCTTATCTACCAACTTCATTCATTCTTGTGCTTGTGGGAAATGGAACTAGAATGTTATGGTAGAAGTCTTGAATTCGTATTTGTTGAATTAGAGTCGTAAACGTATATTCAGTTAACAAACTGATCACCAATCGGGATGTTGGCTGCCCTTCGAATTCCGTATGACAGCTAGTAATATGACCTTTTAAGTTGTTAGTCTGGAAATGAAAACTGTCAACATGCTCGCGTAGGTACCATAAAAATAATCACGATGAGTTTGTAATTTGAGACGACACAAGGTAGCAGATGTTATCACCATCATTTGGCGTCCTCGCTCCCGAATATCGTGTATTATTAAGTAATAATTGATAATACCCCTGTTACATATGACTACCACCTGTGCGGCACCCAGCTTCTAAGAGTCAGTGAAATGCATGACCTGGGAGTGTCCCTTGATTCCAAGCTTTCGTTTTCTGGTCACGTCGATAATGTCGCCAAAAAAGCCTTACAACGCCTCGGATTCATAAAACGCAGCACCCGGGAGTTCCACAATACGCAAGCAATCACCCTACTTTATGAATCGCCTTTATTGCCCATCCTAGAGTACGCTTCTCCCATTTGGTCTCCTAGGTACTCGGCCCACAGGTATGCCCTGGAAAGAGTCCAGAGAAGGTTCCTGCGTTACATCGCCTTTAAGCAGGGGACACCTTCGGGTGAGGTGAACTATGGTGTCCTACTGGAGGGTTGTCGCCTTTCCTTCTTGGAGGGTCGACTATCTATCTCGGACCTCACCCTTATGTGGAAGCTACTCAACAACAAACTATCCTGTCCGGAACTGCTCTCCAGATTGGGTCTCCAGGTTCCCCGCATCTCCTCCCGTGCACCTCTCCTCTTCAGCACCCAGCATACGCCAACGAACTACCTAATGAATGTGCCACTTCACCGCCTCCCACGAACAGCAAACCGCTACCTGGAGTTATTCCCCGATTATGACTTTTTCAACGATTCCGCCTCCACACTCAAGTCTCACATCTTATCTCTGCCTACCAACCTGTAAATCATTTTTTTGTAACTATCCTTCATTATTTTTTTTTCTCTTCTCTTTTGTAACACAACATGTAATTGGGCTTGTCCCGTTCAATAAATAAATAAATACGTGGATGACTACCTTTTGGACTGGCAAACAGATGCAAAGCGCGCGAGCGTTAGGGCGTTATCGTTGATGGCGACAGTGGTAGGGGTCGTCTTGGAGATACGGTAGACGCAGCGCCATTTGGCGAAGTGCACCCCCGCGTTCTTGAAGGCCTCGCACTTTTCGGCCAAGTTTTCCAGGCCTACGGTGATCGGCTCGTCCAGCGACCTGGAAACATTTACGTATTGCTGTTGCTGCTATCAACCTTATACACTACATGACACAATAATGAAATAAAATAATAATAAAATAAATGCAAGGTAATGCAAGGGGGGTTTGTGTCAAACAACTAGTCAATAACACAAAGCATAGAAGAGGGTTTCTCTCTTCCGAAGTTGCAGGTTTTTTGGGATTTAAATGAAAGCCACCCAAGTTCATTCTGGCCTGAATTTCAATTCGGTCAAGCACTCGATAACGGAACCAAACAGTTCATTGGCCTCATAGGCTCGTAGTTTAATTAATAGAAAACTTCATCAGACAGTGGTGGAGTGTGCAAAAAGCCGTTTCTGTTCATGCCCTGCCGAGATTCATCCTGTCACGCCCGATTCGGGAGTGAATAAAATAATAAACAATCGAGCGAGACATGAGTCGTTGTTGGGGGACTTTTTATGCCAGGGAGTCCAAGGTGGTCTCATAAGAGACCAGTATCTTGCCAGAAATCAACCGCTCCAGCTCGCGTGTGCCCATCTTCTTCCCACGTTCAAAATAATTTTCAACGTCTTCCTTCGCTGTCTTTGCATTATTGCTAAGATCCACTCATAATATAATTTTAGTTTCTCTTAAGACCTACGAAGATTGAAGTGCCTCCTCATATACTTGGTTTTCTTTGGCTCGGGGTGGTGATTTTATTGTCCGCTTTCGAAATCTTTTCACCTGCCATCTCATCTCCGTCTTTTTTAAAACATAGGATGTGGAAATTGTGATATGGTTAGTTGGTCCTTCCCGATTCTTGAATCCGTTACCTTGGGAGATGAATCAGACGCCTTCAAGCGTCTGGGTCATACTCTGAGCGTGGCGAGCTTCAGGTACCGCATTCAGCTCAATGGAAGGGGCAACTATATCACTCCATCACCTCACAAAATACAATAAAAATTCAATTTGGAAAAATAATTGTGCGGGTATTAATTGTTATCATTAACCACATCCTCATATTGAATTCCTTTTCATCCTATTGTAAAATTATTTTATGACGACCCTGGAAACAGTCATAATCCTTAGTTCATTCTGTTCATGAAACTCACTCTAGTAGTAGATTCTAGAACCCAAATGATTAGGTACCAAAGATTTTGGATAACGTAGATAATTAGAACTACCTGGTTCAAACGTAGTTGGGGAGTGCAGATGGCCGTTTCAGCTCATGCCCCATCCAACATATGTATTACGTATCAGATCAGAATACCGACTCGAAACATATAAGAAGGTGAATGTTGTAAGAAAAGTGTTGACCAATTGAATTGAAAGAGTTCCATATTTGACGGTATACGGTAGGTCGATATCTTTGAAGAGTCGGTTAAAAAGAAGAATTGGCGACGAGGAGCAAACATTGCGCTACAAACGCGGAATTGGTTTTCATGTAGGTAGATAGGTCTTGGATCGTTGCTTTTGTCATCGTCCGACGTTGCGAACCTATTCAACAGAGACTCTGTTGGTCGATTTTCCACGTAAAGAAACTCATAAAATATTCATAACGGAAGGGCAAGGGACTTTGCTACTACAACTCTTAATTTTTAGTGCTTGGGGCTTTAGTCTGAGGTATAGTTCTGTATTGGTTCCTGCTTCCAGAACCGCTGGGATCCCCTGAATTTTTGACATTTTTCTGAAGTCGATTAGCGTGTTGGAAATCTCAAAACTTCTAGTGAATCTCTTCTACTATAAGCTAGTGACGACATGTGTGGAAGTTGGTTTAGAAATTGGCGTTTAAATACGGAAAAACGTGGGTTGTTACTGTGAAATCTACGTTCTTACCCAAAATTGACTAACCCAGGAAGAAAAAATACATTTAGTTTGGCATCAGATTTTATTATTTTTTGTCGATGAATGAAATGGTGTTCCTCGTGGGCCTCCACCCTCAACAAATAATAGATTTTCAGGCCCTTTCCCCGAGATACGTAGTTATAAGCGAGTAGTATCTCATCAATTGAATTATTCAATTGTTGATTCAGAACTTTCGACCAGGGGAGAGGCCCTGAAACTTTTTTTGTCGATTCCCGAGAGTGTCACCAATCGATTCATGGAAAAATGTATATAAAATCCAGTATCTAACACTTTTGTTGGCAAGTCGATTTTAGGCGAAAAACGTGGATTTCATCGTAAAAACGCTGCAAATTCTTCCACTGGGGTTTATTATTCAATGATTCATAATTTGAATTTCTATTAAGCTTTAGAGTGTGCGTGTTTCACAGGTGATAGAGTGATTATTGAATTTCAGGAGGCATACAAATATGATCAACTGAACAATCCAAATAGGTATTTTGGACTAATTTTGGTTTTTTGAGAACAGATTTACGTGCTCTAAACATATCTCCTGAAATTCATTAATCGCTCTATCATCTGTGAAACACGCACACTCCAAAGCTTAGTAGAAATTCAAATCATAAACGCAAGCCAATTGAATAATAAACCCCAGTGAAAGAATTTGCAGCGTCTTTTGCATACAAACGTTAATTCGGGCGACCTAACATACACACCCGACTGGCCGCTCGGAAGTGAAAGACAGCTGGGTCGCGTTATGATACACACCTATTCGTTGGCCAATGACTTTCGAACGTTTTATTATAGACACCCGATATGGTTAGGCCGGCTTATATCGTATTCGTATTCTGCCTTCTACGGAGCAAGGAAACTGCTGCATACGACCATTGTTTCAGGGCCATTGACGAGATGCAGTGCCAAACGCTGATCCAAACTCCATATCAGCATGCAAAATGTGTGACTGACTTCGAAAGAAGTATGCAGAATGCAGTGACTCCAGTTTGGCCTGAGGCTGTGTTGGTTGGGTGTAGATTTCATCCGGCACAGGCGTGGTAGGTATTGTCACAATGAAATAGAAATAAATTTGCACATCATACATTTACATTTATCATGATAAATTGCAGGTATAGAAAAATAAAAGGTGTTGGCATGACATCCGTTTACTAACATCGGGTGTATAAGATAATCTTTGTAGGGGTGCATATCGTAATAGAGGGCGTGTAAACTAACGCGCACCCGGGTGCGTATCGTTATGGTTTTTTCCGGCCTGGGTGTGTATCATAAGATCCCCGTTAATTCCTCCTCTAAATTTCAACAAAATATATTTTTATTATACCATTGGGAAACTGAGATTTTTTTTCCTCCGCCGCTATTAATGGCTTTTATGCCATTAAACTTTTTGCCGCCTAATAAAATTTTGCTGTTTACGACCAATCGGTCTCGTCAGGACGAAACTCTCGTCTAGTGCCTTCGAGTCGAGGGTAGTCAATTAGATGGGGTATTGTCATAGGAGTCCCACGGTTGCAGGGACTTCAGCCACGGCTTTCCGCCACTCCGATTCTGTGTAGGTGGGCATACAGATAGTCATGCCCAGTTATTGCTCTAAACGCTGCGACAGACTCATGACCAGGGAGATGTAAAGGAGCGCGGTTCCTAGGAAAGCTGAGATGTTGGGAGTACAGGCTAAAACTCACCCTCGAATCACAGGGACCATAGAGGGGATTGGAAAAAGCAGGGATTTTCAAGGTTTGACAGTTCGTCCTCTACAAGTTCTTTTTTCATCCATTTACTTCATTTCAAAAACTGTGGTTTTCAATCAGGGAGATAGGAAATTTAATGCTCTTTCCTACGGTATAATCAAATTTGAAGTTACTCCTTCAATCAAGGGAGTTATTATCACTTTATTGCTTAAAATCTTAATTCTGACATAACCCAAAAACTAAATAAGATTTAGGGCAATTTGTTTTTGCAAATTAGTTGTATAATCGATAACTGACCTGCGACGGGAACCTCAGCTTAACTAGGTACTCAGAATTAAAGCGATAAAGGTCATTCAGCTCTGGCACCAGACCCTTTAAAAATATATTATGACTCATCATGGGGTTCATGAAACATCGGATTCCTGGGATTCGACAGTTCGAGTAGTGTTTTCACTGGCGAAACGTGATCCAAACAGACTATGTTTAAATGAATATTTAAATACTGAACCCAAGCTGCCTATAAAGGGCAGGTTGTCACACGTTTTCATTTTCATGAAAACGCTGCAAATTCTTTCATGGGGTTTATTATTCAATTGGCTTGCGTTCATAATTTGAATTTCTGCTAACCTTTGGAGTGTGAGTGTTTCACAGGTGATAGAGCGATTATTGAATGTCAGGAGATATGCATAGAGCACGTAAATCTGTTCTCAACCAAAATACCTATTTGGATTGTTCAGTTGATCATATTTGTGTGCCTCCTGAAATTCAATAATCGCTCTATCACCTGTGAAACACGCACACTCCAAAGCTTAGTAGAAATTCAAATCATGAACGCAAGCCTATTGAATAATAGACCCCAGTGAAAGAATTAGCAGCGTTTCATGCATATCAGAATGCTTCAACCCGTGTATCGGCTACAAAGCCTTTTAGGAGTTCACTCCAGTATCCACATTACTACATCACTAGGTTACTGATAAAAACAAAAACAATAATCCAAAATAACGCAAATGTTGGCACCATAAATCGGGCCGTATATCGGGAATGGTTTAAGCTACGAACCTGGGGAAGGGCTCATTCGATTCCTGATGGATAGTTCTTCAAAAAGAGTCCAAATTTAGGCCGCTTCGACTTTTTTTTTTTTTGAGGTTTTTAGGGATTTTACAAAACTTTGACAACCCTTATAGGGCACTTTAAATTAAGTGGGAGTGCTGGCTAAAGAAGTGGGGCGTTGTCGGACCAATATTGATTTTTCCTGAAAATTTCAGATATTTTGCTCCAGCCGTTTGGGAGAAATCGTGCTTGGGGCGTACGACGTACGACGGACGGACGGAAATTTTTTTATTTCCGATTCGGATTCTACACCCTTTGAAACGTAAAGCGTGAAATTTTCAGGGGTTGTTAGAATTTGTTTTTTCAAGAGCGATTACAACGGTTTATTATTGAATAATAAACCAAAAAGCCATTACGAGAAGCAGTGAGTGAACGTTTCGTGAGATGTTTGCATCCGGATGTTTGTTCTTGTCAACACATATTTTGCGGTTTACCCCGGATGAGGTAGTTCAGGAATGCGAACTGTAGCGTGTAGGGTAATGTTCGATCTTACTAGGTCCCCGATGATTAACATTGATTAACACTCATTAAATTGTCCAATGACGAACGCTAAAGTTTCCCCCAAAGCAGCTCATTCTTCGCTATTAGATTTTTGTAGATGATCGTTTATTTGGCGCGTTTAAGGAATCACAAGCGTGTGAATAGTGTGAAAGAACTTGTTGTAATCTTAAAATCGGTAGGTTTTGAGTTGGGAAAGTGTGTTGGCTCCTGTCCGAGCTAACACAAATGATTTCTAGCCCCATGAATTCATTGACCCTTCTAGGACCGCGCAACTTATCTCGCAAACGATTTAAAATTTAATTAGCAAAGGCAAAATCGCAACAGATATGGATAGTTCTCCGTTCCCAATTCTCTAATCTGCAACTCTGATCAAATACCATGCCCGTTAATGAAAACGCTGTAATTGCAATGATGATACTGCAATCCTTTCCGTAGGGAATGACATAGAAACTTCTACCCGCAATCTTCAAACATCAGTGGACGAGGTTGCTAAGTGGACTAAAACTTGGAGAATGAAACTTGATGAATCTAAGTCAGTGCACATAAATTTCACAAATCGCAAGGTCACTCCTTTAGAAATTCAAATCAATTCTAATACAATCCATATGCCGAAACAGTTAAGTATTTGGGAATAACCCTCGACTCCAAACTCACGTGGAAACACCACATTGAAAAGAAAAAAGGAGAACTAAAAATTAAATTCAGAAGAATGTACTGGTTGATGGGTAGCAAATCCCAACTTTCATTGCATAATAAAGTGCTTATTTACAAGCAAATTCTCAAACCTATTTGGACTTACGGAATTCAGCTCTGGGGTTGTGCCAAGAAGTCAAATATTAAGATGATACGAACTTCCCAGAACAAGATACTAAGAAGTATGGTGAATGCATCATGGTATATGCGTAACGACGATATTCACAAAGATTTGAGAATGGAAACCGTTCAAGAAACTGTACAAAAATTTGCAAAGAAACACGAAAAACGACTTCACAAACATGAGAACCTGGAGATGCTCCACGTTTTGGACAACGGAGGAGAACTTCGGCGTCTCAACCGAAACAAACCGTCGGATCTCGTATCGTAGTGCTGGACCGATATTAGTGCACATAAGAACATTATGTGAGTGTTTAGTATATGATATCAATAGGGTATGACTCGCTGGAGAACTACCCTTCAAAGTGAACTTTTAATTTTATCAAAGAAAATACTGATAAATGAATGTATTTTGCAAATGTTATTCAGTCGCAGTAATAAAATACCTGATGCTTTGAAGTTAAACTTCAGGGATATCCTCTGGGCGTTGCAGGCATTATAGAATCAGCCCTTAGAAGAGTTAACTAGTCTACATATTCATCACCTCGTTATTATAAAGTGCACAGCGTGAAACATCCTTTAACCATGGAGGGATTGGTATTCTTTGTCGTGCCGCTATCACACGTTGCAGGCATCACGCTGTCCTGTGACCAATACCCTCTGTGAAATGATTAAATATTTCCACTCAAGCTCAGGAAATGAATTCTAGGTTGGACGATCATCAGTCCCGCATATTGCATTTGGAGAGGAGAATGAGAGACCATAATGTCGTCATATTTGGCCTGATAGATACTCCCGAGGATGTAGATCCTCAGTTGGAGGACACAGTTTGCGAGTTCCTCAAGCAAACGCTCGACGTTCCAATAAAGTTTGAGGATATAGACGATTGCTACCGTCTGGATAAAAATTACTCAGCCAATAAAACCAGGCCTGTTATAGTCCGTTTCCTATCGCTTAAGATCCGTAAAAAAGTACTTAATAAAGCCCCAATTCTGAAAGGCACAGAATATGGAATCAAGCAAGACATCCCTTATGAGTTGAGGAAGAAGTGGGCTCAGGAACGCGAAAGCACAGGGAAGAATGAAAATATGAAGGAAAAGAGAAAGCGTGATTCGCCACTGGCAAGGGCTGGAAAGAAGAAACCATCGTTGCAGGCCTCTAAACTGGATTTTCGACCAAAAGCCTCTCGCGATCCACTATCCTGAAAATAAGGTTTTTCAACTGTCATGGTTATTATGGTAATTTTGGTAATGACATTAATTTTTTTTTTTGACCAAAAATTCAATATAATTTGTATAATATACAAATTATGTGAATCCTGGCTGGACAAGGAAAATACTTTTCAAAATGTAGTCGGGTACAAGTCAGTTGTGTGTGCTGCTGAAAGACACTCGGCAGTGGGACGAGCGAGTGTGGGCCTCACGATCTTTCATCGTAGCACCTTTGAAATAGAAATTCTTCTACATGAATGCAGATACTGGCTGTTTGTTGAAGTTGATAGTTCCCATGATAAAATGATCCTAGGGCTAATCTATTAAAATCAGGGTATGACAGATACAATAGGCCAGATGTTCAGCACAATCTTGAAGGAAATTAGGAACATTTACGTAGGGGTCAAGACTGTTATTGGCGGTGACTGGAATTCCAGGATTGGAGATGGGAACCAGGGTTTTGAAGAGATATTTACGGGGAGTAGACTGACAGATACAAGGAACGCACAAGATAAGCTCACAAATGGTAAAGGAGCAAGGTTGATGGATTTAATGGAGTAAAATGGTTCGGTCTCCCCACTATAAATGAGGATCGCTTCGTTGAGGTCATCAGAGAGGAAAAGAAACTTCACAAGTATCAACGCCTCCCTTCCTTGGATGATCGGCGAATTGAGGCGGATGTCTTGTTTTTGAAGAGGCTATTGGACGGGTCTACGGATTCTCCTGATCTCTTGTCTCGGCTGAATTTCGCCGTACCCCAGTACCCAACCAGGAACTCGCCGATCTTCTACCTGTTCTAACAAACTACCTGCGGAACAACCCTCTGGTGAGGGCACAGCAAGCTGTAAACCACACCATGATGGGTGCCGACACATCGGTTGACTTCATGGCTTCTTCGTTTTCGTCAATTAGATCCCGGAAGAGTCACTAAGTGTGTGCAGTGCGTTCCCAGTTAATGGCGTGAGTTTTCGTTTTCGTTTTCGTTCTAGTTTTCACTTTCTGTTTCCGTTATGTGATTCCTTGGCTCCCTTGTCAAATTTTGTATCTATTCCTTCTTATATTGGGCTTCTGCCCGTGTAATAAAAAATAAAAATAAAAATAAAATAAAACGCCTTCGTCCAGACCACTATCCGAATGCGCCAGTTCATCAGTTCAACAGTGACTCGAAAAATGGAAAAGCAATTTAAAACATAAAGAAAATAATTATTTAGAAAATGTTATTTTAATTTTATAATGAAATATATTAATTAGTAATACCAACCCTTGTAATGCCGAATCGGTTTATACAAATAAATAAATTCATTCATTCATTCATTCAAATATTTCTACTTTGCCAAGGTGGATGTTTACTCTCTCCAAATAGAGTTAATCGCATCGGTTACGTTATCACACAAACGATTACTCTCTACAATTCACCTAATATCAACGAAACTTCACTATGTGTCACAGCCTTTACCCGTGAAGAGGTTGAACTCCCTCGTCGAGCTTGACTCCCGTGACGATCCCCTTCCGACGGAGCAGAGTGACGAAGTTCTCGCCCTGGTCGTCGCCCTGAAGGACGGTCTCTGGGTGCATGATCACGCCGGAGATGTACGTTCCGAGCTTGGGCGTCTCGAACAACAGCTTCCTCCACTGTCGACGAGCTTCCTGTTCGTTCGCCATCCCCACGCACTGCGAAATATTTTCACATAAGCACCAAAGGATCCGCACATCCACATAATAGAATGAATAAAAACTTAAGAAGAGTTGACGTACAATACGTTTCAAAATTGATTGCATAACTCCTTCCTCATTGATTCACCAACAAACGGCTTTAAGAATTTCGATTCGACTTTTTGCCACACAAAGTTCAGAGTCAACATTTATTTTTATTTTATTTTATTTTTTATTACACAGGCCGAAGCCCAATATAAGAAGGAACTCATTTCAAAACAAGTGGGTGTGGCACATAACTTCCTCGTATCCATAACATGACTGTATAGATCATTGAAAATTATTATTGACTAAAGAACTTCGTTCAATTAGGCGAAGTAAATATTGAATTAGGGTAAATTTATTGTTATGCAAGAGCATAACTTGAGAAAATAAAGGTAGGCATGTTCAACTATTGAACAAACTATAAAATATACCTAATAAGTCCAAACAATCCCTGAAAATTTCATCGAAATCGGTCAAGAACTCCCAGAGTTATGCTTGTGGCAAGGATTTCACGTTTGGGCATGCGCAGAGGCTACTATTGATCGGGGGGCCATGAAACTCATAGGGGACCATCTACACATGAAACCGAACAATCCCTGAAAATGTCATCGAAATTGGTATCCCGGAGTTGTGCTTGTGGCAAGGATTTCACCATCTACACCCTAACCCGCACGATCCCTGAAAATTTCATCAAAATCGCACTATAACTTCGTGTAGTTTTGAGCTTAACAAGGATTTGCTGACAGACAGACAGACACACAGACAGACACGGAACCAAAATTGTTCAGAAAGGTCTAAAACGCAAAATGCGAGTGGAATTTTTGATTTTGGAGACAAAAAAATTTTCATATTCCGAAAGTGAAAACAATGCTTCCGCTACTTTAGTAGACTCGGAAGCAATAAGACAGTAGTAAACTCCTCCAAACCTTCTCCTTTCTCGTCCATTTCCTAAAATACCTTTCCCCAATAAGTTGAAAACCTTTTTTTAAATAAAAGTATTTGTACAACACTCTTTTTAAAAAATGTGAAAATCTTATTAAGAAAACCACCATATTTTCATTTGTTTCCGAACCAAAAAGATCATCTGGCTGGAAAAAGCTCCCCCCGGAAAGTGAACTAAAGGCAGAAGTGTTCAATTGGCAGTGTGGATGGGCGGGAGATCGGTTTCACGAAGGAATAAAAAAAGTTTTTACTGATTAAAAATACTTTGGCTTTTAATTTTTAAAAGCGTTGTTGAATTTTTCCGGGCGTTGGAAAATTAACTTTTGGATAATCCTCAGATAATGGAGAGGAAAAGGAAGATCAGCTTATCTCAGGGTTCGAAAAGTGAGAGCTACCGGTGAAATCTCCTGCCAGAAACTTCTCAATCGCTGACAGATTAATTTTCCTCGTTGGTTTATTTTCATGAAAATCCCATCCTTTAATACAACGAATACTTTTAGTGAAACAACTTAAGGCTACCCAATGATCTTTTTTTGCATAGCCAAGATTACAGAAACATACAACGATTAGACAAATTTAACCAAAAATCAAAGGCCAAAAGCGGAAATCGCTAACAATGGACGAATAATAAAATGAAATTCTTCTTGAACAGGATCGACTTGCTTTGGAGCATCGATTTTAACACAATCTATTAATTACAATTTGTTTTTGTGGTATAAAAAAATACCTATTCTATTCAGCAATTTCATCCTTTTACAGCATTTGTGTTTCCTAGTGGATAAAGGCAATGCTAATTTTAATTATTATATATGAAAAAATACTCATAGTAGGTGGTTGTAGTATAGTATAGGTTGATGCACAACACATGAGAACATTTACTCTGAATCGTTTGCCAAGAGTCGAGACGGTTTCGTCACAGCCCATGATCCCTTTTCCAGGCCAGAAAAGGTGCTTGGCAATCTTCCACAGCTCCATTTCCAGATAGGAAGGTCGGCTGGACCACTGAGCGTACTGCATGTCGGTTCATAAGCGTGGAAGGGCCTTAAATATCAAGAAATTATTTAACTTCAACAAAATAACATGATTAATTCGGTGAAGTTCACACTTCAAGCCGTTGCAATACTACGGAAAAACGTCAGTCAAGTTGGTTGGGCCGTAAAGCTCTCGCTCTTATCAATACACGGATGTATAGAATTTCTTTAAAAACAATGTTCGAGTGAAAATGGTTGTACGCTTAATTATGGGAGCCATACTAACGTGTATACGGACTTACTTAAAGCTAACCTACACAAGCCCTGGTCGTTTCATCAAAATCGGTCGAGTAGTATCGGAGTTTCACCTTTGTCAACTAGTTCTAGTTTTGCTCAAAAACAGGTATTACTCAACCAACCGCAATGAAATTCATTAGGCACCATGCTACAGATGATATCAAACTAGAACCCTCCTTTCCCTTTCATTGAAATTCACGTTTGTATTATTGAATTAAACATATATAGTAAAACGCTGCAAATTCTTTCACTGGGGTTTATTATTCAATTGGCTTGCGTTCATGATTTGAATTTCTACTAAGCTTTGGAGTGTGCGTGTTTCACAGGTGATAGAGCGATTATTGAATTTCAGGAGATATGCAAAGAGCACGTAAATCTGTTCTCAACCAAAATACCTATTTGGATTGATCAGTTGATCATATTTGTGTGCCTCCTGAAATTCAATAATCGCTCTATCACTTGTATCAAACTTAGTAGAAATTCAAATCATGAACGCAAGCCAATTGAATAATAAACCCCAGTGAAAGTGCAGCGTTTCATGCATATCAGAATGCTTCAACCCGTGTATCGGCTACAAAGCCTTTTAGGAGTTCACTCCAGTATCCACATTACTACATCACTACATCACTAGGTTACTGATATCAAAACACAAACAAAAATAAACCAAAATAACGCAAATGTTGGCACCATAAATCGGGCTATACATCGGGAATGGTTTGACCTACGGACCTGGGGAGGGGCTCATTCGATTTCTCGTGGAAAGTTCTTCAAAAAGAGTCCAAATTTAGGCCGCCTTGACTTTTTTTTGTTGAATTTTTAGGGATTTTACAAAACTTTCACAACCCTTAAAGGGCACTTTAAATTGAGACAGAGAGCTGGCTCAGGTATTGGGGCGTCGTCGGACCAACATGGAGTTTTCCTCAAAATTTCAGCTTTTTTGCTTCAGCCGTTTGGGAGAAATCGTGCGTACGGCGTACGGACGGAAAATTTTTTAATGCAGTTTCGGATTCTTTTGAAACGTAAACCATGAAATTTTCAGTGGGGGGGGGGGGGGGGGGGGGGGGGGGGTGGTTAGATTTTTTTTTCAAGAGCGATTACAATGGTTTATTATTGAATAATAAACCAAAATCTGTCATCTGTCAAACAACGTTGGTAATTTTACAAGCAATCACAATGGAATCTCTTAATTACTCTAAAAATATACTCTCACGTATCTGTATCGAAATTGTACATTTCATAAGGAATCAAGGATATGAAAAATTCACGTGTGTCAAACGCAGATGCTACCGTCTACTTTCTCAGCAATGCATTTTCCAGGGGATTATCAAGAAGCCAAAATTCATAATCCTCGAAATATTTATCAGAATCCGACTAAAGGTACGTTTTGACATTTTACGTCTGTACTTTGCTACATAAACTCGAAAATGAGACGCGGACAGCGTCACGAAAAAATCGTCATGAAAATATTTCTGACGATTTTCGCTTACAACCGTTGCTACGGATCATAATCTTCGTCATTTGTGATCGGACAAAACTCGTTCACCACTCATTTGAAAGCTGTTGATTTACTTAATCTTGTTACGTTAACCCCTGGACATTCGGAGCTTCAGTGACCACCCGATGGAACCATATTGTTTACTAACTGTGACAGTCCTGTGAGTGGTGATGATTATGTCTTTACAGTTTACCATTCGTTGCTTCGGAACCTCAGTGACCAAACGATGGAACCATTACATCACAACCATCAACGAGCACAATCTAACGTAGTTATCATTGGTCCTACAAAACGGCACTCGTTGGAACTAGTGCGCGAATATCGTTTACGCAAAAAGGTGCTTATGAATACTACATTATCCACAAATGAAATTGAAATTGGCGAGGTACGTGATACATTTATCGAGACGCCTCATTCTCTCGCCAAAGTTGGATTTGATAAGCATTTTACATCAAAACTGGCCTCCAATTGGAAATACGTGGTGTATACGGGAGGGGGCGCAAAGACATAAAATGTCCATCGTGGTTGCGTACTTGTACGAAAGCTGTTTTCATTTTGTGAACACAGGAAGTTTTGAGAATTTTTTAGGTAGGTTTTTCCTATCATTATTAATAAACACTGAACGGCAATCTTCATTGACCATTCTCGCGATGCGTTTTGCAGATCAATGATTTTCAAGCAGCAAAACCAGCAATCTTCCCGTTCAAGAGGCGCTTGTAAAGTTTGATTTGAGAATAAGTTTGAACAAAACGAGTGCACCAAACAGACTGATGCTTACTGAGGCTTCTCATCAAAGTAATAGAGGGCCGCACAGTACTAGAGAAAATGGATGAATGGAAACTGCTGTATTCGTCCAATTTTTGTTCTCAACAAATCATTTCAAAGAGGTTTATTATTTCTTCATTAGACGAACCCTCCTACGTAAATACTGTAGTTTTTGGTATATGATCTTAACTCGGTGCCTCAACCCTCCATATCTCGTAGTTACATACTAATTAGCATAAAAAGCGTTCCATTCGAATTTCATCACGGTATATAGATTGGGGGAAAAATTAGCCTCAAGGGCCCTTTAGCTGATCACTGTGTCACCATACCTTATAATTGACTTCGCAAATGATGTCCCAAAGATAATTGGATATCTTTGTCTTAGATATAACTCCGTGAACACCAATAAAGCTGATATCAAAATACCTGAGCCAAAAAACGGAAAAGTTTGATTTTCGCGATTTGTCATTCGCGCGTGCCCCATGTAATGTAACAAAGTTTGTTACGATTTAATGGTATATTGTGCCTCTTCTTAGTGATTCCGTGAATGAACAACGCATTTTGCAGGTAAGTACGTATATCGTAATATTGTACTTGTAATATTGGGTTCCGAGTTAGTATATGGTTCCTAAATCTCTAATTGGTACCTCCTAATTATTTTTCGTAGTAAAAGAAAAAATAATGATAATAATAAAGAGGAAACCCTAATAAAAACAGGATTATAAGCAGGAAATGCACCTAATATCTGCCTGTAACTTAATTTTCTCTGAAATTTTTATGGTATCATCTACAGAACAATCGTGTCCGCGCTTCCACGTAGTCGAAACAATGATGTTTGGTAGGGGGTATTTGATAGAATGAGGGCCGAACTGGATTACACTAATCCTAGCTATACCGTACGGCATTTTCTCATCAGCTTACCTACCTTATTACTGACGGCGATATTGTGAGGTAATCACAACTAAAAATTTTCTCTGAATTCCAAAAACAATCCACGTCAATTTTATCGTCGCTTTTGCCGAATATTTGTATTCATGTGTGGTTATTTATTTATTTTTTTTTGTTACTTTGGTATTGGTTGCGATGCTATTGCGTTTCAGTATTAAGTAATATTGTAGTGATAGTTCCCAGGTATTTCGGAAATTCGCCGTTGGTATGTAATCGGTTTTGGAGCGTCGAATACAATGGCTCCATGTTCAGTGAAGAAGTACTAAAATTTATCCATTTAAAAATTATATAGGTAATAGAGGTAGACGTAGGAACCTCTTTTAAGACAACGGAATAAATTTTATATTTTGCCATGGAATATGAACCAGAACAAACTTGGTTCATAGGTTTGGGAGAAAAGCTCCGAACGGTTCACAGAGGGGTTCAGGCGCCAAACCCCCTCAAACAGAATGTTTTTACATCGCTTCAAAATGGTCATTTTTCAATAATGAAATAAATGGGATCTAAACCCCTGAAAATTTCATGGTAAATTATTCAATGAAATTTTCACGAAAAATGAAGCCGTCTCTCCTTAATTTAAAGTGACCTTTAAGGGTTGTCAAAGTTTTGTAATCGCTCTCAAAAAATTCTAACCCCACTGAAAATTTCAAAATGGTTTTCGATTTATGGTGCCAACAAAATGTTGATAAAACCTAGTCGTAGTGATGTAGAAAAAAAGTCAAGGCTTTATTGGCCTGAATTTGGAGTTCAAGTGATAGAGCGATTATTGAATTGTAAGAACAGATTTACGTGCTCTTACCAATGAATCGATAATCAATTTTCAAATTCAAATCATGAACGGTTATCCCCAGTTCAATGTATAGTGGGTAAATGAATTTCAATTTTTCAAAGTGATTAGTTTATGTGAAATGAAATTGGGTGAGAAAATTAAGTGAATTTGGAGGACAAATTTAAATTTCCAGTGGTAAACAATGATTTGAAAATTTCTGTGATACTCTTAACATTCCATGTACTAGTAATGGTCATTAGATGTATTTTTAGTTTCTAGAAAAATTGAATAGTCTTTCAGGATTACTAGGTTTAGGAGAAAATACAGTCATGGAATTAGTTTTTCCTGCATACTTTGGATTAGCTTAAAAAAAAAAGAAGCCTTACGAAACTTTGGTCCACGGGTAGTTTTAGGTTGTTTTATACACGAAGGTGAACTTGCAGAGAAATTTCCAATTGCCTATACGTGCCTATTTAGAAGTTCTAATCACTTGAGTAGAAAAAATTCCCAGTTCATAGGGATAGTAAAAGCAAACACTCAGTAAAGAGTGTCTTCGAACACCTCAGATATGTGCCACCCAGGCAGGCAAGGTCGGACATCTAGGTTCCAGCCGATATATAACATAATTTTGGTATATTATACAATAATAAACCATTGTAATCGCTCTTGAAGAAAAATTTTCTAACCCCCCCTGAAATTTCATGGTTTACGTTTCAAAGGGTGTAGAATCCAAATCTCGCAATATACATTTTTCCGTCCGTCCGCACGATTTCTCCCAAACGGCTGGAGCAAAAAATCTGAAATTCTCAGGAAAAATCAATATTGGTCCGACAACGCCCCAATTCTTTAGCCAGCACTCTCACTCAATTTAAAGTGCCCTTTAAGGGTTGTCAAAGTTTTGTAAAATTCTTAATAACCTCAAAAAAGTCAAGGCGGCCTAAATTTGTACTCTTTTTTTTTCGAAGAACTTTCCATGAGGAATCGAATGAACCCCTCCCCGATGTATTCAAACCATTCCCGATGTATGTCCCGATTTTTGGTGCCAACATTTGCATCCACATTCACTACATCACTAGGTTACTGCGATCAAAACCAAAACAACAGCGTTTTTTTTGTTTTGATTGCCGTAACCTAGTGATGTAGTGAATGTAGATACTGGAGTGAACTCCTAAAAGGGTTTATAGCCGATACACGGGTTGAAGAACTCGCATGCTCCGTCTTATGAAATTAAAAATTTTCAAATAGAATATTTTTCCATTGTAATCGCTCTTGAAAAACGCTGCAAATTCTTTCACTGGGGTTTCAATGATTCATGATTTGAATTTCTACTAAGCTTTGGAGTGTGCGTGTTTCACAGGTGATAGAGCTACTATTGAATTTCAGGAGTCACACAAATATGATCAACTGATCAATCCAAATAGGTATTTTGGTTGGGAACTGATTTAAGTGCTCTATGCATATCTCCTGAAATTCAATAATCGTTCAATCATCTGTGAAACACGCACACTCCAAACCTTAGTCGAAATTCAAATCATGAATCACTGAAACCCCAGTGAAAGAATTTGCAGCGTTTTTAAAAAAAATACTGTTTCAGAAAGATTAAGAATGGCTGTTACTATTGCCTCGATTGCGCTGTACATGGTAAAATTCAAGATAATTCTCACGATGATTGGTTGGAAGGAAGACAATCTTCCCAGTAATATCCTTCTGTTATTCTGTTATCAGAAATTTGTAGGTAATGTCACATTTGATCGGTTAATTAGAGCTGTTCTCAGTACCTCGACATGACCGAAGATTGAATCGGAATTGTTATTTTCCGCGATCATTACCTTAATTTGATCGGGAACCACCGAGAAAATGTGGGAGTATAGACAAAAAGTGTATTCCGGGACGTGATTTAAGTGCAAGGCAAAGACGTAAAGGTCGAGTCGATCAAGGAAGGATGACTCGGGCGGAGAAAACACGGAAATGAAAAAAATGTGGAGTGGGTGGAAATGAGAAAGGGATAAATAAAGAAAGGTACGTAGGTAGGATTTCCCTTGATCGGTCGGTAGAAGCCGGAATCGATTCGGAGGTAGAATTCTATCGTGCTTGGGGAGCGACCTTACCCACGTGGATCGATCATTGCGGCAATACCCCCGAGCCATAAAACATTGATAATCTCAAGTTGACCCAATTCGTTTCATCGATTTCGGTTTGATGGACATACTTGATTAGTCGCTTCCTCTCGCATGGTCGCTTTAGGGTTAATTCAACCTTTTTTATTATTTTTTTTTTCGAGGAAGACTCGGCCGGTCTAACCCGGTCGCGGCACGCACCGGCTCTGGGGTCACAAAATGCCCACGTAGGACTGCTGTGACCGGATTATTACTGCTCTCAACGTAAATCTGAAATTACACCGACATACATCTGCTATTTGAATATTTGATGTGACTGCACATAAATACCCAGAACATGTCAAGCCAAGTAGATTGTTGAAGGAGTTGGGTAGCTCAAATACAATTTGTCAAACGAAGACCGAGGAAGTTAATTTTTGTATTTACATCATTGAAAAAACCTCTGCCAAGTGGGTGTGGCACATAGATACCTCGTATTTATAACATGACTGTATAGATCATTGAAAATTATAACTGACTAAAGAACTTCGTTCAATTAGGAGAAGTAAATATTGAATTAGGGTAAATTTATTGTTATGCAGGAGCATAACTTGAGAAAATAAAGGTAGGCATGTTCAACTATTGAAAAACTATAAAATATACCTAATTAGTCCGAACAATCCCTGAAAATTTCATCGAAATTGGTCAAGAACTCCCGGATTTATGCGCGTAACAAGGATTTCGTTTGCGCGTGCGCAGAGACTACTATTGATCCGGGGGTCATGAAACTTATAGGGGACCATTTACACATCAAACGCAAAATGCGAGTGGATATTTTTGATTTTGGAGACAAAAAAATTTTCACATTCCGAAAGTGAAAACAATGCTTCCGCTACCTTAGTAGACTCGGAAGCAATATTCTAGTCCCAACTCTGTCTCCCCTTTTTGGTGTATACTGGTAATTTTCATAAACAACAGTAATCAAACATTTTTTTTTTCGTGATTTATTAATTGCAACCGAAAAATCAAATACATTTCATCTAGCAGTTTTAAATATCAATATAGGTACACTCCAAGAGGGTAGGTTTAAAGCAAAACCTAGCCCTTTATTTTACAGCTCAATTAAAAAGCACTGAGTCCGATTGCACTTCTATTCACGCAGCACAACTAAATCCAGTGGTTTGTTTCGCTTGAGACGTCGGATTTCACCTTCGTTGTCCAAAACGTAGTGCATCTCCGGGTTCTCATGTTTGTGGAGGCGATGTTCATGTTTCCTTGAGTAATCAAACATGAAAAACAAAACTTGAACCCTCTCCAAAAATTTGCAATTATCAAGATGTGTAGGATCTGAAAAAAAAAAAAAATAAAAAAAAATAAAATAAAAAATAAAAAATCTGTCTGCTGCCGGGAGCATTTCTCCGAAACTACTGAATTCTCGGCATCGATCTCAGTCAATGCTACTAGGTGAAATTTAAGGGCATTCAAAGAATTGAATGATCCATCCAAACCGCTTTACCTCCGTTCGTTTGCTCCCCACAAGGGTTACAAATTTGACAGAGAAAATAACGCAAACACGAATCTGAATGTGAACGTGCTTGGATCTAGTAAAAATCACTGAGTATCACGTAAGGTTCTCATAATCTGATATAATTGCAGTGGAATTTCGTTTCAAGAGTTCCTTTTGAAATCGAGTTTTTCAAGTCTTATGAAATATAATGATTATTATGGAATATAATAATTATAATTATTGTAGTACAAGTGAAGCTTACATAGGTGTTTTATTTTACATCACTGAGTTTCAATTGTTCTATTCGTGGATTTCTATGTCGTGTCCATTTACAGTATTTCACCCTTTCAGGTATTCAGGGGTGCCCCCCCCCCCCCCCCAAGCTTCATGACGTAGGGGAACGAGGGGTAATACCGTGCACTTAACTTTGGAACCATACAGTTAAGGGACAGAACGTCATAAAAATGTTTTTCTTGGACGAATGGCTGTAGAATTTATTCTATTTTCGATATCTGAGCATATCCCTTACATAAAAGGATTTTTAAAGGAAAAACAGCCGTGAATGTTAATAAAGTGCTTTGGGCGGCATTTCCCACACTGTGGGGTAATGACGCCCAACCCCGAGAACTGAATTATGTTCCCCTCTCAACCGTCATTCAACCCATTTTTTCCAAAGTTAGAAGGTAAATGTATTTATAACAATAAAAACCATGAAAACAGTCAATAAACTATAGTTAAAATGAACGATGACTTAGAAATAGGTAAACTACAGTCTTGTATATAGAACTTTTTTGAACCCACACTAATATTTAGCTTTTTTTCTTTACAAAATTATAAAATAGCCTTGCATACATCACATAGTCCGTGATCAGGTCGTCCCATGGAACACATGTAGTGGCTGCTGTGATTGCAGTGCTCGCAATTCCACTTTGGCGAATTATTATCGGCTTCTTGGCAAATTGTACACAAGCTGTCCACAAAAGACGAAGTCAAGAATTCTTCAACATCTTCTTCTGTGTCTACAACAAGGTCTCCCTCAGAGATATCTCCCCAGTCATCACTGTCACTGCTCTCACTTCTGGTTCTCTTGCGCTTCTCTTTCTTTTTTGAGGTCTTTCAATTTTTTCATGATTTCCACCTTTCTTCTTCTTCTTCTGAACCCCATCTCTGCTGCTAGTAGTGAGTTGATCAAAATCCAGCTGAATTTGGCGCTTTGTTGGTTATTTGTTGTTCTTTTCCATCTTTTTTTGGCGTTTCAGAAATGCACGGCATTCCCCCGATACGATGGGCGGCATTACCCCAATGTTTACGTTTTTCGTAATTCATTCACGCTGACTTCATTTACAATCAAAACTTAAATTTGGTTAGTGCTTCAGAAAGATGATGAAATTCTGCGTATATACATGAAAACTAATCTAAAAAAGAGTTGAAAATGGGACTTACATTGCTTATTTCCGATGCACAAGAAATAACATCAAAAGATTCGGAAAAATGCACTGCACTCACGTCAAGAAGACTAACTTTGCAGGTAGGGTAACGCTAGAACCTAGTTGGCGGGACATTTCTCTAGGATCGGCGCTCATTCCCACGTTTCTGGTGTCGATTTAAACATCCGAAACATGGGCGGCATTACCCGATGCACGGTATTACCCCTCCCCCAATGTAACTTGGTACATCCTCCACAAAACAAAAATTTTAAAAATGCTGGTAAGCACCCCTTATTTTATCTAAAACTAAAAGAATATTTATGTAAGTATTGAAAAAATTCAAACCCAGTCGGCAATAGACAAACCTGTATTTCTTGAGATTCTTTACATAGGTAACATTGTATTCCCAATGGCAACATTGAAAAAGGTAAAAAAACAAATGTTGATAATATCGTAAAATACATAAAAAACGTTTAAAAATTTTAAATTTGTAGTCTGAGATCATCAATAAGTTATCTAGGCACCTTCTAAGCTTGTTAAATACATCTCTTTAAATCCTATAGAGCAGTTTTTGTCTTCGGGTGAGGAAACAGAAAATCTTTCAATTATTTCTTCATTAAAAATAGACTCAAGTACATCTTTTTCTGCAGCAAGAGCCATTAGATTGGACAACCGTGAGTCTCCCATAGCTGATCCGAGTCTGTTTTTGATAATTTTAACTCAGATATACTTGTTTTCAGATAGAAAATCAAACCATAATTAAATTAATTACTAGGTTCAATATTATTTACGTTCCATCTAGTGATGTAATATATTTTGGAATGTCTTCACTTTTCCAAACTGTTTCCATCAACTCCCCCACACAATTTTTTGTGTCGCATTATGCGTCATGCCCCCCCCACGAGGTATGGACTTCCCATGTCCTCACTTTCTGCTGAAATTTGAATGATGGCATCTGTAGGGCAGCTGAAATCTTTCAAAGAAGCTTTTGATCAGTTGAGCAAGCCCTAGGGTTATTTGCTGTCCTAAACAACCCAGAAATTCGCTAATTAGTTATGTTATATCATATTGATGCATGTATAAGTTCTTTCATTTTATTCTATCGTATTACCTACCTGTTTATTCTTCGATAAAAATGAATGAAAAAAAGGGAGTCAACGACGAATGACCCGCAGTATGAAATTGAATTTCCGGGTAAAACCTAACAGGCTGCCCGCTTTGATCTAAGCTTTTGTTTTTTCACAGATTCAGCCGCGCTCTACTCCCTGATGGCTAAGAGCGCTTTTAAAGGGACGACCAAGTTCCAAAGAAAACTCGGGGCACTTGTCAGCAGTTTCGCTAACAAAGTTGAGAGGGGCGTCCCGTTCGTGGGGCTGAGAGGCCGATCGTGTTGTTCACTCGGGAGGAAAGTCCTCAGAACGGCTCGTGTCCTCCTGGGAAGCTCTTACAGCGCCAGTTACAAGGTATCCGCATCCACCAATGTCACTTAGCTAACTATCGGTGAATGGGTCACTTTGATGCGGCGGAGTATCCAAGAAGATAATACGGGAAAGGACACAATTAACCGGTTGTCATTTCGCATTTTGAATAATAGCTAGAAGGAAATTTTATTTTAAGTTCTAATAATATACGATTCAATCGAAATCACAGTCAGAACGTTCTAAACTTATATATTAAATTATCTTGTTCCCTAGGATTCAAAACGCCTGCCAACACAGGACTTCTACCCTTGTAGGTCAGTAGACTCCAGAGATTTGATGACATCCTCGTTCCATCCGTTTGTCCAACTCTTTATCCTGATCAATCTGGTGGTATTCGTGTTCGAGAGAGATCAAATGCGACTCTTCATTGTGAGGGTAGCAATGATCAAGTCTGCTAGGCTCACCCTACACGCATGGTAAGTAGTTATCTAGAAATATAGGCCCCTCAACCTCACCAATCGATACGGGATAACACGGGCTCAATGGCTACAGCAGAGAGATCGATCAAATCAGCGTAGAGCGTTGGTCAATAAGCGACTATAGGTCACCAACAGTCTCCTACGCACTCAATCAATCCTTTTTCATTTCAAATATTTTGAACCCTACCTAATCACGATTTATCGCATTAGTCGGTGTCTTCATAACCAATTGGATCGTAGTACCTACCAGCCAAAATAAGAAAATTATTTTTATATAATTAAAGCCTGATACTGCGACGGGTTGCTTGAAAATAGACGTGGGGGAATCGGCCGCTTGTTAAAAAGTCGCCTAACTTGTCGAAAAAGTGATGAATGGCCGATCTTGATCTCCTTGAAACCTAATCACATAGCGGTGACTTCAATCAAGCAATTGGTTGCTCAATTAAGCACTAGATTCCAGAAGTTTCTGTATTGCTTCCAGTCTTCGCATTTGGAGGGTTTCCGCTTTCGGGGAATAAACAAATCGTTTTTCCCAAAAAACGTGGAATCCTTGTAACAATTTCTACAGAGTTCACCCAATTTTGACGAAATTCCAAGGGAATCTTCGAATTGGGTTGCCGATGGTCCCCTAACAATTCCATCTCTCAAAAATCAATATATCACTCTGCTCATGCAAACGTTATCCACCGAATGTAATTTTCTCAGGTTCTAAACGTCCGTTAGCGCTCAATTTTTGTTAGGTCAATCGGGTAGGAAGACCCCATAGTGTTATATAACTTAAATACCGTTAGTATTGTATTGTATCCGAAATACAGACCCACAAATGTCAACACAAATTGTGACTGGGGAAACATGTCTCGTGGCAAATTCCCGTGACTTATTGCTCCATCTTCAAGATTGTGATTCTTTTAAGATTTATAAAATTTTAATTATCTTTACGTTTATGGTATCGATACAATTAAGGTAAGTGCCACACCTATCTAGGACGACGTTTTATCTCTACAAAGAAAATTAAATCGATTTTTGGCTGCGCTATCCTTGAGACAGTTCTATGAGGGACTCTGAATGTAACAGTCGAGGAATTACTCTGCCCTTTCTAAAGCGTTTCCTTGTAACTCAGAATTCCCACTTATGTGTTCCTCGCCTCTGGAAATCTGATTGCTAAAAAGGGAAAGCCCGGAACCACCCTTTCGTGTTGTTACCCAGTTGAAGTCTCGACTTTTCTGATCAAGATGACGGAGATCTCCGTAATGGGCCCCTCACAAACCGACACCCCGACAGACAGACATCATCTTGTACAATAAACCAGATGTGCCGCACACTGTTGTTCAGAGCTGGGAAGGTGGGACCCTCAATAGTTTTCGTCCTCACGCCAAATCGCGTGACTTTAACGGCAGTTCACGGGGACGTGTAGCGTTGCTTATAATTTTATCCGAACACGTTTTATTCAGCTTCAACATGGAAGTGAAACGCCATGTAAATGTCCATTGCCACCATAAATATGGAAACTTTGGTCGCTATTATGACTCCGTAAGAAACTAAAAACACGGGGTTATTAAACACAGTACCCGCGATATTTCATACAAGTTGCACATCATGTACGTGCAGCTGTTCTTGTTGCTTCTTGATATTCAAGATTTAAAATCTCCCTTTCCTAATGTGTAAATTTTTACGTTAAAGGGTGATTGGTGAAAAAAGTCACTGGCTAGTCGAACGGGAGTTGAATGAATGCAAGACGACAATTAGTAGTATTTATGTTTTAAAGAGTAGAGACTTAACAAATAACCTAATGATAGGAAATCAAAAAATAAAAATCGACTATTGTTTAGTATGTTATCCCTCAAGGTTTCCGAGAGAACACTGGATAAAGTTAAACATCTTGGGTCCTGAAAAATGCAATATAATGTAGTACTGTAAAATGTGTATATAGTTTTCACTAATGAATCTTTGTGATCGAGGAAAAGAAATGTTCTAATTTTATTCCCCTCCTCTTCCTCAAAAATTGTTGATTTACTGTTAAAGATACCCATATTTCATAAATCGAATAAACAAAATCCATCCGTGCACCAAACGCCAACCGCCTTCCTAGCCACTCTCCGAAAATACTGGAAGAAAGTTTTCTAAATTTTGCTTGAAAATCCAAATTGATCCTGGATGTGCCAATCCCAAGACAATACTATCAAAAACGCTGCAAATTCTTTCACTGGGGTTTATTATTCAATGATTCATGATTTGAATTTCTACTAAGCTTTGGAGTGTGTGTGCAGGTGATAGATTATTGAATTTCAGGAGATATGCATGGAGCACTTAAATCGGTTCTCAATCAAAATACCTATTTGGATTGATCAGTTGATCATATTTGTGTTCCTCCTGAAATTCAATAATCGTTCTATCACCTGTGAAACAACCACACTCCAAAGCTTAGTAGAAATTCGAATCATGAATCATTGAATAATAAACAGACTTTGCAGTCCAGTGAAAGAATTTGTAGCGTTTTTTTAAAGAGCGATTACAATGGAAAAATATTCTATTTGAAAATTTTAAATTTATAAACCAAAATCAACATTTTTTACAGATGCAACATGATGTAAAATTTTTGTGACTTTTTTTCAAGAGCGATTACAATGGTTTATTATTGAATAATAAACCAAATTCAACATTACACATGCATCATGATGTAAGATTGTGGTTTTCTGTTTGATTAAAGTAATTAGTTCCGTGAATCAAATGAGACCATTTGATACAACAATCCGTTGGTTGCCAAATCGTAGGTCTACCTTTAAAAGCGTGGATGCTAAGTGTGACTGGAGACAGAGCCGTTGCAAAATGGATAATAAGCGAATATACCAGTCATCTTCGTGTTTGGTATCCATTTTGCAACGGGTCTGTCTCCAGTAAATAAGTTATATTTAAGACGGTACTCCAGAAGTCAATTACAAAGTGAGATACATTGATCAGCTGAGGATGTCTCTGTCGGATAATATTTCCCTAATTTATCTACCACGCTGAGACATATATGAAGCTCTTTTCATGTCTAGAATACTGTTACAATACATGGAAGTGACGAGTTTGAATAATGTACCACAGGCTAGGTTCATTTTATCTTGTTGATTTCAGTTGGATTTCTATGTGTGTTCCCGCGTGTGCCTAGCAAGATTTATCTCTATGTGTGAAGTCCATTTGTGATAGCTCGGTGATCCGCATAGGAAGGTTATCTAATGTAGGTAATAAACCTTCGTATAGTACTATGCTATGTTTTTTCCTTGGATAAGCTTTCAGAAAGTTCTGAAACTGATTTGAATTCAGTTATTTTTTCCTCATCTTTCTATGGTCCCACAATCCGGACGATGCCGTGCTTAAGCACACCTTTGTTGTGTATGAAAGAGTCCATTTCCGAATTTCAGAATGATATCATCATTCAAAAAATTTGAAAATTTAGAATCTTTGTGTTTTAATTTACTGCGTTTTGAAGTACTCCTCTCCCCCTCCGAGGAATAAAAGTGTATTCGTTTTTGTAATGACTTCTGCAAAGCCCAGCAGTCGATTCAACTTTCAAGTTTAGTAAATTTGTTACAATTAGTTTTGTAATAACTGAATCAGATTGTCCCTATCCCCTTTTTGAGGTCAATAGGGTATGGAAATGAAACTAATAAATAAAACTAATGTACGTCCCTATTGTGCGTACATTCGTCAGAGGTGAAGAGCAACTCTTTAAAAGAAAGAAAAAATCATTTTTTACAACATCAAGGGAGCGAAAAATGAAAGCTATAATGTATGGAAACTATACTAAACGCCTGGTCTAATTTTCTGGCTCGTACTTCTTGTAGGCTAAGGGCCCAGTGGGTGTGCGCTATACTCGGACCATTCCCATTGATGGGGGATACGTTGTAAATGATAACGAATTAATAAAAATCTACCCCGGAGTTCTATGTTCATTATTAGGTCTTTTGTACTTTAGTTTCGGTTTGTCTCGATTTTATGTTGAACAGTCAGAACGTGGAGTAGGATATGCAAGTAGTACGTTACTGAATCTAATGTAAGATTTAGATATATCTATACCTAGCCCAGACGTGGGAGTACTAGGTCATTAGTACTTCAGTACTTCAGGATTGTCGAGTTTTGATGTGAAGCGTCTTGTGCTATTTAAAACAAAATTTAATATGAAAATGAACAATGTCCCTTTTGACCCCATGTAGGCAACCATATGGCTCATTTAGGCTTATTTCCATAAATATATTGATATACGATCTTTAGCATTAGGAATAAATTGCTTGAAGTTTTCTACTGTAGTTTATTTATTGAATATTAATTTGTTGGATTATGCTGACGTTCAACTGTAGAAAGTTGGGGAAGTTTTTGGGCAAACAGCCGAGTCAGGTTTGAAGTGGTGACGTTACCATAGCCTATTTTCCCTCCAACTATCAGCAAGAGATTATGTAATGGGCGTCGTTGTTGAGGAAGCTTTCAAGAAAAGCGTGGGGGACTGTTACAGTACAAACTTTGTGTTCACATCATCAGATATTAATCTTTACTTTTGTGTTCTGTGACTATTCACCATGCAGTTCCTATTGGACCCGGTTTACAATAATAAAAGTAAGATTTTCATTGTTAATGAGTTCAATAGTTGCAATAAAAGGTAAACTTTCGTCCCTCCATCCGGACGTTGTTTTGGATTGGAGGCAAAAGGTTAAGCAGGATCATCAGTCAGCTTCGGTAGCAGAGGCGCGATTACACGAAACCATTCAAGGAGAATTCCCATTTCATCTAGGTATATAATCCGGCACACTGGTTGCAGATCCTTGTCTTCCAAATGAACTGCGTTAACAACTATGTTGTCATGGTCTCACGTCTGTAATTTTGAATTCTGGACAACTGTTTAGCGATCTTCAAACGTCTTGATGCCCAACAAGGTTGCGGCGACTTTATGGGAGGCGGTGAATTTCAAAGGCACGCGGGGGTGCGAGGGTTGAAGAGGCAGCGAGGGGCGGGAAACCCGATCTCTCCCGAACCCGCACGACGCCGCCCGAACCTGCGGAGGCGAATTCGTTTAAGCGTTCCGCGCAACCGGAGCGCTCAAAACCACGCTCGGCCGTTCAGTCTATGGCCAAGAGTCACGGAAACGACGCGGACCAAAAACACACGAATTATTTTCTGTAGAGTTTCGATATCATAGAGTGTAAGTGAGTGAGCCCTTGCCGGCGGGCCAGACCCCCCGAAATTGAGAGTCTGCTCGAGGTAAGATGACTGTTCCCCTCCCCCAAAGCACGAAATAAATTTGCCGCGGCACAAAACTTCTCGTGTGAGCACGACATAAATTTTAAATTTTTGCATTCTGCACAAGATGCAAAAAAAAGCACCCAACACAACCTGTACTACTATATTTTTAAAAACAAGCAAAAATCACAAAATATTAAGAAAAAAAACGAAAATTGCGAAACCGTATAAAAATGAGATTATGCGAATGGAAACAGCAATGTTGATGAACGTATTAATTAATAAACATGAGTAAACTTTAAAAAATGTTCATCAGTCAAATAAAATCATAATGCGAGCAGTGGAACGTTAAATCACACAAAAATATTCTGAGTATTTGTAAACAGAACGTGCGGTGCTTCATCAACTAACAGTTTTGACTTAACAAGCGCCGAATCGTAACGACAGATAATTTATTATATAACATAAAACGCTGCAAATTACTACACAAAGGTTGATTGTTTCAGTAGGAGATGACCCTCATTCGTAAATCACATTCTTGTTTACTAAATGGCACATCATTTTAACTCTGCTCTTCCATACCTTTTAATTGAAATGTAAATGCCTTATAACGAGCTCCATTTACATTTCGCCCCCAATCGGTTGAATATGAAAGAAATTAGCCGCAAGAATCCTTCAGCTGATCAGTGTGTCTTCGTGCCTTCAAAGACAGTTGGATGACTTCTTCATAAATATGTCTCTGTAGACATTAACTCTTCACCAGTCCCTCATAAGATAGAAAAACTGAATCTAAATGCTATAATGCTGCAATAAACATTATATCGGCAAAGACATTAAAACTCACGAATGGAACAACTTGAAATTAATTAGATAGTGTAAAACACACATGAGAGTTTAACATCCTCTAATACGAGTATACAACGAAAGTGACGAAAAAGTCGATTTCAAAAGGAACTCTTGAAAACAAAGTTCCATTGCAAATACAGCGATGACTCGATCGGCACGATTTACTTCGGGATTTTCGATAAAGCCCCGAACACGTGTTCACATTCACATTAGTGTTGACGTTATTTTTTTCTGTCCAAAATCATCAAGAGAGCGAACGGATGAACGTGAAGCGGTCCGAGCGGGCTCATTCGATTCATCAAAGAGATTCCCATCAATAACGAACGTTAAAACATTCGCGTTATTTCGAATGTTTTCAATACTCTGATTTTTCAATATGCTCTGTCAAATTCAGGTCCATCTTTGGCCCATTTTGATACAACTTTCCATAACTTTGGTGCAGTTGTTTTTGAGAAAAGCCCCATAAGATAGACATAATTTTTATTTGATTTTTGGATTGTGCTAACTTTTTCAACGTGAACCAACAAATTTTGAGGGGTTAAACATTTTTCATTCCCATACTAAGTCAATTAAAAACATTTTTCAATTAAAAATAATAAACCCAAACACGTTGCTTACTTATTTTTCACCAGTCTATCTTTGAAGAACCAAAATTATCATTGTCGAAGTTAAGACGTTAAGAATGTTTTGCCATTAACCAAGAATAGATTTGTATACATTGACTAAAATACTAAGAGAATAAATAAGAATCAATATCTTGCTTCATTTCACTGCATCCCTTACACGATCAAAAATTTATTAATCTCTTAGTTTTATTTCATCTAAATTTCTCGACAACGGAATTCCATTTCAATTACGTCAGCTGGTTTGATCGTACAGTTTTTCGAAGGAATTTCTCTGTCGGTTTTCTCATACGCAATCGTGTCGAAATTCGTTTTCATTACATTGCTCTGACCCTTATGGATATCCAACGGGCTTTTCTACAAATTGTGTGTTCAGTGGTGTTGGAAATTTGATTTCCTGGTCTAGCTAACTACAGATAAGATATATTGAAAGCTAGACCGGAGATATTGAGAGCTAAGAGATATTGAAAATATAATAAAATTGCTATTGAAAATAGACTAAGATTTTCAACATTCAAATTTATGCAGCATTAGTGGTCTTCATTCAAAAACGAGCGAAAAATGAATGTGGCCGTGCCAATTGAACAAGTATCGGTTTATATTTGTTGCTTTAGTTTCTCACTGAACGAAACTGGGCCAACTAGTTCGAGGCTTCGCACAACTTTCTTGTTTTTATTCATTTTATGTAAGTAGGTGCAATACGAGTAAACGTGAACGGTGTTTATAGTTTCTCTCAAGAAAATGCCTGCAAACTTGAAATGCTAGTAAAAAGTAACGTTACGACATGTTGGGTGATTCCAAGTCACTAAAAGTAGTTTAAGGGGAAAAACAAGTATCGCGTATTTCACCTGGAGTAATATTTAGTTGGAATGAAGTTTCCAACTATTCTTACGTTTACTATTTTCCTTCATGAACTGTACAAATTAAACTTGAAAAAAGATGTTGGCGCTTATGGGAAGTTATGAAAAATGAGGAGAACTTACTTCTTCTCGCAATGGGAGTGTTGAGACCAACATATCCATCCTCTATGAAGGAAATACAAACTTTTTCTGTTTATTAATGCCAATCATAAACTTTTGTAATCGTATAGCAAACATTTTGTATAACCCTACGTTTCAAAATGCGTAGATTCAAAATCAGCAATGTCCTTCATTAGAATCGCCAACACAACCGCTTAACATGCGCAGGTGCCATAGGCCAAAACTGGTAATTTTCAAGTAATTTTAAACCACAAATCGATTGAAATGGGTAACAGCCCAGCTCATCTGACTTAATCTCATTTTAGGGATGAAAATTTTGAGGACAATTTTTTTTGTATTCATTTCCCACATAAGTATTACAAAAAAAGTACAAGACTCAAGACAGAATACACATTCAAAATATAAAAAAAAGAAGATAATTGACAACTTCCAGGAAACTACTCCCTCTGTATGGAGAGGACTCCATGCACAGAGGAAAGGAGCCTGTTTAAAAAAAAATATATATATAAATATGTTTCACATTGATTTGAGGAAAAAATATAAAAATTAAAAAAAGGGATCTAGGTATAAACTAAATCTAGTTCACACAATAGATTAATGCTACTTACTTAGAAGGTTGTATAATGCAATACATTCACAAAAACGGAAATAATCTCACAAAGAAAAAAGGTAGGTAATAAAAACAAACAAAATTAAAGTCCTATTCAAAATCTATTTCGCCCTTAATTAAATGATTTGACACCACTGATTTGAATTTCTTTCGCATTGGCTTGATTTTAATTTCTGTAGGTAAAAGATTGAATGATTTAATCCCAATATAATAATAGCAACTTTGCCCAAGGGATGAGAACACCCTAGGCAAACTGGCAGTGCCCAACTCCTTGGATCTTGTTGGGAAGCTATGTACTGCTACTTTAAATTGTATATTCCTTGTTCAGCTGGAGGATGGATGCCTTGATATAAAGTCGCCGTATTGTACAAAAATTCAGCCTAAGAAATAAAGGATGCGTATGTTCATAAAATGATTTACCAAACATGGTTCTAACGATGGTTTTTTGTGCTCTATAGAGAGGAAGAATATAGGTTTTGGACGCACCCCCCAACCGACAATGCCATACTGAAATAAGGGCTGCGCTAAACAAAAGTAGGTGGTTCTTAGAGTGGCTATTCCAAAATGTTTACTAAGTCTAGTAAATACGAAAATTAGTTTTCTTGCTCTGTTCGTTAGCAACTGAATATGAACATCCCACTTCAAAACCGATCAATAGTGACACTCAAGTACTTGATAACATTTACTCTTTTAATGGAGGAACATTTTTCATTACGATTATGATTATGGCTACCGTAGTCGTTACAAACAAATTCATGGATAACCAGTTTATTAAACATAGGTAAATGGGTTTGGATATCTATTTTTTGAATCAAACTTTTAAGAAATTTCCTGAGAGGGGGAGGCTCAGAAATAATATAGAGCCTTTACGTTTCAAGGTAGGTAGATTCCAATGTGCAATGTCTCTCCGCCTTATGGGCCACACAAGGCATTGGCATGTAAAAAATCCTTTCTTTCCCACATGGGCTCTACGGGGGAGTTGTTGGTCCTAATTCTAGCCAGTCCGATCGCCTCGTACGCATAAACGCTGAAGGACAAAAACTGGTAAAAACATGACAAAAAGTGGTTTTTTGACGTTTTTATTTGCATCGGCTAGGGGAACGTCATTCCCAAGTAATTTCGAACGCTGAATCAATTGAGATGATTTTCAGACCAGTTTGAGCTCATCTGACTTGCAAAAAGTCCTTTTTAAGGGTGAGTATGTCGGGAACGAGTGTGAATTTCAATTTTGAAAATCTATTTCATTTTTTTGTTTTGACGAATTGGCAGACAAGAAAAGTAGTTGTGTGTGTATGTGTGTGCGGCGCAAGGGGTGTAGGGGTATGAGAAGGTTGGGCTCAAATAATAAACCGTTTTGAAATAATTGGCAGCGTTTTATATTCTTGATCAATTATCTATTTAGCCACAAGGCCCGAATGTTTCACCATTAGAATCCGAGAAATTTTTTGACGAGTCGATTTTGGGTGAATACTGCTAATTTCACTGTAAAAGCTCTCATTTATCCGCATTCAAAAGTCTTTTCTCAAAAAATTACGAATGTGTTAAAGAAGAAAAAATTAAACTCACAGTTGAAAAGCTCTTGAATTGCAAATGTTCTTTTTTTTAGGAGGGGAACGATCGGACAAAAGGCCTTTTAAAAATACCATTCTTAGTTTTGGTTCACGCCGGACCTGGACAGCTGTGCTGTGTTTCATCTGTCTGGGTCTCAAAGCGGATGTAATTAGAGCATTCCTTCGAAGCATCCGCATTTCACCCACGTCAACTCGACGTCCTCTGAATCTCAAATTCGTCACGGGTTTGTTAAATTATCGGGATTCTTCGGGAGTCCCGGTGTTTACACAGCGAGTTGTTCTTTTATGTAAAGACCCATATCCCGAACTTGAATTTTCATCTGCCAGAAATGTAGCTATGAGTGCCAAATCCATTCCTGAAGTTCCGTATTATGAGATAAAAGCGAATGTTTCAGCTAACGGACTTTTAACATTAACAAATTTACACTAATTTTCAAGTGCACCATGTGACATCAACATCACGCCGAATTGCGACAACTTCTAAAGAATTTTCTCGGTAAAAAATGGAACGAAGAAGAATGAATAAATAATAACCTCAATAGCTTAACTGCAGGGTAAGGTGCTGTACCTTGCACATGCTTGTACTTGGAGCCACCCGTAACTTTCTGAGTTTGGAGTAAGGAGGAAAATATTATTATCCCATAATCCACGAGCCCACACATCACCAAAAAATAGGAATACTATTTCACAGCTGATGGCAAGACTATTATCCAACTGTTAGGTTATAACGTTTTCGCGGTGTTGTGATGTAATTTTCTGAGGCAGCTGAGGAAGTGATTACCACCAAAGTAAGAACAAATTTAAGGTGATTAATCCTGATCTCTGTAGTGAAGGATCTTATTTAAAATTTAATCAAGTCACTCTCCATCAAAACATTGACATTTGGTCATCCAGGCTGTTTTTCATGTATGATATACTCGTTTGTACCTAGAGCCACTTTTGTGTTTGTACCATGAGCCATCTAACATAGCTTTGTTTCGAGGTGAGTTGATGGTGATAGGAGTTTTATGGTTTGAATCTTGTAGACGCCTCGGAGTAAACTGAACATCAAAAGGCATTAGTAGGAGGGGAGAAATTACTTTTGGACTTTCATTCAACGGAATGCATGTGATGTAGGGCCGAACTCGATCTCAACAAGTGATTTAAGAAAATTAAGGTTCCTTCCAATGAACTCAGCCTGACATTTTAAGGCACTTCCTCCTTTTTTTTCGATCTCTGAGCATCCTGATTTCATTGAAATGTTCATTCTACCTAAGTCAATTGATAGACCTAAGTCAATATTTCAAGACTGAGCTTTTCAAAATATCGTAGTTCAGTCCATAATGATTATATTAATGGGAGAGAAAAAACATTTATTGATCATTATATGGGGTGGAATGTTGGGTTAGTTGGGATCTGTGAAAAGTATAAATCGATATGCCAAAAGCTCGAAGTGTTATGCCAGAAGTTGAAATTGAGTCGCCGAAAGTTTAAATTGAGATGCCAAAAATATTAGAATTGATTCGTGCCAAAGGTTCAAATTAATTTGCCAAAATCTTCAATTTGATAGTATGCCAAAAATTCAAATTGATTTTGCCAAACTAATCTGATTTCATTTTTTTTCCTAACTATATATAAGTATTATATTAATATTTTTCCCAAGTTTTAGTGAAATCTCACCTCAAATGAATGACATTCAATAGTTCCTATTTGCATCTGTGACAATAAAAAAGAAGGTTTTTAGTAAGTCACGTGTAGCTTTCCTGCTGAATCTGAGAAACTGCTCGAATTACTATTAGTCGTATATGTGGCTCAAGGTACATCCACAGTTGGCTCCAGGTACAACCATGTTTGTACCATGAGCCAGTTTGGAGGGTGTTGGGGAAATTGGGTAGTATGTATAGATGAATGCTGATTTAAATATTATGAAAATTAGTGTCTGAAGCCAACTTGTTTCTGGACTGATTGAGACCAAAACCGAATTGATCGGACCATAATTACCTCCAGGAAAAATCAAAATGCAAAAAGTGGCTCAAGGTACAGCACCTTACCCTACGAATAATAATATTAGCACACCCCCTGTGTGTATAATTTTGATATCATTCGTTTAATACTCTCTCTCTCTCTCTCTCTCTCCCCCTCTCTCTTTCTCTCTTTTGAACGGAGTACGGCGTAGTTTTAAAATTTCAATTTTAGGATTGTACACTCCTTGAAATGTTGAACAACAAATTTTTCAGGGGTTACATTTTTCTCCTGAAAATGAAAAACGCACTTTGGCTGAACTTTCGTACGATATTGATGAGTGTGAATATCTCATCTATTTTGTTGCCCTAAGCCGAGTATCGCCTGTAATCAGCTAGAGTGAGACTAATTGTACAGGTTGATGGAACAACTGTATTTCGCTGTTTAGAGTTGTTGGGAAAGTTTACATGTAGAACGCAAGCGTATTTTGAAGGAATTGAAATATGACAGGTGAACGAATTGAAAAGTTGTCCTGTCAAATAAAACATTTACCTCGGTTGAATGTATTTTTATTGCGGAGTTCCGTGCAGGCCTTTCACGGAATCCTGAAGTAAAGGAATCTCGGATAATATCGGAACTGATGAAATATATATCGAAAGAACTTCGGCCACCACCGACAGATGGAAAATGCAGGAGGCGAGACGGTGAAGGTCAGGGGCGAATCAGACGAGGGAGGGCGGTCCCTCGAAGTAATAACCCGGACTTCCACGGGCAGACGCTTCTTCCGGACTCCCCAAGGACCGATAGGAGCCGTGGCAGGGGGTTGGAGATTATACGGAGGGGCAAGTTAGACTGGTCTGACGTGTTTATTTAGCCTAAGGCCAAACTTTTGGTTTTTGTAGCTGTATTGAGGCAACCCTGCGGCCCCTAACACGAAAAGTCCGAAAAGAAACAACCAATAAAATAAAACACTTCTATAAATGTATATAAACTGACCCTTCAAAAAATAATAAAAATATTTTTCTTTATCAATCCGATTAAGGGAATTCTAAAATTTGGAAATTGACCCTTTCACACTTATCAAAGGAGTGCTGAAGCATAGCATCGTCAATAATGCCTATTAGAATTGATACAGGGGTGTGCGGGACTTTCCAAAGATGAGGAAAAGAACTGAAAACAAATCCGTTTCAGACTTTTCCAAGAGTTTATCCGAGGAAAAACACCACAAATTATTACACAAAGGTGTATTACTTGACCTTCCTAAGCGGATCCCTGGACTACTAGCAGTGGACTGTACATCTAGAGATAATGCTTCCTAAATACATTCGGATAAACAAGTGGGAATCCAACTGAAATCCAATAAGATAAAATTAATGTAGCGTGGTACGATACCAATTCAAACTCGCTGCGTTCTTGGATTATAACTGTATTCTAGATGGTATAAAAAGTGCCCCATTTACATTTCAGTGCGGTAGGTTAGTTAGTCTCAACAGCCTTCAGCTGATCAGTGTGTCAGTCTTAATTGACTTCTAGGATGACTCCGTCTTAAATACAAAATCGAGAACCCCAAACTTTGCCTGCCCCTTTGTACGAAACAAAAGCTGATATCGGACTACTTAAAACGGTGTAACATATTGTATATCGGCAAGCCGTAGAAATCCACGAGTAGAACAACTGAAATTTAACTAGATAAAACAAAACCTTTCTCAACGCTTCAGTTCTATAGGGTCTTCTCGACCTATAAACTAATTTTAGCTTTTTAACTTAAATAACAATTTATTTATATAAAATGAAAATTCTTTCACTGGGGCTATTTATTATTCAATGATTCACCTTTGTACATATGATTTGAGTTTCCACTCGGAAGCTTTGATCATTGACCTGTGTTTCATTTTTGGGGAGAGTTGAACAATTGTTTTCTTGGTCGATAGAGCGATTATTGAATTTCAGGTGATATGCATAGACCACGTAAATCTGTTCTCAACCAAAATACCTATTTGGATTGACCAGTTGATCATATTTGTGTGCCTCCTGAAATTCAATAATCGCTCTATCACCTGTGAAACACGCACACTCCAAAGCTTAGTAGAAATTCAAATCATGAATCATTGAATAATAAACCCCAGTGAAAGAATTTGCAGCGTTTTTTCTTATTCATTTCATGTGTTGCCCTCTCCATCTTTGAGGAAAGTCATTAAAAAAAGAAAAGAAAAATGTTTGATTTTTGAGCTTTTTTTTCAAGAGCGATTACAATGGTTTATTATTGCATAATAAACTAAAAAGAAAAGAAAAATGTTTGTGAGTGAACAATTTTGCCGATGCCTGCAATTCTTAAAACTAAAAACAGATGGCCGCACGAAGCTGGCGTTGTTTTTCACAAATAATTCCTAAACCGTTACAGAAAAGCTACAAAAGCTTTGCGGTTCAAAGTTGTAGAGCATAAAACTAAAGCGATTGGTGCCCAAACTTCTAAATTTTATTTCATGAAAAGGTAATTACAAACATTGAAAAATGAAGCTTGTCCTCCCCTCCCGCTTAGAATGAATTGCATTTTCCAAGTTTAATCTGGAACTAACTCCAGAAATTGCCAACAATGTTCAATTTTGGCTTCTATTAGATCAAACGTTATGAGCGTAAAAGTGTCGGTATCCCGGAAAGCAAAATTTTCAACAGAAAATTAGCAAATAACATCAAAATTAAATACCGTTGGATATTCTAGGGTGGTTTTCCTTATATTTATTGCAGGTGAGAATGGTACTATTTATTTTGATAATAAATGAAATAGAGTATTAATAAAGAATAGTAGATTATTAATAAAAAATAGTACTATTTATTACAAAAATTGAAACTTAATGGAAGTTGATTTCTCACCAAACGGATATTAAAATTGACGCTCTTTTCAACGGTTCCCTTCATTCTTTCTTTCCTATCCTATCCTTTATTCTATGAACTAAGCGAATTAAGACAAAAGCAAGGAGAAATATTTTAAAATTGAAAAACTTAGGTTTATTTGATTAAAAAACCTCCATGAGGTACTTTTTGTTGAAATTAGTTGAAAATCAACCCTCGAAGTTGGGTCCACCACAATGGTATACCATTAGTATGCAAACATACCGATAGAACTCTTAATTCAGAAATTAGAAACCTCTGCGTAATAGTTTACAGAGCTCTGAGCTTTCAAAAGCGAATCCGCAGTCTTGTGTTGATCTGAACATTCGGTATAACTGAGACGCTGCTTCGGAGTGTGAAGTCATTAGGTATCGCAATCTGCCTCGAATCAATCACCCGGCGGAGTATCTGTCAGACTCAATCTGAAGCAATTTGGATACTCTGTATTGAATTACCACAAAGGACCAGCTCAGCTGGTCATGTTTGAAACAGCAGAGCCGGGAACAATCGCACGAAAGCGAGCCAACTTCAATGTTCTCACCTTTGACGTTCATCTTAACCTCGACCTACTGGTTTGATTTGATTGTGGTCTTTGCCGGTGAGCCAAAAACACAATCATCCGGTTAGGTTAGGATTTTATAAAATCGTCTGACATGATTCTACTATAATATATCGTTGGGTTCCGAGTAAAAGTGACCAAGTAACATTTGCAAAATTTTACAGGGGAGCGATCTGAAGTTTCACCTATTTTCTTCTTACGAACACTGGTTATGTGATGTCTCATCCAACTATGTTTCGATTTTTCTTTATCCTGTAGGTAGTTAGCTAGTGCCCGCCTATGATATCGTGCTTCAAAATTAACTTCAGATTAAATAAGAGCTGTTTTCCGGAAAACTCTATTTGATCATTTTTACCTGCCTGGAGTTTCAAGCTTTACTCATTTGGTCAATTCAATTCTTCGAAAATCTGTCGCATAGTTACATGAAATTGAGGGATTGAATAGTTTTTTCGTTAATTTATCGTGTTGCCAAGCATCTAATAGCAATGATATACCTATTTCTGTTAGAAAACGTTATCCATTACCGATCACTGTAATTGGTCATTTTCACCTGTCCACTATGCAATCTTACAAATCTTACACAGTAAAAGTGATCAAATGGCAATTGATAACATTTACATGCACCAGCGAGAGTACATTTATAATCCATCTTGTGTTTTGTGGTTGAGTTCAAATACCATTTGGTCACAAAAAACTCTTTGGGTCAGGCAGGTAAAATTTATTTTCAAGTATTTCTTGCACATCAGTTTGAAGATAACGTTATTAGCAATAACACACAGTAGACAACGTTCCTTAGTACCGGAATGACAAAAAAAGCTCATTTTGAAAAAAATGTTACTTGGTCACTTTTACCCGGAACCCGACGATATATTGTTTGACATGATTCTACAGAACACATTATGTTACTACTGACTAGGGATGTCAAGAATATATCGATACTCTTCCGTCTATTTATCGACATTTTTGGGTATTTTATCGGGTATTTTCTATTCCGATATATCAATGTATAGATACATTGTAGATCTACATTAAATGCACACTATCGGATCCGATATTTTTCAACCGCAAACCATCATATCGACCATATCCTACATCTTATTGCTCAAAACTAATTTTATAATTTCCAATAAAGAATAGGGGAACTATATCAGATGAGGTAGGCAAATCGTACGTAAAAAAAGGTAGGGACATCTTGGAGACTTGGGTTCTAGCCAGTTCGAGGCTTACAGGATAGCACATCAATCAGAGGGTTTTCCTCACCTCTATCCCCAACCAACATTGGTTTGATTGAATTTTTTTTCAGTTTTCCTTCTTACTTCACTTACATTGATTTTACAACCCTGCATAATATTGATAATTTACTTCCCTGGACCCTGTACATAATTATTATCAATGAAATTCACTGGACTCATACGTAATTCGGATTAAAGTTTGAAAAAAATATAGATGACCGATATATCGAAATATCGATATTCTTTGCCGATATTGACATCCCCAGTCTGAAACCCAAGATCCAAATGGATATTTCGATTTGCACGAAAAGTAGTTCCCTACTACTGGAACCGATTCTTCCCCGTAATACAGGTGGACCTGCAAACAGTAGTGTTGAGGACGGCGCAGTGGTTATACCATACCCGCAGGACCGCCAGGTCTTGAAGGAGGGGTAGGTCTAGCCCCTTGTTGGGGTAGATGTTTTCTGAGGGTTTTCAGTGGATGCCACAGATTTGATTTAATGATTTTTTTTTTAAAGGAAATTAATTTTTTTATTTAGTGATTGGCCTCCAACCTCCCCTTATAGCCAACCCTGAAACCTCACAGATTCAAGGCAAAATTTAATTTCCTTTAAAAAAATTTTCTGAAGGAAAATTTTTTTTTTTTATAAATATGTTTGTGTTAAAAGAGTACTCTTTTAAGTGAATTAAATCTAAATTTACAATTTTTCGTTACTTAAATTATATTGTTCATTTAACAAAATATAAGATGCTGGAGCATTTTTGGTGTAGGAGGGCAGGTAGATTCGACTCAGGTAGTAGAGATGTTTAGTGAAGCTGTAGAGTGAAGGTGCATGAAGTCATAATTGTGAGAGAAGAATCTTCTTATTATTGGAAGCTGAGGCAGATTACTTTCTTGAATTTAACTTTGTGAGAAAACTTATCACCTGGAAACCACTTAAGGAGTTTAGTGCTTCTAAAGGTTCCACCCCAAGCGGCTCAATAGCCTTGTGGGTTTATAGGTCGATAACCTTGGCTCTAAGTTCCACCCCAAGCGGCTCAATAGCCTTGTGGGTTTATAGGTTCAATAACCTTGTGACTCTACGGTTCCACCCCAAGCGGCTCAATAGCCTTGCGGGTTTATAGGTTCAATAACCTTGACTCTAGGTTCCACCCCAAGCGGCTCAATAGCCTTGCGGGTTTATAGGTTCAATAACCTTGAATTTAACTCCCTAGGTGGCTCCAGGTAGGTGAACCATTTAATAGCAACAGTTCTCCACTCAAAACCAGCTTGATTTCCTGGAAATTGGGAGGCCCAGATATCCTCATTATTGTTCTGCCAGAGTATTGGGAATGAAGGTGTTTGGTTTGTCAGTCTGCCACTGGATGGGGCTGGTGTAGTCTTCCTGGCTGCCCTCAGGTGTGAGTTCCTCTGAATTCCGATAGGTGGTGCTGGGGTGGCCTTCAAAGCTGTCCTACAGGTGCGCGTTTCCCTGGATCCCGCTAGGTGGTGCTGGAGTTTCGTTTTCCCTGTCTGCCAGTGGGGTTTTACTGAGGTATTTCTTTCTTTTTTAATGGCTTTTCCTCGGTGTAATTCCTTATATTATGTTGTAGTTTGGATTTTGGGTCCATGCGATTACACAAATAGAGTTTGTGGTCGCAAACTTGGGCGTTTCTGGCAGGGAACGCCACACTCCCGGGGCCAAAAAATCGCATGGCCAAAATGGAGCAGGGGGGGAGAATATCAATGCCGTCGATAGGACACCACCAAGTCACAGGACCACGAAGACTTCGCACGAGCGGGAGACAAACAACGAAAGTACATAATTCATGAATAAGTAATTTGACAATCTTTAAGTGAAGAATAGTAATAATAAGTGAATGGACAATATTTAAATAAATAAAAGTAATATTAATTAATTTGACAATTGTTTCATGCGTTCTTTCCTAAACCTAACAGTCAGCATTATCCATCTGTGAGAGGGATTCAGGTAGTTCTCAAGTCGCCACCTTAGCAATTGGTGTTTTGCAAACATGAGATTGAACCTACGCTAATATGCAATATTTTCCATCTGTGAGCGGGATGCACGTGGTTCTCAAGTTGCCACCTTTACAATTGGTGTTTTGCAAGCATGAGATTGAACCTACGCTAATATGCAATATTTTCCATCTGTGAGCGGGATACACGTGGTTCTCAAGTTGCCACCTTTACAATTGGTGTTTTGCAAGCATGAGATTGACCCTATGCCTAACATACAATATTCTCCATCTGTAGGGTTTCAAGTAGTTCTCATGTTGCCACCTTAACAATTGGTGTTTTGCAAACATGAGATTAGTTAAAATTTCCTCCTGGTTCTTTCTTCGGACTTCACTGAAGCGTTGTTCCGTCGAGGGACTCGTGCAAGCAGTGTTTTAATTGACGAAGTCAAGAAACCATTGGGGATAATGGGGAAAGGAAATAGATGGGTGGGTTGCCGGGTTGTTAGTCTCGTGTGGAGGGGGTAGGGGAGGAGAATAGTGTGGACAAAGCCATTAAATTTCCTAATGCGTCCCGAGACCAGCCCAGACGACTTAGATTTGCCAGAGGGATGAGTTGCCATAGGCTGGACACCCCTTTCACCACCCCATCTTCAGGGCAGTGTCCCATCCCTCTGGTGTGAAGTTGGTGAGTGTATGATTGGTGAGGAGACCTCTAAAAGAAAAAATTAAGAAAAATGATTACTCCACTTAAGATCTGTGTCTGCTGACTGAATGTTATGCAACAAAAAACTAGGAAGGCTCCTCAAGGTTACCCCCTGTCCCTACAATGTTGAGCGTGGAGGGTCTACTCTATCCCCAAAGTCTGACCAAGACTTTGCAGGGTGGCAGGGAAGTTCCACCCTGGAGGTAGGGTCCCTAAGTGGAGACAGAAGGTTTAAAGACTCCCCCACCCCCATCCCTCCCCCTGGAGAACCTTACTTGTGCTATCACCTCTCGATTCTGAGGGTTACAGCAATATACTCCTACTGTTGTGAAAAGTTAATTTATTGTAGTGTTATTTTAGGCCTTAAATGAGGACAATTAAGATCAGTGGATGCCACAGATTTGATTTAATGATTTTTTAAAGGAAATTAATTTTTTAATTTAGTGATTGGCCTCCAACCTCCCCTTATAGCCAACCCTGAAACCTCACAGATTCAAGGCAAAATTTAATTTCCTTTAAAAAATTTTCTGAAGGAAAATTTTTTTTTATAAATATGTTTGTGTTCCATCTCTTTTAAGTGAATTAAATCTAATTTACAATTTTTCACTTAAATTATATTGTTCATTTAACAAAATATAAGATGCTGGAGCATTTTTGGTGTAGGAGGGCAGGTAGATTCGACTCAGGTAGTAGAGATGTTTAGTGAAGCTGTAGAGTGAAGGTGCATGAAGTCATAATTGTGAGAGAAGAATCTTCTTATTATTGTAATGAGGCAGATTACTTTCTTGAATTTAACTTTGTGAGAAAACTTATCACCTGGAAACCACTTAAGGAGTTTAGTGCTTCTAAAGGTTCCATGTCAATAGCCTTGTGGGTTTATAGGTCGATAACCTTGGCTCTAAGTTCCACCCCAATCAATAGCCATTATAGGTTCAATAACCTTGTGAGTTAAGCGGCTCAATAGCCTTGCGGGTTTATAGGTTCAATAACCTTGACTCTGTTGCTCAATAGCCTTGCGGGTTTATAGGTTCAATAACCTTGAATATAACTCCCTAGGTGGCTCCAGGTAGGTGAACCATTTAATAGCAACAACTCAAAACCAGCTTGATTTCTGGAAATTGGGAGGCCCAGATATCCTCATTATTGTTCTGCCAGAGTATTGGGAATGAAGGTGTTTGGTTTGTCAGTCTGCCACTGGATGGGGCTGGTGTAGTCTTCCTGGCTGCCCTCAGGTGTGAGTTCCTCTGAATTCCGATAGGTGGTGCTGGGGTGGCCTTCAAATCCTACAGGTGCGCGTTTCCCTGGATCCCGCTAGGAATTCGTTATCCCTGTTGCCAGTGGGGTTTTACTGAATTTCTTTCTTTTTTAATGGCTTTTCCTCGGTGTAATTCCTTATATTATGTTGTAGATTTTGGGTCCATGCGATTACACCTTATTTATTTTCAGGAATCCGAAGCTGTAAAATCACTTTCTGCACAGAACGTTATTGATAAATTTGACTCGTCAAAGATGGTCTGAATTTCCGTTCAATTCAGTATTACTAAACGTACTTTATCTTCTCCCGAATTTCCATCCTGTAATTATCACTAATATCGTCATTTTAAGAGACTTGCCTAGCCAGTGTTACGCTATTTAGAGCCATTCTTTTGTAATGAGATGAAGATAAACCAAATTTATGATGTTTGAATGTGAATGAATGTCATCATTATTAAACATGTTTTCACCGTTTCCTATTCATAGGTACTTCTAAATATTCATTTAATGAGATGAAGAAAAAAAAATGATATTCTAAATTGTTCTTCGAATGTTAAATATTATTTTGATGATCTTGAGTGATGAATTATGTAGGAAAACATTGAGTGAAAAAAAGTAAATTTCTCATTTCCAATTTAAACGACAAGGCTTATGCACAAAATTATCGATGTTTGCTGCCGCTCTGCCAGTAATGAGTTGTTATTCATCCTAATAGGTACTTGAATAATACTGAAAAATAACTTTGAAAACATAGTAGCGGAAATGGAAACAAATTCTCACTGCTAGGCAAAACATTGATAACGAAATGATGAGAAGCATTGTACACCCAAGCGGTTGAGTATGGAAATAAGTATGCTGACGGTTCTGCTTTTCGAGCACTCTTATTCGTCAATCCTGACAGCTCCCCTAAATTTAAACAGGGAATTTTTAGAAATTCCGCCTTTAGTACAGCCAACCTTGAGCAGTAACTCCTGATCGCCTGTAGTTGGTTGGGTACACCCTAACAACTGCAGAGCCTGGGGGCGTTAATTTCGGTCATTGATTTCATTTCGTTATTGTTCATGCATTGGAGATGGAACGGTTTTGAGATTTTATTCTTGTGGTTTGTTGACTCGGGCTGCTCCTGTTTTTAAGAATTATTTTTCCCGGTTGATAAAGAGATGTATTTAATAAGGAAAGCTCACCATCCGCTCATTCATGAAGCTATATATATAAATACGTACACAAGAGTTTGCCTCTCCCAAAAAAAGCAACAGTTCTTTTGTTATTGGTTTAGATCAGAAAACACACTCAATACCGTTAAGCCCAGAAGGTAGTATGGTTGAAAATCATTCGAATGAAGCATCTCTATTTTGGAGTTTCAATCGTTGAAAAAGGAGCTTATTTACTACAACTTGATACCGTTGGTTCTTTTTGCAAACTTCATTGATCTTCTGAAGACTCCTGTGAGAATTGAAGAACTTGGATTAGGTTTTAGGGGTCATCGCCCCCCTTCATTCGTCTTCTGCTAGTCTTCAGGGAATGAGAGTTAAGTGCATCTTCAGGTAATATCACTTAGTGATTTCGAAATATGGTTTCACAGTGAAGATGAAATGAAAAGGTATAGATGGGTCGACAACTGTCCCTGATAATAAATAATTGTCGGGACTCCGTCGGCGTTTAGATTAATGAATTCCGGGAGGACGTCCCTCACGATTCGCCTTCCTTAATTAATTCAAAATCATTGCTCCGCCTCGATTGTCGCTCATTGATTCAGAAGAGAATGTATTTACATAATTGGAAAATAACCCTTGATTTGAATAAACCTAGTGACGGTGGAGTTCAATTATTATGATGACTTTTGATCCATGGTTGGAAATATTCAATCTGTTGAGGGGTTGGTGTTTGTTGTTTGGGCTCAACATAAAATGGGAAAGATTTCTGTTTTGTTTTGGAACATTGGGTCAACTGACTCTCGTCTTCTGTCCGGAGGGCCTACACAGGCTGTGAGGGATAGGAGGGGAGGGGGAGCTATCTACAAATTAGCGAGCTAACTAGCACTACAAATCCAATGTTCATGTTTGTTACTGATGATGACCTAACCGTCGAAATCGATTTAACAGTGTTACTCTTTACTTTCGTGGAAATATAGACAACGTTCTATCCTACTCCGTTTTTATTTGCAATGGGTTTCCACAACTTCGTCGCGAGTGACTTAGTCCGTTTTTTTTTTACTACAAATCCAACCTCTGGAGGGGAGCAGGCCGACAAAAGCTTTGCCCATATGCGATGCTTCAGAGGCAGCTGAGGCTCCTTCATCAGATAACTGCAAAAACCTTCTAAAATCAAAACATAAAAGAAGAAACCCCGCTGCAAATTATTACACAGTGGTATTTTATTTCTGTACTAGATAGTCCTTCTACTTAAATCACTGATTTATATATATTAGACGTAGTCCGTGATGCATAATCTGAACTTGCCACCTCGCTCCTCCGTATCTTGTAATTGCATTTGGGATGAAAATACTGCGGCTGCCGCCAGCCGGCCCGTTGAACGGGGTCTGCAGCCCGACCACAATGCAATGAATGTCCTCGTGCGGTTTGATGTGGTGAGGTCTTGGGGTTGGATTGAATGGGAGAACTTCCGAGAGTAATTGTCTCTCTACAGTGCTGAGCTATCGAGTAGAGTTTGCACTCGTTCTTCTTGCCATTTTCTATGATTCCACTTTGATTGGCTACAGTCTCATTCTGAGAGATCACTCGGGCGGCAAGTTCCTTTCTGCACCGGGACTCTTTTTTTTTTTTTTTTAAATTTTTTATTTGTATAATTTTTTGATGTTACAATGGGTGGTTCGCTAATAATACATACGACACAGTGACAGTGCAATACAATATCATATGAAAGAAAAATTAACTAAATACTGGATATCGCAATAAATTAAATGAGAAAATTGGCGGTAGAAGGAGCCATGTAGCAACTGCCTACTGTAGGGTTTTGGCTTGTATGACCGACTGCACAAAAATGTAGACTTTCATCGCTAGTTCGTTGGTGTCCAGATTTAATAAGGATATGAAGAAGTCCATTGATAGATGTTCTTTGTTAAAATGGGTCATCCTCTGATTCCTAAAACATGGGCACTCGCAAAAACAGTGCGTAAGTGAGTCAGGCGTATCCAAACCACAAGACATACAATTTTCAGAGGCATCGAAGGAGACTTTTTTACCACGGCTGTAAATTGTACAAAATCCCGGGTTACTAACTCTTATTTTACATAAGAGTCTTTTATTTTGTATACGCGTTTTCAAGTTTAAAGATTCCCCGTGGTTTCTCATTGGGAGCAGGTGCTTATATACTTCATTATACGATGAAGTAAAAACTCTTTTCCTGTCGCACTCCATACACATATCAACAAACCCTTGAAGGAGGGAGCTTTTGGATGCTTTGAATTCTTCAAAGTCCTGGTTCTGCCAAATTTCACTTCGCCCCAATCCTTCAAAGAAACATGCCATCTGGGAAGCCCAATTATGGGATATATCAGATTTTCGTCCTGACAATCCCAGTAAGCGATCAAGGCACAATCTCGGCAGGCGGTCCGGACCCATCAACCCTATTTTCACCCACCAACCTAACGCTCTTGCCATCAGTTGAACCTTGGTATGTACAAGCCCAAATTCAGACCTCACAACATAATCAGGGGTGTTTGACGCAAGAAAAAAACTCTTTTTTGTTCAAAAAAAGACTCTTTTTTGTTCACCGGTTCATTGCAAGTGATCTCTGGTAGAGTAGCCTGCTGATGGCGTCTATAGTTGAAACAATCCTTACTATCTAAGAAAAGTTGATTTAAATTAGTCATCATCTTCAATGGCATTTCCCTCCGCAAATGCTGAAGGTTACGGGACGACAGTTTATGAAGATGATTTGAATGAAAGACTTCTAAAGAACGATTTGAACGATCAAGTATCACAATCATCTAATATTCTGATATGCTAGAGAAGGAACGACAGATTTAACTACATCCATAACTGAAAATAGCATATGCATTGTTTCCATTGGCTGTTTTATTTTATGTCTCTGCTAACTTTTCTAATAGTTACTCGTCTTTCCTGTCAGTTCTTTCCATTTCTTTCCCTTCTTAGGCCTTTTCAGCTAGTTTCAACAGTTGTTCAAAGTTAGTTTTGATTCATTTTCGTTCATTTTTGGATTTTCATCACAAATGCTTTATGTTCGCCGCCTCCAGCGAAACCGTTTGCTCTCGTTCTTCCATAATATGACCATAACGACAAAATGGTGCCAAGTCCTTCAAACGTACCACCAAACCTACAAATAATTCACTAACCACTCTAGTTTTGAAATATTCAGCAGTTTGACTACAATGATTGGAGAGCATTGAATGTATTTTTAACTTTCTATATAGTAACACACTGAACCCAGTACAGAAACCAAAAACGTATGTCAGGTAATTTTAGTTGCCAAAAATCGATTTTCAGCGCCCTTGATTACCTTTTCTCATTGCACTTGCAGCACGTTGTTCCAAGGTTTTGTATTCAGAACCTAGCATTTTGTTCTAAACTGACATAGTACAAAGCACAACACATAAATCGCCCTTCATGTCAACTTATTCGAACGAACCGTTTATCAATTACTTGGGCTCTAAGCCCCACGTAGTCCACACATGGAAAAACATATTCACAATTTAATTAATTTATCCGATCAACGCTAGATCATTGTAATCCATTTGACAAACAAATATATAATTAAAACGAGGATTTACATAGATCTGTTGACGAACAATCAGATATCCCAATCACCGAGAAAATTAACCTACTATGCTTTACTGATTATTGAATGGTTTGGAAGCCTTTAACGGGATCACATTAGTATCCCATGTAAGACAATATCGACAGAATTACGTAGGATTAGATGGGATTAAATTACTAATTACCTGTAATTAACTATGCCTATGCTATTGAACATCTTCGCCTGATCGAATCATGTTATACCTGTTTGAGGACAAGGTTTCACTGTCAGCTAGGATAATTGAAACAAAAAATGAAAGGTTCCGGTCAAAAGTTCCACACCATTCATACAGATTTTTTCAATTGTACGTTAATGAAGAGTCCTAACGAGTTCTCCCTGATTAGGGAACGTCTGGTTCGTTAACATTCTAAAATATGCTCGTTAGACCGCAGAATATTGTGCAGCGAAATTCGTTAGAATGCTGCTGGCCATATGCGGAGAGGCCGTAACGAAATAATGTAAGGTGAGGTAGGTCAGCACGGGGCTTACTGAACCGGCCGACAACAATGGAATAACACACGCCCGAAGCAGTGCCCAGGGCTGCGCTCGGCTTTTGTCCGAGTAATAAAGTCCTTTTCAATTATATACCTCTCTGAATAGTATGTTATCTACTTTGTAAGGTACCGTCGACTGAATATTACGATGCCGATCCCGAGACCGGTTTCATTTTAGTATCTCGGTCGGAATCGGGTGCACGAATATCGTATTATTTCCTGCTACTCTATTATTATTACTATTAGCATTATTATGTTCAGGGCCCTTGGAGGGGTCGGTTTTTCTCTCCACAACACCGGAACGTTGTTTTCTTTTTTCCTACAACTTGGATTTGTGATGCAGCACAAGATTCTGAAGAAATTTCAGTTCTATAAACACGACCGTGAAACAAAAATGAAGTTGCTAGTCGGAATTAGTTCCAACATCCAAAATACGCGTTTCGTACATAAATAAGTTGTGCTGCCGAAAATATTCGTAAAACAAAATAGTGAAAAAATTAGAAAAAAGTATTTAAATTCACATAAAAAAAACGTTGACCCCGGATGACTTCGCCAACAGCCTAAAGATAAAATTCAAGAAACATGGAACATGTCTATTTTGTTTATTAAGACTACCCACCCTCCTTGGAGATTTCAGTGCAGTTCCCTTTATACTCTTGGGGGACTATACAGGGTGATTCCCTCGTAGTGTACGAAATTTTTTTGGGTAAAACTAGACCAAAACGCTGCAAATTCTTTCACTGGGGTTTATTATTCAATTGGCTTGCGTTCATGATTTGAATTTCTACTAAGCTTTGGAGTGTGCGTGTTTCACAGGTGATAGAGCGATTATTGAATTTCAGGAGGCACACAAATATGATCAACTGAACAATCCAATAGGTATTTTGGTCGAGAACAGATTTACGTGCTCTATGCACACCTCCTGAAATTCAATAATCGCTCTATCACCTGTGAAACACGCACACTCCAAAGCTTAGTAGAAATTCAAATCATGAACGCAAGCCAATTGAATAATAAACACCAGTGAAAGAATTTGCAGCGTTTTTAAACTTCCCTTGATTGAAGTTCAATCAAAATTCAGCATTTTTCAAAATTGTACAGAATGGTAAAATAGTTGTTGAGGAGAAGAACTCCAAAAAGAACTCCCAATTAGCCCTGTGAAAAACTACCCCATTGCATACAGTTATGAACCGCTAGGCGTATCTCCGCTAGGGAGTATTGTGCCAGTGCATTGTTCGGTCTCATTTCTGGACCTGCTGAGGTATAAAACTATTGGTAACCCGTTTAGAGACAATGGGGTTAGACTCGGATCCCGTCTTGCCCTTTTTGGCAAGAGGATCAGCTTCCTCGGTGTCGTCTATTCCTTCATGACCCGGGGCCCAGAGCAACATTTTCGTTCCATTTAAATTTCATTTATACCTGCTACAAAATATCTTCGAAGTTCGATAATCCAAAATATTTCTATGAAAATTAGAATCTTATTTAGGAGAAGTATTTTATGCCATTATTCTAATATTTGTATAAGGTAACTTGGCAAGTTTTGTCCATAGCCATCCGGAACGATTGGAACTCTTAAATTTGTCAGCGCCCTGCTCATAACTTTATCTTATGGCTGTTTTTATTTAAATTGGCTGCTTATCAAATCAAGGAACAAACAGTTGAGGAACTACGCATCATCATGTACAATTCTTAAGGAGGCTACGTTCCAAGTTACATTCCTCACAGTGGAATGATATGACTACAAGTATAATAAATTTGTGTGACAGTTTTTCGTAAGATAAAAGTGGCACTTTTGGTCAGTTAGGCTAAGGCTAAAGCATTTTCCATTTTAAACATCGTGTTTAATAATTTTCTTGCCTAATTAAAATAGATAGTGACGTCAGATACATTCTCGAGAAAAAGGTTTGCCTATTCAATTCGATTTGAAATTCAACACATTTGGGCAGCACGTGTTGAGTCTAACCACGGAATCCCGCTTCGGTTGATACATTCACTTGTGGAACATGTAGCGCCGCAGTTCAAACACAAGAGGCGGTGAAACCCTCAAAAATCAACGGGAACTCGGGTTTGTAAAGCAGCCGGCGATTTATTGACTAGAGCGCGCCCGCGTTGGGAAGTTCAGACTGCCAAAAATTGAAATCGTGATTTCACTAAAAATCCTATTGAGTACGGCTCTATACCTAGGTATATAGGTACGTTTTCTACTGTTTATAAAAAAAATGAACGTTTAGATCAATTATTTAATCAATTTAGGTGCCCTGGACGTCTTTCTTTATTTTTTATTCCACCATACAGACATCTTAGCGAACGTCGTCTGTTACAAATCAGATTCCGAAATTATTGCTCGGGTTTTGATTAATTTGAAATCAGTGACTTTCTTCACTTCCTTTTGCAAATATAAGCTTTTTAATAACTGAAAGCTTTTACTAGCTTTTAAAAAAGTTCCGGGTTGATGTGGATTCTGGGAGAGAAGTACAGTGGAATTTCATCCAAACCCACTCCCATAGCAGCTACTAGAAAAATTATTACTTATTTTGTAATTTTTTGAATTATTGGTTGATAGCTTATTTTTACTGTAACGGACAATGTTATGTAGTTGATAATCAAATACATTTCAGAATAAAATCCTTATAGAACTTATTATTGTTGTTCTTCACCAGTCCACACCATTTCTCGCAATCAGAAAGTGCAGTAAAATGTGATTTGTAAGAAACTAGCGCAGAAACGACCGGGGCTGTAGGAAGCTATCCAAATGTGCAGTAGAATAAACTTGATTATTATGGAAAAATCTACGTTATTCGGGTATCCCTTATTGTTTTTTTAAAACCGTAAACATGCGAAGATACGTTCTTGGAACCCCCATTTTCTCCCCGTTCCTACATGTATTACCAATGTTTTCTATTAGAATTTGAGCGTAAGTACATTGTTTTGGGGTATCCATGATTTTATTTTGCAAAAACGGCGTTTTTGACCGATTTTTTACTCAAATCCTCCTTAATCCAAAAGCCAGAAAAAGGGTTACATACGTTGTATTTCCGACGTATTTATGCAAAGATCTCGATGAGTTTGCGTCCAAATATTTCCAGGTTCTGGAAAACACTGGTAATTAGTGAATTTTAGAAGAAAAAAAGAAATATTGAGACTTTAAAAAAATGTGCGGGAGGCAACACAATCCCGGGTTTTCACACCAAATGTACGTGAAAACCGTGTTCCCAGACGATAACTGCCATAATATTTCAGATAAACATTTCATTTCACCGCCAATAAATCGGTTTTTGTACTTAACAGGCCCAAGTTTGTTGGCCGACTCGATCGGTTCGTTAGAAGGGGCCATAATTTACAGATCAATAGTCCAAAACATAAACATAAATTGATTTTGAACAATAAAAGGATGTGGGGTGTCCATCACACATAACTTTTTTCTGCTGAGTCGATTGCTGAAAGTAACTGATGGCGAATGTTGACAAATGAGTGAAAAAAAAAAAACAATTTTTTCTCTTATTTAGCAGAAAATTAACTAACTACTGGTCCCCCTTCTATGCTAATGCCATCGAACGTACCGAGAAAATCCAGCGCATGGTTCGCACGTTATCTAGCTTTTAAGCAGGGTGCTGACTGGTCGGATTTTCATTATATTGATGTTCTAAGGCAAAATGGAATTGCCAGTCTGGAAAGACGCCGCCAAGCCGCTGATCTTATTTTTTTATGAATTATTTCAAAACCAAATAGATTCCCCCGCTTTACTTCAGACGATAAATTTGTATTCCCCGTCTTACTATACCAGAAATAACGTTTTATTCTACGCCCCCACGTCAACAACAAACTACCTGTTCAATAACCCTATCCATAGAGCCCAAAGGTCGTTTAACAGATTTGTAATGTCAAGTAATTTCGATTTATTTCACGAACCAATCCATTCAATTAAAAAAGCTTTTCGATGATGTTAATTTTCTTCTTATAATTATCTTTGCTTTTTTAGTTTATTTCCGCGTGAATTGTTTCTCCTGGGATCATTGTTTTTCGTAGGTTGGTTGTTGTGAAATGGTAGGTCGATACCTACAGTTTCCTTTGGATGCCTAGTAGGAAAGTAGTACATAATTAAATAATTTATATGTAATTGGGTGGTTGACTGCCCGTCTATATGTATAAATAAAAATAAATATAAATAAAATAAAATAAAAAACGTATCCCATTTTACCGTGTACTTTCCTCATAGTTTCTTAAAAAATACGAAAAAAATGTTAGGTTATTTCCCTATTTCTACGACTTAGGAACATATCGTGGGGTTCCGAGTAAAAGTGACCAAGTAACATTTGCAAACTTTTCGGTTCATCTGAAGTTTCACCTATTTTCTTCTTACGAACACTGGTTGTGTGATGCCTCATCCGACTATTTTTCGATATTTCATTATCCTGTAGGTAGTTAGTAAGTGCCCTCGTATGATATCGTGCTCAAAATTCACTTCAGATTAAATAAGAGCTGTTTATTCGGAAAAATTTGATCATTTTTACCTGCCTGGACACACACACACAAGTCGCATAGTTACATGAAATTGACATATATATATATATTTATCGTGTTGCCAAGTATCTAATAACAACGATATACCTATTTCTGTTAGAAAAATCCAGATCACTAGTAATTGGTCAAAATCAATTTGAATTACAAATCTTACAAGTAAAAGTGATAAAAATTATTTCATTTTGCACCAGAATTAATTTTAATCCATCTTTGTTTTGAATGCCATTTGGTCACATTACAAAATTTTCAGGTATTAATTTAATTTATTGGCATACATTATGTATACAGCCATACATGTTTTATATTACAGTGTTCATACATTTCATTTTATACTACCTCTATATTTTTATATTACAATTGTAATTTAAATCTTCATAAATTTTCAGGTTTTTTGAAGATAAAATGACTCAAAACTAACAACTTCTGGAAGCATAAATAAATGTCTTTGGGTATTCTGGGCATTCCATAATGAATTTACATTTTTTCACAATCTTCCTAAATGTAGGTGCATCGCACACCCAATGGTTCAGAAATATTGATTTATTCAACGTTCTTCTGCAAGTATTTCTTGCTCACAGTTTGAAGATAACGTTCTTATACATGACAACGATTTTTAGTCGGAATGACAAAAAAGCTCATTTTGAAAAAAATGTTACTTGGTCACTTTTACCCGGAACCCCACGATATTAAGCCCCCTTTGTATGGGTTATTCGTGTTCAGTGTTAAATTTAACGTAAAGGACACTTGAATAAGGGGAGTAAAAAGTTAGAAAATAGTTTTCATGGTTTTTGGGACTACGTATTTGTCTAAAACTTGATTCTCTAGGAACGAAATGATTTTAAATTCGGATTCAGCACACCCAGACACATAGAAGATCGAGTTTATGTGAGAAAATAAAGTTTTCTAGATAATGAAAGGGCGATCTCTGCGGAATCGGGTGTTTCACTCCCCAGTGCGATAGCGTCAGCGTTTGAGCGGCCGTTGTATCGAAGGCGGTGCCAACTGGTGCGAGAGGATGATTGGTGACGTCACGCTTCGCCTTGAAGCGACTTCGGATATAGACAGGCATTGTGGCGTAGACGGGAGGAGGAGGTCGATGGAGATAGTGAATAGGAGTAAGTCGTCACCCCCAAGCCGTGAATTAGTGCTGGTCGATGTGGGCTCAATATTCTTGAAGTGTCAACTTGAAAACTGACACCGAATTTAACCTTGACACCCGCTATAGAACATTAAACAGAATCTGTCTAGTGCAAGACAAATGTTCTTTTCAAAAACGAAGTTTTTCAGGAGAGTCATCCAAAGTCTTTGTTTCCCCACGCTTAGATATCCGCCTTCAGTTTTGCGTAATTTTCAAAATTCCCCTCAAATCACCTCGTAGGTGTCTCCTGCCTCCGAACAACAACATGCTATGCCTATGTATTTGAAAAAACATATACTCAGTTTGCTTGAGTGCTGCCAACTTTTAGAGATATGTAAAACATAAGTAGATGAAAAGAATTTAGAAACTCTTATTTTTCATAACTCAGGAGAGGAAAAAAAAGAAAACTTTCGACGTCTAAGAGTAAATTAGAGAGATTTAAGCTTGACTTTGCCATAATTAAGATTTTTTTTTTAAGCGTATATTTATATATTTATTTATTATATATTGAACATAACAACTAGTTACATCATACATACATTCAGTAAGTATCTGGGTATGACCCTGGATGCTAAGTTGCGATGGAAAACGCATGTCAAGAATAAAAAAGCAGAACTGGTTCTCAAGTTCAGAAAAATGTACTGGTTAATGGGTCGGCACTCAAAGATGTCAATCCAGAACAAATTAACGTTGTACAAACAAGTCCTCAAACCAGTCTGGACTTATGGAGTGCAGTTGTGGGGCTGTACTGCTCAAAGTAATCGCGATATCATACAGCGGTTTCAAAACAATGTACTTAGGTGTGTTGTTGATGCATACCGGTACACCCGAAATGTTCGACTTCACAAAGAACTTTGTATACCAACAGTAAATGAAGTAATCAGAATGCACGCTATAGCCCATCACAAGCGGCTACAACTACACGTAAATGAAGAAGCTGTGCAGCTCCTCGTCGTTGACGACATATCCAGACGACTCAAGAGAAATAAGCATCATGATCTGTGTACGTGAATTAAGGTGTTCGCGATAACAAAATCCGCACAGTGAAAAAAGAAATTCAGTGAATCTCAAGTGCAAAAAATGACACTTCTAACATTCGAAACCATTAGAGACTTAGTTATGTACCTAAGCTTTGCTATAACCAATCCATATTTAAATGTCAAAAATTTGTTGCTAATAAGTTGTAACTTGGTGCAATAAATCATTAAAAAAAAAACAGTAAGTAACTATCAAGTTATTTAGCTATAACATAATTACGCAATTTTATGGTGAGAGTTCACTAACTAGCAATATTAATTGTGATCAGCAGGAGCTAAGGGTGGAACACGTCATCCCACGCGACCCCTGATGTCCTAGAGAGGCTTCCTACAAAATTTCGGTGTAATCAGCTAGACGATATAACTTTGAGCACACTCAACTTATAGGGATGAAGCCTGTAAATTCATTCTCCTCTTGTTATTCCAGAAATTCTCCTTATCAGTCTTAAACGTCCCTCGGTGAACAAGGTAGATTTGAGCTTATTTGCCATCATTAAGATTGATATTATGGCTTCTGGTTGGCTGGAGCTCAGGGTGGAGCACGTCATGTCACTTGCCTTTTGATGCCCTAGAGAGATTCCCCATAAAATTTCGGGTTATGAAGACAGAGGACATAACTTTTAGCTCACTGCACTGATAAGGGTGAAACCTGTGAATTCATTAGCCTCCTCGCCTCCTGTTATCCCAGATATTCTCCTTATCAGTCTTAAACGTCCTTCGGTGAACAGGGTAGATTTGAGCTTAATTTGCCATCATTAAGATTGATATTATAGCTTCTGGTTAGCTGGAGCTCAGGGTAGTGTCCGTCATGTCACTTGTCTCTTGACGTCCTAGAGAGGTTCCCCGTCAAATTTCGGTGTAATCAGGCAGACGACACAACTTTTAGCACACTCAGCAGACCAGCATGGAACCTGTAAAGTCATTCGCCTTTTGTTATCCCGGACAATCTCCTTATCAATTTTCAACGTAGTTTAGTGACAGGAGAGATTTTAGCTCTCTCACCTGGCAAGGGTGGAGTCTCTTACTTTGCTCGTCTTTTATTGTCTCAGAGAGGCTCCCTACCCAATTTCGACGTTCTATGGTAAATTGGAGACATCTGACCACAATTTTTACCAACATTATGACTGATGTTGCGGCTAGCGCTCCTCTAACCCTCACCTAAGTAAGGGTGGCACAGTTCCCGACATAGTAGTATAGCATATCACGATTCGGACCAAGTCGGGCCAGCAGTTTCGGAGAAGAAGTGAGCACTACATGAAATTTCGGTGTATCAGATAGACAACATAACTTTCACCACAATTAGCAGATAAGGATGGGGCCTATAAATTCACTCGGCCCTAGTTATCCAAGAGAGGCTCCTTATCAGTTTTTATCGTCCTACTGTGGACAGGAGAGATTTCACAAGTCCCGGTAAGCTGATCCTCAGCAAAGATACGAAGTATCAAAATTTCACTAGACTCGGACGAAGTAGTGAGCACACAATTTTGTCCAAATATATATATTTACACAAATAAATTTAAGATAAGTTGAATAGGAACTAACTTCAGTTTTTTGGTTCATTATTCAATAATAAACCGTTGTAATCGCTCATGAAAAAAAAAATGGCTAACCCACATGAAAATTTCATGGTTTACGTTTCAAAGGGTGCAGAATAAAAATCTGCAATAAAAATTTTCCGTCCGTCCGCCATACGCCGTACGCACATTCCTCCCAAACGGCTAGAGCGAAAAATTTGAAATTTTCAGGAAAAATCCATGTTGGTCCGACAATGCCCCAATTCTTTAGCCAGTTCTCTCACTTAATTCAAAGTGCCCTTTAAGGGTTTTCGAAGTTTTGTAAAATCCCTAAAACCCTAAAAAAAAATCAAGGCTGCCTAAATATGGACTTTTTTGAAGAACTTTCCATTAGGAATCGAATGAACCTTTCCCCAGGTTGGTAGCTCAAACCATTCCCGATATATGGCATGATCTTATGCTGCCAACATTTGCATCCACATTCACTACATCACTAGGTTACTGCGATCAAAACAAAAACAACAGCGTTTTTTTTCTTTGTTTTGATCGCAGTAACCTAGTGTTGTAGTGAATGTGGATACTGGAGTGAACTTCTAAAAGGGTTTATAGCTGATACACGGGTTGAAGCATTCTGATATGCATGAAACGCTGCTAATTCTTTCACTGGGATTTATTATTCAATTTTATTCATTTGGCTTGCATTCATGATTGGAATTTCTACGAAGATTTGGAGTGTGCGTGTTTCACAGGTGATAGACCGATTATTTAATTTCAGGAGATATGCATAGACCACGTAAATCGGTTCTCAACCAAAAAACGCAGCAAATTCTTTCACTGGGGTTTATTACCTATTCAATTTCATTCATTTGGCTTGCATTCATGATTTGAATTTCCACTAAGCTTTGGAGTGTACGTGTTTCACAGGTGATAGAGCGATTATTGAATTTCAGGAGATATGCATGGACCACGTAAATCGGTTCTCAACCAAAATACCTATTTGGATTGATCAGTTGATCATATTTGTGTGCCTCCTGAAATTCAATAATCGCTCTATCACCTGTGAAACACGCACACTCCAAAGCTTAGTAGAAATTCAAATCATGAATGCAAGCCAAATGAATGAAATTGAATAATAAACCCCAGTGAAAGAATTTGCTGCGTTTTTGCATTTGTAATTACTAGTCCGGAAGTTAGGTGCGTTAAGTATGCATTAGTGCATAGTAACAAACTTGCGTACTCAAGCACAACTCAAACAGAGTTGTTTAAAACTGTCCAGCAATTCAAGGAGAACGCTCTTTAAAACCTTTTTACTGTTACTACTGAGAACTATTTTGTCTATCTCTATTAAATATTCCGTTACATGCAAGAGAGAAGAATCTTCCAACGTGAAACGCGTCAAAAAATATCTTCATTTTTCCTCTCTACCGATCCCTCGGGATCGTACAGGGAAAGAAGAGAGAAGGGAAGGGAGGCGGATAAGAGAACACGTGTGGAACAAGGTAACTTCCAGAGTTTTAATCAAGTTAAAATATATATATACATATAAACGACCGGGCGTCGCAACTCGGCTGGCTTCTCTCTCAGAAAAAATGCCCTGTTTCTCTCTTTCTCGCTCGCACACTTAATCTCTCTTTCTCTCTCACTTTTTTTGTGTCCGTGGATATTATAAAAAGGCAGTTAGGCGGGTAGTAGAGGAGGGGTCAAGCCCATCACATTTGAACCCCTCCCCTTCCTGGGGATTTGTTGGACGATGGTCATACTTTAATGAACCCCGACGCCGCGCTTCTGGGTGTTTAACAAAAAAAGGGGATCTTTTTTCGGCTCCTTCAACCTGAAAATCTTGTCATCGATCCGTCACTGTCCCTTCCGAAAGTGGTTCACAGCTGCTTTACACGGAACGAAGGTTCGTAGGCACACAGTATGAATATTTGTCGACACTAAACCCGCAAGACAATATTTGTCTTTTCCACAAACAAACCAATAATTTTATCGCATAATTATCATACGGAAAAATTATTGGTTTTGGTTTATCATTTCCAATAATTTGCAATAATGCTGCAAATTCTTACATTCTTCTACATTAGAAAAACCATCTTTTTCTTCTTCTTCCATGGCACTACAATACGCGGGGGATCAATGCCTCCTGAAGCGATGTCCGCCAGTCATCTCTATCGCTTGCTGCTGCTCTCCAGTTCCGAATTAGCAGGATGGACCGAGCATCTCCTGCCACACCGTCGACCCAGCGCAGCTTTGGGCCTACCCAGTCTTCTCTTTTTGTAAATGGTTTCATCCAAAAGCTCCCGAGGGATCTCTTCTGGACTCATTCTGGCTACGTGTCCTGGCGCAATTGTTCCTCACTTGCATTTGTCAGCTTCCAGGGTTCAGAGCCATACGTCAAGACTGGTCTTATGAGGGTCTTATAGAGATGAAGCTTAGTAGTCCGTGAAATTACTCTGCTTCTCAACTGTGGAAGGGGTCCGAAGTAACATCGCTTAGCTGACTGAATCCTATCCTGAATACACAAACTCACTAACAGCTTCGAAGGCCATTCACTTGGACTGTGTCAGGGACAGGTCTGGAGGGGTTTGCAGCCATGTACTTGGTTTTTGACTCATTCACTTCAAGGCAATCAGTGAATGCTTTACACATTGTGTAAAAAGTTTGGCCAACAATATAGAATAGAACAGAATAGAATAGAAATGGTGTTTATTCCGAAAAGAAAAATTAAATATAAACATAGGTATTGATATTTATATAGAATTAAAGATACTAGAAGAAAAAATAACGATACCAAATAGTGGAAATACCCCAAAACCATAGGACGAATCCTGTGCGGTTTGGGGGAGTTGCACCTTATTCTCTAACTAATATACAAAAAGTATACAAATAAAAATTGTACATCTCAAACACACATTGTATATATCAATATCATCTGCTTATCCCAGAAGTTGTGCTGAACAGTTGAATATGGTTCCTCCAACCTGTATGTCTGTAGCTCTCATGGCAGCTTCTGGAGCAAAGTTGAACAGCAGACATGCCAGTCCATCCCCCTGACGAAGTCCCTTGCAGGTTGTAAAGGCAGGAGACAGATCTCCATTGACACGGACAAAACAACGGATAGACCTCATTGTGATTTGAATGAGGCGGACTAGCTTTCGTGGGACCCCCATACTCAGCATTCCCTGGTACAATTCCTCCCTCAGTATGCTGTCATATGCTGCCTAGAAATCAACAAAAAGATGGTGAGTTGGGATGTTATACTCATGTGCTTATTCAATTATTATTCTGAGGGAGAAGATTTGGTCTGCGGTTCCCTTTCATCTTATAAAACCTGCTTGATAACAGCCTCTTTCCTTTTTGGCAAAACGGAGAAGCCTCAGAAATAGGATTCTTGACAGGATTTTGTAAGTGCATGGTGAGAGGGATTTCGACGGTAGTTATCACAGTCCAACACGTCTCCCTTCTTGTGGATAGGACAGATTATGGTGTCGTACCACTCTGCTGGGAGCTTCTCTTCATCCCATAAATCCAAAATCAAATTGTGGAGCACTTTGACGAGCTCCTGTCCACCATACTTGAACAGCTCTGCAGGCAAGCCATCGATGCCTTATTTTTCAGGCTTTCGATGGCCTCCCGAACCTCCTCAATGTCCGGCGGCTCTGTGTCCTCATCTTAGATGTCAATATCGTGTTGGCTTGAAGCCAAAAGTCCACTATTCAGGAGATCATTAAAGTGGTTCTTCCATCTTTGAAGGATCCGGTTTTTTTCATTGAGCAGGGTCCCATCCAGATCCTTACAAGCAGTTGTGAAGGGCTTTCTCTTCCTATTCATCTGCAGGTATAGCTCTCTGATTTCATTCTGAACGCGAAATTGCTCAATATCCTTCAGCTGTTCAGACTCCCACTTTCTCTTCTTCCTGGGGTGAATCTTCTTCTCACGTTACCTCAATGCTTTGTAGAGTTCCTCTGAGCTTCTGGTTCCTCGCCGCTGTAACTTGAGCTTGTGAGCAGCGTTTTTCCTAGTTGTTATACCATCACATTACAATAACCCATCTCCATAAATCACTGATCCAGGTATATTAGACTCAGTCTGTGTTATATTATCTGAACTCGGCCCCTCGATCTTCCATATCTCGTAAATGCATACAAAATGCGTAAAAAAGTCCAATTAGATTCCAGCATGATAGATCGATTACGAACGAAATCAGCCAAAAGCACCCCTGAGATGATCGCTGTGTTTTCATACCCTGTAATTGACTTCTTGCCGTCTCAAAGATAGTTGAATGGCTTCGTCTCAATTAAAAAAATCCGTGAAAACCAAACAGGTGATACAAAGATAACTACAATTATGCAATATACAAGAAGAATGTTGGGAGATTGATATTTTTTCATAGATGTATAACATTATCCAGAAGTTTTTGATATGGTTCATCTTTATGAATTTAAATCAGTAGTTTAAATTCTGGTAATGGTTTTATAAAGAGGGCGAATGTTCATTACTATAAGGGATAAATTCCGGAAGATATAGAGAATTATTTTCCACGTTAACCAACTAGGACGATTAGTTTTGGGTTATGTGTATTGTTACATAGAACATGCAGTAGCTCCGAACCACTGTGTCTCATAGTATGACTGCGAGATCAAGGGACTTATACAGAGTGGTTGAAGCAGTGCTCAGCACGGCGGAGTGCCTTGTGGCATACGGACGCCACAACTTCGCCTTCGCTCCAGCGGAGAGACCGGTTAACTGTAGGCGCGGGTAAGCAGCTTGGATTCACCTACTAAATCCCGCACGTGGCGGATTAAGCGCGGAACACGAGGGAATATCCGAGGAAGGGCGCGGGAGATGAGGGAAGGTAAAGGGCGCGGAAATCCCTTCAATCTCGGCCGCTGTTGCGTTCGCTTCCTGAGCACCGACCTGCCTAGTTACTGGGTTCATGAATCTCGGAAAGGAATGTGTTATTCGTTCCAAACAAAAAGAACAGGGGAAAAATGGTGGAAATTATTAAGCAGAGGTTTATTATATCCGTATTAGAATAATCTGGTTTATCTATTTCTGTATTATCTAGACATGATCTGAAATTTTATGTCTATGAGCACCCTCAGAATGTTTTATCACGCTCTTGTGCAATCTGTGATTTCCTACTGCATTCTTGCGTGGGGATCGGCCTACAAAACCTACCTAGAGCCTAAATTATTAAAATTTTACTCCGTAAGAAAATGAGATTTCCCACCGCTGAAACCTTCAAGGCGTTTAAGGTTCTGGATATCTCACGCATTTACAAAAAGATCGTACTGATACATATATTCAAACACTTATCCAAGTTTGAGAAACGTGATGGGCAAACGAGGTCAGGTGGGAACCTTATATTGAAGTTGCCTTTTAGATCCACTACCAAGAGTCACCCTTTCTTCTCGTATATAGGTATTAAAATGTTCAATAGCTTACCAAACGATTTAAAGAAACTTAATAACTTATCAGGTTTCAAATGTCGCATTAGAGAATACATCTGCCGGGAATTTCATTTTCATTTCAATCATTTTCAAGTGCAATACATACAATTTCTTGATGTAATTAATATTTAATACCAAATTTGTGGTTTCGAAAATACACTAGGTTAATCAAAGTAGTAGTAACTATACCGACTGTTAGTAATAACTAATAGCGACTCCACCCCTCAGCAGAAGTTTTTTACTTATTGAGGGGTGAACGCATATAGGAATGCTTTATTGTACTTTTTTGTATTTTGTATTTTCTACTCTTTTGTACTTTTTTTGTATTTTTGACATTTCATGTCTTTGCTATGGCACACAACCAAATTGTCGTTATGTCACGTTACGTTACGTAACGAAATATGCTCAATGATTATTATGATTCGTAGAAGTGAGGTAGGTAGGTACCTATAAGATTATAGCTGAAATTTGGCTCTATGATTATTATGATTCGGCTGGTAGCCTCCTTAGGACGTGAACAGTAAGGTGCAGAGGGTTTTGATCAACTGAGTGGCTCCTGAAGCTAACTTCTTTCCTATCAACTGTGGAAAACATGAAATGTCCTAATGCGTTGCAGACTTGTATGCAAGAATTTTAATATGAAAGCGAACATACTGAACGTTACTTGACACACGCACGCTGTGGTTTCACCTACCGCTGCCGTAGACTTAGTGTTCTTTTAAAGAGTTTCTTTTTTCTGATGATTTTCGCTTACAACCCATAGTTGCTATGGATAAGTAACTTCCTCATTTTCCATCCCATAAAAATCGTTCGCCACTCGTTGGAAAGCTCTTGATTTATGTGAAAAATCTACACATCTCAAGCTACCAATTTCCCCTCTTTACGCATATAGTATTATTACAGAGAATAATTCTGAATTATTCAGTCTCAACTTGACATCAAATGTGATTTTTTACTCAAGTTGCTTTTTGGTTTATTATTCAATAATAAACCATTGTAATCGCTTTTGAAAAAAAATTCTAACCCCCACTGAAAATTTAATGGTTTACGTTTCAAAGGGTGTAGAATCCGAATCTGCAATACAAATTTTTCCGTCCGTCCGCCGTACGTCGTTCGCCGTTGGCACGATTTCTCCCAAACGGCTGGAGCAAAAAAGCTGAAATTTTCAGGAAAAATCCATGTTGATCCGGCGACGCCCCATTTCTTGAGCCAGCTCTCTCACTTAATTTAAAGTGCCCTTTAAGGGTTATCAAAGTTTTGTAAAATTTCTAAAAACCTAAAAAAAAAGTCAAGGAGGCCTAAATTTAGACTCTTTCTGAAGAACTTTCCACGAGGAATCGAATGAGCCCCTCCCCAGTTCCGTAGGTCGAACCATTTCCGATGTATGGCCCAATTTATGGTGCCAACATTTGCGTTATTTTGGTTTATTATTTTTTTTGTTTTGATAGCAGTAACCTAGTGATGTAGTAATGTGGATAGTGGAGTAAACTCCTAAAAGGCTTTGTAGCCGATACACGGGTTGAAGCATTCTAATAACCATTAAAAAACGCTGCAAATTCTTTCACTGGGGTTTATTATTCAATTGGCTTGCGTTGATGATTTGAATTTCTACTAAGCTTTGGAGTGTGCGTGTTTCACTGGTGATACAGCGATTATTGAATTTCAGGAGGCACACAAATATGATCAACTGATCAATCCAAATAGGTATTTTGTTTGAGAACAGATTTACGTGCTCTATGCATATCTCCAAATTCAATAATCGCTCTATCACCTGTGAAACACGCACACTCCAAAGCTTAGTAGAAATTCAAATTATGAACGCATGCCAATTGAATAATAAACCCCAGTGAAAGAATTTGCAGCGTTTTTATCTATTAATCAATATGTTCATATTTGATTCAGAGACAAATTTGTTCCGTGAATTGAATGAGACCACTCGGGTTGATGTACGATCATCTGTTCGCTTATCATTTAAAAAAATCGATTAGGTAGACGGTCGATTTAAGTCCAAAGGTTTGAGCGAGACCGCATGGCTGGCGACAGCCTAAATAGCTCTGTTAATTCACACTATTACATATACTATCTGTAAAGGCACTTCTCAAGCTTCAATTTAGTGGACTAGAACACGTGGAAGCATGCTTGCTGTCTGAATTTTGGTTTTATCTTTTTCATTTTCAGTTGGATTTCTACGAGCATTTCCTAGTGTACCTATCTTAGGCTGTACACTCAACTTTTGGTAGTCCGGTGATCCGCGTTGGAGGGTTATCTAATAAGAAAATAATGAAACTTTGCGCAGTAATTTGCAGCGTTTTTCTTTGGAATAAAAGAACAAACAATTTTCAGGGAAAGTCACAACCAACGCACGGTGTGTATTTCGTCGTGCTCTTCCCAACCTGGGACCTGGCCACTCCATTTTTTTGAGTAAATTCGGGTTTAATGAACCTAATCAAAAACGGTCGGGGTAACCCAATTAATTAGGTTGAACAACGGTTCCCGGAGATGGGCCGCTAAGCTAACCCAAGCCCGCGGGAAGGTCCCGAGATTAATTTCGAGATCTCATCAAAAAGGTGAGAGGCCCGGCGTGGAAATTGAATTCCCTCCGCTGGAAGGAGGGCGATTGCCTGTCCACACAAAACCGTTCACGCACAAGTTGCATTCACCTATTATGTACAGTACATGTAATTAATTTACATGTATTTACATGCAGGGAACTAAGAGACCGACTGCTGTATTGAGTATCTGTATAATTGTGCAATTGTGCAGAAAACATTTTGGTTTATTATTCAATAATAAACCATTGTAATCGCTCTTGAAAAAAAAAAAAAAAAAAAATTCTAACCCCCCTGAAAATTTCATGGTTTACGTTTCAAAGGGTGTAGAATCCGAATCTGCAATAAAAAAATTTTCCGTCCGACCGCCTACGACGTACGCACGATTTCTCCCAAACGCCTGAAGCAAAAAAGCTGACATTTTCAGGAAAAATCCATGTTGGTCCGGCGACGTCCCAATTCTTGAGCCAGCTCTCTCACTTAATTTAAAGTGCCCTTTAAGGGTTGTCAAAGTTTTGTAAAATCCCTAAAAACCTCAAAAAAATCCCTAAAAACCTCCACGAGGAAAAAAAGTCAAGGCGGATCAATCCAAATAGGTATTTGGTAAATTTGCATATCTCCTGAAATTCAATAATCGCTCTATCACCTGTGAAACATGCACGCTCCAAAGCTTAGTATAAATTCAAATCATGAACGCTAGCCAATTGAATAATAAACCTCAGTGGAAGAATTTGCAGCGTTTTTACGATTCAACTCCTTACAGCCAGTTCAAAATAGTTCACTGTAGTTCGGAAAATATCCCTTAAAAAAATGAAAATGAAAAGCGGATTTCCTCATGGAGAGCTTTTGGGTTCTTCCACAGAGTAGCTGTTTTCCTATATAGTGGAGTGTTCGCTTATTCACAAAGCTGTCTCCCAAGCTTCAGTTCAGTTGAGTAGTAGTTCAGGGAGGAATAGAAGAATGATACATTTTTCCTGTATATTTATTTCACCAGATTAATACAACATTTTCTCTGGCTGAACACTCCAATTCTGGTAGTCCTTGATTGGTAGTCATTGATCCTTATATGGAGGTTATCTAATAGTTTTCATGAAATAATAGTTTTCTTGGAGATTTTTCAATATTCAAAGGTCTCCTGCTCTTCAACTGTAGATAAATTGCCCTTTGGGTAATTTATGGTCAACAACCAGTCGGTATAAAATGTACATGCATTCAACAAAATGAGTTCAACACCTTTTCTGTAACATTTTTGTATTCAATAAAAATTTTATTTATCAATTTTGAGTATTACTAAATTTCAATTGATGTACGTCATTAATGGGTATTCATTAATATTTAATAAATTGTGAATATCAGCTTTCTCTAGTGCAGATGTAGATAAATTAAAATTGATCAAATAAGTCATAAAAGTTTTGTGTAATAATAAAAGTTGCGAATTGAAGTGTATAGTTGAGAAAAAAGATGAACTGTTAACATTAACAATGATATACACAAGTTAACTATGGCATCAATGAAATGGACCGTATTTACGGGCGTTGACCAGGAGCATTGAGGTTTGATGATGCACCGCTACCTAATTTTCCGATTTCCTTCCGTTTAAAATATATTAAATTACCAAAAAAAATTATAAAAAATAAATATATTAAAAATAAATTAAATTATTAAATTAATTCAGTCGCGCCGAGCTTCACACCGCGAATATTATCTTGCTCTCCCACGTCCTAAGTTTGTGGTGGTACATCTTTAATCTCAACATTTTAATAAATCCTTTAAATGAAACTCAATATTTGTAGGTACGTATCTATGTATGTATGTTTGTTCCCAATAGGTAGCTAAACTGCCGAAACGATTTTGACGGGAGGGGTCTTAAAACGATGAGCGAGTTCCGGCACACAACACATTCTAGGTCAGAACCTGCAAAACATCCTTGTACTTCATAAACGGCGCTATCCATCGCAACAGATTTTGTTTGGTTTCCTAACTTTTGTTATTATGGTTGCTAACAGCTTATCGGCGGAAGAAAAACCAAGCCAAGCCAAACTTCACGCCAACCATGACAGTAAGCACGGGTTTCCATCTGGTTACCAAATAAAGTGGTGATAAATGTGTACTAGTTCAACTTATTTTACTAACACTACTCCTGCACCATACACCTGGAATATGTCGTAACCAATCTTAGATAGTGTTGTACTAGTGAAACGAATCCCACAATAAAACCTCAGCCGTGATTTAGCGCTTACCGTTGGGAACAATAAAGACCACAACTATTCCTAATCCTTCAGATTATAACTTTGAAACAGCAAGATTTCTCCCACACGTGAAAACGGAACGAGCCAGTTTCATTTGGATCAGTAACAAAAAGCCCTCGTTGTGTTAGGTTCTCGGCCAAAGTTTCGGGATCAATTTGTATCTGTGCACGCGACGTGCTTTTCATTGGTAATACTCCTCATCCTAGTTCCCTCGAAGTTTTTGTTATACGAGCGACGGCGCTCGGGAACTGAAAGAAAGTCATTTGCCGACACCGTTTTATTGGTCTTCGGGAGGGAAATGAACGACGCGGAGTTTTCTTGATACGCCAGGGAATCCGAGATAAGTTCGCGGCAGAAGATTCCACCTTGGGAACGCCAAGTCAAACTCGCTGAAGTTGTTAGTGGAGGTGCGAAATGGGAACTTTGCGGAAGAGGATCAATAAATTTAGATCAAGTGGAAAGTAAGTCTTTGCTTACTCTAAGCTATAAGGCGGAAATTCTTAGCTACAGTACGAGAAATCGAGGGATTTCATGGACTCCCACAGTCCAAAGAGTCGTTCAAACTCTACTTCATTTACATGTAGAATTCCAGGTTTCAAAAGCCTTCAATTATTTGTCTATAGATAAGGCACAAGCATCAATATATCAAAGTAAACAGATTGGTATACGAAAATTAAGACTTGAACAGGTGAAATAACACAAAAGCGACGTTAACAATTCATGGTCTCAACGGTTATTTTCCAACAACTGGTCTTCCAGTTATTGAGATCCAACAGTAAACAGTTACAAATAGTTTATTCAGATTGTAAACCTATGAGATGGGATTGTTCATGCGAGGTGATACCAGCTTTAATACTATGTAACATGGGATGTGATAGCATGTTTAAGAGCACCCAGAGGATGATCATTAGGCAAGAAGACGCCAGTGTAACCCCGAAGGAACTACTTTTCGGTTTTTCAAATTTGAGGAGCTGTGTGAACCAAAAACTTATTCAACAAGTAAACTCTGCCTCACTCGAACCTGAGCACCCGTATTGATTGCCTGCATGGAATGACGAGTATAGTACAGTTTACCAATTAGTAGTAAAAACTCAAATTATAACTGTTTTTAACTCAGGTTTTAAGGAGAATACTGCTCCATTGTTCAAAAAGTTACAAGACAGTTACAAGAAGAAGAGTCACAAGTTTTGCTCATCTCATTGAGGTCAGTCGGGTATACCAGCCTATGAAAGAAACATCTTATTGTTACCCACTACGCTTGGTTGTAACTAGGAATAATGTGGATCGTATAATGGCTGTGCCATCAGTAAAAGACTGACAATAATTTGCTGTTAACGATTATAACCTGTTTAATCTTATTAAAAGTTCTAATTGGTCGGGAGATTTACCGTGTCGATCCATACCTAGATGTAAACCCAGACCCAGTAGCCAGAAGTAGACTCGAAGTAGTTATTCGTTAGCCATTACTGTTTTGGGGCCCACTAGCTCTTGATGACGGAAGGCAGATGGAGAGAATTATCGAGCATCAGAAAAAATTCCTTTCTTGTAATTTGAGGTTCCACTTATTGCTGCTTCAACTTCCAAGTTTCGGAGAAGGAGGCCTGCCGCTCTGATCATCTTCATTAAATAGTTGCAGAATATCTTCATTTTCAAATCCCATAACTTAAATCCCAATAACTTCGGAAATGCAATAATGCAATCCCAATAACGACGAAAATGCAACAACGTATTATTTTAATTGGATACGTTGTTACCTTGTCATCCCTAACATGAATGCGATATTACCATCGATAGGCCAGTCATTTAAAACATCAAACATTGCAAAAAGTACCTACTGTAAACTTCCTTTTTGAATATGTTGTTAGGGTTCACCCAGATAGTACGAATCTAGATTTGCAGGCCTGAAAACCGCAAGCGACGGGAGTTACAGCCGAAAAACCACGAAATTTTCGCACTGTTTTCAGTTCTTCGCGAAAAAGTCACCAAAGGAGCCTTTTGATGAGAAAAGTCTCTTATCCTTTGTTAAACTAGATAAGATTTGCTACAATTTGAGACGATGCAGGCTGCAGCTCCTCCTCAAAATCTTATCCTGCATGTACAGGAAGGGTTGCTTCGGTTCCTACTCTTGCAGGAAGGCAGGCCTAAAGTTCTTGAATACTCTTTAGTGTGAGTGTTAATGTTTTCATTTATTATAACTTGTACATACCTACTCATATGAACCACTTTTTGTCTTAATTATCAAAATGTATTTAATTTTATGACCTACTGTAAATTTAAATGTTAAGTTAAATATGTTTAATGTATGCGAAATGTTTCAGTCCCTACCTAGTTACACAGTTTTACACAAGTTATTCAACAGTTATTCAAGTTTTCCTTGAACCGCATTTCTACTTATTTTGGTTTTCTGTAAGTTAAAAAAAATCTATGATAGATACAGGTCCCCCGATGGTCTTAAAATGAAGGTAATTAAATGTCCTACAACTTCATGCCTCACAAGTTTACTGTAGAATGACTATTTACACCAATATATCGGTCAAAAATAGACCAAAAGTTAAAATTTTCACTTTTTGGAAAAATTTGTCAATATTTGCAGAGCTGTATCTCTGGAACTAATGGATCTACAGAATCCAATTACGTCTCAAATTGTAGCAAATTTTATCTAGTTTAACAAAGGATAGGAGACTTTTCTCATCAAAAGGCTCCTTTGGTGACTTTTTCGCGAAGAACTGAAAACAGTGCGAAAATTTCGTGGTTTTTCGGCTGTAACTCCCGTCGCTTGCGGTTTTCAGGCCTGCAAATCTAGATTCGTACTATCTAGGTGAACCCTAACAACATATTCAAAAAGGAAGTTAACAGTACTTTTTGCAATGTTTGGCAAAAAAATTGTCTAATATGACTGGACTACGAGATAATGTCGTGGTATAAGTAAAAATTGAGAAACATAGTCAGAAAGGAGTTTGTGGAACCAGGAAGATTTGTAGTGAGAAACACAATAGGAAGTTTTCGTTGTCTCCTATCCGAAGGTTTGCACGATAGAGAGAACCAATCGTCAAGTGATTGTATTCAAAACTAGTGTGACTAAATACACAGGGTCTCTAGATTCTACAGCTACTAATTGAAAACATTTTTGTCCGACATCACACAATTGGTGACCTCACAAAAATGGCCGAAATGGCTTACTCCACAGCTTTTTGCAAATAATTCTTACACCGTACATACTAAAGAAATGTTCACATTTTGAAAGATGTAAAGCATAAAAAATGAAGAGAAAAGTTCCCAAACCTCTAGCTTTTCGTTCAATACAAAGTAGTTACAAACATTTCAAAGCCAATTTAATTTTCGGTGAGTCCTCTCCTCCCCTCTTTTAGACGTTTCACATTCAAAATCATCTGGCCACCACAATATTGATCTGATTCAAGACTTCCAAGAATCATTCGAGTTTAATACTATCGAATTTTTTTTTTAACGCATTTTATTTGGTATAATAAGTACAATAGTTAAACAAGACAATGCTACGACCCCCTTTAACATAACTTGTGCTGGGGGTTGGAGTGCTCACAATTTCCCAAAAATACTTACACCAATTTATTATACAATAATAATTATAGGTAGGTACCTATTTAGATGAAATACATGAGTTACCTACTTTACTAAATTATTGGAAGAATCATAATTATAAAAGTAATTTCGAAAAAAAAAGAACTCGAGGAATATTGTACAGAAAACAATTGTAACTTTTCATAGCTGGGAAATATAATAGTTTTTTAAATTGTTTTTAAAAGTCAGTAGCGGAATTTGCTTTCCTGTGAGAGTGACTGGTAGAGCCATAGAACTATATATCTATAGTTCTATATAAATGTACAAAATTTTTTTAGCAACAACAATTCACGTCACAATACTAATTTTTATATTTCGGCTTTTAGCCTTTTTCAAAGTACGAGAAAAATAACTGTAATGGGAAATTTTGACGTTGATGTGGAGAGATTGTTTGGCGTGGAGAAATGTTGCCTTGCTAACGTTTAATATTCAGTCCTGGAGGATCGTACGCACCCAACACATTGCTATGTGCTTTCTCCGAGTGAAGCAGCATAATTTTGTTTTCTTCAGGTTTCATTTTCTTGAGAATTTTGATGCCAAAACACTCATCGAATGTTTCGCCATGGGCTGTGGCATGACGGCTCACAGGCAAATCGGCGTTCCTCCCGACAACTGATGCCCTGTGGTTGTTGACCCTGAGATTTAGAGCTGTCTCAGCCTTGCCAACGTGAAATGCAGGACATTTCTTACATGTCAACTCGTACACACACATTGGTGTTTGGCATTCCGCCGTAGATATATAGTTCTATGGGTAGAGCATTGAATCGAGATACCCCCCAAAACAGATACAGTCTCTGGGCCAACGCAGTATTCATTTTTGGAGGGAGCAGAGTGATTCTGTCTGCAGCCCTGGTAGCATTCGTATTACTCTGAATCCTACCGGAACAGAACCCTCTATATGTGTAGATCAGAGTACTTTTTTTCGGCAATTTTGGTGATGTCAAGCACACCAAATTCTTTGAAGAGCAGGGAAGAAGGGAATCTGACCGGTTTCTTTAACAAAATTTTAATTAGGCATTTTTGCGTACGTCTTAAAAGGTTCAACCTGGATACAAACGTAGAACCCCAGGCAACTACGCCGTACACCATCAACGACTGCACCAAAGCATTGTACAACAGTTTTTTAAATTTTAAATCCATAAAGTTTCTAACCTCCATCCATAAAGTTAGTTTTAGCTTAAACCTTTCCCGTCTTGTTAAAATATTAAACGCCTTTTCTTCTAGTTTTCTTTGCTCTCTTAATGGTGATAGAAACATCAGGATAGTTTGCGAGGACGGAAGAGTAAGGGCCGGTTTCACCAACAATCCTAATCATGGCTGAAGTAGATGATTGCTTTACCAAACCGGAGATTTGAACGTTGATTTAAAACAAACTTGTTTCACCAATGTAATTAATAATTACCCTGTTATCAATAAGTATCTTTTTGCAGCGTTTCCATAAAACGTTGATTTGAAGTTTAAACGTCGATTTATACGATATCGAGGAGGCGTTTGCCCGCGAAACGTAAGTGATAACAAGATAACAGCGGAAGCGTAGCCAACAACCGTTTCAATTTCGCTCTATTCTACTGTTCGGTCGAATACTGCTTGATTTACTACTTCACTTGTTGTTTTCTGTTTTCGTTAATAGTTTTGTTCATGCTCATAGTTCGTTTGTTAATATTGTTACTGTTTTTTGTCGCCTCGTCATGGACGGATAAAGCGAAAACGTGAACCGCTTTGCGAAAAACAAATACTAGTTCCTTGTGTAGTCAAGAATATTTTGCCTCCTGCATCGAATTGAGGTAACTTAATTAAACGCCCCCAGTTTCAATTTTTGTCACTATATGCACTAATTTTTCATTAAAACTAGAGATAGTGGGGGGTTTTCAATATTTTTTTGTGTGCAATGATTTCAATAATGTAAAATAGTAAAATCAGCATCATTCCCGTTAAACGTTCTCAAGTACCAATGACCTAATCAAGACTCTCTGGCTCATCGTTTAGCCCAAATAAGGATACACGCTAATCACGAACAGCCCAATAGGTAGGAAAAGACTAACAAAATATATAACGAAAAACAATAACACAAAATAGCAGAAATATTTCAATGAACAGGAGTGCGGCAAACTAGAATTTCGGAATGCAAACAAGGATTTAGAGAAGAACTGGTATTAATCGTTGTTCAGGACGCTAACCACCCAAATTTGGTTGGTTCATATTGACGTCGAATTTTGGTTTATTATTCAATAATTAACCATTGTAATCGCTCTGGAAAAAAAAATGCTAACCCCCCTGAAAATTTCATGGTTTACGTTCCAAAGGGTGTAGAATCCGAATCTGCAATAAAAAATTTTCCGTCCGTACGCCGTACGCACGATTTCTCCCAAACGGCTGGAGCAAAAGATCTGAAATTTTCAGGAAAAATCCATCTTGGTCCGACGACGCCCCAATTCTTGAGCCAGCTCTCTCACTCAATTTAAAGTGCCCTTTAAGGGCTGTCAAAGTTTTGTGAAATCCCTAAAAACCTCAAAACAAGTCGAAGCGGCCTAAATGTAAACTTATTTTTAAGAACATACCATGAGGAATCGAATGAGCCCCTCCCCAGGTCCTTAGGTCAAACCATTCCCGATGTAAGACCCGATTTATGGTGCCAACATTTGCGTTTTTTGGTTTATTATTGTTTGTTTGTAACCTAGTGATGCCGATAGCGTCGAGTTGTAGTGAATGTGGATACTGGAGTGATAGCCGATGTGTATACTTGCAGTTCAAAGCCGATACACGAGTTAAAGCAATCTGATACGCATGAAACGCTGTAAATATTATTCAATATTATTACTTGGGTATATTATTCAATATTGTTACTATGGTAAATAAGTATTCTTTCACTGTTGTTTCAGTGTTGTTGTTTATTATTCAATTGCGTTCATGATTTGAATCTTACTAAGCTTCGGAGTGTGCGTGTTTCACAGGTGATAGAGGGTAATTCAATTTCAGGAGATATGCATAGACCACGTAAATCGGTTCTCAACCGAAACACCTATTCGGATTGATCAGTTTATGATATCTGTGTGCCTCCTCTACATCAGTCTACCTTTGGCTACATCGTTTAAATTTGGATTTGGGGAAGTTTTAACGCAATACGAGTGTTAAAGGACTTGATAAATTATAGATGTTTTTATTGTGAGGGGGGGGGGGGGGGGTATTGAGGTTCAATAAAAAAACGCTGCGATTAAATTCTTTCACTGGGGTTTATTATTCTATTGGCTTGCGTTCATGATTTGAATTTCTACTAAGCTTTGGAGTGTGCGTGTTTCACAGGATGGAGCGATTATTGAATTTCAGGAGATATGAATGGAGGACGTAAATCTGTTCTCAACCAAAATACCTATTTGGATTGATCAGTTGATCATATTTGTGTGCCTCCTGAAATTCAATAATCGCTCTATCCGGTGAAATATGCACACTCCAAAGCTTAGTAGAGATTCTAATCATGAACGCAAGCCAATTGAATAATAAACCCCAGTGAAAGAATTTGCAGCGTTTTTTTGGTAGAGTTTGTGAAACCGAACATCGTTGTTAAACAGCTGAAATCTCCTGTTTGATGAGTGAACGTTTATTGAGAGGTTTGGTGAAACTGGACCTAAGGCCTGTTAAAACGATCCGCCTTAAACGTATGGAGGTAATTTCGGTAGTAAAATGGACGAGTGGTGGTACGATATTCCCTCAATCGTACTTACCTGCTTACATTATTTGTCCCCCTTTACGATGAACACTTTTCAAGTCTCTTTAGCCAAGTCTCAAAGTATAATAGGTAGGTACTTACTTTTTAGCTTCTGATAAAACCTATTTTGCTCCCTCATTTAAAAAACACGATTTCTACGCCCAACGAAAGAAGGACGAAACACCACCATGATAACCAGCATCTCACCTACCTTCTTATCTTTATATTCAAATAAAAGAAGTAGTAAAAGTCTCCCGTACGTTGACTTTACCCTTCTAGTATCGCAAGCAGTTGTCGGGGTCAAGTCAGAGCTCTATTCCAACGACCGGGCATCAACTGAATGCTGAATACATGAATATGTTCGCGCATACATACGATCTACAAGCAGCGGCCAACTGTATCCATGATAATGTACCCAGCCCTCCCGGCAATACGACAACCGCAAAGGTTTTTCTGTATTATACCGAAATATCATTCATATACCTTAGTTCGAAAACTACATATATACTTGTTATCGAATCTTGCCCTAGACGTAGCTTCTTTCTATCTACTAAAATTCCGATAAGGAGTTGTTTCGAACTTTTTCTAACGGGGTAACCACACACCGGATTTATCACCGCGGCGTTGGAAAACGCAGAATCCAATTTCCACAGCTAGAGAAGCGGAATAAATCGTGTCTTCAGAACAGCTTACTGCATAGAGAGTGCTTCTTAGTTCGAGATAAATTCTTGTTGGACTAGAAGACGTTTTCTCTCCATTCTGCCTCGACTCAATCGATTAGGGAAACCTGACAATCAAGCATCCGTTAATCACTTTTTGCTGAGACAATGGTCAAATCCGAGAATACTAGTTGAATCCGCCTTTCAACAACGTCAGGGAAACCCATTGTTTTATAGAGGCAACGTCGATTTCTGGCGGCGGCCATGAAAAATACGATTTCCTTTTCATTCCTCTTTGTTTTCTCGGCTAAAAATAATGTTTTTCTGGAGACAGTAACTATTTCTTTTCCGTTCAACTCTCATAACAAAAGGTAGTTCTGTAGTGGTGTAATGATGTAGCAATAAGAATAGTGTTATCACAAAATGTGTCAGATAACATGTAAACAAAAGTCATGTCACAATAGGACCACAATCATCAGTGAATTAAATTAAATTAGTTTAACCAGACAGTTAAACTTGGATGCTAAATGTTCCTATGGATGTTCCTAAGACTGCCACTACCAACAACGGGACAAAGACGAAAAATTGATTAATCGATTATTGAAGTTTTTCAATCCAACTTTATTATCTTAAATAGTTTAGAAAACGAATTCGGCTGTGATTACGGTCTTACAGTTACAATAATGCTGGATACAATAATCATCGTTGACAACTGAAAATTATAGTTTTCGAAATGTACAGTAATTTTGTTTATCCGTACCCTCTTTCCAACGGTTTATGTTTAACGATTCTCCAACCTCATTTCCTCTAGCGCCCGCACCCATTTTCATATAAGAAAAAGGAAATATTTTTCTCTCGCATGAAATTAGGTGGTTCAAATGAGCAAAACCCCTTCAAAATTCGAAGAATATTTGGGATTGTAGACTTTTAGAAAAAACTTCGATATTCGTTGAATTGGTGCAACTTTTTCGAACGGTACACTACTTACGTTTGAGCATGCAAAAGTGAAATGTTGTTTTTTGATCTGTGAAATACATGAAGGATTTACAGCTCACCCGAGCATTCCCACAAAATATCTTCAAAATCGGATGAAAGCTTTAGAAAAAAAAGTAATAAATAAAATATAAATAATTCAAGGAACAGCGGATACACAAACTCATCTTTTTTTCGTACACCACTACCTTCAAAGGTGTCATTAAATGATTCTTTGATTATCGAAAAAGTTAATTACGAAGGCGTTGAATTAATGATTAAGATTCCGAATGGTTTAACTTGAAAAGACATGACGAATTCTCTCTCTTCCGTGGGAGTTGCTGGTACACCGCTATCATTAACAGGCTCTGTTTCAATTGTCAAATTAATTTCTACTCTAGATGACCCAAACTCATTAAAACGAACAGAGCGATGTGATTCATTTCAAAAGTTACCTAATGACCCGGCATACCCGATACTAGTAATCTCTCAAGTACTTTTAAATCGAATCTTAGGGTGAATACACTCGACGTTTGTTCGTTAAATTGTATAAATCTTCGAATCGGGACCATCAAGAGATGGGTGCAGAACGAATACTTGAATGAATAATGAATTGGAAACCATATTTCCACAACTAGAAAGAAGGATCAGATGTTAAACTAGGGTAGTCAAATCGAACCACCAAAATCGATTTTGGGATCGATTTCACAATCGGCGGTCTGAAATCGATTGTACCAATTAATCGACGCCATAAACTCGAATAAAATCGATTTTGCGATTTTAAAAATTTTTTGTTTTATTTTATGGTTCACTTTTAAACTTTCAAGATGTCTAGATTCAAAAATTCAATGTCCGTCCGCCGTGTCATGTGTAATAGCCTTAAAAATGGTGCAAAGGATATTTAACTTTTGACTGAAATTTCGATTCATTTGCACTATCAATACTCCTCATGAGCCGACATGGTGCTCACAAGGTTTTCGGTTTGATCAGACAAAACCTGTGGTTGTTTCACGTTACTTATTCGTCAAAGTCGGTAATCAGGTAAATTTCTCAAAAGCACTTCGAAATTAGGAGTGACGCCTGAAATTGGGTGAAGTTATAGTTCAAATATCATCAAAATCGTGCGATAATTGTTGCCTGCGCAAATGAGATATGTTTGAAACACCTATAACTTCTCTAAAAATCGTCTGAATGATTCGAATTTTTCATGTGTGTTCAAGAATATTATTGTAAAAAACATCAATGAATTTCAGAAAAATCAGAGGTCCAATCCTTCCTACGCAAATAGTTCCCAATTTTCCATAACTACCTTAAAATTTGGAGTAGAAACCAAAATGCTCTAAAAAATTGTCCGAACGATTCGAAATTTAACAAAATACCCCTCTGGAGAAAAAAAGGGCGCATAAATGCCTGTAATATAGATACATAATATATCCAAATCGATTTAACCTCATAAAAAGTTCAATTAATCGTTGAGAAAAATCGATAGGTAGTCAATTAAAATCGACCCGTGAAAATCGATTGTAAAAAAATCGAAAATTGGTGGTCAAACATCGATTTCTTGTGAAAATCGAAAATCGACTGCCAACCCTATGTTGAACCTTGATAAACAGTGATGGGTATGCATAGTTCAAGGTGAGATCCGATGGGTGTTGCAAACTTATCGCTCTCGGAATTAGCGACTATTCCGTTTCATCACCTTCTTGTTACAAAACTGAAAATAGTTTTAATCGTTACACCTTTTCAAATGCAGTAGGTTTTATTTCAATAGTATCCCCTTATTGAATTAGTTGTAAAAGAAACATTCACATTTCTTAAAAGTAAGTGGTACCATTAAATATACAATGTTAACGTTTGTTTTTCTTTCTATGATTTCAGAAGTTCGTTGTCAAGTAACAACTTCTGTGGAGTCAATAAAGTAAGGTGAAAATTCAAATACTCAACATAACATAACAAACATGTTTAGCAAAAAATTTAATCTACTAATTTCACAAAAATACACAACCGATTCACTTGTAGGTATCATGCGCGATATGAAAATATTTTTATCATTTAAATGATTTACAGGAGTGCAATCCAATTCTTAGTGACTGGCCCAACAGTTCCGCCCCCCCCCCCCCCCGCTCAACACTCCTTCAACTAACCTTCGGGTGGGCTCCTTCCGCCCTTTGTTATCCCGGCATCACCACTTTTCCGTCCGCCCGAGGGGGTCATTCGTGTACCTGCCACCTTGGTAAACACTAGCCTCTCTGGTGCTCTGGTTGAATCTACAGATTTTTCCAGGGAGTTGGTTAGGCTTAGTAAGTACCGTTTATGAACACAGAATGCCCTCACGTAAACCCTTGTTAGCCTGGCCCAGCCGTAGCCCCCCCAGCCGTAGCAATTTTTCATCTTCGATACTTAAATGTGTAAAATTAATCATCTCTGTTTACTAGCTCCCCTCCTCTGAGCTAGAATCACGAAATATTTGTGGGTTGCATAGGCAATTTTCATCTTCGTTGATCTTACTTAAATGTTTAAAATTAATCATTTAAATGTATCTGGCTGTAGAACCAGTAGACGCTCAGGTCTACTGTCCCATGTATTTTTTTTCAAAGCAGGCAGGCGCCGAGTTTTTCTCATAAATCAAAACTTTCAGTAGCGTTGCTCTCTTTTGGCCATTTTGAACAACTTTTGTTTGCGTCAGTGTCCGTTAACGGCAAATCGACAAGCTTAATTGTTACAGTTTTCATTCCTCTTGAAGTCTTGAGGTTGATGGTTTCCTGCGAGTTTCATTGGCCTCAATAAATGTCTCTGCTAATGCTCACTCATCACATCTGTAGAGCATAACTTCATCACTTTCTTGATCAAATTCGGAAGGCAGTCGTGAAATCCTGAAAATCGGAAAATCCTTGTTTCAACATCTTGTGAAAATTTTAACTCGATTATTGTATCCTCGAGGAGGATCAAAGAGACCGACCTGCGTATAATAATAGTGTCACATGTCTGGTACGGGAATGAGTAATTAATGATCGGTGACCAATGCGCTCCATTAGTAATTTTTTAACTAATTACCTAGTTCAACTCTCTAGCAACAGATTTGTTGACTGTAATCAATCCCATGACTGAATAGATCACTTGGCTGTGTTGTAACATTAGTTAAAACGGTTCACATATTATGTCAATTCTATGCCTTGTACGATTAATGATATTTCAAGATAATTACCCACAACTTGAAGATCACATTTATCTACTCTAGTCAATTGAGTAGTTAGAATCTCTCCCAGTTACTAATAAAACTGATCATTAGGGTAATAAGTGCATCAGGGGGTTTACGAACTCTGTAAACAAGTTTGAGCTTTTTGTTGGAAAGTTCTTCACAAACTACTGACAGACAGACGGAGTGACATGCCGAGCAAAGTTGCACCAGTCACGATTTCAAAGAAAGTAAGTAGGCACTTTGTCGGGAAGGCGGGCAGATGTGATTTCCTCGACTTGTTCGAAAGCGAAAAGAAGTAAAAAGAAAAGTGAAATATTGATTAGGGTAATTGTGCGACTCGCGTTGGCGTAATTTCCTCTTTTTGAAATTGCGTGTTCCACCGTCGGGGGAGCCGCGTAATTGGCCTGCACCTTCCAACTTGCAAACACTGAACTCTCGGTTCGTATCTTGATCAAACTGTCTGGCTCGACGTCATTCAACTTCACCGTTCCCTAGAGTCAACATGATTGCCGTTCATTGATATTTTGAAATGTTTGTCTCTTTCGTATTGGGTATTTCTACAGGAGACCAAAAGCTCGTTAGCGGACAATTAGTTTATTTGACTTCAACCAGTGCAAGTTGTGTACGTTTTGAGGCCACCCTCTGCTACATAGAGGTCGAATTGGAAGTATATGTATGACATACATTGTATGTATATGCGTATTCCGTATGGTTGAGTAACCAGCACGGGTGTGGTAACTAACTGTTTCTCATGTAACCAGAATTATTATTTATACTTAATTTGTATGGTTATTACAACAATACAGTGAAGAAGTACAGTATATGAAACAAAATAAATTGAAATCTGCATGAAAATATAATGATGTTGCTTGCAGACTTACAAACAACAAATGGCGTATATACAGGGTGGCTCTTAATGACCGAACCACCATTTCTATTATCGATTTATCTAAAAGAGGTTAGGGTAATCATCCAAACAAAAGTTAGACTACGTCTGCTCAATAAAGTAGTCACTGAAGGAAGCACCATTCTACGGCTGAAATAACACTAATTCAGAGACTCAAGAGCCACAGTAGACTTTTGTGTTTTCGCGAAATCGCTACCGAGCACAAAAGTAACTAAAGTTATGCAGCCGTATTGGTGTCGCAGATAACGGAGGCTAGCTTGGTTAATTTACCATATTTCGGTTGCTCAAACTCGTGACACCCCGTTCGGAGTTTGAACTGTGGCTACGATAGTTAACGATGATTGGTATCCCAACTGGGCGAAGATGAACAGGAACGCTGGATGCAGCAGCTACCCTTCCGGGTAATATGTGGGTTACCCCACTGAGTTCAATGTCTCTGAGATGTTATTGTGACTATTCTCAAAGAGATCCAAGGTGAACCTGGAAAGTACGAGCTTGCAGAGAAATACGAGAAACCGTCCAAGGAAATCGTCTGAAGGGAACGTAAAATTCCTATAGCTGCGAGGCATTGAAGCGTTCCCAAACGCCCTTAACGTCACCCGTGCCTGACCCTGAGCGAACGTTAGCAACGGGCCCATGTGACTGGATCGTTTAACGTCACCCGTCTAGGACGGTGTTCTTCAGATTTTTAACCTTCTGGTAATTTATTTATTTGAAATACGGGCAATGCCCAATTGTATATACAGAAAAACAAACACATGCTGTCATGACACTGGGTGGGTATCGTGGACGAGTGAAATAAAACATGGAGAAAAGAAATACAAATAAAATAGGAAAAGAAATTGAAACAGAATTACAGCCAAAATAAATCAATCTTGTAGAACTTGGTGAAACAGCTGGTATTTAAATGCCTGCGGGGGCTGGTTGCTGAATAGGTCGAGGGATGGGTTGAAGGTTAGGAGTTGATCAGCCATCCGAGGGAGTCTGTTGATGGGTTGGTATGTAGTTTGTTGGAGAGAATGCTGGTCTAAACAGAGGTGAGTGACGAGAATGATAAGCAGGTACGTTGAAGTTGAGCTCAGCTAGCTAAGTGGGACAGTCAATGCGGCCAGTTACCAGGTTCCGGAGGAAGCACATATCCAATGCATTCCGACGGGTCCCGAGGGCCATTAGGGCACAGCGCTTCGCCATTTCTTGGGATCTATAAGTATCGAATAATATATATAATATGTAATAAGTATCGAGTGATGTAACACTTTTGGAGGTAAATTGGAAATAATCAACTATATTACCTAGTTTTCTGCCCCTCTCAGCTATCATTCAGTATACAATTTACGGTGTAGTTTTACAAAACAAAGAAGTTACTACACCACCTGATCAATGAACATCAGGTAAATAATTCAATTCCCATTAAGTAAACACATCTTTCTCGAAGTAAGCGTGGAAGTAACTTCCTGCCCAGATTTCTCCAAATTGCTTCCTTCATTTTTCCGATTATTCCCACGAAATTAAAAGCCTAAATTATTAATAAATCCTTACATTTCTACTTTGGCATTTTGATATATAGATGGAATAGTCAATACGAAATTGTCACTTTGATTTCACAGAAAAAGTGTAAATCTTACATAAGCAATCTTGCAAGTAAGCCGCTCCGTTTCGATGGACGTGTAACTCCTCTAGTCTTCACCCCCGGAAAATCGTACACCACTGTTTGGAAAGTTCCCAATATACCCCAAAACATCAGGCGGTTTTCGTCACCCATTAACACGGTTAACTCTCTCTTCAAAGATAATAAGGGCGTGACGTCGTACATGGATCAAGTTTCTAATGGTTATAGCAATTTTCAAATAATTTGTGATGAAGCTGATTAAAGCGACTTGAATTACCATGTGTGTTCCTTTGACAAGTTGTAAAGCCCTCTGAAAAGGTTGTGCCCAGTTGTTTTGTGACATATCGGGATTCACAAACCATGTTCGGCTGTAATTTTTTGCCGTGTTGAGTCACTCCTTTCCAAGACCGAACGATGAACCCTGTTAATTCGTAATCTCTTTCGGTTTGAACTTGTTTCAACTGTTTTGAGAAAATGGGTCTTGGGATCTTCTTGTTTGTTCTTTTGGTTTATTATTCAATAATAAACCATTGTAATCGCTCTTGAAAAAAAAAATTTCTAACCCCCCCTGAAAATTTCATGGTTTACGTTTAAAAGGGTGTAGAATCCAAATCTGCAATAAAAATTTTCCGTCCCTCCGTACGGCGTACGCACGATTTCTCCCAAACGGCTGGAGCAAAAAATTTGAAATTTGCAGGAAAAATCCATGTTGGTCCGACGACGCCCCATTTCTTGAGCCAGCTCTCTCACTTAATTTAAAGTGCCCATTTAAGGGTTGTCAAAGTTTTGTAATATCCCTAAAAACCTCAAAAAAAAGTCAAGGCGGCCTAAATTTGGACTTTTTTCGAAGAACTTTCCATGAGGAATCGAATGAGCCCCTATCCAGGTCCGTAGCTCAAACCAGTCCCGATGTATGGCCCGATTTATGCTGCCGACATTGCATGTACATCACTAGGTTACTGCGATCAAAACAAAAACAATAGCGTTATTTTAAAAATTTTTTGTTTTGTTTTATAGAATGTGGATACGAATAAAAGGGTTTTTATACACGGGTTGAAGCATTCTGATATGCATGCTCCGTCTTACGAAATTTAAAATTTTCAAAAATGATAGTTTTCCATTGTAATCGCTCTTGAAAATAAAGCTGCAATTCTTTCACTGGGGTTTATTATTCAATTCCATTCATTTGGCTTGCGTTCATGATTTGAATTTCTACTAAGCTTTGGAGTGTGCGTGTTCACAGGTGATAGAGCGATTATTGAATTTCAGGAGATATGCATAGAGCACTTAAATCTGTTCTCAACCAAAATACCTATTTGGATTGATCAGTTGATCATATTTGTGTGCCTCCTGACATTCAATAATCGCTCTATCACCTTGAAACACGCACACTCCAAAACTTAGTAGAAATTCAAATTATGAATGCAAACCAAATGAATGAAATTGAATAATAAACCCCAGTGAAAGAATTTGCTGCGTTTTTTTTGGTTTGTTGAATTTTTCTTATTGGTTGAAGCCAGATATAAGCGTATTTCAGATGGTATACGTCATGGTTTTATTTTCTCGTTGAGGGTCACGGCGCAATGAACAACTCAGAAGCTCCACACATTTTGTCTGGTTGGACTCCAATAAATTTAATTTAGCAAATAATTAATAATTCACAAGCTAGCGACGGAAAATGTTACCCGGCCTTAATTAATCCAGGGTTAGTCTGTTACGTAGCCAGAATTACATAATTGAAGTTGCTCTTAAAAGATAAAGTCTTTCTTCATTTCAGTTAACGAAACCAACGGTTTCCTCTCCACATTTATCTGTAGGATCTTCCGTGTGGCAATGATCAACGGTGAGGCGGACTTACAAACCGAATAATAAAGCGGTTGAAAGAGGAGGAAAACTGAGGCATAGCCGATATCCCACGAAAAAACCTTATTTTCACAAAAGAACAAACATTGAACCTAATTTCAGGCCTATACGTTTGCGGTCCGAATATAAACGCGTCAATTTCGCGCTGAATGGAACTCAACCAGAAATTTCTGGAGTAGTAAATCCTTCATTTTATGAAGCTCGAGTAGCCGTGGAAATGTTTCATTCCCACCGCCCTATATCGAGGTGCGGTTTATTTTGAGAATGCACGTCCGTCAGGGCTGGGAAATTACCGACTGTTTCTCGTCTAATAATACGGATAGGAGAGAGTGATGGCAGACGCTCAACCGAGTCCACGAATTCGTCAAGGGGTCGGCTCTGGGAACTGGAAGGAGGCATTTGGAAGGATGGCACTTGTGGTTCTTGGAGGTAATGAAACTCGAAGAATGTGATTCAACTGCAGCAAATCTCTTAAGAAGATACTAATTTAACATACGAAGAGTACAGGGAAAGAACGGGCTATCAGCATTTTTCCTAGTTTCGAGAAAAATGAATTTGAATGCAAAAAACTCTATAAGATCCATAGCCTGCCATTAAAAAATCTGAAATTCTAAAATACTTAAGGTGTTACATTAGTTTATGTGATAGAAAAGTCAAAATACCTCCAGAATAATTTTTCATGAAGTAATAATGGTGCAAAGTGTCAGTAGTCCCAACAAACAGCGAAAGAACAGGCTATACTCAATGAGCGTTGAGGCAAATAATGTAGGAAACAATGGAGGTTGGTACCATTTTTACTCAAAAAATTATAACAGAAGGAATTATTTCAATAGGTAATGGATTCCTTCAATTGAGTATTAATATTTTGTATCATATTGCATCAGATTTACGAAATAATGAAAAAATGAACAATTTCAGACATTACTGGGAGGTGAGGCACATTATTTACGGGACAGCCGTTCGTAGTATTCTCTGGCTTTTTCTCCATAAAATTGTTTCAGGTGGTTCAAATCATTGTACTTTTTAGCCGAGACAGGAATCCGTTTTGTGTAAGCTCTTGAGGGGAAATGAAACTCAGATGCTCGAAGGATGCTTCTGGTCGTAGGTTCATTAGCCGAAAAATCACAAGTACGAGCATCCGCTCGTCCTCTGCCTCCGCGTCCTGTTCGTCGTTGCTGAGGTTGATTTAGTGTCACAAAGCTACTCCAAAAAATAATAGCAACCAATCCACGATTACTACTGCTTGCACCTTAATGCACCTTCCACTAGAAATTACGGGCTTATTACAACCTACAACTCGAAGAGTAAAACTAGGTAGGTAGGTGCGTGATGAACAACATTAACCATAGAAAACATCCTGTGAAAAACGCCCTGTGAATCATAGACAACACTATCTACTCGTAGAGAGGGGACGCGACGGCTTGACGTTAGCCCGTTCTTTGACTGTACCGCTCTCAATGAACACGTTCTTTAGACCCGTTCTATAATTTTTTTGACCTCATGGCCGCGTTCGGCGTCCAAAAATACATATGGAACACCTCCCTACTCAATTTTGAAGAAAAATGCTGAGAGCCCGTTCTTTCCCTGTACTCTTCATACGTAAGTGAAGTATGAAAAACGTCTGCCACGTTGGGTGGGTTGTAGTTTCCTTCCGTATTGCTACACGGACTTAATAAATTATGATTAATTAAGGAAACGGGCGACGTCCTTTGAAAAATTATTCAAATACCAAACCGAATGGACTTTGAAGTGTGTTTTTCGAAGAACCGGAGGTGTTAGGTTGTTCTCAAGTAACGATTTTGACCAACAGTCACACGTGTTGGGATTGGATCGTGATTCGAGCAAATGATCGAAGCGGACAAAAATCTGATTTCTTCGGATTTTAATAGAACTCATCACCCTGATCACGAATATACCATACAATGAGGGTCCCTTCGTGTTCAGTTATGAAAAACAGAAGTTTTTCTCCGCGCCATCATGGACTAATGATCATTAAAAAAATTTTGCTACCATCCTTCTAGCCGTTCATATGGCGACTCCCTGATTCAAATGTCGACCCTCTTGTAATCGTATATTTTAATAAACGGTTTTTAGGGGACGGATTTTTTTACCACAGTTGTTTTATCTTATCGTTCAAAATGCGTCATGAAACGCAAAAATTAAGAAACGCTATGAAACTTTGAACAACTTGAGCAAAACGTTCAATGTTAGGGAAATCGGTAGAAAAATTCTTTATAAGTGAACTACAATAAAAACAAGAACTTTAATAATGAATAAACAAAAACAAATAATTTTTATTTGGAATTTGTTCTGGAAGGCTCTACGAACGTTTTAAAACCAAAATCCCAAGAGCTCTTTTTGCTTTTTGGAGAAAGTACAATATGAATTGGACATTTATGTTTTCTCTGCTAAACTTTATTTATAGCCCTAAATTTAAAAAAATATTGTGCGTATTTATTACCTGTGCTGTATATATTTTCTAGTAGGGGTAAAGTTCATAGAGCACGAGAATAAAATCTACATCCCCTCGCAACATTACGAAAAAAATACCTTACACGAAATTCACGTTAAGCCCATGCACTATTGCTACAATTGTTTTGACCGCAATGATGACATTCGTCACGGTCATCGGATAATAGTATAAAATCGTTATTTTGTAAGTTAGTCCATACTCTAGTGCTGTAATCAGTTATGATAGTTTTATTGGTAATACAAACCTTTAAATATTCTAATCCCGCAGGATGAATTGTCGCAGTGTGTTGATGTTTTTGATTGTTTTGAAATCTGAGCATATTGAGTGCAAACACTCTTTTCAAAATAATTTTACGGCATGGAAAACTTGCTCTGAATAAATAATTACCTATTCAAACGTAGTTGAGATATACTACCTATTTCTGTTTTGGAGATTTTGCGATTTCTTGATTTTTTACGTACTTTTGCTAAGAACAAATCCCAATACTTGAATTGACAACTGTCTTAGGACAGGAATGATAATAGGAATATAATATTGGGTACTTACGTACTCAAACCTTAGGCTGAAACAATTATTTGCAGTTAGCAGTTATATCACGCAGTCTTTTCCCGTTAAATATCCCTTCAGTTGCATCTGTTGATCCTATTTCAGAATTTATACCTTCACAAATATGTAGGTACACGTGTACACACAATAATTCATCTGCAGGTCTGCAAGCTAAGTAACACTATTCGGGCCCACGCTCTATTTTTGTTCCACCCAAGGACGCACGGATTGAAAACCGCCGCGGCAGGAGCGCTCCGCCTAGCGGCCTCCCAGCCCCGGGCGCTGGCTTAGGTCGTCATAATTCAGCAAAGCCGACCCTTTTCATATCGATTAGACCGCCTCGATAAACAGTCATAGATTTTCTTAGATCAATACGCTTAAATTATTAGCAGTGGTGTTTAGTGGGAGCGGTAATTTATTACATCGAGAAGGAAGTTGTTGAACGTTAGGTATCTAGTAGGTACCTATTGGTTTAATATTTTCTATGATGAGTCTTTTCAAAATTTTCAGTTCAGTGCTACATTTACATATATGACCCTGGTATTGGCTCAAGTGGCTCAATAACTGTAATAAGTGTGTATAGAATCTAGGATTGCTCTTCCCAAAATAAATACTGAGTTCTACAAACAAAACTACTGCTTAGTTACTGCTTTTAGAATTCTATTAAAAAAAGAATGAATATTTTTACGTTTTAAAGAGTGTAAAATTTGAAGAAATTGTTAATTTTATTTATGAATGGTAACTATTGAGAACATAGATTAATTGAAGAAAAAAAGGCAGCCATCTACTGATATAATTACATAATTAGATAAGAGGTTGCTGGTTTTTTCATCTTGACAAGCAAATCCTAAAAAAAAATCCTGAACGAAAACTCAACGTCAAGTGGCAAAAAACGTCCATGTGAAAAAAAAAGAAAAAAAAAAGGCATCTGCATCGCTTACTACAACTTCAAAGATGAAATGTGGTTTTTTTTTTGGTTCATCGATTTTTGGTGAAAAGGTGGATTCTACCGTAAAAACCCACGTTTTTCTGCATTCAAAGGTAAATTTCTCCACTAACTTCGAGCATATAATATTTTTTGTTTTTACAGTGGGAAAGATGACATTCTAAATTTCAAGCTTGTAGAGGGAAGTTCGCCTTAATATCTTAGAGACTCAAAGTGGTGGTTCCCCTAAGGTGGAGATTGTCAAGATTTGTCTATTTTCTCAATTCAAGTTCATTTTTCACACGTTTCACCGACTCAAAAAGAAAAAAAAAAGAAAAAAAAAAGTCCAGACTTGCGTTTTTTTACAACGATTTCAGAAATAAACTGTGTTTTTTTTTGGTCAGTCGAATTTTGGTGAAAATATCGATTTTACTATAGAAACCCACGTTTTTCGTACTCTAACGTCAATTTCTGTTTCAAAGTTCATCTTTAAAAATTTTAACTTTCAAACTTATTAAGGAAAATAACCCTACATACCAATAAACTATTGAATATTAAAAAAAGTAAAAAGTAAAGTAAACAAGGAATTTCACCTTGGATTTTCGTCTGACTACCCGGAGGTCACCAGCCGTTCTCTAGAGAGGATCGGAACTAGGTCTGACGATTTCGCTCGTGGCTTCCCATTGCCTCACGCCCCTGAGTTTGGATTCACGTGATATCGAGATCAGAGGTGAACTGTCTAACGACAGGACTGGTATACAACACTTGATAGGATTAAGGCCCTAATCATTGGTGCCTGCAGGATTTGAAACGGGCAAATCAGTACCCCCACTGAAAGTAAACAGCCAAAGGACTGATGCCTTAGCTGGCTCGGACAACCTGTAACCTAAATCGTCGTCAGCAATGACATGAGACAAAATGAATCCAGTTAACGGTACAAGTGACCTATTGAATAAAGATCGGATTTTCAAGATTTGACCATTTGTCTTCTTCATGTTCATTTTTCTTCCGTTTCGATTATTCAAAAAAACTTTGGTTGTATATACGGAGGTACGAAATTTCTCCTCTCTTTCAAACGATATAATCAAATTTGCTCTTTGCATTAAGGGAGTTATCCTCATTTCAGCGTGTTAAGGTGGACACAAATTTGTATAAATGACTTAACTCAAAAACTAAGTGGGATTTGAATATTACAAAGAAATATTAGGGGCCGACTATGAATAGAAATCGTCTCTTGAATCGGTATCTGGCAGTCACTTAGTTGTAGCATCCTGCACATGGCTGTGAAGCCGCCTGCATTGAAAAGCAAGGTTAGGAATACATGGAGGGAGTTATAGAATTCATAATAGCTGCACAACATGCATTATTAAGATTTCAACAGGCACACCTCGACCGTCATTTAAGGCAAATCTGGAACTGTGGGTTCAATCCCTTCTTATCAAAGTCATCATACCCTAAAATTAACTTGGAAATTGATAAACCCGCCTTTACGACCCACCATGAGTGTAGGGGCAGTAATAAACTACACGAATCGTTACCGCGTTTATGGTTAACGGTTAACATTATCGGTTTAATGGTTAGTCGCTCTACCGATGGGAACGAGGGAGTAATCAAATGAGCTTTAATGCACGGATTTAATGATACTATAATATTTCAATGTGATTCAATTATAGAAATTCTATTGCGAAGTGTATGCGTCTTATCTCTGTCGATCCGTAATTTGGGATTTTCCCTTGGGTCCCCCACTTTCTAATAATCGCTCCATTCCGCCCACAATTTGTAACCGTTCCGAACCTAAGTAAATGAGTAATCGGTTTCGTATTTCATGGAACGGCAAATAGTCCAGTCATCTGGTGGTTTGGGCTTGCAAAAAATCCCAACTTTCCGCAAATTTGCTGGGTTGTTTCTAACCCCCCAGGGGTGCTACACCTCATTTTGCGGACAAATTAACCTTGTGCTAACTTCAGGGGGGCCGAAAAACCGCGATTTTTTCGGACTTTCTTCAGTTTTTCCGCTATAACTCGAAAACTACGCATCCTAGCGCGAAGACCACTCTATTATAAAATAAAGAAGACGAAATTTTCTACAGAACGATGTGCTCACACTCGATTTTTGACCAAGCAATCATCGAGATATAGGGGCTCAAAGATTGGCAAATTTTCCCAAAATGGCCGCCAAGTTTATTGTTATTAACGTACCTACTTGATGATGATATTATAATTTATTTTCATATTTTGTGTTGTTATGCTGCATCCCCCCCCCCCCCATCATAGCCTAGCTTCGTCAACCTACATTAACATTTGTTGTATTATTAATACTTGTGAATACTGTTAATACATCAACATTTCATTCCTTGCTAATACTTTTTATGACTGTAAAACTCAACAACAATAATAACTTTCTGTCAATAAAAAGATTTCAAGATACATCAGTGTCATATTCTTAATTCCTACATTTCTCGCGGATTTTGGTGATTGGGGTGAAGGGGGGGGGAGGGGGGTGACGAAGCTAGGCTATGATAGGGGGGGGGAGGGGGACGTAGCATAACAACACAAAATATGAAAATAAATTATAATATCATTATCAAGTACGTTAATAACAACAAACTTGGCGGAAAAGAGTGATTTATGCCAATTTTTGCCATCTTGGGAAAATTTGCCTATCTATGAGCCCCTATATTTCGATGATTGCTAGGTCAAAAATCAGGTATGAGTAGGTCGTTTTGTAGAAAATTTTGTCTACCGCATTTTATAATGGAGTGATTTTCTCGTTAGGATGCGTAGTTTTCAAGTTATAGCGGAAAAACTGAAAAAAAAATCCGAAAAAATCGCGGTTTTTCGGCCCCCTTGAAGTTAGCACAAGGTTAATTTGTCCGCAAAATGAGGTGTAGCACCCCTGGGGTGGTAGAAACAACCCAGCAAATTTGCGGAAAGTAGGGAATTTTGGCAAGCTACCCCCCGATTTTGACTAAAAGGAGTGAATCCTCATAATAGTTAAGTGAACCACATTAGGACGGCGCTAGGTTATACAGTACCCGCACGACCTTCCGGTCTTGATGGTACTGTAGCTCCTGCTCCTTCAAATCTATAGAATGACGATGATGTGTTGTATACAGTGCACAGTATATTCCCATCTAGTTCAACTTTTCCACAACTAATTAACCTTTTTTCGCATTGAATATTACTTTTGGTTTATTATTTTCAACAATAAGTCCTTGTAATTATATAAGAAAAGTGTTTTATAACACCTTTAAAATTTGATCATTTTACGTTTCTTGGTGCGTGGATTCCAAATTTACAATTAACGCCTTAGAATCCATTCGTGCGCACATGAACTTCATTCGGGGTACTGATCGCAAAACCGTTTGACACATTTGATTTAATGATTTTCCTTATTCAGACTGCAATCTTCTTTATTTTTCCAATATTTTGAACCTTATAAGAATTTAATTGTTTGGTGAAAGTGCCTCCAAGTGCCAATTAATCGAATGAGAAGAGCGTGAGTGCAGCGGGTATAGAATGTATTCTATAGCCGCTGGGTGAGTGGGCTAGTGTCTGAGGTCAGGAAACCATTCCAACACTTTCATTGCTTGTAAGACGTTTCAGACGTGGGTCTTCTTAAGCCCGTTTACGGGTTTTATCGCGTTACAAAGTTCCAATCGCCATGTCATTAATGAAAAATAGTGACCAGCCACTGACTAAGTTATTAATACGTTTGCTGTATGTGTTTTCTCCATGATTTATTTGACAAGAGTGAGTTTTCTGTGCTACGCCGAAATTTCTATGTGACACAACACTAAAACATCGGTTATAGCGCAAAAGGTCTTTGTGACATCCAATAGCACAACATGTAGGTACTTGCTATTTCCCGAACCGATTTGTATTCTTATACTTGTTACATTATTTAGCTATACAAAATTGTAAATAACGAGAAATTGATTAAAAATTGGGGGAAAATACTAAATTAAGATGAAATAAGTCATGTTTGATGAATGTGTTATTGGGTTTGCGCTTGTGCAAAACTTAGGAGTGATTTGGTAGCGGTGAACATCATTGGGATCTACATTGAAACTGTACAAATACTGATAGGAACAAGAACTGTGCATTCGGACAGCTGCAAAAACGAATGGGGTTACGAAATCGTTTTTTCCCAACAACGCTCCGAATTTCAACAAGAGCTGGCATGAGAAATTATGCTTAATGGATTTCACGTTTGCGCTTGGATGGAGAAGTTTTGTTTCTTGCGTGATAAAACTCGTAAGGAATCATCAACACTCTTAAAATCACAGGAAATTTTTCGAATTTTTCTATTCTCTCTTATTCCTTCTTAAAACTGCTTCTTGTTCTTCAATAGTGCTCACAGCCTAAACTACGATAATTTCAGTAAACTTCAGAAGGGAAATAGATAGTACTCGACCATCTGGCACGGTGTTACTAGCAATGTTAGAGCGTCGTTGACGAACCGTTCTGAATCCATTTACTCACTAGTTTCAATGAATAACCATGCTACAATGATGCGACGTGGTCCGCTTAGCGCTCTTACGCTTGTTGGATAATTGAGATGTAGTTGTGAATTATTCACGATCCCCGTTTAATTACCAGGCCGTGGAATGAAATATGCCTTGAGCCTGAAAAAAGGCTGCTTCAGCTCCGCCACACCTGATCGAGCTAGATGGGCGTTCACGCGGGATGAAATACATAGAAGCCGTAATTGAAACTGACGTTCCCAACCTTCACTGCGGACCCGTCTGGGTGAGAATTCTCACGATATCCACTGTGAGAGAAAAATCATCATCGGTGGAATATCAAATGGTATTTCTTTTCGTTCGTGTCTACTTACATTTCCGTGCTTCCAAGTAGATAAATTGAAGAAAGCATTTACGAGCAATAAATTGTTGGAACCCGTACTGCTTGCTGAATGGTCAAGCAAATACATGAAGAGACAGATACTAATATTTATCAATGATCCCTCTTTTCGAAATGAGGTTGAATTGTTTAAGAGAACCTATTCTTGTTGGACTGGGCCTCTTAATGCTAGCATATAGGATAACTACTCGGGCCGAGAGTAGGTGAGAGGATGGTACGGCTCACCGTTCAGGGAACCTCGTTCGGAAATTACCTTGCAAAGTTCCTGCTCGCTACTGCAGGTTATGTCGAACCTTCTAGTTAGTTCTACCAACTATCGAAGTTTTGGCCCGATTTTGTAACAAAACTGACATGTTGAGACAATTTACTTGGTTACAAGTCCCATTGATGCAGTATCTATCCCGAAATCCCGCGGGCTGGGGTGTGGCCAACTACTGCACCAGGAATTCGAACTCCACAAGGGGGGTTACAGCAGATGCATTTGGTTTGCCGGTAGCCTGGTTCTCTTTCGAACTTGTGGGAGCGGTTAGGAAAGAGGTACAAATTCTCCGCCCTCAGGCCTGCTACCTGCTCAGGCATCTGGAGACAGTGGAGTCCAGTAACACAGATACAAACAGCAGTTCTCAATCTTTTTACTTTAACCCACCCCCCTTCCCCGTTCTTTTGCATAAAGCCTAGGCCACACGTATTCGCACCTTGGCCGCGCCGGAGGCTCCTTCAGTCCTCTTACTGTGCGGTAGGGTGGTGTCAAATGATGTGTACGAGCTCACACGTTCCCGAGTCACCATGGAAGGACAGCTTTGCTATCCTGTCTTGTTCCGGTCTATCTTCAGTATTCTCTTACCTCTCGGCAAAATTATTTCTCCGTTATTCACGTCGTTCAAACGAAACCATCGTTTCTAAATTTTGGAAAACTGATTAGGGACTTATTGTTTTGGCTCTTCTGAAGATGAAGACGAAAGTTAGAAAAGAAAAAAGAAGATTTGGTTGAGCAGTGGTTCAAGTAATCAAGACCCATTGAGGGATAACTAAATCCCTGTTCCTTCAAAAAGAAAATTCTTCAAATATTTCAGAATAACTCTAAATATCTCTATAACTCCACCTCAAAAAGTTGGAAGAAAATTGATGACCCAATACTCAAAGCTTCCGAGTTTATCTAAAACTAGCAGTTTGCTATTTGTGCTTTCAGATTCTCGGAAATGATTTTCCATCTGTTCTTGTAGTTAGTATTTCGATAACTCCAATTCTCAGGTTGTAGGAAACAGGAAATTTCAGTGCTTCCTCTATTAACTTTTCCCTTCCATGTTGCGCTGGCCCGCACTATCAAAAAGTAAATTGAACTAGGTGGCGCAATCGGGTAATTCTCCGCATATCATGAAGGCGGTGCTGTCGTGTGTGAACTACCACGCTCAAATCTCCATGTTTTCTCTCTCGTCGTTGCACATCCAACACCCGGTGAGGATGTGTGTCACCCGGCCTTACACCAGGCCCTCTAAATATAAGCGTACCAACTGTACAAGGGACACTCGTATCAGACTCGAGTTGACAACTAATTTGCAATAAAAAGTGCCTCATAGAAAAAAACAATTTCTGAATGAAAATTATTTTACTAACTGAATTTTTCAGCTAGACATTCAGCCCCGAAAACCGTTCAACTGTTGAGTGAGGAGGCCCGAGTAATACGCATAAAATTTGACATCACATTATATTTTTGTTGCAAGCTGATTTTGGGTGAAAAACGTCAATTTCCACATGACCATCCTTTTTTTATTGTTACTACATTTTTTTTCGTGATTTTATTTATCGCAATTGATTGTAGGATACATCATCTAGCAATATTTTATCTCATAAATGGACACGATGTACAGGGTGAGATTTCAACAAACCAACCCTTCAGAGTAACACACTGTTAACTGGAACACACTTCACTATAACTTGCACAGCACAATCAGGTCCAGTGGCTTGTTACACTTGAGGCGCCGCAGTTCTCCTTCGTTGTCCAGAACGTTGAGCATCTCCGGGTTCTTGTGCTGATGGAGGCGTTTTCCGTGATTCTGGGCGTATTTCATGATAATTTCGTTGACAGTTTCCAGTCTTAGGTCACGGTGAATGTCATCATTTCGCATATACCAGAGGGCAGATTGTTACTAAATGTAGTATAAAAATCTTCTTTGGTTTTGTGCTATTCCACCAAGTCACTCGACATTGCTGTGATTTTCTCAGCCCTATACATTGCATCATCGAGCACCAAGCCGCTATGTACCCGAAGCCGTACAAAATGAACATCAATGTTTCGATTTCAACAACCATTTACTAATTCTAATGATACAACCATTGAATTGCTTTTAGTTCGACATACAGGTACCTTTGCCTGAGGGTATGAACAGGTTTTGAATCCTTGCCAAACCAGTTTTCCTTTCGTGCTCTTGTCGGAGATAGCAACCTACACTCAGATTAACGCTGGTCTAAAACGTTCAATGCACTGTGGGATTCATTCTATCAAGGACGAAATTCGTTCATCACTCAAAAGTGAAATCAAAGCTGCCGTTACGTGAAAGTAGTTTCGAAAGAAATACGCTTTCCACGAATATCTGGTGGTTTCCACGTCGAAAAAACACCTTTTACCGCGGGACGGCAGGTGTTTTTCGACCGGAGCGATATTGTTGAGGTGCGATCGATTTTAATTGGCTTCGGCAGAGAGTCTTGTAAATAGATAAACCAATGAGACGAAGTGGTGCCGGGGAGGGGCATGGTGGGGAGGAGATGAGAGGGGAATTCGATGCTTATTGGATTGTCTCCTACCGGCGGTCCCTGAAATTGACATTCCGCCACTTCATAATCGTCCGGCCCGCATCCGTCCGTCGCAGCAGACTTTTCACGTATTGTTCAGGAAATTTGCGGCCGTTTAATTACTTTCCTTACTACAACCGAACGGTGAAGGATAGGTTTTAAAAACTGATGAATAAAACGAAAAGACGTTTGGTGAGCAGCATTTTTTTCTCACTTATCGTTACATGTTAGAGTCGAATCCGTACAAATAGCTACAAATTGTTACACAAAGGTATATTGACATTTATTATACTTGGCACGTTGTATATTAGGTACGTAAAAACTCGGCGTCTCGGGCCTCAATACCTTGTGATAGTAATCTAGATTCCTTAAAATTATCTCTAAATTCAAATTCCAGAACCATAGATTGATTAGGGAAGAAATTAGGCGCAAGGGTTCTTCAGCTGATCAATGTCTACGTATTTTCTAATATTGACTTCGCCGTACATATACTCTTGAAATGCTTCAACGCTATATCGACACAGATAGAAGAAGCCTAAGAATGAAACAACTGAAATTCAAGGAGACACCTACCAATGCTTCCATTGTCTGCAAATATAAAACAAAAGTTATCAAAAACTCGATTTCAAAATGCAATGTTGAAACAAAATTTTATTGCAATTAACACGAACCATATACCACGTTTGTTAGTAGTAATCTATCCGGCGGTTTTCGATTCGGCACAGTCATCGATTCGGCACACCTCTTATCACGATCTTATCAGATAAGATCGATGTGTTACATCGATCTAATTATCGATTATTACATCGATATAATGCCATCTTGAAACTATTATCACGACCATTCAAATCCGACATTGTTGCTTTCATTCCTATGATCTACACTTCACTAGAAGGATTGATGTAGGACATCAAATCCGATCCAGACCACCAAACTAGACGGTAGGAGATTTTTGCTTTCACACCAGAAATTGTTGCTTTCATTCGTATTTAGATCGATAATTAGATCGATGTAAGGACACATCGATCTTATCTGATAAGATCGTGATAAGAGGTGTGCCGAATCGATGACTGTGCCGAAACGAAGTACGCCCAATCTATCATTTATGAACCAATGATACCTGTTGGAAAGTTTTTTAATACTTTTTATGGTTCTCCTCGCTGTTTCTAACCGTGTAGGCCGTTAGTACCACTGTGGGCTCATTAGATGCCCTGAAGTGGTTTGTTCAATGTAACGTCTACGTTGTTTCAAAATAACTTCCTTCTGGTTCGCTCGTCCGATTCACATATTGTTTCCAGTGGGGAAAACGAGGTTGACCACGCGAATTTCCCCTTGTGGGATCCCTGGAGGGAGCGGGCTAAAAGCATTCCACATGATTCATTGCCCTCTGCCGCCTCTTCCATCTGAGCCGACATCGCGTCGTTCGTCAAGTCTGCATAACATCTGCTACTACCTGATCACTTTTGTATCTCAACGCCAAAGTGTATCGCTGTAAAGTAAATATTACACAATTATTCATGATTTCCCTATATAGATAACCGTTATTCCTTTGGCGACAACTTCTTTAACACACCAAACTGTTGTCTTATTATTTTCAATGGAGGCGCCCAAAAGTATTCAAGTCTGCAGGTAATTACCAGCAATTACGTTGGTTGATTATAATCAGCTTTGCCCGCTTGTCAGGTAAAAGAGAGAACAAGTTACAAAAGTTCTTGATAAATAATGAGAACGCATAATGTCCAGTATGCTTATAAATAATATTATCGCGAGAAGCATACTTCGAACAGCATATTTACAGTTGAGAATAGTGGAAACGATTTTGAATTTACATTAGGACAGCAACACGATAGCTAGAATATACCACAAATGAAACCTATGTATCGCGAAATAAAATAATAAAAGAAATAAATTTTCTTAGTTTTCGAATATCACAGAGATATCACATGAAAAGAGAATAAAATCCGGAAGAATTAAAAGTCATTGGAGGAGACCCCTACAAAGTTTGAGAGCCTTTTCAAAAATCATATTCAATTTCAGAGAACCTGGGAACACAGAAATCCTTACCTTATTCGACTTGGCGGGAAAAATCAAATTTCCAACCCCTACGAGGGGGTGATCAAGGGAAGAAGAGGTGTCTACGGACTCTTGGAAGTTCAAATTCGATCTCAGGGACCCCAAAAACATAGAAATCCATACCCAACTCGACTTGGCGTGAGAACTCAAATTTCAACCCCTAGGAGGGGCTGGCGGGGGGTGATTGAGGGGGAGGTAGTTTCCCCAAGTACTCTCCTTGTCTGAAGTTAAGAAAATGTAGAAATTCACTTGAAAAGATGTCGTAGTTCATCCCAATCTCATGACTCAAAAAGAAGCCACAGCTCAAAATTTTGGGGATCAGGGGATTTTTTGGACCTTGGATTCGAATTCAGCATCAAAAAATACATAAGGGTACCGTAGTCCACTTTACGGATCTTGACATTTTTTTTTGTGGGGCTGTGTAATTGATTAATATGTAACATTTCGTAGGTATAAAGATGAATGAAATTGTTGATACGAGGGTCATCCTTAAAGTAAGGTTACAACTGCTGGTAAAAATCGAAAAATGCATATATTTTATTCCAATTTCGAGGAAATGTAGCAAAATATGTCCTGATTTTTCTACATAATCGGCATTAACTTCAACAATTTTCTTCAGCCTGGGCACCAGGTTTTTTATGGCGTCGTCATACACTCATCGCTCCAACTCCAAAAACCACTTCTCGACAGTTTCCTTCACCTCCTCGTCGTTGGAAAAACGTTTTCCACTCAAGAACTCCTCTCAATTTGGTGAAAAGGTGGAAGTCCGAAGGCGCCAAGTCCGGTGAATATGGTGGATGGGTCACAACATCCCATCCAAACGACACAAGCAGGTCCTGGGTCTGGCGAGCGGTGTGGCGTCTGGCGTTGTCGTGAAGAAGGGACACACCACGAGTCAGCATTCCCCTCCTTTTGTCTTTGATTTTTTTCCTCAATTTTTAAGGGTCTCACAATACGCATCAGCATTAATGGTGGTTCCCCTGACCATGAAATCCAACAACACCCCTTTTCTGTCCCAAAACACTGATGCCATGATCTTCCGCTCCGAAGGCTGAGAACCTTGAATTTTTTTGCTGACGGGACATTACCTCAGGTCCATAAGTTTCCACAAGCTGACGATGGATTTCAGAGGCAGATTCGCGACACAAAGTGAGGAACTTGATGACCGCCCGAATTTCGCATCGGCTGTAGGTGGAGCGAACGGTCCCTGCAGAGGTTGACAGAGTAGGCTGTTGTGACGACATTTCGTAACGGACTGATGCGGGCGGGTGCTTATTGTGACTACTAGGAACCCCCCTACACGCAGTAATACCGACCCCGAAAAAAAAAATTCTCTGCACCTTCCAGGGAGTTTGTAACCTTACTTTCTGGATGATTTGAGTATTACTCATATAGCTCTCCTCAAATTTTCATTTATGCATCAAACAAGACACCTAAAAAAACAATATCCACTTTATTTAATAATAAGATGTGTAATTTTAAATTTAGTTTCCGCATAATGTAAATATTCCATGTGCATTCATTCAATATTCGATTATAACGTTTTCGCACCGTGACACAGATATCCAATGGGATTATAGTTTGTACGGTGACTGCGGCGTGTATTTGAGGGACTTGGGCGTGTTATTCGATCGCGAGCTGACTTTTGCCGCCCACATTACGCTACCTGCTCGAGGGCTCTCAAGATGTTTCAGTTTATGCTTGAAGCTTCTCTACTGTGCCCTAACCTTTACTGGATTATGCCTCACCTGTTTGGGACCCATACTACACCAATGCTAGAGACGCCCTTGAAAGAGTTCAGCGGAGTTTTGTGCGCTATCATGCTTACACGGAGGGTTTTAGCTAGGAGGACTACTACTATTCTGGAGCGTTGAGGAAATACAGCCTCCCTTCCTTGGATGTGTCAGATTTTGAAGAGGCTATTGGACGGATCTATGGATTTAGTTTCTCGCCGATAATCGGAACAGCCCTCTGTTACAATATTCCATGGCTTCTTGTTTTTTCAATTAGATCTGCGATAGGTCGTGCCTTGGTCAATTCCCGGAAGAGTTAAAGTGTGTGCAGTGCGTTCCCAGTTTCAGTTTTCGTTTTCGTTTTAGTTTTCATGATTCCTTGGCTCCCTTGTAATATTTTGTATCGTCTTATATTCTGCCCGTGTAATAAAAAAAAATAATAAAAATAAAAATAAAAATTATATGTCAGTATATACTTAATCATGACATGGCTACATAATGTCCCATAAAATTTTAAATGCTCCAAATTTCCATTATCTGATTTTTCTTTATTTAGATCCACGTGGTCGGGTTCATTCACGTGCCAAAAGCTTGTTGAAAATAAAACTTTTCAAAGAACGCGACTAATTTGGCCCTTCCTATCGTACAGTTTCCACCAACACCAGTCATGGAAGACGTTTATTTGTGTATCTTTACTGTGTCAATCTAGTTCGCTGGAACATCCGTGCGATTTAACGAACGTCCAGAGTTCCAGGAAAACACGGATTACATCGCCGAAATTCTGTTGAAACGAGATCGTCGTGAAACAGGTGTTGGGATAATCGCTTTGAACGGAGCAGGGGTTGTTTACTAATTACCCCGGGCAGAAACGAAACGCCCCGCCCCCCACAGCCGCAGTTTAACCGGCGTCCGTCCTCAAAGTGCTACAACCCCGTCGTCTGACACGTAATTCCGCCATCAACTTCAACAATTGCACCGAAAAGAAGGCGATGTGCATGCAAAGGGCGGGACGAGAGCCCGCAAACCGGGCTCTATCGGAACGTCTGGAGCTCCGACTAACTTTAACCGGAGCTATTACATCTAATGGCGATAGCTAAGGGGGCTCGTTCAGTTAGGGATGGGATTATTCCTTCAGTAGAACATCTCGGGGGTATAAAGTGAGCGTTCGAACTGAGGAAATTTCATTGCGGACTTGAGACTAGTGTATTTTCGGTCGATAACCCGAACTATTTACTTAGCCTCACTGGGTTATTTAGATACAGGCCGCATTGTTGGTAAAAGAGACAACGAGGTTTGTGGCCGGTAAACAAATTAGAGTCTGCCATTAGCGAACGATGGTTTTGGGATGGAAAAACAGCCTACAACAGGCGATAATGATGTCCTCGATAATAAAAAATACCAGAAATCGTTATTGGGGGTATCCCGCGACGGGGTATCGTCGTTGGGAGGGTCCCGCTCAATGCATTAAAATGAATAAATTGAATCGTGATGGTAACGATCGGAGTCGGTGACAGTGTTTGTCATGAAATCATACATCCGTAAAATGTCTATTGCAACGTAATTTGGTTCCAACTTTTATTGCAATGTGAAGCCAAATTCACGAGCGCATTTAATTGACACAAAGGCGTTGCTCATACAGAAAACGAACCGGTCAAACGAACAGTTCACCAATTACCGTGGGGAATCCTAATTAGTTGTGACGGATGTATCAGTAGGATGAAATGATGAGAATGGACAAGAAAGCGTTTTAATTTGTCTGTTTTAACATAAATCACAAATTTTCATTTCAAATAATTGTTGATACATCTTTACTGCTATTCAATACGTAAATTTAATTGACACCGACATTGTTTCTTCAAATGGCAGCCCCAAATTTTTATGACACATCTAGATTTTACGCTAAATTTCGTAAAGTCTCCCTTTACTCGAGTTTAGGGCCGAGAACTTGTCCAGGCAAAGATGTGCAACCCACGGATTGTGCCAAAAACTGCGATGAAGGTATGAGTCAAGTTCGGTGATAGAGCGATTATTGAATTTCAGGAGGGACACAAATATGATCAACTGATCAATCCAAATAGTTATTTTGATTGAGAACCGATTTAAGTGCTCTATGCATATCTCCTGAAATTCAATAATTGCTCTATCACCTGTGAAACACTCACACTCCAAAGCTTAGTAGAAATTGAAATTATGAACTCCAGTGAAAGAATTTGCAGGATTTTTTTGATGGTTCTATGATTTTATGGCACTTGGGACACGTGCATACAGCGTTTTGTTTTGTCTTGGGCCTAGGTGTGTCTGCGGGGGAAAACGCTTCTCTTGTGTCCAAATGTGTAACCCTTGGATAAGATCATGCCATACATCGGGAATGGTTTGAGCTACAGACCTGGGGAGGGGCTCATTCGATTCCTCATGGAAAGTTCTTAAAAAAAAAGTCCATATTTAGGCCTCCTTCATTTTTTTGAGGGTTTTAGGGATTTTACGAAACTTTGACAGCCCTTAAAGGGCACTTTAAATCAAGTGAGAGAGCTGGCTAAAGAATTGGGGCGTTGTCGGACCAACATGGATTTTTCCTGAAAATTTCAGGTTTTTTGCTCCAGCCGTTTGGGAGAAAATGTGCGTACTGCGAACGGACGGAAACATTTTTATTGCAGATTCGGATTCTACACCCTTTGAAACGTAAACCATGAAATTTTCAGGGGGGTTAGAATTTTTTTTCAAGAGCGATTACAATGGTTTATTATTGATTAATAATCCAAAATGGAGATTGTAGGCAATTTTCAGATCGAAAATGAGAGAAAATAACGTGGTGGATCATGCTTACTTGGAGACCCTGTATGTACGTGTAGTGTGTGCGTGCTTTAAAATCCACGAACCGTTTCACAATGCCTCCAAACGGTTTACGATGCAGAAAATGTTGGAACATTTTGAATTTTAAAATTGTCAATTACCTTTGAGAACCTTCAATTATTGTTTCGGGTTGTACTTGTAGTAAAATATATTGTTTTTTCGTTGTTAGCAAACAAGACGTAGGATCTAAAGGAGAGTTACATGGATTAAGTAAGAAAAAGAAGCCATTAGCGCCGCTAGGGAGGAAATCCCAGGAGGGAGGATTGTAAGCAATTCATTCATTATGGTTTTGAAGGGTAAAGTGCGTTTGATGCCTGAAACACAAACCTGAGTTCTGGGGGTTTTTCATTGGGATCCGTTTTCTTGTTTTCCCCTTCTTTTCGTTTAATAAATGATGAACCACTCAGCAGAACCGGAGTGGAGAAGGTGAGTCGGCAGGTTCCCTAATTCATCTGAATAAATTCATGGGGAAACTGCCGGAAAACCTGGGAAAACTCGGGAAAACCTCTCTTGCTGCTACGGGCACGACTATTCAATTGCCCTACTTTCCTTCAAACTTGGTTTGTGGAATGTGGAGCATGGAAGAGATATGACCTTGGATATCATATTAAGTGAGAAGTCAATTAGAGAATTAATTCTTAACTTCCCGCATGTTGAAAGGAATGACTTTCTGTATCAGAAACATAATCGCCACTCGAATTGTGGAGTGAATTTTGTTTCCTACATTATTTCTAACCACTTTTATTTTGTGAATGTAAATCAAAACCACAGCTAATACTTACATTATTGTACATCAACATGATGTATACAGGGCCTCCCATCGAAGTAAACAAAAAATTTTTTTTTTATCTTCATATTTTTTTGCAGGGATCTCAAATATTATATTTGCGCACATCGGGCATCTGCGCAACCATGTGCAAGTGACACTAACATTCTTATTTTAGATGGGAACCTAAATTTTTTAATATAGATTTGTCCTAAAAATGTCATGGAAATTTGACTCCTCGTCCAATCTTCTTGATTGAGCGCAACCCGTTCAGCAAGCATGGAAAGTTGGGCAACCCCAAAATTGTCGAATAGTGGAAGATGGTGAACTGTAAAGTGTGGCACATGAATTTTCGTTGGTTTTTAGCGCTGATTCACGATTCGCTGATGCGACGTCAAAAACTAATCCTCGTAAAAATCTGAAAATAGAGAAACGGACGTGAAATAAAAAAACTTCCGCCATTATTCCGCAAAAATGGATTGAATCAAGAAACGGATATCATCACTTGAATTAGGGTTAAGCTGTGCAACTTTGTGTGCTTCCTGAACCGGCTGAGCAATCAAAAAACTTGTTTGAGGGGTCAAATTTTCATAAAATTTTGAGTAGAATCCGAATCTGCAATAAAACATTGGGGTCCCCACATAAAATAAGAAAGTTAGTGTTCCTTGCGCATGGTGTTGATGGTTTTTTTAGGGTGCGCATCTGAAAAATAATGTTGAAAAAAATCTTCGCAAAAAATTGAAGATAAAAAAAAACTCCCATTTGGGCGATTTTATTGAAGGGGGAACAACTATGGGACATTTTCGTCCAAATCAGGTGAATTTTCTTGAAAACAAATTTCCACTCCCATTTAGGCAATTTAGGAAATTTTTAATCGCTTTCCGTGTCAGTATGTGTGCAATGTTTGAAAGATATTCCTATAATAAACCGTTTTCAGATGTTAGGCTGTAGATGGTCCCATGATGGTTTTCTCTCGCTCTAGTGTTTCGATCGTGCTAAATTTCTAATATTGGGGGAATGAACCGTCAAATAATTTCACATCCGTTCAGGAATATTATTATTCTGTCAGCGATAGAATTAGCGCGATAGACAATCAATGCATGTCGCCAATCAATTTCAAGGCGTTGATGTATCGCAGAACATCTCCCACGGCGTTTCTGCCCCTTGAACGTCAAGTACCAGGAGATGCCAACAATGAGTGGGATGATATAACATTTTGCTGGTTCTGGTGTTGTAACGGGAGAATAAAAGTTCTAGCGAGTGAATTAAACCCACTCAAAACTTTAAACCAACATAAAGGCTTATAAGGATCGGACTGCTGGTCGTTCATCATTCCGGTTCGCTGCAGGATCATTCGATCCGTAGATGTTGTAAGTGTTGATGGTGTACTAGTGATGTTATGACGAAGTGAAGAGAGAGGTTGAAATATGATGGTAGGTCGAGTTTGCCTGTTGAGAGCTGGTTAGTCTCTAGTTGGCATGGATCGTTGTATTTCCCTCTTTGTAACTCAAAAATAACCGTATTGTTCCTAAAACAATTAACTTTCCGTATCGCCCACTGTTTACACCACTGCTCGTTTAATAAGGAAATGCAGATTCGATCCCACAACTCTGCAATTCAACATTACATTTCTCTAGTTTAAACGTTAAAATTTAGTTAATTCCATTCAAATTATTGGTGTTTCTGATTATTATTGCATTCCAAATCCGAAACCTGAAGAAAGTCCGAATTTAAATAATTAAAAGTTGGTAAATTATAATAAAACAAATAGCTAGCGTAGAAACTGCGGAAATAAATTTCCTGTACAAGAATCATTAACGAATAATGCACATGACACTGACGTTTGTCAATCATTCAAGAACATGTGTTTTTGTTTCGTTCAAGATCTCCCACTTCATAATTCCCGTTGATGGTTGCTTTTCTACAAATAAGTATAGTCTTCGTACGTAACAGAAGAATTGTAATGTTTGAAAGCTTGGTATGAACATGGCAAGATATGCTGTTCTTGGAAGAGATTAGGACGATCCAGCTCAGTATTTTTCAGAAACACAAATATGCACTGTCGTGTCGTATCATGTTGATGAATTAATCAGTTTCCCATCTCATTACTGCATGATGCTTTGACGAGGAATTGAGAGCCTCGAGAGAATGGCGAACGATTTTCGTGGGGTTAAAAGTGACAGGGTTGATCCACCTTACCTTGGGGTTGGTTGTGCTTGAAGACAGTTAGAAAGTAGCTGTTTATCGGTATCTTGTCAGGTTTTTTGGAGTCTATTTTCGGTAACGCTTTTCAATTTCAGATCCCTTAGTAAAAACATGATGAGTAACCTGGTTCAGCACAAGTAGTCACATGAGTAGAACAATAAAGGCAGAAGCTTCTTGGGGAGTCGCTGAGGCTGCCCGCAGGGGGGAGTACTCTCTCCACTGTTTTTGAACCTTGTTGCGTACTCCCTATAGGAGAGACTCAATACGCTCGGCTTTTATGCTCAGGGCTACGCTGACGACGTGGTCATCCTGGTTAGGGGTAGGTAACTACACGGCAACTATGGAAATTCCACTGGGCTTGCCTCCGGTGGATGTGTTCATAAAAGGAGAGGCTATGATGGCCTCCCTGAGGCTGAAATGGAATGGCTCTTGGCGGAAGACTTCCCACCGAGGCCACACCAACATCTTGGGAAAGGTAAAAGAACCACTCCTTGATATGGGGGGCCAACCCCATCTCTACACGTCGACCATAACAAGAGATGGGCAATGGGAGAACAAATGCTGCTCCAATGACATCATCTGGTTCACAGATGGGTCTAAAATGGAAGCAGGAACAGGTGCGGGAGTACATGGGGCTAAACCCAGGTGGAACGTTTCAATTCCACTAGGGGAACACACCTCTGTATTCCAAACAGAAATGGTGGCAATCGAGGCAGCAGCTGCTGAGAGCCTTAGGAGGGGACACAAAAAAGCCCACGTCCGCATCCTCTCAGACAGCCAAGCCTCTATAAAAGCATTAATGGCACCAACAATCTCTTCACGATTGGTCTGGGGCTGCATTCAAACCCTTAATAGCCAGGCCAAACACAACCGGGTTCGCCTGGAATGGGTGCCAGGGCATAAAGGAATACCTGGTAACGAGAAGGCTGACGAGCTTGCAAGAAGGGGCTCCCGAACCCCATTTGTAGGCCCTGAGCCGGCAGTCGGTATACCAAAAACCACCTTCAGAGGGACCATCAACATGTGGGTCAACCAACAAACCACAAGTAGATGGCTCAATATCGAAGGACATGTCCACAGTAAACTTATGGTGGCGGAACCCAACACCAAAATTACTGATTGGCTACTGGGTAAAAGCCGTAGGGAACTAAAAACAATGGTCGGCCTCACAACCGGCTTTGTACCCCTAAGGTTCCACCTACACCGCATTGGGGTCACACAAAGTACAACCCTGTGCAGGCTATGTGAGGAGACTGACGAAACAGCATCCCACATAATATTTGAGTGCCCAGCACTCGCATCTCGTAGATTTGAACTCTTTGGGGCTCAAACCCCAATGAGGTCCATTCAGAGCGAACAACTAATCAAGGGCCTCAAACCCCTCACCAAGGGGCTGAACCTCCTTGATTAAAAGCAAAACTCTCAGGAAAGTACAATAAGCCAACAGGCTTCCGTGCTGGGGGCTCCCTAACCCCCACCCTGAGAGTTTTAGTTATCATCTACATCTACATCTACAATACATGAAAGTTCACCGATTCTTATCAGACTTGGAGGACTGTAAATGTATTGTTCAGCAAATGTAAATTCCACCTAATTTAATTTGGGAGATGTTTGGAAAGAAGTCCCAGAATTCAGCTCATTCAAAGTCAAAATAAACGAGGCACAAACATACCTAATTCAAATTAATTTCGACATTATTTCTGTTGATATTTTTATGCATAAATTTCCAATTCTCACGGATTAAACCAACAAAATTAATCCATTACAAAATTTAATTATTTGATTAATACAAGGTAAGGTTGGTCATGTTGCACGTGAAGCGAGGGCGATCGTTGAAAATGACGAGGCGAGCTCAAATGAAAAACAGATTAGGATAAAAGGGTTGTTGTGTTCCGACCGATCTTAACTCGCTCGACGGTGAGCAGATGCCTACACCGCAAATAGTTGCATATGGGTCCCTCGGATGGCGATTGGCGTTTTCTCACCTCCGCCTCTCGTTCATATCGTCAAACTATCGGCAAAGAACGGGGAAATAATGTTACGGCTGAGAACGGGGAAAACTACAGAAAGCAAACAGTGAGAAAAATTTGGTGTAGTATATTGGTAATTAACACAACTCTGCAAAAAAAATTTCGTGATGAATGATGGATGAATTCCTCTCGCTGATTTTAAATCTGTTAGCAGATTTTTACCATAACGTCTAGCTCATTTGTAAATCACTTTCATAAAATGACCAATAAACGATAAATGTATTCTTGAGAAGTTCTACGGGAGTTTGATTATCAATTGTGACAAGATTTCTTCACAATCTTATTGATTTAAAAACAATGTAAATTTCTATTGAAAGCAAATTGTATAAATAACCATAAAAAACTTGAAGTAACACTGCGGAAAAACTCTAATTATTGAACAAAGGTTTATAATTTCTGTATTAGAATAACCCTTCTATGTAAATCGTGGATCTATGTAAATTAGACGTAGTCGATAGCAACACAGTATCTAAATTCGGTGCCTCTAAAGTCTATAAAAAGAGTCCCACGTCAGTCTATAAAATTTCAGCACGTCAGGTTATTAGGACAGAAAATAGCCTTCGGACTCACACAGCTGATCAATAGCGCCGTCATCAGATTCCGGACGGCCCAAGGAAGACACCATTCAAATCTCACCTTTCTAGACTGATCACGACTGAAATAGCCATTAGGTACAGTTTTCCTTGACGCACAATATAGGGTATTTATTTACTGTTCGGTTCAGCACGCTGCATATGACACAAAATACCACTACGTTATATAAGCTGATGCGTTCCTCACATGATACTAGGCGATTTTTAATATATTCATGCTCGTTTACATTCATATTCATGTTTATGATATTTTTTCTGTCCGAGTTCCTACCCTTGGGGAAAGCGAACCGATGAACATATTATTCGATTTTTTGAAGGCTCATTCATCAACACCGAATATGAAAATAGTAGTGTTATTTCGAAAGTTTTCGACATTCGGATTTTTGAATTTGAGCCTTAGATTTCACTCTTTAGGGTTGACAGAGATCGATGTCGAGAATTCAGTCCCAACTAGGCCTCAAAGGTGTATTTCCACCCACATTTCATTTATTTCTTGCAATAGTTTCGAATGGCGTATGGTGTTCGGCGGATGGACGGATATTTTTTCATTCGATTTTTTTTATTCTTAACATCTTGATACGTAAAATAACAAATTTTGAGGAGTCATCATTCTTTTATTGATCGATTAAAAAAGTTTATTACTGGAAATAATGAACCAAAATAGCTACCTATCCATTTCAAGTGCTGTCAGACGTATTTTCACTAAAAACTAACTCTAAAAATCACCGGGGAGTAAGAGCTACATGTCATTTTTGAAGCATCCAGCCGGAAACGGGTAGATAACTTAATTAAACCCGATGCAACGAGGAATATTCATGTTAGAGAATATCAGAAAATCGATAACACTGCCCGTGTTGAAGGGGGCGTTGAAATAGCTAGTAAACACAATGCCGATAAATTCCCGAAGCGAGGGGCACATGAAGCCGAACCGAATTACTCACGAACCAAATATAGAAACTTTCATTCCATTATAATAAACAATCTGAAAACAGTTCCAGTCATGTAGCATGATTTTACATGTTTCTTTTTGGTGTTGAATTTACCAAAATTACCAGACTATGTTTTCGATACATGTCATTGAAATTTGAATACTTGAAAAGTAATTTAAGAAGTTATTACCTAACTAAAAATATTAGGGGGGAACATTGTTTTTAAATGTTTTTTGCGATCCTAAAAATCAATCAAAGATTTTGAATTTTTAGACTTCTTTCGTGTTTATATCTATGTTTAACACATTTGAATGAAATTCAATCTCTTCGTTCAGGCTTCAATTTTTTAGTGTCCTGGTTCATCGCTTCGAAAATAGTGGTGTTGTCTTGTAAATATTAATTGTGTTTACAAAGTGTAATAATAATATTAATACAATTGATCAATTTAACGATTTTTTGAGTTTTTTTTTCAATTATCCAGTCAATTTTTTTGGGAACTTGACCGATTTCCATGTTTTTGGAAAGCCTCTGGATACCAAGGACGATTGTTCGTGATTACTTTATTTTGAAAGGTTTGGACCATTTTAATGTTTGTTTCCGAAGTGCATCCCAAATTCCATTGGTTCGCACTGTTTTACATTGCAGCATTTTGTCGTGGACGTTCGGTTGCGAATATCGACACACATACACACACACACGTGGTTCTTCTTTTAGCGCCCAATGTCATCCCTGGGTGTTTGGCTGAATTCGCATAGGGGATGTTGGTTCCACCTAATATAAATGATATAGTTTCAATCCTTTTGTTGATAAGAATGACATGAGTGGACGTTAAGTTGTTACGCAGCAGAGGGTATAAATATAGTGGAGTCAACAGCATGCCGGATAATACACCTAGTTTCTAGCGTGATTGCAAGGATCTGCTTCCCCAAGATGATTGGTGCGGCACAGCTAATATGAAAAAATAGTTCTGATCCACAGAAAGCAGAAACAAACAACCGGCCGCGACTAATTTCAGCGTAACAAACCAGGAGATTCCTTTCTCTTCAAGAAGGTCATAAATATACGATGCCCGAGAAACAGCTGTAACTAACTTTGTTGTTCCATGAGCTAATGCTGCTTTCCTGTCTTCCCGGTCTACTATTTTAACATTTAAACTCCAGTTTCGTAAATCTTTGTGATAATGGCTTGTACGGACGGTAAACGAAGACAGGAGCCTAAACGAAGTTTAAAAATAAACAACACTCGTCTCCATTAAATGGAGAAGTTTAAATTTTAAACTTCAACTACTACGAATCTCCCTAACTCACGGTCCACCAGGTGTCACCAAACTTAGTATAGTGCTCCTACAGTGGCACATTCAAGTTCCTGCGGCAAAAAGTTGGGAGTGCAACAAAGTTTCTCTTCTTTAGTCACCTGCCTCAAAACACGCCCAAAGAGGCCATGGATTAATGTGCGTCTTTGAATGTTTTTTTTTTTAGGTTAAAGTTAAATCATAATCATGGAACATTCGCAGACAGGTTTGTGATGCATTGAGATCAAAATGAAAAGAAAAATGCACGATTTAAATGTATTTTGCATCGAAACGAGTTTTAGGACCACGAGTGAATTTTTCTCAAACGACAAAACCCTGAGATCTGGGACTGGTTGCATTTGACCTGTAAAAAAAATTGGTAGGTACTACGAAAATGTCACTTCTTGTGCCTTTGAGAATTTAATTAATCCAAGGTTTTTGAAATCTTAGTAGATTTATCACCATTTACAAATCGTGTAAATTTGGAACCAGCAGTTTATACTCTGGATGAACTCATACTTGGAAAATGACACTTCATATACCCACGTTGATAAAAATATCAATTTTTCCGATTTTTCGGTTAATCATTTCCTTTTAGAATGATTGCAAAGGTTCATTGTTGAAAATACTGAACCAAAATGCCACCAAACGACACCTCAGTGCACGGGGTTGAATACAGCATTTTTATGAAATATATGTATAAGGACAGGTTGAAGGGACGTACTTTTCAACCGTAAGATGCTTGTATGTATTTATTTATTGGCATAAAATACAAAAACAAAAATTGATTCTTCTTATACAAATTGCATTATGCCCACCAATGCTTAAGTTCAGTTGAACTTGTGTTCCCTGGTGGAGTCATGTCTTCTTCACATTAATACATGTAAATATTCAAAAAATAAGCTTGAAAGCACTTGCTTCCCAGAACCACCGGCTGGACCGATGAAAATCCATCGGACTAGCCCTGAAGGACACCTGCAGCAGGAATGCCTCCACACACGCCCTGCAAGCTCAAAGAGAGTCTGATTCCCCCTACTTCGTGCGGCAGGAATCGAAACGGTGCATGCTGTTGATACATTAAACAGCGCATAAACCGAAGGTGCACTCTCCCAATCTGGTCCACCTATAAAAGCGAGTTTATGCAATATTTTCAGTTTGCCCTCGGGTGCCTTGTTTTTTCCTTTTTCTTTATGCATGACTGGAAAGTTTTTTAGTAAACCGTACAGCGCTCAAAAAGCGGGGGCTCAACTCGTTACGTTTACGAATAGACGAGAAACGAGCTGGAAACAATTCATATTTTCCAGAGTCGGTCGGTACAAATGGGACAGGTGGGCGATTTTCCGAACGGTTGGGCGGCCAATGGGGCGGAGCTCGACGTGTCAACCTTCGAAAAGTGGGCCGAAGGCGGACAATTCGCCCACGTAGAGCGGGAAAATTCGTTGTTTACAACGCCATCTCCATGGTGACGTGCCGCCTTCCCCTCGAGCTAACCGCCGGTTTAATTATGCACGTAGATTTCCTCTTCGACAATGCGAGTAATAGTAGGTAAGTTCTATCATTATGTTGGGGCGTCTTCATTTCCTCTCAGAAGTCGTACAAATTTTCTATTCGCGAACGCTGCAGTTAAGGTGCAGATGGTGGTTTACTTAAAATGTTTCAACATCCCCTCAAAAATGTGCTGTCTTACGTTTTAAGATCTGTAAAAGAAGAAAAGTAAATCAACATTTTTATTAGGATAATAATACCGACACCACAGAGATGGTTTTGCAATAATAGTAATAGCACCGTTATAATAATTGTCCAGCCACTTTAAGGACTATGCAGCTGAGTCCTTCCAGAAGTATTTGGCCACAGGTCTAGGATCCGATCCCGGACAACGTGGGAGGGATCAGGCCTGAATCGGTCTGGGCCCATTCTAGTGGATTGAAAGTGGGTTGAAACCTCTGCTGTACTTTTAGAAGGCACTTCTCCTCCTCATTGGACTTGTGTGAGTCTGGCTAAAGGCTCTACGGCGCCAACTGAGGCAGCAATTACTAGATGATGGTTAGTAGTCGCCCTAAACACTGACCATATGAAGGTTCCTCGTGTTAGTCATCCATTCCAGTATCATGAGAGAAAAGCCTGCCCCTGTCAGCTCAGCTACTGACCTCTTGACCTGGCACCTCGCCAGGTAATGGTTGCAACACTCAACCTGAATCTGGTCAGGTTGTATTTCTACTAGCTGTGCTGCTGTTTTGTGAAGAGCATCAACTTGGTGCTTGGGATCTTACTTCCGACTGGCGTCACGGACGTCATCAGCTGAGGTGAGCATTCGAACTGATCATGCCGATCACAGCTACTCATTGCCTCACGCCAATACTGGAGAGGGGTTCGCCGTACAGAAGCTTGAAAACTACTTGGACGGGGTCACCAATCCAAGTACTCATCACGCTCGACGTCGCTTTACTTCGCTAATCACACTAGAACTTGTTCACCGGCAAAGTTAAAAATGATAAACTGATAAAGCACGCAATGAACTACATGAGAGTTTATTGGGTTTGTAGGTCTGAAAGGGGTTGAATTGATTTTGTTTTGTTTTGCTTCTCCATGGTACCCAGCAGCAATGGCATTGTTGAGAGAAAGATTAGAAACATCAAGTATTTAATCTCGATCTATCCAAATCTTAGAGGAGGTCAGGATGAATGTATGGAGGCGGCCGTGAATCCGTTGCGCCGTTTCGATTCTATAGGAATAGGCTGCACCTAGCATTTCAAAGCTTTTGGTCCAGCTCATAGATCGGAGATTTAAAATGGAAATCAAAAATACTAACGAGACCCCTACGTCACTACATCCAGATTCAGTTCGGAAAAACTAACAAAATGCATGTTGTGAAACTACCATTTATTATTAAGGAAGTTATTTGCATGAATGTTATCCCTATACTACAATTTATTTCGATGAATCTGGGCTAGAAAGAGTAGCCGCATTGAAGAATATATTTCAGTATAATCCTGGACAAATGTAAATTCTTTAAAGTCGGGGGGAGTGTAGTAACCCTCCAGTTGTATGGCAGTTAGTAAATAGCAACTGGTTGGTCACCAGGATAACTACAGTTGTCAATATTCGTCTAAAAATATATGAATTGTGTAGTGCTAATCCTCTCTAGGTAGTAATAAGTTGTAAGAATCATTGTAGCAGCGAGAACCTACGGCAGGGCTGGCAACATTCTTGTCAACTCAGGGCTAATTTCTCAGTAGGGCAAAGAGCAAAGGAACAAATCAAATCATTGCTTGTAATAGTAGATTCCATTAATGATATGGTGCGGACCTTGGAACAGTTCACAATTTGCTTTATGTACACTGTAATGTTAAAACCTAAAGGATCACTTGCCTAATTGATGATCGATGTCATCTTGATTCCAGCGTCTCTTCACACTAATGGCCTCCGCTCTCAAAGGTCAGTTTCGCTTCTCAGTTCACCTCGGTACAAACTTGGGGAGGACCGGTTATAAAAGGGAACTGAATTATGTCGGTAGTGCGTGGGCAGATGTTGATACTCCCACGCCAGCCAGCGAGAGAACGTTAGTTTCGAATTTGTTGTGTGACCTATCATTTTTACCCCCAAACGCTGATTGTAACCAATTGTCTGATTGTAACAACGCCAGACAGGGGGTATATATTATTGTTATGTAACTGCTAGTGGATTTGATGGCAGCAGTATTATCAACAAATGCGACCAAAATACAACGCTTCCAATTACATATTACATAAGATTACTACTAGATATTATATTACTTATTTTGTTATCTAAAAATTACTGTATGAAAAAGGGGGGAAAAGGGGGGAATGCTATTGAAAGGGTTGTCAAAGTTTTGTAAAATCCCTAAAAACCTCAAAACAAGTCGAGGCGGCCTAAATTTAGACTCTTTTTAAAGAACTGTCTACGAGGAATCGAATGAGCCCCTCCCCACGTCCGTAGGTCAAACCATTCCCGATGTATGGACCGATTTATGGTTCCAACATTTGCGCTATTTTGGTTTATTATTGTTTTCGTTTTGATAGCAGTAACCTAGTGTAGTAGTGATGTAGTAATGTGGATACTGGAATAAACTCCTAAAAGGCTTTGTAGCCGATACACGGGTTGAAGCATTCTGATAACCATAAAAAAACGCTGCAAATTATTTCACTGGGGTTTATTATTCAATTGGCTTGCGTTCATGATTTGAATTTCTACTAAGCTTTGGAGTGTGCGTGTTTCACTGGTGATACAGCGATTATTGAATTTCAGGAGGCACACAAATATGATCAACTGATCAATCCAAATAGGTATTTTGTTTGAGAACAGATTTACGTGCTCTATGCATATCTCCTGAAATTCAATAATCGCTTTATCACTTGTGAAACACACACACACCGAGGCTTAGTAGAAATTCAAATCATGAACGCAAGCCAATTGAATAATAAACCCCCGTAAAATAATTTGCAGCGTTTTTCTCCTATATTCTTTTCTCTATTGGTTCCAAAAACTTATAACAAAAATTAGAGGTTGAAGGTAAAGACCTTTTTGAATAGAATGTGTCAAACCACGACTAAAGGGTTGAAATAGAGAGAGCTACCATTTTTTAAAGTTAAACTAAAATTCGGAAATTTGTTACTGTCTACACAGAGTTTTATCTAGCGACTACATCGAGAGGAAAATCAACAATAAATTCTCATCAGGCTTCTTCGTTGACGACTCTAACAGATGACTTGAATTTCTAGGAGATCCAATCGATCAAACAAGTCATATTGGAGATGATGAATTTGGAACCAGAAGAAGTTTAATTTTGGATGTAGCAAGATATGAATGGAATGTTTGAGGATTTAAACAGGCTTTGGTTGGTTGACAATTACAGAGGTTCTTCATTGAAAAAAATAAAAACAAAAATAAATAAAATGAACCAAATTTAAAAATGTAAGTTCAATTGATTATATTAAAATAGCATTGATCTACTGATTAATTAAATGCAGTTCGGTGAAAAGAAGGGGGAAGAAGCCCAACGCTGAAATTAAGCCTTAATTCAACTAACTACGACTGAATGGAGAATAAAACGTTACGGTCGATCCTCGAGTCCCATAAACTGTATAAGTCAGAATACATTATGCTCGAAAAAAAAGGCACAACGCCCTTTAAAGCCGGAAAAGCGGTTGGGCTGAGATAAAAAAAATGTACTAAATTGCAATTTAGCTTAACTTCTTTGTCTGAGTTATGAACTGCTTCGCCGGCCGCGGGTTTTTATCTGGTTTGAAGCCGAAACGATGCCGAAGGCACCGCAATTAATTCCACCTTTAGTTTTCCTCTAGCACTTAATCCTTAATTAAGTGGTTCAAGAGACGAGACGGTAGTGGTGGGGAGAGGATCATTACCGCCCCTCAACACCACCTTATCGTCACACAGACCTTACCATTTCCCTCTTTCAATTGGAGCCTACTGCCTATTAATAGAGACTTAATTAAAATGTAAACGACGGGCCGAACTTGGAAGGCATAATCTGTGGATTCAACGATTTCCTCGAAATCTGTTTAGACGATTTGTTAAACGTTTGTAAACGTGGGCGATGGAACAAGAAAACAACATTGCAAGAATACAAACAATCGACCGTACATGGATACATAAATGCATACCTACTTAAAATCGAAGTTTGTATGTTTACAAACTTGGAAAACGTTGAAACTGACCAGTGTGTGCGTGGAAGCGCTCTAAATTATTTAGGAAAACTCGACTTTTTAAAAAATTTATCAAGGTACTTTCTCGGGCTGTGCCCTTTGTAGATGGAAAACGACGGTATGTAGCACAATTGTGAACAACTTAAATCACAAAACAGCTGACTCAGTAACGCAATATGGGGACAAAATTTGACATAAACAAGGGCACATACAACAAAGAAAAGTTGAAGAAGGTGGGTGTGAGGGGTCAAAGAGGGTTAGTTCAGGCACTGTTTGAATGGTGTTCTCTTTTGAGGCTGCTTGCAAACCGAGGAGGAGGGCGGGGAAGACCTACACGATACAACGAATATGTAGGAAGGATTGAATCAATGTATAGTGATTTTTTGCACTGACCCTTTCTGTCTGCGGTAATTTCTTGTCATCTCCAAAACGGCATCCAGTTTTTGTTAAATTTTTATGGAATTTTTTGGAATCCTCCAGCTTTAAGATGGTTTTTTAAATTATTATTGTTGGTTTTTCCGTTAACCCTCTAATTTGATCGTTATAAGTATTGACTACAAAGCGATAATGGCAATCACCTAGATTGTCTCTAGAAAAACCACAGAGAGGAATCCTTTTTAAGTGCTGCAAACAGCGAAGGCAGTGGATGAAATTTGTGGTTTACAGCAACCACCGTGCTTCTTATTGCCCTTTGGCAAACACGACCTCGAAACTCCATCTCGATCCCTAATTCAAATAATATCACAACCCCCAGTAGTTCGGTGCACTAAACCGAAGTGACCCAACTTCGGGTGAGTCGATGAAACTTTTAAGTCAACCCGGGGGTAATCTGAGAGGTCAACATCGGCCCTTTTGCTGTCAACTGCAACCCGCGAATCAACCCCTTGCTTGTTTCAGAAGACCATCATTTCACTCTTGGAAACTCTTTGACAAGCAATTCTCATCAACCAAGTATATTTAAGGTAAACCGTTCGATAGAATTTCCAAGTCCAACCACCTCTTCCTTAACAATTTAGCTTTGGACTTGTTTTATCAACAACATCAACATCAACCTTTCCTCTATTTCATCCGTGCTCAACATTCTCATCTTTAAGACAGATTAGCATAAGCAATTAACCTTCAGCAATCACCTTCAATAATGAGCCAACCTCTTGGTTGGCAACAAACAGGCTTAACCCCTCAAAATTGGTTGTTTTACGTGAAGTCTTTTACCGCTTAAATCTTCTACGTGAAACTTGTAGGAGAACGGTATCAAGGACGATAGTACAACATGATGGAAAACGATTATAAAATACGTGGAGAAAACGGTAACATGAAACATCGAAGAAAATAAAAAGAGCCTGTTTTCATCCTCCATAATCTTAATGTCATTCATATCTTTCCATATCAAAAATTAAATTTGTACGCATGCCAACTTGATCTCCCCCCCCCCCCCCCAAAAAAAAACTTGTATTTAATTCATTCATTTATGTGAGTCCAATTACCATATCAACTCCTAATTTTTCTACCGACCCATTCGCTTTGAAATTTTAGCCAGGCATTTGGGTTGACGAGGGAGAGGTACGTTGAAAATTTCAAGTTGGTTGGGGTAGTTGATAGAGAAAATTCTGTTTAAACAGTGTCAAATTCCTGATTTTTAGTTGCCAAGAAAATTTAGCTTCCTTAGTTAAAACTGTAAAGAGCCGTGGTTTAGCCTTATTCTATTCAAAAAGGTCTAAGCTTCCAAAATGTCACCTTTGATTTTTTCTAGGAAACCTGCACAGAAAACGATTTAAGACAGGAAACATTGAAAAATGCGATCTTTGCTCATTTTTGTTTAGATATTAGAGAATGTTGTGGTGTTTTTTATTATTATTATTATTTTTTTAATGGTTGTGCTTTATTATGAACTTCAGCATATAACCGGTACATTTGTTTTTGAATATTTTATAGTAATACAAATTATAAAAATGATAAATTGGTAAAAAGTACATTTGCCTTGGGATATTTTATAGGATTATTCCGCACTTCTTCATGAACTTCACTATTAGTTTGTACGTTTTGCAATTCACCGGTTTCAGCAGGTCCGGCAAGTCCTGGTAGTTGTTCACGATGCCAAAAGTTAGCCTTTCTTCCTCGTACTTCGGACAGATTGCCATTTTATGTTCTATGTCATCTATCATGTCTTCACAGAACTCACAGAATTCAGTTGCTGCTACGTCTATCATATACAAGCATCTGTTGATCTGTCCATGCCCGGTCCTAGCTCTCAGCGATTGCACTAAGTCTCGCCGTGGTAAATTTAATTGTAGCATCTTTGGCCTAAGCGTGACCTTGTCCATGATTTGGAAATGGTAAGCTCCTTTGTAAAGAGACTCGTTCTCGTAAATATCCTGCCATTCAGCGAGCATGAGTGTTTTTGCTGATGTTATTGCGTCAGGTACTGGGACTAAGTACATGCTGTGATCTGTCGTCTGAAGAGTGCTTCCAGTCGTCTGAAGAGTTGACGATCTATAAAATTCTTGGACGAAAACCGAGTACATGTTAGGAATCTGCAATGAATTCCCTGTAAAATGAACTCTTTTCCGTGAAGAGGTGTCTTTGGATAAAGTTTGAGTGAAGTCGATGATTACTGCAAAACTCACGGTAGAGAAAGGTAAAAAAAAAGAGTTGTATTTGGACAAACAAGAAACAAAGGCTATCATTTTCGGTTTCACCATCCTCAAAAATACCTAGAATAGATAGGAGGGAGCCGACAAATCAGAGGTTTTTCTTTTGTTGTTGGCCAGTGTTATCGATAACCGATAAGCTTTATTTTCTATAAAACCATCGCTGCGCATCGCGAGTTTAGTCCCCTCTGTATTCCAATGTTGAGCTATTTTAATCGATACATCTAAAAATATCTAGAAAAGCTCTAAAAGTTTCGATTTACTCATGGTCTGATTTAGTATAGAGACTGTTTGTCACTGTTTGTTATAATATGTGGGTACATTCATTAAGCTTTGCTAATGGGTACACTCGCTAAACGGCTCCGCTAAAGTTCACAGATAATTTCAACATCCCATACTGCTAAAACGATCTTCTCTTCATCACCATAATACAGTTTTATAAGTCATGTAGCGCAAAATGCGAGTTATAAGCATCACAAACCTTTCAAAGAGTGCAAAGGCGTACACTTTTAATAAGTGGAGAAGCATGGAAGCTACGATAGACTGCACGGCAGTTTCAATTGAAATGTTAACCTCTCTAGTTGGGTTTTCCACCGTTTCATTGAGTTCGAGAAGTGTAGATCATTTGAAACCTTTCTATGTAATTGAGTCAAACACGGTTGGTGCCCTTGAGTTTTGAAGTCATGGAAACGAGCGAAGTTATACCCAAGTCTCGACTCGAGGAGTTGCGGTTGGTTTAATTGTTCTCCGGAGTGCTGTTTCACGTATGTTCGGGAGTCTCTCATATAAGTCGCATGACGTTGTAGGATGAACGCCCGTATACCCATATACTTGACGAAGTAACTTGAATCTAGAAGGAAAGTGGTAAAAACCAGCAGGTGCCCATTTCCATCGGGAAATTACGGAAAACGTGGTAAAACTGTCGGAGTCAAGTAGCCATCAGCTGATTGCTGCCGGATGGTTATGAGTTCCCTTCCAATTACTCTGAGTGAAGGCTTAGCGTGTGGGCCGCCGTAACGTCTTTCCAATTTTCATACTTTAAACGCTACCGATATAAGTTGAACACATTTCGAGTTTCAAAATATATTATTTGCATGGCGGTATACTTAAATGGTTGTAGCGTTCACGGCTCTAATAACCTATAATACAAAACGTGAGATTTTATGATTTCACTGGCAGAGTAAAAGCTCAGGTGTTTTTCATTATTCTCAATAATGCTTTTTTTCTGAATGTGGGTTTAAGTAACTGAAAGTTGAATAAAACAGCGTACGAGCCAAGCCGAGGGTGGTCATGAACCATAAGCATCACTCTTGGCCAATCCAAAAGGGCGGAGTCCAAGGGCTGCAATCTTGAAAAATCAGAATAGGGGAGGTAAATATTTGTTCATATCCTTTATTGATAAACATTCGTTCTCTCTAGGGGCTTGAACTTTGAGAAGAAAAAAGAAGTTAAGTTGGGTGTGACACATAGCTTACTCGTCCGTATACATTAACATGTTACAAATTAGCTTGCACGATGTAGAATGTAAACTTCTTAAATCGATTTACGGGACATCAACGACTTCAAAAAGGTAATCGGCGTATTCCGTGGCTTTACCACCAATTCTACATCGGATTGAATGTGATAGGGTTGCGTTGAATTCGATATGAGATTCTTAGACCGTTCTTAAAAAGTTGAGCGCAATCGGACCTCCACAGCTTGTGAAAATGGAGCTTGGTGGACCTCATACGGGACCATCTACTGGGAAGCCCACAAATTCCGCCAAAATTGGATGAAAACTAAAGGATTTGGGCTTGAAACAAGGATTTCGAAATCGCTTTTAATCAGTAGCTTCTAATGAGATTATCCCCTTGAAATTGATATCAGATAACTAGACCGTTATTCGCCGATTACCATGTAAATTTGAGCCAGATCAAACCGAAAGAACCTAAGAAAATGAGGCTAGGTGAATCTTACGTTTGCGCAGGCCCGGTGATATAATGATTTGTGAGAAATGAAACTCATAGGCTACATCTACAGCCTAACTTATACATTCCCTGAAAAGTTCATCAACTTCTGATGAAAACTGTAGGATCCAAAGACAAACAGACACACACAAACTCAAAACATGGATGGACAGGAAACTGAATTTGTTCAAAAATTGTTTAAAATCCAAAATGCAACAAATTCGTGCATCTCCCGAAATTGAAAACAATTGTTTTGCTACGTATATGTGGACTGGAAAGCGAAAGTAAATAACGTGAACGGAAATTGCCTAGAGAAATGTGACGATCTAGTCAGGTGATTTAAAGTCAATGGAATCAAATTTTCGCTCTCCCTTATTTCGTTAAAAAATCTATGAAACACGTCAAATTTTTCTGGCCACGAATTTGTTAGTTACCGGTTTCGTTCCAAAATGCTCAATTTTAAAACAGTTCAACAGAAATGTGTGGAACAAATACATAGTACATTAAATGTAACAATACATTTTATTACAAAAATTTCGTCATAGGGTCAAATTGCATGGCTAAAACTTAGTTTTTGTTTTGTTTGTGTGTTACGGGTGATCCTCATTTGCTCAATCGCTGTCCTTCGTTGATAAATAATTTTCTGTTCAACTTTTCCCAAAAATTATTTTTGCAATTATTATGTGGTAACCAGGCCTACTTATGGCTGTCATAAAGTTCGGCTACTCTTCATTGTACATGCCGGTAATTGATCGAAATGTACCTCTAATCCTATTGTCATGGTCTGTCCGTGAGTCAGAATTTGAACTTAATCCGAAATTTAATACGCTCAAAGTATGTTTTACCGGATATATTTTAACTAGTATTATTTTAGAATTAGTTACTGGGTTAGTGCGCTTACAAGAGGTAACTTTTGGATAGTCAACAAATCAAATGCTCAAAGTTTGTCCCAAATCTTCTGTCTCATTGTCATGGGTTTGAAGGAAATCATCGTAGCTCTCTCAAATGAGGGCATTTTTTGGCAATTCAAAGTTTTTTCAGCGTTGGTAACCCTGCCCTTTGAGAAAACACCATGCTTCCGCCATTTCTATACAGTTGGGGCTCAAAAATGAAGTTAGCCGTTTGTAAAACAGGTGTGTACGTTTCATACTTCTCATTGTTATGGGTTTGAAAATCACTCTTAATCAATATTATTGATTCGTTTAGCATTCATTTTGGGATAGAGATGTAAAAACTCTATTTAATGCAAGTTTCCATTTCTATAAGTGTTCATTAGACTCCTAATTGCAGAAGGTTAATGTTGATTTCTCATTGTCGTGGCGATTTTAAACTTCATTGTTGTGGCTACCACAAAAGCCTTCATGGCTGTTTCAAACAATTTTTTTCAAGTTTGGTATTTGAGACAAAATAAATACCAATAATGAAATGTGATAATTGTTCTGGCACAAAATCACGAAAAACTGAAATCAGATATCTGTCTCATTCAACCTTACCTACACATCGTTTACGTAATTTTATCGTTTTTTTGGTTGAAGAAACTCATTGTCATGGATGCATACCATTCTCTTAACCTATAACATTTTAAAACCTGAATTTTGAGGAAAAAAACGAAAATCATGCGTGCTTGTACATCACTACACCATTAGAGTAACATCTAGATTGTATAATAAAAAAATCATAAATTTAGGGGAACAATATTTTTTAGTCAGAATCAAAACCTCGATTGTCCCGTTAAATGAGAATCACCCTTACCTACTTCTACTTTTCCGAAGAATTTGGTTTTATTAATAAAAAATGATTAACCGAACTGCATTTAGTTGCAAGTACATTTGTCGACAGTATGTAATCGATGATGAATAGATGCTAAGAGTAGGTACGGCGGTTTGATGTTAATTGCATAAATACAAGTGTTGTGTTTATGTTGAGGTAGAGTGACGGGACGTATGATGGTGATTAGAACCTAATTGGTCCTTTGGCGGGGGGCGTGTCCACTAATTTATAATTGGAGCGATACGCGAGTAGTAGCACAAACCGCAATTCTCCTCCGCGTAATTCTCCCGATAGCAACCGAAACCAACAGATCAGAACCTCAGAGCTAACATCCGGACTTACATAACGTACCTGCTACCACACTTAGCCGCCTGTTCCCAGGAAGGAGGATAATTAAATCATTCTTCAAAGTTTAAAAAGGGATGTTGAATAACCCTTGAATATCGGGAAAACTCTCTCTTTAATAAATTTTATTCCAGAGGGAGTGATCAAGAATGTGTGAAATACCAAACGAGGATACTGAAATCAGTTTATTGAGAAAACACTAACGGCAATTCAGTTAAGGTTCATCCTTAACTCCTCCCTGTTATGAATGAAGATCATGATTTCGATTGCTGTGAAGGAAGTTACCGTGAGCAACGAATAATTATACCAATAAAACGGGAGTAGTATAGAGACCAAGGCACAAGGGCCGGTCCTTCATCTTCGGAAAGGGGAAGGAGGAAGAAGGGATACGGGCAGGTATAGGGCTCTGGACACCGAGCCATTATTGAATTTCAGGAGGCACACAAATATGATCAACTGATCAATCCAAATAGGTATTTTGGTTGAGAACAGAGAGAGACGTGCTCTATGCATATATCCTGAAATTCAAGAACCGCTCTATCACTTGTGAAACACGGACATTCCAAAGCTTAGTAGAAATTCAAATCATGAACGCAAGCTAATTGAATAATAAACCCCAGTGAAAGAATTTGCAGCGTTTTTTAATATATAATCACTAAAAACCAAGTTTTGGTTTCCATATTAGGCCCAATTTTGAATTTGTCAAATTCGTCTAGGATTGCTTAAAAACACTGTTTTCAAGTGCTTAATTTCAAAAATTTCCCCAGACCCCCCTGTTGGCCTGCCCCACCACCACCGCATTATGATACGGCCCTTGTGGCAAATAGTTTAGAGACCCCTGGCGTAACCAATCAGAAAATCGATGTTGTGGAGATTGATGAATCAATGGATAATGTGCAGGAAAGGAACAATGCCCTGGTGACGAGAGATTAGCTAAGTTTGAAGCCGCTGTGATAGATAGCGGCGGTAAAAGCAATTATCACCCGAAGTCAGGTGACCGGCGGTCAAGGGAGGTGAATATTTGGGATTTCACGTCCAACCCACATTCCGAGTGGGAGTCCGGCAATTGATAAAGCGATTAGCTGCTCTGAAACTATGTTTTACGGGCTATTAGTCGTATGAGGCCCCTGGTGGCATGTGCTAAATTTGGAGGCGGGTATTGAATTTTCTTGCGTGAATAATTTAGAGCATTTTCATCTATTGTGTAGTGGAATGGTACAAAGCTTTCTTAGTGGAAGTCAGTTTTGATCATTTCTTGAACAATTCTGAATTTTCAAATTCTTTTATTTAGGTAGATATGCATATTGATATAGAAAATCCATTTTTCCTTCGACAAATCTAGTATTTCAAAAGGAAGAATTGGTAAAATTTCAAAATATGCGAAATTTCAATGGTTATTAACTACACAAACGGTTTTTAGTTTTCAATAGTGAACCCTGTGAGGTGATGGAATGTTATAGTTGCCCCTTCCTTTGAGCTGAATGCGATAATGCCCACCACACTCAGAGAATGGTCTAGACTCTTGAAGGCGTCTGATTCATTCCCAAGTCGACGAATTCAAGAATCAGGAAGGGCCAACTAATCATATCCATCACAATTCTTGTAATCAATCAAAAAAGAAAATGTGTAACCTTTCACAAAATTTGTTACGTTTCGAAGTGTGTTGAGTCATAACATCAAATCGAAAAATGTACATCCACCGTACCCCATCGGGAGCATTTCTTCGAAACTACTGGAACAAACTTGAACAAAATGAAACTTGGGTGAAAAATCACATTTAGGGTCTAGTTGAGACTGAGCTCCCCGCGTAGCTTTCTGTCATTTTTAAAGGGTGAAATCAAGGTTTGGATTATCCAGAAATTAAAATACCAGTAACTCTACAAATAAAATCGATGTTTTCATCTCCGTTACCGATGATCATCTGTTCAATGAATCGAATGAGTCCACTTGGACCGCATTACGTTCATTTGTTTGCTCTCCCGAACTATTAAATTATGACGATGACGTCAGTTTTTCAAGACCAACTTCAAGCCTCTTGTATTATGAATTTGGTTTATGCATCATTTTTGTAAATATTTGGGGACTAATGGAAGTAGATAGGTGTTTTATTGCATTTAATTTAATTTCTGTTGTTCTATTGGTGGTTTTCTACATCCTTGTTGACATACAATACGATAACCAATATTATTTCACTAGATTTGCCATTTGATATAACTTTTTGTTTCGTACAGAAGAACTGGTAATCAAGCATTCACTGAGCTTTACTTCTGACGAAGATCCTTTTCATGTTCAGTATGTGTAGAAGTTAATGACAAGGTGTGGAGACTCATTGATCAGGAAATACTCCGATGTGGATAATTTCTCACCTAATCGACCTGCAGTGCTTAAATAAATAATGAGGTATTTTCAGGCATTTAGAATACAGGTTTGGAATTTAAATTATGCACTAAATACTACGTCTATTAACAGACTAGAGATTTACATAGAAGGGCTATTTAACACAGAAATAATAAACCCAGTCTAAAAATCTGTTTTCTTTTTTTTTTTAATTAGCAGAATACCATTCGGGGAAAGTTAAAAACTAGAGCACTTGGAAATTTTATTTCTGTAAAAATGTTCACGGAAAAATGTACTTACATTCAAATATGCTAAAATATCTACGAAAACACTGAAAAGTGGTGAAGATTTGTTTGTGCATATGCTATAGGTTAAAAGAATAACAAGATTATGGACCCCGAAGAGCTCAAATGTTCAAATAAGTTAACGTGAATGTGATACTAGAACTACAATTTCGTTATGGGAATCTACGAGTATTAATGTTATTAAAAATATTTCAATGATCTACATTTTTGTGTTATTTGTACTAGGAAACTTTTTACCGCATTCAACTTGGAAAACATTAAAAAAAAAGTGTGGCTTATTTTTCCTAGTATGCAAAGAGTGAAAAATGAATCCAATTTCCCAGGTCGGGGATAAAAACGGAATGAAATGCAGAAATATGGGAAGTAAGAGATGATCTCATTGTGTATTACACCGTCATCAAGTTTAGTGTCCTCAATACCCTTTTATTCCATATCCTTTAATAATAACTAAGATTCAAGGTTTCGCAAATAGGAAGAAGTTCAATATGGGTTTCGATTCAAGGTGTATTGAAAACGGGTTTTCAGCCCACCTCTATCTTTACGGTCAATGAATCCTCGTTCGAATGCTATAGGTCCGGACTTACGGGGAACAAAAGAATCCAGAGAATCCGTGACCAACCTACAGATACCACTTCTAGGGAAATTCCTTCGGTAGAGAGCTCGCAACAAGGAGGAAGGAAGAGGAGTGATTAAGTATCCTAGACTTGAACCCCCGAGCTCCACGCGGGGCTTAGCGGCTAATCCGCTGACTCGGTCTTGACATATTTATCAACTTTGGATGCTAAATAGTTCCCTTGCTCAGACCTCTGTTTCCCGTCTAAATAATCCCGAATCCGGGGATCCGAGTTTAGAGGGAGAATGATGCCCTGTAATTAGGCGCACGGACTGGAAGGAAGTACTAGAGGGGTCCTCCGGCCTAACTTTCGCTGGGGATATTACGTTTCGCTATTAAACGGGGAACAAGCCAATGCCCAGACCGCCCCTGGGGATCGGCGAATAAGGGTCGCCAAATGGTGTTAATGAGCTTGCAGCGGTTTGCTTCCTTCGGTTCTTTGGTTAATAAATCGAAGCGGTCAGTTGGGCGGCTCGACTCGCTTCGGATCCGGATAAACAGACAGTTAGGGACGAGCGGTGCCCTTTGACTGTGACCAGAGGTAATCGATGAGTAGAAACCTCGCTTAAACCTAATTGGAACGCAGTTCTACATACGGAACAGAATATCCCGCATGGACCGATTTTTTTTTTGGTTTATTCACTTTAATAATAAACCTGAGTCATCAACCTTAAAAAAAAAAAATAAAAACCCTCATTAGAGTTGTTGGTTTACGTTTCAAGATTCGAAGATCTCAAAAATCTAAAGAAAAAAAAAACTTTCCAAACCTCTTTTCTGAAACTGCTTGACCATAGTTCACGAAATTTGGCTCAAAACTCCATCATCGACCCGGCATATGACAGTAACCGTGACCAAAATTAACCCTAAGGAATTTAAGGATTTTTCTATTTAAAAAAATCGAAATTTCAAAAACTTTTTATGTAAGACAGTTGATTTTTTAAATATTTTTATTTATATAGAAATTATATCTCTGGATCGAATGAAACGACTCGGGTTAATGTTGGATCATCCGTTTACTGACCATTTGAAAAATCAGTTAGGGAGGCGGTGTAGTTACCCATTTGTAGATTACTCAATTTTGTTCAGTAAAACACGGTGAAAATCGCCATTTTTGAATAACGCAGTTGAAAGTAATATTTTGTCAAAAATATACTGCGCAAAACCCGTGTATGTGGAGCTTTAAAAAGTTCTTTTAGGGCAGGTCTGTACACAAGTGTAGCAAAAGGTGCTGAAGCAAAGACAATGTGTTCTCCTCTGAGCTGTTTATTCTAGAGCAGAATGTGATGTGTGACAGCGGCCAAGCAAGTAATGGGTGGTGTTATTGTTTCGATTTTGGTCTCCAGTGTATTTTGGGCACACTTTTCCCTTAAGAAATATTTATTTTCAGCTGTGCTATTGAAAGATTTCGAATATTACACTATTTCAACTAAAAAATGGAGGTTTTGACCTGAATGAGTGTTTTTTTAAACGAGGTGTCGTTTGCGAGAGTTTTGCATACTTTAGTTGAAATCTACGCAAAAAGAAGAAAAAAACGAAAAAAAAAAACAACAAAGGTTTGTTATTTGAAAAAAGGTTGAGTACTGAAGACAAGGGAAATTCGTCAACAAAGCCCGAATTTAGTTGCATTTCATGAAATTTGAAGGGTTTCTAAGGCTCATTAGGAAGAAAGCTTGGGCACATTCTCAATATTGTGGTGAGTAAAACCCAAAAAAATAAAAAAATAACGCTTCAAATTTTTTCACTGGGGTTTATTATTCAATTGGCTTGCGTTCATGATTTGAATTTCTACTAAGCTTTGGAGTGTGCGTGTTTCACAGGTGATAGAGCGATTATTGAATTTCAGGAGGCACACAAATATGATCAACTGATCAATCCAAAGAGGTATTTCGGTTGAGAACAGATTTACGTGATCCATGGACGTCTCCTGAAATTCAATAATCGCTCTATCACCTGTGAAACACGAACACTCCAAAGCTTAGTACAAATTCAAATCATGAACGCAAGCCAATTGAATGATAAACCCCAGTGAAAGAATTTGTAGCGTTTTACCTACATTTACGGGAATGCTTCAACCCGCGTATCGGCTACAAAGCCTTTTAGGAGTTCACTCCACTACCCACATTACTACATCACTACATCACTAGGTTACTGATATCAAAACAAAAACAATAATAAACCAAAATAACTCGAATGTTGGCACCATAAATCGGGCCATACATCGGGAATTTTTTGACCTACGGACCTCGGGAAGGGCTCATTCGATTTCTCGTGGAAAGCTCTTCAAAAAGAGTCCAAATTTATGCCGCCTTGAATTTTTTTGGGGTTTTTAGAGATTTTACAAAACTTTGACAACCCTTAAAGGGCACTTTAAATTAAGTGAAAGAGCTGGCTCAAGAATTGGAGCGTCGTCGGACCAACATGTATTTTTCCTAAAAATTTCAGCTTTTTTGCTTTAGCCGTTTGGGAGAAATCGTGCGTACGGCGTACGGCGGACGGACGGAAAAATTTTTATTGCAGATTCGGATTCTACACCCTTTGAAACGTAAACCATGAAATTTTTTTTGGGGGCTGGGATTAGAATATTTCTTTTTTCAAGAGCGATTAAAATGGTTCATTATTGAATAATAAACCAAAAGTTTGAGAGAAAAACTGGACCCCTTCACAGTTCCCTCGTGAGTTTCATCGATCAAAAGTAAAATTCAACCCCAAGAAGATAGTTAGAGCACGTGCTAAACATTCAGTCCACTCCAAAGAGCAACTTTTGCCGTATGTATTCCAAGAAGAGTTCAATCTGTACGTAAAGCTGTGTCGGGCGGTAGAAGAAATAAATCGGCTCCTTTTTCCGTTGTGCACGTAACCGATATAATTCAAGAGCCTTGCTCTCTCACCAACATTTCCTTAAGGCGCTCCCCTCCTAACTCGTTCCTACGTACCTACATTCTCGGCGGATCGTCGGAGTTCCTGCCATTTTCCCTATACCTCGCGATTCTTTTTTTTACGAACTGGAGGAAATAAGTGGGAGGGCGAAGTTATTGGTGTGACATAAACACGAGGCCGTTTATTCGGGGGAGGAGACCATTTGAACGTATAGTGAGCAGAACGTTGATGTACGAATTGAGCAATTCGCATATGATCTGACGTAAAGAATTTGTGAATCAAAGGGACAATTATTTGTAAAGTGAGCAAAAGAGATCTGAAATAGACCAATGCAGTACAATTTACATAGTCACTGTAGAAAGTTATTCAACTAAGGTTTACCAAGACTCGTTAGCTCTAACGTACGGTTAAGTTGGAGGGATTTGTCTTTTACTTAACCCCATTCCGGCTTAGGTAAGATTGCGGCTTAGTCGCCAAAGCGCTTAATAACTTTCAGCTATCCAAAACTCAGCCTGTTAACTTTCAACGTTGAGGCAATCCAAGAGATTATTGTGATTCCGTTCATTGCTTCTCTACCGTAAATAATGAAGGGTTGTAAAATGAGATATCAGTTGGAAATTGAATAAAAATTAGAGCTCCAAAGACAGGTGTAAGAGGAGGATTTTGTATCTAATCTGATGTCGAGATATATTGGATATAATTGAATTTGAGGTAAGTGGATACGATATGAGTGAAGGTTGGTGAGGATTCAAATAGTTCAGACCATTTTAAAAGGCACACAAGCCCAGCCACTCCATTTGCTCACTTGATTAAAAACAGTAACATTTAAATAAATCGGGTGAGAATAATGATCATTAGGGGTGAAGCTCAAGGGCGTTTAGTGGTAAAATCTTATCTGTATTGGATACCAGTGGTCATCAAGAACAGAGCTGCCATCTTCGTAGATGATACACCGATTTAGGCAGGCTACACAGTAACAACAAGTCCCTCGCAAAATTGAATTGGTCAGTATACTGCGTACAGCAGTTGACAGCAAAATTGAGGGCAAATTATTTGAAACTATGTCGGTGCAGGTCGATTTCACAGACAAAAGAATAAAAAAATTGTCAAAGTGCAAGTGATTCCCAGTGCTAAATAAGCTAAATACGTTGAATTCAGGCTCAGATGGAGAGTTCATGTCAAGAAAAAGAAAGAAGTATTCCTCCTCGAACTCGGAAAATGTTTCGGCTAGTAGGGAGACGGTCAAAGCTGTCAATCCAGAAGAAGCTCACTCTGCACGCCCAAGTCCAATTTGGACGTGTGGAGCTCAGCTGTGGGGCTGTACGGTTTAACCCGAGGCATCATGCTTATTCCATAGTAATGTGCTAAGAACTATTGTCAAATCACCTTGGTACTTTCAAAACGAACGTCCAGATCACGAGATTCAAATCGAATCAATGACCGATGATATAAATCGACAATTAATGATGCACCTCCGTTGGCCAAGACCTCACTTCAAAAGGAAGCTTTCCGACTCCTTGATTCAAGTGATATCGTCAGAAGACCAAAATTCACCAGAAGCCTTGAACTTGCTTACTTGCATAACCTACAAAACTCTTGGATGTAACTTAGTTTTGAATACCTATCCATTTTTTCACTATAGGTTTGTTAAAATGACTTAGTTATGTACAAATAATAGGTCTAATATAGAATGTGGGATATCTGATAAATCTGCTATATTTCATGTAAACTACATGACTATTGTAACGGTATAACTGTTCGAATTTTCCATAGTTCAATAATTGATTGGTAATTATTACCATCTGATTCCATGATCCGGTGACAATGGTCTCCCAGCTGATGCTGCTCTGCACGTTATCAAACCACTCGTGATCTTCACCACTTGAACGAAATTTCATGCCAACGCCTTAACCCTCCCCATCAGCCGAAGTGAAGAGTTTTCCATTGAGGGGGAAGCCGTACTCAAACACCCTGTAACGAAGAGAAGAAAGTCATTCGGGCTTCTCGTGCTAGAAAGAAAACTCCCGGGAAAGTAAACATCTCAGATCGGAAAAGATGGAGCGGGAAGGCTTGTAATAAGCAGCAACCTGTTTGTCCAAGATGGGAGAAGACTGAGAAGACTATCTCTGAGACGTCCGATGGCGGGTATAATGGTGTTGGAAAAGCTATTCATCATTCACCTTCTCGACTTACTAATTGTGTTTGGGGTTTCTGGTCTCACTTATCAATCAAACCAGGATGATGATGCTGGGGAGCACAATATCTTACAAGCCATCTTAGATGTATTGCAAAAGGAAATTCTTACCTGTTGTTCTACTATCCATTCATACCGACATTCTTTCTATATTATCAAGTACGATCTAATTAAAATTAATAGATGATTGGTGTACCTATTTACCAGAAAAATCTCACTAAAATTCCACATGTAATTAGCTTTTGTTCGAGTGAAACTTTTAAAACTGATCATTTCACAATACTCAAATTTTTCAAGCTCAGGTGTTTCATTACAATGTACCTCATGGAGAAAAACACATAGGAACACTGACTATCTTTGGGCGATTTAAGGAAAATAATGAAGAAGCATCCAGAAGAAGGATTTTCACGTATTTTAATTAATTTCTATTTAGTAATTATTGTTGCTAGGTCTTTTTAGCTTATGACTAATGTTTTTAGCAATGTCTTGCAATGCATGGAATAAACAAAACTTCAACAATAGAGATCTGCTTATGGAAATCACGATGGTTATCACAACTACAGACAGAACCACCACAAACATACAAATAACCATCGCATGCAACTAAATACTTTTAGAAGATTCGGATAGACAAAATTTGTATATTTAATATACTGGACCTTTGGCTCGGAATTCCTGAAAATCTGTTCCTCGCCAAGTTCATACTAAACCTCACCTTAGATTTTGGAATGCAATAAAAGCTGACACAATGATTTACTACTTTGATATTAAAATCGGTTCTGGGCACAGCAGTGCAATTCTGTGTCAATCTACATGCATTCATGACCCTTCTTTGTAAATCTGGTGGAATGTGAGGTAATGATGTGTGAGGCCCAAAATTTAGCTCAGATCTCGTTCAATATGTAGGAGTTATACAACAACGCTGTGTTGAAGTGGTTGATACGTGATACAGTTGGGGCCGGGTGTTATTATTGGTAACGCTACTAATTTCGGCGAAACTACAGAGTGACTTTGTGTTTAACCCCACAGATCTCTCAGTGTAACGCTCCTAGAACAAATATCAGCTCATTTATAACATTGCTGTCACTTAGATGACATTACTGTCAACTCCTGTCACCTCCTCAAGGGTGTTTAATTTTGAAAGTTGATACCGTGATAACAGAATTCAAGCCAAGACCCATCGTATATATATACCTTACTCAAGGACCATCCAGGCATGATGTGGGGACGTCAAGAGTATTTCCACCCATTCGGGAAACGTGGTAGTAATGATCAACTCCCTCTTCAACGCTTCTCGCCTCCTCGAAGGTCCCTAATGCCATGAAATCCCTTCGAATCCGATTGATTGTCGACACTCCGTCAACCCTACAAGGTAGACGACTTTTATTGAGAAGACGGGGCTCAAGTCGGGTGTACGACCCGAACGCTTGGAGGCGTCCCATCATGTCATACGGTCTGATACCTGTAGTCGAGTAAGGTTTATTGAGGATGCAATCATTGTTGTGAACCAGGAATCGGTAATCTCTTGAGAATGGACGTTGAAAGCACCATTTGTTCGGATTTCAAGTCGTATGAAAGCGTAAATTTGTATTTTCAACTTCTTAACCTCTTCTTTACTTCCCCAAGAGATCCTTTACAACAACTCGGAAGAACAAAAGGAAACTGTTTGACAGTAAACTGCAGCTACTTTGATATTTGATTTTTGGATTGGTAATAATTCCTCTTGTGGTATGTCCCTTCTGATGAGCACTGCTGCACCGCCTTTTTGAGCGTTATCTGGATGGTCGGCTCGCTAGCGTTTATAGTCCTTAATGAATAGGACTCTATCCGGCGTCAGGCTAAGCTCGTATGTGCCATATTCAAGAATTGGAAAGGAGGACTATTCATATACTTCACATGTTACATTCATTTCGGAGTGAAGCAAGATGACCAATACTCCGGCTTGAAGCCCATAAAAGCAGGGGTCCCGCAGGGGCGTGTCTTAGGGCCAGTACCTCCTGTACACACGGGACTTACCCTAACAAGAAGGCACAACTGTTGCCAGCTTTGCAGATAATACGGCTATCCTCTCTGTCGGAGATGATATAGAAGCTGCAACACGCAAACTACAGACGGCTATTACTGAGGTTTTTAAGTGGACCAAGATGATGAGAATGAAGCTGAACGAATCAAAATCAGCCCACATCAACTTCACTAACCGAAAAGTCCCAATCTTGGTTGTTGAGATCAATTCGAATAAAATACCACATACTGAAGCAGTTAAATACTTGGTTTTGACACGTGACTCCAAATTAAACTGGAATAAACACATAGAAAAGAAGAAAGAAGAATTTATGAAGAAGAAGAACTTTACTCGTAAAATCAAGTACAGAAGGATGTATTGGCTAATGAGAAGGAATTCCCATCTCTCTCTTCACAACAATATATATATAAGCAGATCCTTCTCCCTATTTGGACCTATGGGATTCAGATCTGGGGCTGTGCCAAGAAATCAAATATTAAGAAAATCCAAACTTTTCTGAATAAAATACTGAGAAGTATAGTTGGAGCCCCTTGGTACATGCGAAACGATTATATTCATCGAGATTTGAGGATGGAGACAGTCTATGAAATTATTGCAAAATATGCAAGGAAGCATGAACATCGCCTCCACAAATATAAGAACCCGGAGATGCTCTACGTTTTGGACAACGAAGGTGAAATCCAACGTCTCAAGCGAAACAAACAACTGGATTTAGTTGTGCTGCGTGAATAGAAGTGCAATCGAACTCAGTGCTAATTAATTGAGCTATATAATAAAGGGCTAGGTTTTGCTGTAAACCTACCCTCTTGGAGTGAACCTATTTTGATATGTAAAATTGCTAGATGAAATGTATTTGATTTTTCAGTTGCAATTAATAAATCACGGAAAAAAACATGTTACATTCGAGCTGAATTCTACTGCCTAAAACAAAGATTTCGCGGAGATTCGACAAGTACAAATTTCAATTTCAGGCTTTTTGCCAAACGCATACAAGGAGAAAAGTATGAAAGTGAGTCTGCTACAATTAATTGCAACATGTTTGCAAGCAGATTTTTATTTATTCAAAATATTTGTTCTATTTACTGGTTGCGGTATGACAGACTAGTCGAAAAATATATTGAACATGATACAACTGAACAATGTTAAGTTAATGGTGATGAATAAAATCATAATATTTTGACAATCAATTGGTGGTATTATCCCTTTTACTTAATACGATGATTCCAAAGTTTACATTACTGAACCACTTTCCTGTGGTCTGTTAGGTTGGCTGATGTCACAGACTCCGCTAGGTCTTGACCGGAGAAGTGAAGGAATCTTCTCAGCAAATTAATAGGAAACTTTATGAATGACGTTATCAGTCTTACCCTTGCAGTATTCGACAGGTTTATTGGGAGCAGGTTGTGCTTTATCTGTCCATGATCAGTTTGCAGTCATCTGGATCATGTCAATTGTCAATTGATGTTCAGCTTAAAGAGTTCGCGGTTTTTGGAACTTGGGGCAGAAACAGCGGTTTTTGGAACTTGGGGCAGAAACAGCGAAATTCCAATTTCGATGCCGTAATGGTCCTACCAGTGTAGCCACTTGTCGATGATTTGGATTGAAGAACGAATGAATTATAATGTAACTTTAATTACACTTTTTGAACGTTCTCTTAAAACAGTAGCCAACGTTACATTACCATGTATTGTGCACTGTTACTGAGAACGAAAATGGAGACCTCTATCACCATAAAATATGCAGTGTTGCTTAACATTGAAGAATGTAACATGTAAAATTATGTAAATAAACTATCTGTCTATCTATCTATCTATCTTACATCTTTCCAAATGGCTTTCCTTCCTTATCGCCGATTATGTGGAGCTATATTATCAAAACGGGTCGGTAATTTGCTTTATCCCTGGGCCAAAGAGGGATGAAGGCTTGTTTGTTTTGGGGAATGAGGGTTTCAACATTAGCTGCCCTATGGGGGGTTCCACATGACACTTTATCATCTCAACGTCAGTTACGTCATTACAAATTTAATCACCCTCTACGACTTTTATCATATGGGTGACAAAAATAGGGTTTAGAAAAATTAATTCAAGTGAATCTATTACAATAAATCTATTTTGATAACACTGTCCAACAAAAAAGGAGTTGTTTGGTGCAGAGGAGATAGGGGTTGGAATTTTGGTTTTTCTGTGTACTGAATCCAAATCTAAGACTAGTTTTTTGCTACCATGTCTAGTCTTTGAGATATAGTTATATAGATATAGTTATAGACATATTCCCTACTATTTAGAAGAAAAAGGACAAAATCGGGTTTGAAATTCAAATTCTGCGCCTCACAAAACGCAGAAAGAGTAGTCAAATGTGAACAATTCATTGGAATTTTTGAAGTGCTATTTTTATCACTGAAACGTAGTTGGAAAATAGATAGACACAAAAACTAGACCTAACAATGAAAAACGGACTTCAGATTTCGGTTCACACACACCTTTTGGTTTATTATTCAATAATAAACCATTGTAATCGCTCTTCTAAAAAAAAAAAAAAAATTCAAATCCCCCCCCCCCCCCCGAAAATTTCATGGTTTACATTTCAAAGGGTGTAGAATCCGAATCTGCAATACAAATTTTTCCGTCCGTCCGCCGTACGTCGTACGCACGATTTCTCCCAAACGGCTGGAGCAAAAAAGCTGAAATTTTCAGGAAAAATCCATGTTGGTCCGGCGACGCCCCAATTCTTTGAGCCAGCTCTCTCACTTAATTTAAAGTGCCCTTTAAGGGTTGTCAAAGTTTTGTAAAATCCCTAAAAACCTCAAAAAAGTCAAGGCGGCATAAATTTGTACTCTTTTTGAAGAACTTTCCACGAGGAATCGAATGAGCCCCTCCCCATGTCCGTAGGTCAAACCATTCCCGACGTATTGCCCGATTTATGGTGCCAACATTTGCGTTATTTTGGTTTATTATTGTTTTTGTTTTGATATCAGTAACCTAGTGATGTAGTAATGTGGATACTGGAGTGAACTCCTAAAAGGCTTTGTAGCCGATACACGGGTTGAAGCATTCTGATAACCATAAAAAACGCTGCTAATTCTTTTACTGGGGTTTATTATTCAATTGGCTTGAGTTCATGATTTGAATTTCTACTAACCTTTGGAGTGTGCGTGTTTCACAGGTGATGGAGTGATTATTGAATTTCAGGAGTCACACAAATATGATCAACTGAACAATCCAAATAGGTATTTGGATTGATCAGATTTACGTGCTGTGTGCATATCTCCTGAAATTCAATAATCGCTCTATCACTGTGAAACACGCACACTCCAAAGCTTAGTAGAAATTCAAACCATGAATGCAAGCCAAATGAATTAAATTGAATAATAAACCCCATTGAAAGAGTTTGCAGCCTTTTTTTTGTTGTTTTCCTGTGTAATGTATCAAATTAATTTTCATTGATGGAAAGAATGGAATCACTGATTTTACGATGAGCTGTATCACCGATTGTCAGATTTGGTTTTTGTTGTCAGATTTTGTTATACTTTTCGGAGAAACGTGACGTAATTATCTAGTGACAATTGTATCTAATTTCTTGAAATCAAGGGGCAATTTATGACTTTCATTGATCTCTGATTCGATTGAAAGTTGTTGAGGTGAAATCACTACATCATCTCTTCGCATTTTAGGTCGTCCCATATGGCATACAAGAGCAAGAATATTTTGCCCAACCATGGCAATATTTCTGAAGCTTCAGAGAAAATTTTCTTGGAGGCTAAGGTGAAAACGAAACTTGTTTTCCGAGGAAGATGTTGAGAGATGGGATGTGAGAAGGGAGAGCAAAAGGATGTTTTGAGGGAACGTAACAAAACTCCTTGAAAGCCTTTGACTGCTCGAGTATTTAGTTTCCTACAGAAGGGGGGATGAGAAGCGCGTTTTGGCATACTGATGAAATCATAATGAAGGCCAAGGGAGGTTTACAGGGGGAGTCATGAATAAGTACCGACCCGATATGGTGGGAGATGAACACCGTTCCGCCGGTCCTGAGAATTTTATTATTTCAGAAATCCCCGTCGAATATTTCTCGCGGAAGCTGCAGTTTCTCGGTGTAAGAGAACTCTAAACTAAGAATCACAGAACCTCATGTAGGAAATTGATTTTCGTGAGTCATTATCGAGAAGAACAATATTTTCATCTGCAAACAATCTTAGCAAAAAACGCTGTACATTAAGAGTACCTTAAGAGTTAAGGTTGTGTGTTATAAATTATGTATAAGACAGCTTTCATTTTTTAGAGAAGTCTCTCTGAAGCTAGGGTTGCACCATCCTGTGGGATGTTCTCATCTTGTTGCGAATGATATTTCCGGGGTCAGCTTGGATCTTAGATCATCTTAGATCGGTAAGTGCTTTCTGGCCTGTCAGAGGGTTCATGTGGGAAGAAATATGAACTTAAATAGGTACAAGCTGTCTGTTACTCGTAAAAGAGTACAAAAAAATAAGATGTGAAAGAAGAAAAAATGTTCGGCAAAACGGACCAAAAATGGAGCAAAACGAAGAAAAACGTAATTTCCTATCTCACCCAATTCAAAATAACATTATAATATTATGACCCGCAAGATAATATTATTGTAATCTATCAAATAAGATCTTATTTTTGTCCGTTGATTTTTTTTATTATTCAATAATAAACCACATTTGTGGAGCAAATAATCTGAAATTTCTCATGAAAAATCCATCTTGGCCCGAACGCAAGCCGTACCCGATTTTCAAACGCCTGCTCTCGAACTTAATTTAAGTGTGTGTTTAGTTTAACGGTTGTTAAAGTTTTGTAAAATCCCTAAAACCCTAACAAAAAGTCAAGGCGACCTAAATTTGGACTCTTTTTGAAGAACTTTCCACGAGGAATCGAATGAGCCCCTCCAGGTCCGTAGCTCAAACCATTCTCGAATTTATGTTACTGCAGTTTTTTCAGTAACCTAGTGACGTAGTGATGTAGTAATGTGGATACTGGAGTGAATTCGATACACGGGTTGAAATAACCTTGAAAGCTGCAAATTCTTTCACTGGCAGTTTATTATTTCATGATTTGCTAAGATAATACAGGCGATAGGGTGATTATTTATTTCAGGATGCACACAAATAAACTGATCAATCCAAACAGATTTGAGTGCTCTAATCGCTCTATCACCTGTGAAAAACGCATCTCCAAAGCTTAGTAGAAATTCAAATCATGAACGCAAGCCAATTGAATAGAGAATTTTCAATAAAGAATTTGCAGCGTTTTTCTCAAGAAAACCACATTGTGGCCATCCATATTTCTTTGATTGAAAACAATTTTTTTCAACTTCAGGCCCAGTATTTTCGGATTCACTACCTTCGTGATGTTGCCCCTTAATAAGAAGTAACTATGAATGACTAGCAGTTTTTTTCCGCAAAATAAGAAATCGCAACCTGAAAGCTGATTAAATTTGCATGGTTTCCTGAATTTTTACAGCTTCCAGCACGTTTTTTGGAAATGAAGTAAAAATTCTAGTATTTCCAGAAACTCTTTCGAAATTTGGAATTTAAAATTTAACGTCGAACGTTTGAGCTACCGTGGTAGTTTTAGGAGGCCCTAACAAGTTAGTTTTCGATCATAAAAGTTCTCTAGGTTTATAGAAAATTTAACTCTGGGTCTGTAAAATGTGGTTGAAATTTGAAAAAATTGTTTTCAAAGGGGAAAAAAATGAGGTTTCATGGCACAAAACCTGTTTTTTAAACCTTCAAAACATTATATCTCTCGAACGGCTTGAGATAGGAAACAAGGATGGCGGCGCTTTGCTTCATTTTTTGACTAGTTTTTTCCTATTTTTGACTTTTACGCTAAGTTTGGTAGATTATTGAACGTTAGTCTGCTTTTGGCAGAGCTGTCAGTGCTTGTTTAGGGTTGTTTGATTCACTTAGGTATGTATTTAAGGAAAAGTTGACAATGAAGTTGAATAAGAAGTATAATCAACAACTTGATCCTAATCCTAAAAATTTATTAACTAACCCTAAACTAAAGTCTCTCCTCATATAGTACCTTACGTTGAGAACGACGGGGCGACAGCTTGTTCCGAACGCGAGGGGGGCCGTTTCGATCACTGGTTACTACGACGCGGTTATTCGTCTTAGGAGTCGTGGATGTGGTAGGAAACAACAGCGAATTGTTTTCTAGTCCAGCTTTATCCTGACTCAATTTCGTGCAGTTCCCTGCTTCCTAAGAAAACTCCTGCCGTCTTCAATTTTCCGGGGGAAGGCCGCCTTGAGCCAGGTGGAGGGGACACTGGACGCTCGCTTCCTTTCCGTGGACCCGACATTTCCCCCCTCCGTGAAATCACATAACCAGCATGGTTTTGCTCGTTGTTGTGGTGCTGAGTGTTGCCATTACTAAACAGCTGTACACTCGATGAAGGGCAGAAGCTGGGCCAGCATTTGTTGTCATATCAACCTTAGCAGCTGTTCTCAACAATTTTGTACCATAGCAATATTCCCAGCTATCCCGACAGAGCCGTCAGCCATGTAAGTCATAGTTAATTAACACTAATAGTTTCGAATTGGAATAATATTTCCTTGGTTTCATTTGGAGCACAGATGAATGTACAGTAACATATTTCATCATGCAGCATGGCTATGAACTGCTTAGTACTTGGTTTCCAAGTCTGACATTATTTACGTTTTTGATCAATGGTTTGGGTGTTTTGAACAATTTTTCTAAATATCATACGGAGGAAAGTAGCAGTATAGAGTAGTGTATGGCAGACAGTCGATAACCTGAAAAAAGAAGGTCCAGATCGGGTCATCCGACTGTGGCGCTCCAAGAGGTTCGGAATCGTCTATTGTGTCGTGAGTTAGAGCAATCTTTTGACTTCACAGCATTAAAATGAGGACACATTCATTTACTCCGAATTCAAAAATGAGGACATCTTTTTACGTTTTGTGGATAGGTATTTGCTGTTAAGATGGCGGAAGGTTATTTTTCGTGATCAATGATTCTTAAAGATTAGAACGAATGATTTGGAAAAATCATTCTTATTTTAATGAAATTCAGTGATAGTCACCGTGCAGGCGTGACGTCCAATAGCGTTCTCACACAACTTGCAGATACCTGGTCCTTTCAAACGCTGAATAGATTTACGAGGTTGAGTCGAATGTGAGGCTCGGCAACGCTCGTTAGTTTAGGCTCTAAAACGGTGAGAGATGTTGTGACATTTGCAACAACAAAGCTCAACCGCCCCGAAGGGTTTTCTCGTAATTCACCGCTCCGACGCTGAGCGGCTCTCAACGAGCATCTTGGGCCAAAAGAGGCGGAAAGTTTGACCTTAATCTTCACATCCGAGGCCCAACTTCATCAATAAGCCCTCACGATGAAAGCGCTACGAACGATGTAATTAACCCCGGAGAGCCGGTGTACAGATAATGAAAACTTCAGGTAGCTGTGTACCTACTTGAGGGCTTACCATTCTCAACAGCATTTTTCGTTAAGTGGCTTTGGACTGTATCGTGGGCACTAACAAATGCAATGTACCTGCATATGTAGTAACAATGTCACGTCACATATCCAAGTACTTTTAACAGGGGATTGTCCACGTTGAAGTAAATAAAAACACCTTGGAATGGACTTACGGAATTCAGCTCTGGGGTTGTGCCAAGAAATCAAATATTAAGATGATACAAACTTCCCAGAACAAGATACTAAGAAGTATGGTGAATGCACCTTGGCATACGCGTAACGACGATATTCACAAAGATTTGAGAATGGAAACCGTTCAAGAAATTGTACTAAAAATTTGCAAAGAAGCACGAAAAACGACTTAACAGACATGAGAACCGGGAGATACTCCACGTTTTGGACAACGGAGGAGAACTTCGGCGTCTCAAGCGAAACAAACCATCGGATCTCGTATCGTAGTGCTGGACCGATATTAGTGCACATAAGAACATTGTGTGAGTGTCGCTGGAGAACTACAATTCAAAGTGAACTTTTAATTTTATGAAAGAAAATACCGATAAATGAGTGTATTGTGCAAATGTTATTCAGTTGCAGTAAATAAAATCACGAAAAAAAACCTTATATGAAATTCCTGTCCAAGGCTTCTCCAGTTGCCGCTAACGAACTGCCCGTTGGCAACCATAAGAACCGAAAAAATCGGCTGTGATGGATAGCTCCGCTTATGAAGTAGAAGAATGTTTTGGAGGTTCTGACCTAGACTATGTTGTCTCCCCTAATGCCAATTTATGAGAGTCCTGGTTAGTGTCATTCTATTCAAAAAACGCTGCAAATTCTTTCACTGGGGTTTATTATTCAATCGGCTTGCGTTCATGATTTGAATTTCTACTAAGCTTTGGAGTGTGCGTGTTTCACAGGATAGGGCGATTATTGAATTTCAGGAGATATACATGGAGCACGTGAATCTGTTCTCGACCAAAATACCTATTCGGATTGATCAGTTGATATTATTTGTGTGCCTCCTGAAATTCAATAATCGCCCTATCCTGTGAAACACGCACACTCCAAAGCTTAGTAGAAATTCAAATCATGAACGCAAGCCAATTGAATAATAAACCCTAGTGAAAGAATTTGCAGCGTTTTTCCTGAAAATTTCAGATCTTTTGCTAAAGCCGTTTGGGAGAAATTGTGCGTACGGCGTACGGCGGACGGACGGAAAATTTTTTTATTGCAGATTCGGATTCTACACCCTTTGAAACGTAAACCATGAAATTTTCAGGGGGGGTTAGAATTTTTTTCTAGAGCGATTACAGTGGTTTATTATGAATAATAAACCAAAAGTTCGTGTTTGTACCTCGGTATATCGTGAAAAATTATCGATATAAGTATGAAGTGTTCTCTTACAACAGTACAGGAATGTGGTAATTAAAAAAACCTCTGCCAAGTGGGTGTGGCACATAGCTTCCTCGTATCCATAACATGACTGTATAGATCATTGAAAATTATTATTGACTAAAGAACTTCGTTCAATTAGGCGAAGTAAATGTTGAATTAGGGTAAATTTATTGTTATGCAGGAGCATAACTTGAGAAAATAAAGGTAGGCATGTTCAACTATTGAACAAACTATAAAATATACCTAATAAGTCCGAACAATCCCTGAAAATGTCATCGAAATTGCTCAAGAACTCCCGGAGTTATGATTGCGTAACAAGGATTTCACGTTTGCGCATGCGCAGAGGCTACTATTGATCCGGGGGTCATGAAACCTATAGGGGACCATCTACACATCAAACCGAACAATCCCTGAAAATTTCATCGAAATTGGTCGAGAACTCCCGGAGTTATGCGCGTAACAAGGATTTCACGTTTGCGCATGCGCAGAGGCTACTATTGATTCGGGGGTCATGAAACCTATAGGGGACCATCTACACCCAAACCCGCACAATCCCTGGAAATTTCATCAAAATCGGACTATAACTTCGTGTAGTTTTGCCTGTAACAAGGATTGCTGACAGACAGACTGACAGACAGACAGACAGACAGACGGAACCAAAATTGTTCAGAAAGGTCTAAAACGCAAAATGCGAGTGGAATTTTTGATTTTGGAGACAAAAAAATTTTCACATCCCGAATGTGAAAACAATGCTTCCGCTACTCAAGTAGACTCGGAAGCAATATGAAGATCTCTATAAGTGAGGGAGCGGGGACAGAAAAACACTCCCGTTTGTGAAGCTCAACATTTTCCTCAATTCCGCCATGTACGCCGTACACACGATTTACGGCTGGAGCAAAAAATCTGAAATTTTCAGGAGAAATCCATGTTGGTCCGACTTCGCCCCAATTCTTTAGCGAGTTCTTCAAAAAAAGTCCAAATTCGGGCCGCCCTAACTTTTTTTGAGGGTTTTAGGGATTTTACAAAACTTTGACAACCCTTAAAGGGCACTTTAAATTCAGTGAGAGAGCTGGCTAAAGAATTCGGGCGTTGTCGGATCAACATGGATTTTTCCTGAAAATTTCAGATTTTTTGCTACAGCCGTTTGGGAGAAATCGCGTGTAAGGCTTCGAAAACACGAACTTTCCGGGCACCGCGGCGACCACCTGTCCCTCCGCCGGCCTGCTCGTATCGGAGAGCGGCCGCCTCGACCAGTCCTTTCCTGTTCGTCTTCGGGCGGGGCGGCCTCGACCAGTCCTCTCCTGTCCGTGTTCGGGTGTGGCTGCCTCCGGCAGGCAGTCTACTCAGTTCCGTGTTCGCGCAAAGACCGTTCCATCTTCATCTTCCGTCTATTCGGAACAAGAATCTTCATGGATTGATACAATTGAATGCGGGAACATGCAAATACACTGGTAAGTACCTACAAAATCTCTAATAAAAACACTGCAAATTCTTTCACTGGGGTTTATTATTCAATTGGCTTGCGTTCATGATTTGAATTTCTACTAAGGTTTGGAGTGTGCGTGTTTCACAGGATATGGCGATTATTGAATTTCAGGAGGCACACAAATATGATCAACTGATCAATCCAAATAGGTATTTTGGATGAGAACCGATTTACGTGGTCTATGCATATCTCCTGAAATTCGATAATCGCTCTATCACCTGTAAAACTCGCACACTCCGAAGCTTAGTACAGATTCAAATCACGAACGCAAGCCAATTGAATAATAAACCCCAGTGAAAGAATACTTATTTACCACAGTAATAATATTGAATAATAAACCCCAGTAATAATATTGAATAATATTTATATATACCTATTATCAGAATGCTTCAACCCGTGTATCGGCTACTAACTACACTACAAGTATTCATATCGGCTATCACTCCAGTATCCACATTCACTACAACTCGACGCTATCGGCCGGACTACACTAGGTTACAAACAAACAATAATAAACGAAAAAACGCAAATGTTGGCACCATCAATCGGGGCATACATCGGGAATGGTTTGACCTACGGACGTGGGGAAGGGCTCATTCGATTCCTAATGGTATGTTCTTCAAATAGGAACATATTTAGGCCGATTCGACTAGTTTTGAGGTTTTCAGGGATTTTACAAAACTTTTACAGCCCTTAAAGGGCATTTTAAATTGAGTGAGGGAGCTGGCTCAAGAATTAGGCGTCGGACCAAGATGGATTTTTCCTGAAAATTTCAGATTTTTTGCTCCAGCCGTTTCGGAGATATCGTCGTACGGCGTACGGCGGACGGACGGAAAATTTTTTATTGCAGATTCGGATTCTACACCCTTTGAAACGTAAACCATGAAATTTTCAGGGGGGTTAGAATTTTTTTTTCCAGAGCGATTACAATGGTTTATTATTCAATAATAAACCAAAATGGTGAAAATTTTGATTTTGCTGGTTTTTATTGGCTTGAAAAGATTTTAAACTTGGATCAAGTATATATTCCAAATGGGTTTCCTGAAAAAATAAGTGCCTTTTAAACAAGTTTGAATAAATTTGGTGATTACTTCAAAAAAGAAAGGTCCAAAAAATCAAAACACTGCCCATAAAGGAATTTTTCGAAGCAATCGAAAAAAAGGCTATGACTTTCGGTTTCAGCAACCTCAGAAGCCTTGAGAAAAGAAGGATTAAAAGAAGCCGGAACTTGGAGGCTATTTTTGCTTCACACTGAAGAATGTCTTTGGAAGGGACAAAGGACCAAATTAGAGTTTCATACTGGTGACGTTCTCTTGATTAATCCCTGGATTTGTTTGAAAGACATTTCTTGTTGTCGTACTTAGAAGTTGAAACGTGCCAAACGAAAACATTTTCAAACCCGGCAGAATAGCAACGACCCGAATCAGGCATCACTTGATGTCAGAGAGAAGAGCACCCCCCTCCCCCTACCCCTTTACTGAGCAAGCAGTTTGAAAGTGAAAGCAAATTACCCTCAATGTATTTTGCTCATCAAAGAAAAACCTCTCAACTCAGTGAAAAATAGGCGTCGAAGCGGGAAACAAATAACCGAAATCGATGCACGTAGTCCTAGAACCAAATAGATACGTAGAAGTCTATACGTAGAATCTTATAAAACAATCAGCCCTCTAGAATAGCTTCCAGAAACTGTAAATAATAAACCTGGGCATGAATCATAGTAAAATCTAAAAGCGGGGAAATGTGGGGTTTTCTGGCAAAAATTCTTGCATACAAGTCTGCAACGCATTAGGACATTTCATGTCTTTCCCCTCCTCCCTTCCCTTTCTTCTAGCAATCTTCCTCTGTGAATTACATTTTTTTCCATCATACAAAAATTCTTCTAGCAATCTTGTCTTCCTCTGTGAATTACATTTTTTTCAATATAAAGAAAACAAAAATTAAACTCATATTTTTAGCTTCGGTAGCCACTCTGCTGATCAAGACCCTGTACACCTTATTGTTCATGTCCTAAGGAGGCTACCAGCCAAATTTCAGCTTTCCACAGTTGATAGGAAAGAAGTTAGCTTCAGGAGCCACTCAGTTGATCAAAACCCTCTGCACCTTATTGTTCACGTCCTAAGGAGGCTACCAGCCAAATCATAATAATCATATAGCCAATCTTCAGCTATAATCATATAGGTACCTACCTACCTCACTTCTACGAATCATAATAATCATTGAGCATATTTCGTTACGTAACGTAACGTGACATAACGACAATTTGGTTGTGTGCCATAGCAAAGACATGAAATGTCAAAATAGCAACGAATCGGTTGTAAGCGAAAACCATCAGAAATATTTTCGTGACGATTTTTTCGTGACGCTATGCGCGTTACATTTTCGAGTTTATGTAGCAAAGTATGAAGACATAAAATGTGAAAAAAAAAAGGCTTTTGTACAAGTACGCAACCACGATGGACATTTTATGTCTTTGCGCCCCCTCCCGCACACACACCACGTACTTCCAATTGGAGGGCAGTTTTGATGTAAAACGCTTATCAAATTCAACTTCGGCGAGAGAATGAGGCGTCTGGATAAATGTAACACGTACCTCGCCAATTGCAATTGGTTTCATTTGTGGATAATGTAGGATTCATAAGCAGCTTTTTGCGTAAACGATATTCGCACACTAGTTCCAACGAGTGCTGTTTTGTAGGACCAATGATAACTACGTTAGATTGTGCTCGTTGATGGTTGAGATGTAATGGTTCCATTGTTTGGTCACTGAGGTTCCGAATGTCCGGGGGTTAACGTAACAAGATTAAGTAAATCAACAGCTTTCAAATGAGTGGAGAACGAGTTTTGTAAGATCACAAATGTCGAAGATGATGGTCAGTAGCAACGAATCGGTTGTAAGCCAAAACCATCAGATTTATTTTCGTGACGCTGTCCGCGTTACATTTTTGAGTTTATGTAGCAAAGTAAAGGCATAAAGTAAAGGCATTGTGAGGATTGGGAGGTCATTTTTGTGTTTGAGAATTGCTAATGTTTGCTATAGAAGAATTTTTACGGATCTGGAACTTTTCCCACTTGATTTTGTTTCAAAAGTTACTAGGATGACGCTCCACTTTCCCGTCAGTAGAAAAATAAAAAATCACGTTTTTATGAGTTTTCAAACAGTTGCTAACCCATAGCATCTTTGCATGTGATGTGGTCGGGCTGGATAGAAATTGAATCCAACGAGACCCCAAAAGGTGTCCCTGTGCGAAAGAATTTGTTTTCGTTATCAATGTGAAAGTCTTTCATGGCCCGTACAGGCATAGCGGATTTGGAATCTACACACCTTGAAGTTTGAAGTTGGATTCTAGCAAATTTTTGCTCCATGATTACTTGTTGATTATTCTTATTATTTACTTATGATTATTCTTATTGTTGTAAATAACAAACAGAAATCGCAAGTTCAAAAGTCTTTCAGGATTTTTAAACCTACCTTAAACAATCATTATTGTTTATACAATTCCGAAAACAGACCGTTACGTTCAGCACGACTTATTTGCAGTGGCGGATCCAGGATTTATGTAAGGGGGGGGGCCCAACCTACCGGGGGGTCTGGGGGTATGGAAAAAACCCCACAGTAAAGCTGGGTAAAATTTTAAGAAAAGTAAAGGCAGAATTATCCGTTTTAGGCCTATATTTTTATATGTATACACGTACGCCATATACCACAGGCCTACGACGGCGGCACGAGTTCGGCGTCCATAAAGCGGCTCTTTAGACGTTTTATTTTACGTTAAAAATTTCCTTAGTTATTGTGAAATAAAACCAATATAGTTATCTAATTATTTGAGAGACAACTATCAATTCAAATTTCAAAATCTCTAAAACATTTCTATTATATCTAGTGTATTTTTGATCCGCCTGGGGGAGAGGGGCAAGTGCCCCCGTGCCCCACCTCTGAATCCGCGCCTGTTTATTTGACAACTTTGGGTAGGAAAGCTCCATCGTAAATTGAACAGATGAATGGATAGTCGTTCAAAAGCTTCTCCAGATCTTTCCCAAAGCGAATCAAGAACAAGCTCCCAAGAACATCATAAAACGTACACGAAGTATTCGACAACCTAACTCCACTCAAGCTCTTTTGATGTTTATGGAGGCAGTATATTCTTTTTCCTTGGCAAAGAGAAATACCTTCGATAAATTGAAATTCCACCTTCCGCATTGCGACCCTTGATAGATAATTTACAGGTTGAGTCGGTTTATGAGAAGGGTAGGTAACTTGATACAGGTTTCTCAATGAAAAGCAACAAACAAGAGGCTACTTCGTAATTAGAGGCCTTTTCCGACTAATTAGCGGCAAATCCCTTTTAATTAGCGTTGGGTTGAAAAGTACGGTTAATTTATCGGTAATGGTTATTCTTACCTTTTTGCAAACCTCTTGTTGTCGGGAGTTATGGTTCAATTTAATTGAATCGGAATATTTGTGGTTAATTATTTTCCATAACGAATCTTTGTGATCAACCGCAAGAGAAACTATTTGACCCCGTTGCCTTTCATCAAAATATGCTGGTTTACTATTGTTTACATGACAGGTAGATGGAACAATCGACAGTATACTTGAAGTTTTCTCTACTTTTGAGCAAGCACATAGGTTAAATAACATAGTTGAAGAGGCATTGGAACGAAAAACGCTGCAAATTCTTTCACTGGGGTTCATTATTCAATTTCATTAATTTGGCTTGCATTCATGATTTGAATTTCTACTAAGCTTTGGGGTCTGCGTGTTTCACAGGTGATAGAGCAATTATTGAATTTCAGGAAGCACACAAAAATGATCAACTGATCAATCCAAATAAGTATTTTGGTTGAGAACTGATTTAAGTGCTCCATGCATATCTCCTGAAATTCAATAATCGCTGTATCACCTGTGAAACACGCACCTCCAAAGCTTAGTAGAAATTCAAATCATGAATGCAAGCCAAATGAATGAAATTGAATAATAAACTTCAGTGAAAAAATTTGCACTGTTTTTCTCAAGAGTGATTACAATGGAAAAATATTCTATTTGAAAATTCTAAATTTCGTTAGACGGAGCATGCATATCAGAATACTTCAACCCGTGTATCGGCTACAAAGCATTTTAGGAGTACACTCCACTATCCACATTACTACATCACTAGGTTACTGCGCTAGGCTGTTAGGCACTTTAAATTAAGTGATAGAGCTGGCTAAAGAATTGGGGCGTTGTCGGACCAAAGTGGATTTTTCCTGAAAATTTCACATTTTTTGCTCCAGCCGTTTGGGAGAAAACGTGCGTACGGCATACGGCGGACGGACGGAAAAAATTTTTATTGCAGATTCGGATTCTACACCCTTTGAAACGTAAACCATGCAATTTTCAGGGGGGGTTAGAAATTTTTTTTCAAGAGCGATTACAATGGTTTATTATTGAATAATAAACCAAAAGGAGTTTTCGTGCAGTGTTCCTTTCTTGATCTACCGTGCGAAAATATGGATGAGGTTCTTTTTATGACGTTTAGAACCCAATTGGTAGTGCGAGATGCCGAGTTTGCATAATGTACCACAGACTACGTCATGTATATACGTTGATAAGTGATGTTAGTTGAGGGTTAATTCCAATAGAGTAATGATAAACCTCTGTTAAATGATTTGCAACAGTTTCATTGAATGTGGATTCTTCAGACATACTGAAGTATCCCAAAATTAAAAGCCGAATGCCAAGGAAATGTCAACATGCCTTTACATGTTAATCTTAACATCACCTATCTGAAAATAATCATATTTGATCTTATTTTTCAGGAAGCTGTCACTTCCAGATATTGGCTGATGTAAGTACCTACATAATATTATTATACATATTATGAATTGAACACAGTGCCTATGTCAAGGAAATAGTTTAATCCATCATTCAACCCAGATAAAGATTTACACATATAACATCATTTCAACTCCATTTATGACACTCCACAACAGTGTCAGACAATCCAAATCACAAATAACGAAAAATAGTCTTAATTATCATTAAAATTTACTTTTAATTGGAGCTTGAAGAAACCAATAATTTTCCTTTAAATTTAAGTGAAGAATATCGGAATCAATTCAATAAGACGACGAGAGGGGGGATATGCAAATATTTGAAAGTTTCAACCAAGTTGGTGTTTTTGCTCTGATTGTAATTCTCTCGGTTATTCATGCAGCTTCGTTGCGTAGTCCCTCAAATATATTTTTCCAACGGCTCAACCGATTTAATTTTCGGCGAAAAGCATTGGACGGAGGCCGTATTGTAATTTGTTACGATACTCTGGGATGCGTAACAATATCCGAGAATAAATGTAAGCCGTACCTCAAGGTTCATTATTTTCAATAATAGACCTTCCTAATCGAACAGGGAAAAATGAATTTTTTCTAACCCTCGTGAAATTGTTTCAAGTCCTTCCATATCCAGGAAGGAAAATATCCTTTTAATAGTTTTATGAACGCCAAAGTGCAGACGACACGAGGTAATTCTTGTGATGTAAGCGAAATGAAAACCCAAGAAATTGGGTGAGATCAATGATACATTCCCCTAGATATAACTGAGGTAAAAGAGTACATAGGTTTTCATCTGTTTTTGATATCATTTATTGATTTTATCTTGTTAAAGTTCCATTCGTGGATCTCTTCGTTTTTGCCGATGTACAGTAGGTACCTATTTGGATATCAGCTCAAGTTACGTACTAAAGGACTAGTAAAGTGTTGGTGTTCAAGCAGTTACATTAATGACGAACACCACCAACAACATTAGCACACCTAGAAGTCAATTAGAAGGTATGGAGTTACACTGATCAGCCAAAGAACTCTTGTGGCTAACTAATATTCAATAATAACTATTACCATTAAATAATCTTCAATTTTACGGAGATGAACTATCAATGGAACTCTTTTTGAGGATCTAGCATACAATTACAACGTACTACGCAGGTTTGGAAGCTACGTAAGCAAGATGTGTACCACGGAGGAGATACATAATATACTATTATATATTATATAAATTTATATAGGTGTTATGTACTTCATATCAGCGTATCAGCGGGTTATGTACCTACGTCTAACAAACATAGATAAATGATTTACATACAAGGGTTATATAGTATAGAAATAATAAACCTTTGTGCCATAACTTCCAGCTTTCCGTTCTTGATTAAATATTGGTGCCTTAGGTATATTTTGGAGTAATGGGTTGAATTTTAGTTTCAACGAAAAAATTCCAAAAGAACGGGAATTCTTTCCAAGGAATTGGTAGGCTGTGCATTTGTTGGTTTGTTTACTGGGAGCCTGAGGTTGAAAATTTGAAACAAAAAGGTTCGAGTCTTTGGTGGCTCCCAAAGGAACGGAATGATGGGGAAAGGCTGGAGGCCCTATAATCCACCGTCGGATTTTATATCCATCGAAAGGAATTCAACACCGTCGTTCTTGTTCGGGATCAACGTTGAGAAGGGTTCAAACGCAGGCAGAGGGGTCAACACAACTTTAACTCGAATCCAAAGCAGAATATATGACACTTGAAATTCTCGTAAGGTTTGGTCCGATGGAAGTTGATAAACATTTACAAGCAAGATTTATTAATAAAAATGAAGCATGATCTATGTTCATTATTTTCAATAATGACCCTTCATTATCGACAATGGAATGAAACATTTTAACAGCCCTTAAAAATTTGTTGTCTTACGCTAATTAGTTCACAAAGATGTATTTTATTTCTGTGTTTGTTAGGTAACCCTTCTACTTGAATCAGTGATAATGTGTATGTGTGTGGCTCATTATCTAGACTCGGCACCTCTTGCCTCCATGCCTTGTAATTGTATTCTAGACAAGCGCGCTAGTCAAAACTAATCTTCACCTGCCAATCTCCATGATTGCTAATGAATAGAAGCAAAATGTCCTCCAAGAACCGTTGATGATAAAAGCAATGTTTCGATTTTTTTGAAGTTCAATGTTTTTATAAACTCAATGTTCCGGGTACACGTTGGGGTTTACAACCTCAACTGTTCCTGTGACCGTGGTCCAACTGGAAAGGAATTGTGGGAAAGAATGGGCTCTTAATGAACGAACCACCCTTTCTATTTCCGTTGATTGTGGAGAAATCAAAAAACTTGTCAAAGTAACCTCCCCTTATTTTTTTGCAAAAAATTTAACCATTGCATTTTTGCGCATCAAACAGAATTCCCCAATTTTCATTGCAGGATTGAATTTTACATCCAATTTGATGAACATTTTACTTCGACGACTTTTTTTTGGACGCACCCAGGAGCGTCCAAAGTTTGCCTACGCCTGAAAAGTGATGGTTTAAAAAAATGAAAAATCACCTTATCCTGGCCGTTGATCGTTTTTGTTTTAGTTAGATGAGTTTTCAGGCAAGCGGTTTGGTTCCTGCGCCCAGAAGGATACTCGGAGAAAACGAGAATGTTATCGTGCCAAATACGTTTGAATAAAATTGATCCACTAGAGGTAAACAACTTGCATTTATCGCCAAATCGTCTCGACAAGATAATTTAGAACTAACCCACCTACAGTGTTTTTTTTTTTTTTTCGTTCGAAGGATTGTAAGTTGAATAAACTTTGAAAACCCGAAATTATCGTTAGAGATAGATCTTGTATATGGTTAAAGAGAACTGAATATATTCTACCACTGACAGGTCCATTTCTCTAACATTTGGATTAAATCCAAAACAACTTTTGTTCATTCACAAAGTGAGATTAATCGTAGTATTCTCCTTCAATTTATTCAATTAGCGATCTCCCTTTTTCATTATTTGCACTTGAGTGGTTGTATCTTGTAGCCTCATCCTTTCTTTGGATCAATAGGATTCAAGCTCCCTTTTACCGGTCACTGTGGAAGCAGTATTCATGTAAAAGAAGTGTATGTTTTTTATTGATTGTTATGAAACGGTGATAAGTGAAAAAAGAAAGTAGACAACCATTCCAGGTTCTAGCTTTACCTCCGATTGCCAATGATGATGACCTCAACTTCAACAACGTTTCATAAGTTACACCTCTATAGTGGAAATATTCAAGGTTTCTCGTTAACTTCTGTTTGCCTCACATTTGAAGCTGTATTCGCACACGCATATTTACTAGTTTTTTCTTGGGATCGGCTTTAGGAACCCTCTTTGATAGTGTACGTATGTGCTGAAGCACGTATTCGCTGTGGTTATTGCATAAAACCCTCGCAGATACAGGAAAGAAGAGAATGGGGGGGTCTTCGCTCGTGAATAGGGAAGTCGGGAACGCGGGTCGTACGGAACGGAGAGACACCGTTTGAGATTGTGATGCAGTTAAACATTCAGCCCTCTCGTGAGCTCACGCCAGCGTCGGTGCCTACGTCGCCGTCCCATTAAATTTTACCGACGGAAAAAAGGTTTGGGAGTAAGCAACAATCTAGAAATGGGAAGGATTTCAGAAAGAATGAATGCGCGTGGGAAACCCTCTTAATGTGGAAGTGGTCCTGGAATCTTGTTTCGAGCAATGCTCTAGAACTGAATCACAAACTTAGAATACAGTACATAATTCAAACGATTTGTGCACAATCACGAATTGTAGTACTGGAATGAGAGTCGAGTGGATTGGAAAGAAACGGAAGTGGTTGGACTGTTGTCTGCCATCTCCCTCCCCATGTGGGCTCCCACTGTCGGCACCACCTACGATTTCTAGGTTTGTTTTTACCGTTCAAAGACCATATCCAGCTACTGATAGATCTCGTAGGTACAGGAATGCCCAGAACAGTTAGAACCAAGGTGCACACCTTTATGCAATTAGGATGCTCCAATAAACAGCAACAAAGTGTAAAGGTAATATACAACATGGTTGTATATGATTGTTTCAAAATTGTCATGTTTTTCGTTATGTTAACTTTGATCTTTGGGAATTCATGTTGAAACATGTTTTCTATTTTAATGAAGTTCAATAGAAAGTACTGAATACGAGTAGGTAACTGCATTATTTATTCGACAGTTCTCATATTTAGCAATTTGTCATAATTGTTTACCAAATACTATTTGTACCTTTCACTGGGGGAGTTGATTCATCCTGCTCCAAAGGATTCACATAATACCACAAAGTTGCTTAAACATAATCACTTTACAATCTCCATCATCTGAGTACAAGACGGCGAAACGGTTATACCTGACCCGCAAGACCGACAGGTCGTGATGGTAGGGTTGGTCTGGCCCCTTGTTGACCAGTGTCTCCAAACATGGTATATTAGTACATGGAAGAAGTAGTGATCCGACTTTATGGTAATCGACATGATTTTCCCCTGAGTCAGCATTCCCACTAAAATTCTGCATGCTAGACCCTTCTGAACAACTCTCGTTAACTACGCGCCTGTCTCTACGTGTCAGCACATCCTTTGATTTTGAATTGTTTGATTTTTATACATTTTCAGCGACAGCAGGTAGATGGTGGTTGTAATACATATCATAATACATATCAAACATTGCAAAAAGTACTGTAAACTTCCTTTTTGAATATGTTGTTAGGGTTCACCCAGATAGTACGAATCTAGATTTGCACGCCTGAAAACCGCAAGCGACGGGAGTTACAGCCGAATCGAGGTATCATTGGAAACATGTTAAGTTGCTCAATCTTGAACATTTTTTTTGAACGACGGTCAACATGCAAAAAGTGCGGTCAAAAAGAGTGATTTGTTTTTTATCTACATTATGAAGACCACGAAATTTTCGCACTGTTTTCATTTTTTCGCAAAAAAAGTCACCAAAGGGGCCTTTTGTTGAGAAAAGACTCTCATCCTTTGTTAAACTAGATAAAATTTGCTACAATTTGAGACGTAATTGGACTCTTTAGCTCCATTAGTTCCAGAAATACAGCTCTGCAAATATTGACAAATTTTTCCAAAAAGTGAAAATTTGAACTTTTGGTCTATTTTTGACCTATATATTGGTGTAAATAGTCATTCTACAGTAAACTCGTGAAGAATGAAGTTGTAGGACATTTAATTACCCTCATTTTAAGACCATCGGGGGACCTGTATCTATCATAGATTTTTTTTTAACTTACAGAAAACCAAAATAAGTAGAAATGCGGTTTAAGGAAAAGTTGAATAAATGTTGAATTCTAAGTGTAAAACTATGTGATTAGGTAGGCACTGAAACGTTTCGCATACATTACACAGGTTTTTCGGCTGTAACTCCCGTCGCTTGGGGTTTTCAGGCCTGCAAATCTTGATTCGTTCTATCGGGGTGAACCCTAACAACATATTCAAAGAGGAAATTTACAGTACTTTTTGCAATGTTTGATGTTTTAAATGACTGGCCTAGTTGTATAAATCAAGGATTCAAGTCGTGGTTTAACAATTGTTTGACAGACAGTTAGGTATTATATAATGTAAGTACTATAAGTAAGTACTTCAGCAACTCACCTTCGCTTTCTAGGTTAATATAGTTCTGAGTTTCTTTTCATAAATTTTTACAGAAGTGCATCACTTATTCACTCACTCAGTTCTTGGGGTTTCCGTTAGAAAAAAGTTCTAAACGAGATTGCTTGTACTCTCCCTCAGAATGAGGCCCCCTTTTAAATTTAATGGAGTTCCCGCAGGCAACCCCGAAGTGGAGTAGTAACTAGACTTGTGGATCTTTTGCTCAAGTCAACAAATGTTTATTCTCTTCCGTGCTATGTCGCGAATAGAAGCGCATTCATAGCCGAGGATCTGCATCAAGCGGATAATATAATTTTGGTGTAGATACGGCTAATTTGTTGCTGCCATGTGCGGAAGTATAATTGCTGTATGTAACATCGATAGTTTAATGAATAGTTTTGACCTCATGATATTGATAAACTGATCTCCTGATTCCATCGCCACTCTGCTGGGCTCCTTAAATCCGTACAATAGAACTTGGCTGTTGTGCACCATCGAGTATCAATTAAATGCCAACTTAATGCTGGTCGTGGATGTAAAATTCTTGAAACAAGTATAAGTTCCGGAGTTATTATCTGATTTTAATGAGATTTTCGGGTAATATCCGAATAGTCCTTAACAGCCCTCTTCGATTTTTATTGCTCAAATTGCCCATTCGTGCAAGTGCGCGCTAGTTGAATAACACATAAAAGTATGTTTGAGTACTGATGCATTTTTATAAGTTTCAAAGGGAGGAGATTCTAACTTGCGACAACCTGTTTACTCGTTCGTGTGTGTTTTGTTTGACCGTGAGTTTATGTGTTGAAAGCGCAGTTTCACCCTGAGATCGCTCCTTGCGAAGGTGAAGATGTTGTGGACGCTATAAAATCCTCAGGTTAACTTCACGTACAGGTTGTGTTTTATCGCGGAAAAGGACTAGGCGGATAAAGTCACTTTTACCGAAGCATCGTCATAAACCCTCATCTCGCCCTCCTTCGAGCCTTTCTCATAGATGTAATGATTATAATGCTCGGGATTCTGCTGAACTCGTTGTAAAAGGTGCTTGTCAGCCCTTGCCGCTCTCTAATAAACGGGAAACAACTTCATTAACTGTCTAGCAGGCTCATAATGTTTTCATATAATCGTAGCAGATTTCGTTTTATGCTGACAGCTAGATTTTAAGTGAAATTGGATGCGACACAAACCGTAATTTAAGGCAAATAAGTAGATCTAGTCTTCAGAGTTTATAATGTAAATTGTTTTTCTCGGATCGCTGTTCACCTATATGTTGTTTACAAAAACAAACAATCGCCTTTGACCCCATAATGCTTTTGTTTAGAGCCTATCTATAAAATTCAATTAATACATAGAACTTATTGTTTATTCAATATAAACATAATTACAATTAATAGCAATGATTTTCCCATAGTTCAATAAGTGGCACATGAGATTGTTTACCAACTATTTTTAATTATTCAAAAAATGTGGTTTTTTGGGGATTTTACAGTCACAGGCCAGTGGGGTGTGATTTTCTAGAAATTTGGATGAAAAATCGACGGAGACAGGTTTCCGATTTGTAGAAGTTAAACCATAGCAAATAGTTTCACTTTCTGAACCTAAAAGTGACTCACGATCATCATGATGACACGAGAAATTGTGCATTATTAAAGAAATAATATAATTGACAACATTTCATCAAATGCTGCACACCGTTGTGGACATTTCGAGACCAAAATCATATTCTTACCTCAAGCATTGGCCGAGTTATGATTATCTTCAACGTTTCCTGTGAAAAGCGAAAATTCATGAGTGTCTCGTGTCATTCATTTCTTGTTCAGTTGAGATTTTGTGTTGTGTTGTGTGTTTATTTTGTTCAGTTTTTAAATACATTTCTGGATTTTTATTTTGAAAGGGGGTGAATGAAGGGGATACTACAATATTCCTTGCATCTGATTTTATTCACTATTCCGAATAACAATTTTTTCAACTCTTATTGGTTTATTATTCAATAATAAACCATTGCAATCGCTCTTGAAAAAAACAATTCTAACCCCCCCTGAAAATTTCATGGTTTACGTTTAAAAGGGTGTAGAATCCGAATCCCGTACGCACGATTTCTCCCAAACGGCTGAAGCAAAAAAGCCGAAATTTTTAGGAAAAATCCATGTTGGTCCGGCGACGCCCCAATTCTTGAGCCAGTTCTCTCACTTAATTTTAAGTGCCCTTTAAGGGTTGTGAGAGTTTTGTAAAATCCCTAAAAACCTCAAAACAAGTCAAGGCGGCCTAAATTTGTACTCTTTTTGAAGAACATTCCACGAGGAATCGAATGAGCCCTTCCCCAGGTCCGTAGGTCAAACCATTCTTGATCTATGGCCCGATTTATGATGCCATCATTTGCGTTATTCTGTTTTATTATTGTTTTTGTTTTGATATCAGTAACCTAGTGACGTAGTGATGTGGTGATGTAGTAATGTGGATACTGGAGTGAACTCCTAAAAGGCTTTGTAGCCGATACACGGGTTGAAGCATTCTGATAACCATAAAAAACGCTGCAAATTCTTTCTCTGGGTTTATAATGTTCAATTGGCTTGCGTTCATGATTTGAATTTATACTAAGCTTTGGAGTGTGCATGTTTCACAGGGTGATAGAGCGATTATTGAATTTCAGGAAATATGCATAGAGCACGTAAATCTGTTCTCAACCAAAATACCCATTTGGATTGATCAGTTGATCATATTTGTGTGCCTCCTGAAATTCAATAATCGCTCTCACCTGTGAAACACTCACACTCCAAAGCTTAGTAGAAATTCAAATCATGAACGCAAGCCAATTGAATAATAAACTCCAGTGAAAGAATTTGCAGCGTTTTTTAGACTAGTTGCGCACTTTGAAAATTAAGAATTTTCTGTCAGAAGGCGGAATAGACGAATAGGCAATCCAGTCAACGAATGCCCATAAATGTCAGCTTTTGCACTGTATACCAACAAAAATATTTCACTCAGAAAATTAGTGAAGAAGTTGAAGCCTGAATGCCGAAGAAACGTTAAGTTTTTACTGAGGAATCCACTTTCTTCACCAAATTCGACTTGCCACAAGAAAATAGATTTATCTTTGAAGTCGTCGTAAACGATGCAAGTGTTTGACTTTTGTTGACACTGACGTTTTTCGAGATCAAGCCTCGTCTTTTACCACTTCCTTTCTTCCCTCACATTTTCAGCCAATTTTCTTCCTTTTCTTTTGGTTAAGAATTCGGGTACAGTTTTACGAAATGGTTATAAGTGTGATTCTACAAAAAAGAGACATACGGAACATCCCTGTAACATGTGTATTACTTACCAATATGTTTTTTACTATGTTTTTACAATATCTCGGCCTCGAATATTCGGTAGGTAGGTAGAAAAGACCTCGAAACATTCTAAATGTATGAAATCTGAATATTGACACTTTCGATTTTCTCCTGTTTTTTCTTCTCCTGAAAATTCAGGTAAGCGAAATTCTACTTTTTTCCCTTTCCACACCACATCAACATTTACTGACCCGTGTACGTAAAGAGAAGCCATCTAAAACATAATCATGGAGCAATAAGAACCGATTTTTAATGGTACATTTTTAATGATTTTTGATTTGTGAAATCAATAGCTAATTCAATGTGATCTCCTTTCACTCTCTGAAAATCCGACTGTCAACCGCTTCACAATGTTTTTCACAGTGCCGATGCTCGGATCGAGTAGTTTTCCCTGTAGAAAGGTCTGAAGGCAAACATGAGGAGGCGGCCCGTGGGATTGGTTTTAATAATTCAGTGGGACGGTTGAGTAGGCAAGGGGCGAGACGAGGAGTGAGAGAGGGGTCACTTGAATTAAGGGACGGGACTGAGTACCGAGAGTGATAGGGAACGGGAAAGTGATCGAGAGAAAGGGAGAGTGATAGGGAAAAATAGGAAAGCTAAAGAGAAACAGAGAGTGATAGGGAAGGCCCTGTGTGACTGAGGGAGGTGAAGGGGGAAGAATGATATGAAACCAGAACTCACTGTCCTCATCCCTTCACGACGTCATAGCAAGACACTCGCCCGTCGACAAAACACCGCCACAAAACTCTTTCTTTCGGGCTACGTGATGGGAATCCTCAACGTAAACGCAGCTATCGGTTTCCCTCCTTCACTTCGCTCCGTCTATTTATTCTCTTCCCCCGAGGCTCCTAGTAATTTTTCTCCCTTGTATCGAGAAAAAAAGGATTTGGCTTCCCGTTTGCTCTTTCGACCTTTTTGAAACCACGAACGTGTTTGAGATCCACTTCGGATGACGTGCATCATTAACCGAAACCAAACCAATAGTCAATTGTTCCAACTGAAAATAAAATGAAAACTCTGCAATTTATTCCACACAAGTTTATCATTGTGGCCCTCCCTCACATCCTTCCAACCAGAGTTGAGATGTAATTATTACTTTGAGGAATGAATAATTTTCTGATTACTTTCATTGTAATGACGTATATTTGGCTAGAGTAACAATTTCAGTAAAAAGGAGATTGAAAATCCGAAGTTTTGGGGTTGAAATTACTCAGGAATTAATCACAATTACCATTCCAATTTCTGTAATGGTAATCGTTAAAACGATTAAATTTTCCGATTACAAGTAATAATAATCGTCATTCCAATTACTTTAAATTAATTCCTTACAAAAAAAAAGTCGATTTAAAAGGGAAAACACTTTTTACAGAAAATAACGATTTTCCAGACCGGTTCCATTCCATGGGGGATGTATTCTTACAGGTTTGATGCGTTTAAGACGCAAGGTTCAAAGCAGAGTTGTCAGGAATGTAATTCGATTACCCATTACAAATTCCAATTACTTTTGAAAAAACGCTGCAAATTCTTTCACTGGGGTTTATTATTCAATCGGCTTGCGTTCCTGATTTGAATTTCTACTAAGCTTTGGAGTGTGCGTGTTTCACAGGATAGGGCGATTATTGAATTTCAGGAGATATACATGGAGCACGTGAATCTGTTCTCGACCAAAATACCCATTTGGATTGATCAGTTGATCATATTTGTGTGCCTCCTCCATTTGCAGCGTTTTTTTATTGAACCTCAATACCCCTCCACACTAAAAACATCTATAATTTATCAAGTCCTTTGGCACTCGTATTGCGTTAAAACTTGTCAAATCCAAATTTAAACGATGTAGCCAAGGGTAGACTGATGTAGAGGGGGCACACAAATATCATCAACTGATCAATCCAAATAGGTGTTTTGGATGAGAACCGATTTACGTGGTCTATGCATATCTCCTGAAATTCAATAATCGCTCTATCACCTGTAAAACACGCACACTCCGAAGCTTAGTACAGATTCAAATCACAACGCAAGCCAATTGAATAATAAACCCCAGTGAAAGAATACTTATTTACCCCAGTAATAATATTGAATAATAAACCCCAGTAATAATATTGAATAATATTTACCTATATATTATCAGAATGCTTCAACCTGTGTATCGGCTACTAACTACACTACAAGTATTCACATCGGCTATCACTCCAGTATCCACATTCACTACAACTCGACGCTATCGGCCGGACATCACTAGGTTACAAACAAACAATAATAAACGAAAAAAGCAAATGTTGGCACCATAAATCGGGATACATTCGGGAATGGTTTGCCTACACGTGGGGAAGGGCTCATTCGAGTCCTAATGGTACGTTCTTCAAATAGGAAAATATTCAGGCCGATTCGACTAGTTGTGAGATTTTCAGGGATTTTACAAAACTTTTACAGCCCTTTGGCTCAAGAATTGGGCGTCGTCGGACCAACATGGATTTTTCCGGAAAATTTCAGATTTTTTGCTCCAGCCGTTTCGGAGATATTGTGCGTACGGCGTACGGCGGACGGACGGAAATTTTTTTATTGCAAATTCGGATTCTACACCCTTTGAAACGTAAACCATGAAATTTTCAGGTGGGGTTAGAATTTTTTTTTCCAGAGCGATTACAATAGTTTATTATTGAATAATAAACCAAAACTATTCCTTTTTCCGATTACGAATAGTGGTAATCGTTTTTTCGATTACCATTCGCGATTACCTGTATTCAAAACTAATTGGAATTTGTAATGGGTATTCGAATTACTTCCCTAACAACTCTGCTTTCAACTACCCCAACGTGTATTGACTCCCAGTTCTTCTAAATAAAATGAAACAAACTGGCATTTAGAAAAATGAAACTTACAACAGTATTCAACTTTTTCATATTTGAAATGAAGTTGTCCAAGTCAGGTGAGGTCAGACTGGTCGAACTGATACTTCCTGTAGCTACGATGGCTCTGACATATTGGTTGATTTGGCGAAGGATGAAGGTTCTATGATGTTAAGAACTTTTGCGGGTAGGTTGGGGAAGATTAGAATCTCTTACAATTTTTCTTCGCAATTAACAAAACCGTTAACTGCGAAGAAACATGCGAAATAGAGGAAAAAAACATGTGTGGCCGGAGGTTTGACAAATGTTTGTCCCTGTTGACGTGTAAAAGAAACCACCTACGGGTCGAGCACTCGCTAGGAAAAGTATGGTATTAGGCAAATACGTTAACGATATATTCGATGTTTGCCAATCACAGCGGCTTCAGGCTGCTACCCTATCAATTGCATTGTAAATTAACGAATTTATCCTATTATCTAATTTCGTTTTCACTTGTTCAGGCCATCCCATATCATACAAATTAACGCTTTCATTAATTTGTATTAATGAGTACTGTTAGTTATGAGTATTGTTAGTTATTGTGCCTTCGTGAACTCCTATAAATTAGTGTAATGAATTCAATAGTTTCCATCCGATTTATGTGCTACGGAATATAATGAATACAGTCAATCCATGGATATGAAGAAGGTTCATCAAACTTGGAAGAGACTTATTCTAAGCGATAAATTTGATGAATTACCAATAGATACAGCTCACGGAATATCTTGCTTTTTGATTTGAAACTTGGAGTGTGCGTGTTTTACAGGATAGAGCGATTATTGAATTTCATTAGGCACACAAATATATCAAGATCAATCCAAATAGGTATTTTGGTTGAGAACAGATTTAATGCTTCTGAAATCAATAATCGCTCTATTGTGAAACGCACACTCCAAAGCTTAGTAGAAATTCAAATTGGACCAGTGAAAGAATTTGCAGCGTTTTTATTGCAGATTTGGATCCTACACCCTTTGAAACGTAAACCATGAAATTTTCAGGGGGGTTCGAATTTTTTTTCCAGAGCGATTACAATGGTTTATTATTGAATAATAAACCAAAAAAACATGATAGCAGAAATTTCGTGAACCATCCGTTCATCTTTCATGGCTCGGATTTGTTCAGTTTGTGATTTCAACCTCACGCAAATTATTAGTAGAAGGGCTGCGGCTTCTTCAAAGGTCACCCGAGCGACGTATTATAATCGATTGTAGATGATATCGCGTTGATTCGAGCTGGGCCTCATTTCCATAACAAATGGTGACTTTCCTGACGTGGGAGCCACAATCGGGCGATGGCGGTCATTCGGAGTTGACTTCCCTAACCAATTTAAGTGCTCTGTAAACCAAAAACCGCAAACTCCTCCAAAAACAAAAAAACAAAACCTTTAGCGCTGCGTCGGGTGTCGTATTCATTGCCAATGTTATGTCATGACATACTAGTCTTCGGTGTTTTGTTAATTTACACCATTGCAGTGGATTGGCAGGGTTTTGACCACTACATACCAGATGTAAAACATACATAATGTGCATATTACTATGTGACCATAGGTTCAGGAGTAGCGTTGTAGGCCCCTATATTTTATATCATGTAATCTGATTTCACCGTTCACACCAAGTCGTCTCTCATCCCCATTCCATTGGTGATCATAAACTGAACCGCTTAGCACCTGCAATGGATGTGGGTGTGCTGTTTAACTCCGACTGTTTAAATGCCCATATTGTCTCAGTAGTCTAGACTGCCTCGGATTATCTCAAGAGGAACAATACAGAATCACATCGCAGCGTAATGGACATGATGTTTATGTGCAATCTGTTAAACGGGCGAATTTACTGCGCTGATCTTTTGATCGGTGTGACCATTCGAAATTGTGGAGTCACGCTGATCTTCTGTAGGGTCATTATGGCTATCTCTTACCCAATCAATCAACGGTTCCGGAACATAAAGCTCTTTGTGAGGTATTACAAATACGAGTAAAACTATGTATTTGTGCGATTTAAATCATATACTACAGACTACATCCAATAAACATTGATCAGTATTTACGTGGAAGTACCCAACACAGAATTAATAAACAACTGTATACGATTTGCAGTGTTTTTCAAAACATCTACGTGTTCAAACTTTTATCACATAGTTTTGGAGGCATTTTTTTTCCATTACCATGTTTTGTATTTGATTTTTGGAAATCCTCATATTTCGAAACGGAAACCTAATAATTTTGAAAACTGGATGGTTGAAATTTGTATTCTTAGCTGATTACAACAGTTTCCAATTGAATGATATGACAATTAAGAAGTGAAAGTACACATTTCAGCCAGTTTAGAGGGAAAACTAGTTGTCCACATTAACTCGGAATTGAGAGATGTTTTTGGTAAATTACACACAAAAATTTGTTTGTAGTGGTTTGAATTCTGGATGAATTGGTATAACAAGAGTTATTATGTGATTGGAGGTAATGGTCATAATTATTAATATGGAAAGATGACGGCAAAATTAACTTCTCAGGATGAAATAACGACTCAACGTAGTTTACGAGCTGAAAGTTTAATTAAGGTCGAATTCCACCATTCCGAGATCTCTCAACCAGCTCATTTATTCAACTGGAAATACCAACTTTTACAAAATTCAAAACGATTGCTGGATAGTTTCACCATAATTCTCCTTTTATATGAAACCTGCAGAAATTGAATGATGATAATGACAGGACAAAATAGTATGTTGTACATGCACCGAAAGCTCATAAGCTGATCACCAATTTAGAAAAGAGCCCCGAAAGAACTGCAAGTGATACCACGATGCATCCCTGGTGAGACGTTTAAGTGCGTGGCACTTTTACCGCTCCACACTCCGCGCCATGACCTTGAACTTATCAGATGTCACTCCTCCTAGTTCTTCTCTCTCTCTCTCTCTCTCTCTCTCTCTCTCTCTCTCTCTCTCTCTCTCTCTCTCTCTCTCTCTCTCTCTCTCTCTCTCTCTCGCAGAGCGTTTCTGGTAAGGGAAAGGTCGTGTGTATGTATAATAAGTCCACGACCCAGTTGGCAAAAACTTTGAGACAAAATTTTTCATCAAATAAATAAAATCTTGTATCCTACACAGAACGTGGGAAGCAGAGGGGATGCGGGCGGAGGAAATACAACTTTTTAATTGGCTCTAACAACCAAAAATGGGAATAGGCAGGTTGATTCCTGAAAACTCCAACCTCCCTCCCCCCTACCACACCATCTCCCCTCCCCGCCATCCCTTGGTGGAAAGTTGAAGAACAATTAGGCGGATGGCCTTAATGTTGGGTATTATCATCCGTCGAGTTTAATTGGAAAAGTTTTGTCCGAATTTCGAAAGCGGCTAGAGCCTCTCCGTCCGTCTATGAAATCGACCTGACGTGACTGCGGGATAATGATATTCTGGAAAGAACAAAATACCCGCATACCTATTACATATTTTACGTTTTAGATAGAACCCGAATAACTTCTGTACAAGTTGTTGTTTCCATGGATGGATTGTTTGAAACTGTACAACCAAGAGGTGATTGCGTCCCAGGTACGAATCCGTTCTTCCGTAAATGGACTCCATTCGGAATCTGATCAGTTCTGACAACCAAATACCATTAACCGTATGATTGCCACGAGCCATACTGGTCAACATCGTAGGTACCAAAAACGAGTTTTTTCGGAGTTTCTAGTAAGTTTGGACGAAAAATTAACTGGGGCGGATCCCAGACCAGTCCGCCGAGCTCATCTGACTTCGAAAATATCATTTTTAATGTTCAACATGTTGAAAACAGATATAAATTTTAATTTTCAAAATTACAGTTTTTTAAATTTTTTTTCCTATTGACAACTTGAGAATTAGAAAAAGTTGTGATAAGGTTGTTCCCAAACAACAAACTTTTGTGAAATAATTTGTAAGGGTTAACCTCGTATTGAGATAGTGTTTTACTTGTCGAAACTTCAAACTTGGTCAGCTTTGAGTTTTTTGACGGGATTGAGAATGAGATTATTACCGTTTTTCTGTGGAGGTAAATCAGTACTTTCCAACGGTATAAGCAAAAACAATTTTTACATGATTTTGTTCAAGAAAATGGCGTTTGTATGTGTTACAACAAGGGTTTATTCCGGGAAATGGACTTTTTCACACATAAATCGACATGATACGAAAAGTGAGAATGGTGAAGGATTGTAATTGTCTTTTTCTCTTAATCGAATGGTGACTCCCTCGGGCCTTATCGCGCAACTCCTGAGAGATTCCTTTTTCCGCAATAGAGAATAGGCAAAAACCTCATTCATAATATCATACAAGGTTGAACATTTTGTATGTCCTATCTAATGGAAACTTTAATGATCTTTCTAACAGTTTAACCAATTTAAATTTGCATAAAAAATAAGGGAGCTGTGGTAATTTTAGTGAGACAAAGCCGAACCCTCACAAACATCCTTGGAAGTAAAATAATTCAAAAAACGGAGCTTTAACTAATTTTTTTCTCAAAGAGGCACTTTCTGTTGCAAATTAGCCCTAGAATCGATCCCAGAAGCTTGTCCGTTCGAGTCAGATAAATTCTCACTAGATTTACTGTGTAAAACAAAGTCAGGTAAGGGTGACCGACCTCCCGTAGATCGAGCATGTGTTGGCGGCCATCTGGTGTTTCTGGACAGTGCAAGAAGGGGTATTCACAGTTGATTCAAGTCTGCATCCTGGAAATCGCTGAAACGTGGTGCAAAAGTGACTTTTTATGTGATAAGCCGCGAATAAGTAATATTTTCCAACAGTTCGTGAAAAACAGAGCTACTAAGAGATGTCATTGTTTAGAACAATGAATCACGTCGTAATAAAATAGACTATTTTGTACCCATAGCTTTAGTACTTGGTTTGTCTCTACTTACTTAAATGATAGACCCTACCTACAGCACGATGAAAAGGTACCTAATTCTTTCTATTCAATGACAAATTTGTTTTGAAAGAATGAAAGAGTTCTTACAAATTATTTGTGCAGATTTTGACTTAGGTCATCAGAAATAAGTAAAATAAATTCGTGCAAGGAATAACTCGGATTTTTTCAAATACATCATTCTTGTATAAAATTCATCTAGTTGGAAGTTAGAATCATCTGAGAAAGAGACCTATTAGAAGATTTGATCCAAATTTGAACAATAATTATTTGTTTAGTTGCTGGAAAGCCTAATTCGACAATGAATCAAACGATAGTCCCGCAATACGTGACGACAAACCTTTTGAAGGTTTTGCGACAAGAGAACACGCTTTGGTTTCATGCATCGTAAAGAACTTGTCCATCTTTCGAGATTATTTGAAATATTTTAAAAGATCCACAGCTTCATGTTACGTTGATGAGGAATCTGCTGCACCCAACTTGGCAGATGCATTAAATAGACCAGTTTTGCACAAATCCTCCAGTATAAGTCATCCTTTTTTCTGGCCACAAAAAATTGACTTACAAAATCGGTTCATACATCGTGTTACTGAAATTTCTTACATTCCAAACAAGATAAGTTTTGACGAAAATCGGTTGTTATTTCAATCAACGTAAGCGTGATCACTCCATGCGTTCGCGATCACGTATGAGTCCCCCCTTTTCCAATCAACTGCACCCGCCTTCTAGGCGTACCCATTCACAACTACGCCATGTATCGCTCTCCTCTCTGGATTATCTTAGTTGTTTTCATTGTAATTATGTTTCGAAGAAGAAGTTCAATCTCCGTTGTCATATTACCAACCGTATTGAGAAGGAACCAACACTCTCATATAGGCATAAAAAAAGCATTATCTGAACTAGCAAGCTGAAGAAACTACTTTAGAGGTGGTGGACTCGTGCTCAAGAACGAAATTTTGGGTTGTAATTCTACAAGATGCAACAAAAAGTGATTACTAGAAATTTCTTTTGAGGCTTCATTTCCGAGTTTCATCTCTTAAAACATTTTTTTTGTGTGTTCAACGTTACTAAAATGGCTTTACCCCACACTTACTGGTTAACCAATAAGTTTGGATTATAAACAGTCGGAAAGAGCGTTGAATTTTTATCTCTCCGATATAAGTTTCGGTATTTTAATCAGTTCTGTATCTTCGAGAAATGGTCAAATTCGGGATTTGGAGAAATTTTAAACGTCCTTGCTAAAACGCAAAACGCTGCAAATTCTTTCTCTGGGGTTTATTATTCAATCGGCTTGCGTTCATGATTTGAATTTCTACTGAACTTTGGGGTCTGCGTGTTTCACAGGATAGGGCGATTATTGCATTTCAGGAGATATACATGGAGCACGTGAATCTGTTCTCGACCAAAATACCTATTTGGATTGATCAGTTGATGATATTTGTTTGCCTCCTGAAATTCAATAATCGCCCTATCCTGTGAAACACGCACACTCCAAAGCTTAGTAGAAATTCAAATCATGAACGTAAGCCGATTGAATAATAAACCCCAGTGAAAGAATTTGCAGCGTTTTTTTATTGAACCTCAATACCCCCCCACAATAAAAACATCTATAATTTATCAAGTCCTTCGGCACTCGTATTGCGTTAAAACTTCCCCAAATCCAAATTTAAACGATGTAGCCAAAGGTAGACAGATGTAGAGGGGGCACACAAATATCATCAACTGATCAATCCAAATAGGTGTTTTGGATGAGAACCGATTTACGTGGTCTATGCATATCTCCTGAAATTCAATAATCGCTCTATCACCTGTAAAACACGCACACTCCGAAGCTTAGTAAGATTAAAATTATGAACGCAAGCCAATTGAAAAATAAACCCCAGTGAAAGAATACTTATTTACCCCAGTAATAATATTGAATAATAAACCCCAGTAATAATATTGAATAAAATTTACCTATATATTATCAGAATGCTTCAACCCGTGTATCGGCTACTAACTACACTACAAGTATTCACTGGTTACAAACAAACTACAACTCGACGCTATCGGCCGGACATCACTAGGTTACAAACAAACAATAATAAACGAAAAAACGCAAATATTTTCACCATAAATCGGGCCATACATCGGGAATGGTTTGACCTACGGACGTGGGGAAGGGCTCATTCGATTCCTAATGGTATGTTCTCCAAATAGGAAAATATTTAGGCCGATTCGACTAGTTTTGAGGTTTTCAGGGATTGTACAAAACTTTTACATCCCTTCGAATTGAAAGCTGGCTCAAGAATTGGGGCGTCGTCGGACCAAGATGGATTTTTCCTGAAAATTTCAGATTTTTTGCTCCAGCGGTTTCCTAGATATCGTGCGTACGGCGGACGGACGGAAAATTTTTTATTGCAGATTCGGATTCTACACCCTTTGAAACGTAAACCATGAAATTTTCAGGGGGGTTAGAATTTTTTTTTCCAGAGCGATTACAATGGTTTATTATTGAATAATAAACCAAAAAACTAAAGAAATAGCTGTGAGTTTTAAGAAATTTTCGAAACAACAATGTATTTTTACGAATTTGAACTGATTTTGAAACCGGAATTGGGCTAAGTATAATAATTATTGTTATTTTTGGGAGCGGAAAAGTAAAAGGCAAAAGGTATGTAATCAGCTCTGTTGGTAAGGGCCGAAAATTTGGAGTATGGCGGTACAGGATGAGGGGGCAGGAAGAAAGCTGCAGAACGAAGTGGGAAGTTAGCTAGCTGTCAACGGTATTTAATAGACGCTCATTATTGTAAAGGAGATCGAGGGTTCTCAAACGTGATCTCGAACGTCTCGTCGTCCCTAAGGATCATATCTTTCCGATTGTCCTGCGGTGTTGTAATTTGAAATGGAGCTCCTTTAAGACATCTGCAAATCCACGAACTCACTTACGGAATGTCTGTTTAGCTGAGGCACGTATGGGCTACAACTTTCCGATTCAATTTACAGTCAGAGTTCCGTACTTGTCTCGAAGGCGTTTGGGTGACAGCAGTACTGAATCGTTCTGTCGTGGTTCTGTGGTGGTTCTGGATTCGTAGCCAAATTAACCTGTAATAAAACTCGGCGCTCCGCGCCTCGTACCTGCTTTGACCCTTAGTGGCTAACATCACAATACATGGAACATGTTTTTAGCTTCAACTCGTTCAGTTTCGTTCCATAATTTCGTGACCCTTTCTGTATAATCAACTAAATGTGATGAAGAATAAATTTGTAATTGAACGGTTTACCCACGATGGTAACTTATATGATGTAGGTATTTTTCTATTCCGGTGAGCGTCTACTCTAACCAACATGACAACCAAGTGACAATAAGAAAACAAGCGGCATTGTTTACTACATCTATATAATAACATACATAAAATTAAATCACGACATAAATACCAACAACAAGTACGCAAGGTCTGCGTGATAAATCGAGAGCTTTCCAACGAATGGAGAACGATTTTCGTCCGTCGAAAACTGAACAACTTTCATTTCCCCAGAAACAGCTCGGTTGTACGTGAAAACTATCAGAACAATTTCGTGACACTTTCTGTATAACGCTTTTTTACTAGATAGGCCCGGCTAAAAACATGTTCCATGTTAATAGGTACCATATCTCTCACGATGCGATGGTACTCAACCTCGGCAACCGGTGTGATGTGGTGATTTTGGAGAAGTAGTTGATCAGAAGCAGTGGTTGTTAAGAAGGCAACGATGAATCTAATCAAATAATCTGCTTAATAATTTGCAGCGGTTTGTAAAATAATAAGCAACGTTTAACACCACAGTTCTCATCTATATAGAAGAACACAATGAAGTTAAGACTTCAAAGAATGAGTAGGTATAGAATATTCTGGGAGTCCTTCAAATCCGTATTACGAAGCTTCTCCCTTGGAGTGAGATGGATGTTATCGCACGAACGAGATGCGTGGGAGGTGAGGGAAGCTCTCGGGATTTTCGACGGAGGATCGTTCGTCAGGATGCTGGCGGGCGGTGCGGCCTCGGTAACGTGCTCTCGGCTCAGGGTTAATGCACTAACCAGATCTTCATTTCCCCCCCGTTCCCTTAACTTTCGGCGTTTACCTCTCGCTTTTCTCTTCCAAGCCTTGTAACGAACTGAATCTTTTAAATTACACCGCTCGGTCCTACTTTTGTTGTAGGTTAGCTACTCTGAAACGACCGTAAATTATGTTAAAACGCTTCTGTAACAACACAACATTATGTTTTAATTATAACTGCTAGTAGTAAGGCAAGGACAGTGAGATATTGCTGTACAAAATACCGTAGCAGAAAATGCTTTCGTCCATGCCGCGCTATTCAAAGCTTTTAATTTATAACTATACAAGATGGTTATAAATCCTAACTCCTTCCACTCTATTTAATTAGGGTCCTCCTATTAACTCCTACATTTCCCATTTCGAGATTGGCTTGTAATTACGATTCACAGTGATCGAAAAGGTGATTTTAAGGGCGTAAAGTAGAGAAATGATCGAAAGATAGCGAAATTCGGTACCTGAGGGTTTTAGGACGTGTAGAACAAGAATCTGGTCATTTTATTGAAATGTTGGCTATTTGAATGGGAGGAAACGTAATTCATTCATAATTTCATAATTTTGTCGCAGTGTTGGAACCAATACTGGTACTCATCAGTCGTCAAAAATCATACATAGATCAGACTATAATTCTGTCTGCATTAAACATTGTTTTTTAGTCGATGCCGGATATAATAAACTCCATAAAAACAAAATTATTTTTCACCACTTGAATTCCTAGATCACCATTCTTCTGTATTTAGAGGCCACACTTCCATAACTTGCAAGTGATGCCCAATCTCCTTCATTTAACAAGTGCATTATTTCCTCGTGGCACAGACTCCCTTGGTCAAAGTTACATATCTAGGAATTCTTTGAGCACAGGGCAAATTGCGAGAAAATGGACGTCATCCTCTGGTACGCCCATACTGCACATTGCACAACTGGAACTATACTGATTAGGAGAGTCATATGGTGAGCAATGAAGCATCATCAAGGAGCCTCTAAATCTTAACACCTACCTCAAGATCCACATGGGTATTGTTGATACTCCTTGAAAAGGTCTTCAGGTTTCACATGGTTGTCTAGCTGCATGTAGATCCGAGAGTTCGACTGCTGTGCTCTCAAAACCGTCTCGTCAAACCAAGCATCGCGAATTCTGGAGAGCAAGCCACCCAGTTGAGTTTGCCAAGCCCTCCAATGGATAGATAGATGCTGCAAGAAAGGGGGACCAAACTATACTAACATACTCCAAAATGGGGCGAACCAAAGACTTGTACAACAGCACAATTGCTTTAATTTAGAAGAAGTGCCGTTTGCACTTTTTTAGAAAACCGAAGGCTCTCAGAGCCACATGATCGATAAAGGTCAGTTTCGAGTCCAGAACGGTTCCAAGGTCTTCGGTCAAGACAGCTCTGGTAAGAGGGGCTTTTTCGATTAGATGGCTGTTAATATCGATGATTAATCCGATTGAGTTAAAGATCTCGTGTAAGATGATACGGTAAATTTGGTCGGATCAAGTGCGGGTTTAAGTTACGCTAAAAAAAAAGTCTACGAACTTGGGTTTGACATCTAGCTTCATATTCTAAGTAACTCAAACGTATAGATTCTTTGAAACGTTTTAGATGATCGTGAAAGAAGTATAATAAACGTTTGTTACGATCCTAGGACATAACCGCACCAAACTATGAAAATTTGAGCGCTATCGGATCCGCAGAAACAGAGAAAAAAGCTTAGTGGATTTCATATTTGCGCATGTGGGGATTGATGTAGAGATTTTTGAGAGATGAAACTCAAGAAGACGATACACAGCGTAACTTACATAATCTCCGAAAATGTCACTAAAATCGATTGGAAACTGTACGAATCTGGATTATTTCAAGGATCTCACTTTCGCGGATGCACAATACCATGCATAACAGCATGTTGAAATTGATATGAGCTCATCTGACCGTTTTTTTCTGAACATAATGAAAATTTGGGCGTAGTCGGCCCACTAGAGCCTGTAAAAATTACGCTTGATGGATTTCTCGTTTTACGAATTTGCAGACAGCTGTATTGATTTCTTAGCAATGCTGATCATGGGGGTCCCTATGCAGTCTAACTCGCACATTCCCTGGTAATTTCATCAAACTCTGGTGAAAATTGGAGAATTAGGCTTGCTAACAAGGATTCGCGGACACACGGACAGACAGACACCATACGAAAAATGTGGCTCAGAATGGTGTAAAACACAAAATGTGAGTGGAAATGTTGATTAGAAGAAAAAATCATCTCCCAAAAGAGAAATGTAGACTCGGAAGCAAAATTGATGAAGTGCTGACATTGTTTCAGATAAGTTTTGGAATCTGCCCTTGACATCTTTGACTTGACATTTGACATATTTGTGCTTTGAAGTAATTCCCCGTGTTCGTTAAGTTCGGTAGTAGTTGTTATAGTCCCCAAGTTAGGTAGTAGTTGTTCTGTAATATACTACAGTGAATGAGCACCGTGGACACTTTCTAAACTATGACACTTTCGAAAGGTTGAACGCCAGACCGAGCGTGGGAAGCTCCAGCTGTATGAATAGAAGTGGGGCGTAAGTTGTGTGCGACGTGTGTTCCGCTCCCCAACGTTATTCCTCGTTTAAACTCAGTTTCCCTACGCTTATCATCTACCTTTTCAGTAGGTCCCTCTGAAGCAAGGTCGATCTTCCTACTTCCTTTATTCGATTGAAAATCTGGTTTGGTTTTCTAAAAATATTCTTTAAAATTTATTAGGTTTTACCTATTTAATAGGTTTTAGGTATGATTATGTTTATTATACCGGGTGTCCCAGGAGTTACGCACAATCCAACTCTTACGTGTTCTACAACTCATTTCCGAACAAAAATGCCTCATAGCAATTTTTCGCCAGAGGCCTCGTTCACGAGTTATTCGAGATCTAAGATTTTTTTCGTGTTTTCGATCTTAAGTCATTAAAACTGTCATAACTCCCTCAATTTTGGAGATTGCTCAAATTTGATGACACCGTTGGAAAGAGCGTTACATTTTCTATCTATTTGATGTCAGAAAATATTTTTTTAATTGCATTGAAGACGTGCAATTGCTGCTCGAAATGGCAGTTTTGTCAAAATCTTGAAATCGCCTGTTTTTCATCTCGCCTAGAAAATCCATTAATGCTTGAGCAGAACTGTGCAGGCCAGGTAAAACATGCGCCTTGATGTCAAATTTACAACGGTGTAGTCATTTTGGTTTTTAAACATATCTTTGGTTAAGGAAATGGTGTTTAACTGCAGAAAACGTGTGTTTTCTGTTTAAATTGAGGTGTTTCAAAAACATATATGTTTGTGAACAGCGTCTACAGCATTCCTAAGCTGTCCGGCCAAAGTCAAGATAATCAAAGAGCCTAGAGAGGGCCAGACGTCTCAAGTGACGACGAACAATATTAACTACCAATATTTTTCCCTCATACCATCCGACGTGTTCGGAAGGGTGTGAGTTGTACACTGGAGGAGTGTGACTCCCTTGCTGCTTCAGAAGCATTACCATTGGCAAAACTGTACACAGAAATCATGTCAACATACTCCCTTGTAGTATTGCTACTCACCTGAAAGCAAGCGGGAATGAGTTGTAGAACATGTAGGAGTCTGATTGTGCATAACCCCTGGGACACCCTGTATGACTAAAAAAGACCTGATGTTTGAAAATTGGGTAAGCTACGGAGGAGGCATTGTCTTGGTCAGGGGAACGGATATGCAATGACCCGCACGACCGCTCGGTCTTGAAGGAGGGGTTGCTCTGTGCGCCGTGCATTATCAACCCCAATCTGATTTGACATTTGGAATGTTGATAATTTGTTCTTTCTGACCAAACTCAGTTTTAGTAAAATGTTTGTTGACTCGAACATGTTATCCAGTTGTAGGTCAATGGTAAGATATTAGGGTTTAAATCGAGTTCATATAAAGATATATGTTCAATAACTATAGCGCACCATGATGAATGGGAATATGAAATAGGGAAACCACGCTGAAGGAAATACAGCGAGGAAAGAGACGAAAGGGAAGAGTTGGTAATGATACGGAAGCCTGGTTCTGATAAGGGTCCATAGTGTCAGCAAAAAGATGAATGCAACTCATCGCAATAATCGTAAATGAACACAAACAATAGCCGTCTCTTGGCTCTTCGATTATCTTGACTTTTCGATTATCTTGCCAGCTTAGAAATTCCGTAGACGCTGTTCACAAACGAAAGGGTTTATGCCTCCGACAAAACTAACTTGAATCGTCACTTGAGACGTCTGGCGTTGTCACCATTCGATTCAGCGAGAAAAGTTACGTATATCTCGCCTCCAACCTTTTTTCGTCGAGACTTTTGGAAAAACCTCAATTAGAAAACACACGTTTTCTGCAGTTAAACACCATTTCCTTAACTAAAAATATTTTTAAAAACCAAAACGACTACACCGTTGTAAAGTTGACGTTTTAGCGCATGTTTTACCAGGCCTGGACAGTTCTGCGTCAAGCATTAATGGATTTTCTAGGCGAGATGAAAAACAGGCGATTTCAAGATTTTGACTAAACTGCCATTTCGCGCAGCAATTGCACGTCTTCAATGCAATTAAAAAAATATTTTCTGACATCAAATAGATAGAAAATGTAACGCTCTTTCCAACGGTGTCATCAAATTTGAGCAATCTCCAAAATTGAGGGAGTTACGACAGTTTTAACGACATAAGATCGAAAACACGAAAAAAAATCTTAAATCGCATATAACTCGGAAACGAGGCCTCTGACGAAAAATTGCTATGAGGCATTTTTGTTCGGAAATGAGTTGTAAAACACGTAGGAGTTGGATTGTGCATAACTCCTGGGACACCCTGTATAAGAACTGGACAAGGGGATACCCCTGTATTGCATGAACTACTTATTAATAAGTTTGTTTGATATGCTTTTCGGAAGGTCCACCCAAACCAAAGTCTAATTGCACACTGTCCAGTCTTCCATTACCCTCGTCACAGATAACTATCCCACGCGACGACCTATAGAAGTTACGTTGACACCTACTATTTTCTCATAATATGAATAGCCCTCAGGTGGGAATAGTGTACATCATACACAATAATTTTTCCCACCTGGAGGATCGGAAACCAGCAGAGATGTGACTTCTAATTCCACTTCGTCCTTCTTCCCCCATTCCAAATTACCTTCAGGACCTCCATTTTCATTCAACTCTGAAAGAATAAAGTTTTCCCGTAATTTCCATTTATTAAGAATCTGTATCACCCCACTCCCTCTCCCGTCACACAGTGGATATTGAGCGAACTAATTACCTAACACCAAACAAAAAGAAAAAAAGCTTTAATTGAATGGAACAATTAGTTTTCTTCGCTCTTTAAAAAACGAAAGGAAACAATATTGCTCTCAGGTACTTTTCAGCAAAGTTGCTGCCAATTAACTAAATTCTTCCCTCCTTTAATTTTTAATTTGGGGCGAATTTTGTATCGAATTTCTCAAAAATTCTTTGGGTTGGAACTTCAAACAAACCTGTCTTTCCAAAGAGAGAATAGCCTCGTCCTTGTCTCAGTGTGCTGAAACAGAAGGAAAACATGGAAACTGTATTCCCTTCAAAGTGTTACACAAACTGGATTAGATAACTTTTTAGATCAACGTTTATTAAACGTAGTCCGTGGTACATTTTCTAAACTCGGCGTTTAAATCCCTAGTTGGATTTTAGATAACTTGAACAGAGCTAATAGAAACTGTAGGAAAATGGCTTCTTACAAGGATGCTAGATTTTTGTTCATTAAAAAAATGTTTTAAATAAAAAATTGAAGTAACTATCCTCAACCTAGTAGTGCTTAAACGTGTCATAGTTGCCTTAGTTTTGATGTGGCGGATCTAAGTATATCTCCAGATTATCTCGTCTTCGGCAGATTGAGCACTCGCAAGTAGATCAAAAGTGATCATGGAAAGGTACCCATAAAAGTTATGTTACGTGTTACACATGAGGGACAGTGATCAATTTCATTAAACTGACTGGTTAAAATATGTATTATTGTTTGTAAGTCCGTCTGAGCATTATTGTCTTAAATATGTACATTACTTTTTGATATAAAATACAGTATTCGTACTGTAGAAATACATATCACCACTGCATTGTAGTTACTGGATCTGAACAAAAGTTCGGAGGTCAATCCTGTAGATTTATATCCAGCTCTTAGAATATCATCGCACTATCCAGAACTAGGAATGCGAACTGCAGTGGAGAACAAAACCTTTCATCAGAACCGGGAATCGTTTCAAAATGCATCAAAACGGATTTATCCCATTTGAAAATTTCAAAAGCCAATACGATAGCTTCATTTTCTATAATATTCTCCAAAACGGTACATTCGTATGCATAACGGGGGGCTTCCTGCGACAAAACAAAACCAATAGGACGTTCCGAAGAACAGGGTCCAGTGAAATTGGATTGTGGAAGAATAGAAGGAATCAACAATATTTCTTCTCCGCCTTCGGGTCGAGCTGAGCGATTGGCACATTCCAGACTTCTGGCCATTCGATTGCTACGAGGATATTCGGATGAATATAGAGCATTTGGAACCGGCCAGCGATATATGAAACTGAATAACGGTTTTAGACGGAGAGCCGGGATCGGACGGTATCTCCCTACCGAATACAGAGGCAAACAGCATCAAGTAAATATGCTCCTCAATAATGTAGAAACGGTTACCTTCGGTAAGGAACCTTCTCGGGGCTCCGGATCCTTTTATCAGTGATTCATGGTCCACTTGGAAGAAAATGGCAGTTTCAAATCACGGAATTCTTAGGTTTTTCTTCTAAAAATATGCCAAAAAAGAAGTGACTACACATAACATTATGTGAAACACGCACACTCCAAAGCTTAGTAGAAATTCAAATCATGAATCATTGAATAATAAACCCCAGTGAAAGAATTTGCAGCGTTTTTTTCAAGAGCGTTCACAATGGAAAAATATTCTATTTGAAAATTTTGAATTTCGTAAGACGGACCATGCAAATCAGAGAATTGGCTAAAGAATTGGGGCGTTGTCGGACCAACATGGATGTTTCCTGAAAATTTAAGATTTTTTTCTCCAGCCGTTTGGGAGAAAATTTTTATTGCAGATTTGGATTCTACACCCTTTGAAACGTAAACCATGACATTTTCGGTGGGGGTTAGAATTATTTTTTTCAAGAGCGATTACAATGGTTTATTATTCAATAATAAACCAAAAGATGTATGTATATTTGCAATAACATTATTGTTGGCTGTATAGTGTAAATTATAACTAATGCCATATCAAAAAATGAAAAAAAAATTGTTTTTCATTCTCTCTTTAAGACCGTGTGGTAACCGTAAGAGGCGTATTTCTCGCAAGTGAATGACATCTTGAAAACTGCCTATTTAACGGTAGTTCTCATTATTAAAGGAACTTAAATAACGTTTTCTAAGCACGTGGTTGTAACACTTCTTCTTCATCAGTTGTTTTACAACTTGACGGCCCAGCGAGAGCCGGTATTTCACTTCAGCCTGAAAACTGGAAAGCGGCGCTTAACTCCTTATTCCGGACTGCTGGAGCTATTAACGCCCTCCTCTACCCACTCGTCTCCCGCCCTTTCATTTTATTCATCGTCAACCATAACCTTCTCAAGAGGTTTCCCCTTTTGTTTTGCGAGTCATTAAAGCAAATTGAACTGTCGGAGCAATTGCGAGTTTGTTGGATACGGCGAGTTATTGCGCCGCCTACCCGAGTTCCGTTTTCGCATCACAATCTTTAGACAGTATTCATACCTTTGAGTATAAATAAGATGGAAGGCTATTGGTCTGAATGCAAACCGTTTTAATTGTGAACGTTCCGAGATTGAAACGTTCTTCAGTGACCAAGTGAAAAATCATCTTAATTTGAGAGTCGAAAGTCGCCATAAAATTGATTTTTCACGAGGAATAAAGAAATTTTGGTCATTATTCCGCAAAAATACAATGAAAATTCATGTGCCACATTTTACAGTTTACCATCATCCACTATTTGACAATTTTGGGGTTGCGCAACTTTGCGTGCTCACTGAACCGGTTACACGCAATAAAGAAAAATTGGTTGAGGCGTCAAATTTTCATGAAACCGTGGGTAGAATCCGAATTTGCAATAAAAAATTTGGGGTTCTTATTTAAAATTAGAAATTTGGTGTATATTGCGCAAGGTGCGCAGTTGCTCGGGGTGCGCAAATATGATATTTGATATCATTGGGGAAAATATGAAGATTAACAAAAATTTTCTTTGTTTTCTCCCATTTTGACGCTTTTAGGTGAGGGGGGGGGGGGATCAACTCGTAGGACACCCTGTATACAGTGGCCCCTCAACCCGACAATTAGCTTTAAAAGGCATGCAAATTTCTCATTGTGGTTTAGTCTTGTTGATGAGTTTGTTTGTTGGTCTTCTTTGTTTCATGATTTATATGTAAAAAATCATTATTTTTATCAAATTTAAACTCATAAAACCTTATGGATAATTCAAAGCGATGCCAAGTTCACTCAATATTTTCATGAAAAACCCATTTGATGGGAGATTTTTTAGTGTATATTTTTTGAAAAACTGAAAATTGATTGCTTTATCTGATTTTATTTCATCGACGTATTTTGTTTCATTTCACAATCGAAAGGAAAAGAGCTGATCTCACCTGACGTGTTTCCCAATATCAATTTATCCTCACTTGATCTGTATGAAATCACAGTTGGTTTCGTGGCTCAATCAAACCCAAAGCCTCAATCTCCAGCTGTGATTGTGGTCGGGAATCCATTAGCAAACGTTGCCAGCAAGCGTGGGAGGTGTAATGAGATTTCGTTGGGTAAGCACTTGTGATGGGTCTACCCTCTGCCCCTTAGATCCTGCTACGGGATGTAACCGGTTCTTCGGATTATGATAAAATACATTTAGATTTTGGAGGCAAGTCTGACCCTCTTCATCTTTATACCAACCTAACGTACATAAGAAGATGATAATACTATTATATACTTCAAGCAGAATGATCTACCTTTTTTATTCACTTCACTATCCTGTACACGAGATGCATCTGCAGAGGCATCCCACATTTCCTCATTAACGTTTCTTGTAAAGATACTGGAAAACTCTCAGCGGTTGAATTCAACTTATAACCATCGATTTTGTGTCACAACCTATTATTGAGAATCATGCATCATGTTCTTCACGTCGTTTTGTAAGTATTAAGTGTAACTAGGGACGGGACGATACCACCGATATATCGGAGTACCGATACTTTTTAAGTATCGATATTTTTTTAGCGATACACGATACCGATATTTGGTTATTGATACTTTTCCTCGAAAATATCGGAGGTATCGATACTTTTCTGTCGGTATCGGAACTTTTTCAACGTAGTAAAGTACCAGCTCGGTACTGTATACATCAAGAACAAAAATTAACAACAATGACATTCATCTCAATCCCTTCTTGTGATCACCACGTTATGTGGTCGATTGAAACAAAATACACATCGCTCCTCGCCTTCATCGATACCTCCTATATCGATCATCCTATAGCTTCTATAACCTGCTGCCTGGGTACCTTCCTTCTTTCGTCACTTTGTTTATCGGAATCTTTCCTCAAGACGATTTATTTTTCACGTTCCACCCTTATTCTTTACATCACTCCACACAATGCCTCTAAAGAGTAGTGTTTGGAAATATTTCCGCAAAAACGACCAAAAGGAAGCCACTTGCAACCAATGTTTAAAAAGTTCGTTTTGAAAAAATTCAATTTTCATTCAATTAAAAAATACTGGTTTTAGTAACTGGTTTATTACTTGAGCCTTTCCATCTGCAATAGTAAGAAAACTGTGTTTTTTTAGTAAGTATCGTATGAAATATCAATATTGGAGTATCATCGATACGTTATTTTAAATACGTATTGAAAGAATATCGATACTTTCAAGTGTCGTCCTGTCCCTAAGTGTCGATGAACTAAATAGCTTAGAAAACAGCTTCATGGACCTCCCAGCTGATCTGGGGTCTATAAGTAAAACAATGGAGTTGATAGTTTAGAAATTAGTTAGTTATAATCATAACTTAGTTTTTCCGAATGATGAACCCTATTTCTATTACTTACTTTTGTATGAGAAGTTATTTCTGACAACAATCCATTCGGAAGCCGTGAATTTGTTGATTTCGAAAATGATATAAAAAATATCGTTGGCAGAAAGTATTGAATTCTTTAAAAAATGTAATTTGTCAGGTCAAAACCCCAACACCCTACTATTTCAATATAGGAATAGTATCTTTAGGTTACTCTCCGAGTCAGTTACTCTTCAATCGTAAGCTTAGAGACAAAATTTTTAAAAATGAAGACCTATTTCGATACTTTCAAGTATCGTCCTGTCCCTAAATGTAACGATGAACTAAATAGCTTAGAAAACAGCTTCATGGACCTCGCCGCTGATCTGCGGTCCATACGTAAAACAATAGAGTAGATAATTTAAAAATTAGTTAGTTATAATCATAACTTAGTTTTTCCGAATGATGAACCCTATTTCTATTACTTACTTGTAAAATGTCTTCATATTTTACAATGGTTGTTATGAAAAGGGGAGGATTGCTTGGTATACAATGTATACTATACATGCACTCATGAGGGAATGGTTGGAATAAAGAGGGTACAATTCGGTAAAATCATGAACTTTCCGATATTGTCATAAAAATCATGTTGATTGATTGATTTGTACATAGATTAATCATGAATTTTGATTAAAAAAGAAAAAAACCACAATCATGGTATTGTTCAGTGCTCTGAACACCTCAGAATTGTGTCCATTAATTTTGTTTTAAATTCCATTTCATGAACTCTAGCCGCAATTCATTTGGCCAATCAATATGCTTGTTTCGTATTTACGTCTAATTGGTGGACGTCTGTTTGACGTCACTCGAGCAAGTCTCTGTCTCGTCGTTACACTTTCGGTCAGTAGCCGTATCGTATTCCAACGAGTTATTTGACTGGTATTAGAGGTCTCCACATTCCTCTAAATACAATTATTTACTGGGTCATCAACATCCCATGTACTGCATTCCGTATCCGCAGCGCGATTCTACGGTCCATACTTCTAATACGTCAACCTCGCACGCTCATTCCCTTGGACTTCACTAGTCTTCCATCGGTTCTGGTGAGTTTGAGTGCGAACAATCCTGTGGATTTTGAAGACTGTACCTCGATTTCAGAAGCCAGGAAAATCTGATTGATTGTGTGATAGATACGGATACGGTTCTTGGATCCGCCGCCTTGGGAGATGAATCAGACGCCTTCAAGCGTCTGGGCAATCCTATGAGCGTGGCGGGCATTACCGCATTCAGCTCAATGGAAGGGGCAACTATACCGTTCCATCACCTCACAATTTTGTCATCACCATCCCGAGACATCAGCTTAGCCCAGCTATTCCGTGACTCATTCGTCGAAGTAGCAGTTACTTGCATTAATCAACCACAAATCGTTGAGAACATCAGTTCGAATCCCTGTCAGAACTATCCTTTTATTTAATTTTTTTAACGCATATACTAATTAGAGGTATTACCTGCAAACAATTAGGACAAAGATTGTATGCCATAACAAAAAATAAAATTTTTATACTGTTTGGGATAAGTTGGTTTCATTGTTAAAACCCTACTCAAACGCACAGCTATTGATAATATCGGTGTTGGAACATATTACAGTAGAAGATTTGAAAAGGTGACAGTCTCGAAAAAAGCACGAAGGAGGCGGAATTATCTTGCGAAGGGATCGTGCCTCCCCCTATCAATGTTCCCAAGCCTGACAAGCTCAAAGATGATGGGCGCAGGGGAAATGACGTTCCCTTTTAAACGAGGAATTCAATCTGATATGAAAAGAATAATGCGTAATATCGACAGTGACGAGTTCCCTCTCTGCGGCGATCCTCTTTTCTCGGTTGATACGTTTCGGTAACGTCAGAGGGTAAATGGGTCGGACGTGGAACTAATGTAATGAGCCTCTTCCTCGAGGCCGCTCATACATCATCTGGGAAGACGGGAGCGGAAGCCCCGAGACGGGATCCGAGACAACGGAAGAACCAAGAAATGGATGACCCATTACGTTCGGAGTTCCTTGAAGATACGGCAGCTCCGGAGCGGTGGTTGATGATTTCTACATTTAGGAGCTTTTATGAGTGACGGTAATCCGATAAAATGAAGTGGTTGAAAGAAAATACGAGCAAATTATTGATAAGAAAGACCGGCTTCTATAAATCATTAACTTACAGTAGCTATCGAGTTTTCCAATAAATCGTGGCTTGTAAACGGAAATCGTTGCAATATATTGGGGTGGAAGTTGTCTTGGTTGATGCTGGCCGGGAACAGTTACGGAGAACCGTGACGATATTTCAGAGCAAGTAAGGTAGCAGGCATTTATCGATGCAATTTCACTATACGGTATTGCGATTTTCTTATCATCCATGTGCCTAGTGAATCCGTCAGAACCAAAACATCGTCCTCGGGAGTTCTTGGGTGCATTCATCTTAATTTATCGTATGGCCTTGTACACCTTCAAGATAGCGAAGAAACGTATTGATGAAAATTGCAAGCATTACAGGGGACACTGAGTCCGGTTCTTATCCGATCACACTTATAAATATTTTTAAAAACTATGTCGGATCTTAATCAACATCAAAGCAACAAACACAATAACAAAGTAACAAAAATGAATCATAAAAATTAGCCTCATAAGCTGTATAGGCAGCTCTTGACTGGATTGTCAATTACCCCCTCCATTCCCCCTCTCAATTCAAAACTCAAAATTCTCGTGGTTTATCGCACAACAAGACAAGAATTAGGTTTGAAAAAAAGAGTTTTTAAATCAATTAAATTAGCTGAAAATGGTGAAGAAATCAGGATTTATCCCTATTACCATAATAGGAATGGAATGTCCTGAAATATTTTTAAATAACAAAATTGAATTTAAAAATATCTTAAATGAACAAAAAATCTTAATCGAACAAAAACAGAATGACCTAATCGGTCGAGAATTCTCGTCTCAGCAGCGATTGAAAATTACAGCCTGGCAAACTAGATGCAAATTAGAATCGAACGAAATAAGAATTGAGAAAACCGGCTGAAAATTATAGCCTGAGTTGAGTTGACAAAATTTGTTGCAAAAAACCATGTTTTTTTTTGGCATTACCCTTTTCACTTCCTCTGTTCCATCGGGAAATTCGGAATTCCCGAAGGTTGTTGCTCATCTAGAGCAAAATTTGAGTCGAGTATGAAGAATAATCATGAAATTCGGTTAAGCATGGCAGGCTTGACAGCGTAGACAAAATTCGTCACATACACACCTACATTCATACACACAACTTTCTACATACACATTTTAGTTTTTTTTCACGGATTCGGTACTAGGACAGTTTTAAACGGATCTTTATGCAGTTATTACTATAATCATTATTTACCCCACCCCTCTGAATAAATTCTAATAGGCGTCCGGCTTCCGACAAAGCATTACTTAAGAGGGAGGACCTAAAACCCCGGAGTTAGACACGTATGTTGACAAACACTGTTTGTTTTTTGCTTAAGCCGGTCAGCACTGCCAACAAAGCAACCACCTTCACGGCTACAACTTCTCGAATGGGGTTGACAGCTGGCAATTTATCGAAGGGTGTGAACATTTTTCGATAAATAGATGGAATAAGTCGGCAGGTACATCAGAATGGAGAATAGTATTATTCAATACTAAACCATTGTAATCGCTCTTGAATAAAACAATGTTAACCCCCAGTGAAAATTTCATGGTTTACGTTTCAAAGGGTGTAGAATCCAAATCTTCAATAAAAATTTTTCCGTCCGTCCGCCGTACGCCGTACGCACGATTTCTCCCAAACGGCTGGATTAAAAAATCTGAAATTCCCAGGAAAAAATCAATATTGGTCCGACAACGCCCAATTCTTTAGCCAGCACTCTCACTTAATTTAAAGTGCCGGTCTTTTTTTGAAGAACTTTCCATGAGGAATCAAATGAGCCCTTCCCCAGGTCCGTAGCTTAAACCATTCCCGATGTATGGCCCGATTTATGCTGCCAACATTTGCATCCAAATTCACTACATTACTAGTTTTTGACAGCGTTTATTACTACAACAGCGTTTTTTTGTTTTGTTTTGATCGCAGTAGCCTAGTGATGTAGTGAATGTGGAAACTGGAGTGAACTCCTAAAAGGGTTTATAGCCGATACAAGGGTTGAAGCATTCTGATATGCATGAAATGCTGCAAATTCTTTCACTGGGGTTTATTATTCAATTTAATTCATTTGGGTTGCTTTCATGATTTGAATTTCTACTAAGCTTTGGAGTGTGCGTGTTTCACAGGAGATAGAGCGATTATTGAATTTCAGAAGATATGCATAGAGCACGTAAATCGGTTGTCAACCAAAATACCTATTTGGATTGATCAGTTGATCATATTTTTGTGCCTCCTGAAATTCAATAATCGCTCTACCACCTCTGAAACACGCACAATCCAAAGCTCAGTAGAAATTCAAATCATGGATGCAACCGAAAAGAAATAATAAACCACAGTGAAAGAATTTGCAGCGTTTTTAATTGTAACTTCCCAGATGACCGCAAGCCATACCCAAAAGCCTTTCAGTTTTGATCATTTGATCTATATTTTTTCTTTCTAACGACTTTTCTCAAAAGGTTTCAATGAAGCTACCACTGAACCATGTCCAGCTCTATTGATATCAAAGTCGGAGTTGCAATCTCTGCCCGTTCGACCAAATTCCTCATAAGTCGGGGAAGTTAGCAACACATATCTGTTTCCCAAAGTTAGTCTTCCTCAACTAGTTCGAGTCGTAACAGGTTGAGTGGGGAGACCGAACAATCAGTTCGACATTTACTCCTCCCACTCACGCAGTAAATCAGGAGTGAAGCACATCCTGTCTATACTCGATCCGAGGTCGCGTCTTCGTCGATTAATATCAAAACCGACGCTACAATGCGGCCGTTTATCACTTAAACCTTCGATGGCGGGAGGCGATAGAACGTTTATCAAAGAGGCCTGACTGCTTTATAACTCCACAAGACCGATCACGTCAAGAGAGATATTGTGATTCATTCACTGGCGGAGCGGACGTCTAGTTCGCCGGATGTGGATGTTGGGTCGAAATGGATGTGACAGTGAATTTGAATTGGTTTCGCAACAATAGAAGCTTCCACGGAAACTGAGTGGCTATCTCATCTGACCCAAATTTTTCAAGCAACCTGGGGTTACATTTCAGGGGGCTACCTGAAGTTTGGTCATAGAGGTAAATAATGTATTTTATACGCGGAATGTGAAGGACTCTCCAACAGAATTGATCTAAAGGGGTGTGTGAGTGTCCAAGGATGAGAGAAAAACAGCGAATGATTCCACAAAGGTTTATTATTTCTTCCTAACTGCCCCATAAATCATTATTTTAAGAATTTTATGCTACTTATCCTAATAATAAGTATATGGTTATATACTTGCGCGGATATGCGCATAGATTTTTTTTCGTTAACCCTACAATGCCACCCCTTTCTCGGCAGCTTAATTTTGGCACCCTGAGGTCTATAGGACTCCCTCACTCACTTTTTCCCCAATTTCAAACAAATAAATAATTTTCAATCAAACAAAACATAGGTATATTTTCCTAATCTATAGTATCTCAGAAGAAAATACAAAAAAAGAAAATAATAGATTTTTATTTAAAAAAAAAAAAATAAATAATGTATTGACTGTATTGAAAGTAAAAACCCCATTTCTCTTCATGTGATAAAAAGGTAACGGAAAATTCCACTTCCTTCAAACGTAGAAAGACTTACTTATACTAAAAGATTAGTTCTTGGTAAATTGAGATTACATTTCATTAAAATTTCTTTATAATATTTATATTATAAAGACAAAGCGTAAAAATGATGAAAATTGTCCGCGCACTAGCCTTCGCATTCAAGGCATTTGGAGGAGTGATGATCATCACATACATCTGCAGGCTTGGCACAACCTTTTGGTCTTCCTATCTGCATCCCGTTTGCAGAAGAAACATCTTACTTTCTTATCGAGCATGACAACAGTGCCAGAAGGTGATGCTGGAGCAGAAGGTTTGTCTAAAATTTGCCGAATCGTTTCCTGCAGCGGTCTTGCTTTCAGAACTAATGTTGCCTCCAAAATCTTCTTCTTCCAGATCTTCTAAAAGGCTCCTAATCTCCTCTGGACTTGTGAATACTTTTTTGGACTTCATGCTTGATAGGAAACGTGGAGAATTTGACTAGAAAAATGGGGGGTCAGTTGTGACTAGAGGGAAACTGATTGCCACTTAGCTGCACATTGGGGTCCTTTAGACCCTAGACCAACTTGACGGTATCACTGTTCGAACTGTGGACACTGACTGACCGAGCAAGGTGACTTACTGGGTGTATTTAGAGAGGGAAAAGATGGGGGGTGGTTTCTTGGAAAAGCCCACTCCCATTGAAACAAAGTGCGTTGGGGTCCCTTGGACCCCAGGTGCCATTCTAGAGTTAACGTAGGCAGGTGAGTGAGAGTATAAAATCTTGAAGATCCTAAGGTGGAAATCGGATCTCGTAAGATACCCAGACGGGACTGCTCTTCGGGTTCTGTAGGATTCAAACTCACCTCAACTCACCTTCCTTTCTCACGTTGGAACTCGGCCTGGAACTGTTCAACACATTACTTCAGGGCAAGTTTTAGGGATTTATTTAGTCCTCCCGGTCTATTGATAGCCTCCTCTGTCTTTCCCGCTCTTGGCTGATCTTTCTCTGCAGGATGCCATTGACATAGACAAATACATAGGTCCAATGGTCCTCTCTTTCAAGCATATTTGCAGCATATTCTTCGGTGTCATCAAATGGCATTTCTGGACATCCTGCAAATATCTTCTCTGTGTTTCCCACTGCATTAACACGAAAAATGTGTGAAACACATAATCATCTCCTCCATCACAGTTCGGACAAGTTAGCTTATCTACTTTCCTCATTCTATGAAGTTAGGAGTAATATAGTCCGTTCCCTGAGAGGAACTGTGTTAAGAAAAAGCTCTCCATGCTTTCTCACTAATCAATTTTGAAAATATGGTATGAATTGTGCATGATATGCGCAAAGTGAAAGGTAATAATTGAGAACTGACATCACCGAAACACAGTTGAAAATTATGTCGGTAAAAAAAATTATTAAAAGGAACATGGACATGGATGTAGAACATAGAATCCAAAGAATGAAAAGCAAATTTATTTAATAAATACAATTTTTCATTTATTCATCTGTATAATGTAATAGATTATGAATTAATTCCCAAACCAAACTAAAAACATTTATTTTGCTTCTAGGTAGAATGAAAAGGTGAAATAAAGTTCCAAAAAAATATAAAAATATCCAATTTGTGAAATGTTTGAAAAATTTTAACGTTTTCCCCTAAAGCCCACTTTTTCAATTTAATTTCCGGAACCCACTAGTTATCGCGCTGGTAGCCTATGGAACCCCCCTCTACTATTAACTCGAGATAGGTACTCAAATGGAGTGAACGGATGATGTCCTGCGTGGTCTCATTTAATCTGCCCCAATAGTAATCATGCTAAAAACTGATAAATTTATTCGAAAAGTTTTTGAATTATCGGTTTTACAAACGACATTTCCAGCATCAAATTTTCCGTTTTTGATTGAAAGTGACGCCTGAATTAGAGGGGAAAATGTACCAAATGAAAGAAATTAAATTTAATATCAACACTTAAGTAGTATATATGCACATGACAACGACTGATCGCGAAGTAAAATCGTACGTTAGTATCGAAGTACACTAATAAAGAGGTGAGTAGCCTTGTGAGGTGTTGGAATGCCCCTTCCTTTTAGCTGAATGCGGTAATGCCTTCCAGTCAGAAGATGACCCAGCCGTTGAAGGCATCTGATTCATCTCCCAAGGCAACGGATTCAAGAATTGCCAACTAACCATGTCCACCACAGCCTCCAGCTGAAAATTTTTTCAAAATGATTAAATTTTGTTGGAAATCATTTTAGTACCGGTTGAAAAAACCACGGAGTGTGTCGGAAAAGTGATGAAATTCACTGGAAAAGTAGAAGTTTATATAACTTAATTTATATGAGGAATCTCCATCATTGTCGAAGGAATGATTGTGCCAAGTGGTGATTCCTAAACTTCAATAAACTAGTAGTATGTAATGGAGTCAGAAACCGCCAGTAGTCGAAAGGTTTCTAAACTTCAAAATAAAGCTGATACCTATTTCGAAAACTGAGAGGAGTAACGTTTACAGATGGCGTGAAGAAGCGTTGAGTTGAATCCGGAGAGAGAAAGATAAATAATTCTACTCCTTTACACTACAGTCGGAAATAGAATTCATGAGTCGACGTGACGTTTGGTATCGTTCATTCCTCCGTGACTGTTCTTAAAGACCAGTAACGCCACTGGAGGTTTTCATGGATTAACCTAGGACCTTAAGTTTCTCGACAAAAACAGCAAAATGACTTAATAATAACACAGCTTAATACCGATCCGAGGCGTTCTGACTCGACAAGCCGTTCCCAATGCATTGTGGTAGAGTAGCGCGACTTTTGGCGGAAGTTGTGAACTAGCAGGGGAAATCAGTAACTACAGTTGTATTTTAATTCGAACCACGCCGTGTTGTTTGGGAAACCGAGTAATTTTATCACGAGTTCAGTGTGGTTTGGATAATCTTACTAGTGTAAAGTATATAGTGAATGTACTAACGCTTTAACCAATAGACAATCTAAATTTTAGCACAGCATTCGATAGTTGATGTCTTAGGAGTACCTATACCAGGTATCTTTGACCCTGAGAGCTTTGGGCTTTGAGTGATGGATTCTAAATAGAATTAAACGAAAAACGCTGCGAATTCTTTCACTGGGGATTATTATTCAATTGGCTTGCGTTCATGATTTGAATTTCTACTAAGCTTTGGAGTGTGCGTGTTTCACAGGAGATAGAGCGATTATTGAATTTCAGGAGGCACACGAATATGATCAACTGATCAATCCAAATAGGTATTTTGGTTGAGAACAGATTTACGTGCTCTATGCATATCTCCTGAAATTCAATAATCGCTCCATCACCTGTGAAACACGCACACTCCAAAGCTTAGTATAAATTCAAATCATGAACGCAAGCCAATTGAATAATGAACCCCAGTGAAAGAATTTGCAGCGTTTTTATGGTTATCAGAATGCTTCAACCCGTGTATCGGCTACAAAGCCCTTTAGGAGTTCACTCCAGTATCCACATTACTACATCACTACGTCACTAGGTTACTGATATCAACACAAAAACAATAATAAACCAAAATAACGCGAATGTTGGCACCATAAATCGGGCCATAGACCCGAAATGGTTTGACCTACGGACCTGGGGAGGGGCTCATTCGATTCCTCGTGGTAGTGTTCTTCAAAAGGTATACATTTAGGCCGCCTTGACTTTTTTTGAGGTTTTTAGGGATTTTACAAAACTTTGACAACCCTTAAAGGGCACTTTAAATTGAGTGAGAGAGCTCGCTCAAGAATTGGGGCGTCGCCGGACCAACATGGATTTTTCCTGAAATTTTCAGCTTTTTTGCTTCAGCCGTTTGGGAGAAATCGTGCGTTCGGCGTACGGCGTACGGCGGACGGACGGAAACATTTTTATTGCAGATTCGGATTCTACACCAATTGAAACGTAAACCATGAAATTTTCAGGGAGGGTTAGAATTTTTTTTTCAAGAGCGATCACAATGGTTTATTATTGAATAATAAACCAAAGGGGATTGGTAGATCACGGAATGACTACATATTATTAATACAATCCATGCTTCAATAGAAACATCCGTAGCTACCCGTCAAGACTTCTCCAATTTTCACGATTTCCACCATTAACGCCATTATCTAACATGAGTAGATGAGGTGAGAAGGGTTGAGAAATTAGCCTGTGTTGGACGGCGGAACTCCTTGATAATTTTACTACCGCTCTCTTCAAAATATGTCCAGCAGTTAACCGTCTAATGGGAACGGAAAAAAATTCAAAATTTGATTTTCGGGTTCTATGCATTGTGAAATGTAAAACAGCAATTTTCGAGAGGTGTTGCAATGGTTTTTTCTGGGCCGATTAGGTACTGAAATGAATAAACTAACAGATATAAGAAAAAACTGAGTTTTACATGAAATTCAGTACTGCGAGGTGATGTAATGGTTTAGTTGCCCCTTCCGATGAGCTAGATGCATTGATAATGCTCCGCCATGCTCAGAGGATGATCTAGATGCTTGTAGGCGTCCGATTCATCTCCCAAGGCGACAGATTCCAAGATAAAGGGGACAACTAACCATATCCATCACAGTACCCAATTGAAATTCGACATCAATGGACTCTATGTTCGTTGTCAATCTCAATATTCACCTGAGAAGGATTGTGAGTGGGCATTTTCCACTTTGTTGGGAAAATATGTTCGCTAAAATAACGTGACTTCAAAATGATGTCGTCGAAAATACGTGAACCGCGATTTTCGGGCTGTCTTGGTGTGACCTTTTTCCGAAGGGTTTTCGGCAGTTAGCACCGGGCTAAAGCCAAGCTGGAATTCAACAAAAACAACCAAATCAGTTGTCGATGATATGAAAATTATTGATGGGCTGAGCTGGTGTGAGGATTGAGTTTAGATAGAACAGATGACTGAATCAATACATCGACAAGAAGAAAAGACGAAGCTCGTTGCATATAAAGCATTTCCATATTAAAACAGCGATATTCTTTTTATGAACACTACTGGCCTGGTTTCGGTTGGGTAATGTTGATGAAATTCAGTATCATTCCCTCTACATGAAATATGTACAAGCTTTTAAGCGATTCTCTTTCGTTTAGAGATGGAGTAGAAAAAAGTAAAGAGCTCGGAAAAACGGTTTTGCATTATTGAAGCTACTGTCCGGTATGAACACAAACTTCGATCAGGGATGTGAATGTCGATCCATTAATAACAATTAGAGGGAGGTCGAACAGGAGGTGAGAGAGGGAGGGGGTTGAGGGTACGGTAAATAAATGGGCTGCCGACGCGCGACCCGATAATTGGGAGCACATTATCGGGAGAAGTCGGCGAAGCTCGGTATTGTTCGGATGAGTTACTACGACAGCGATCAAACTGGAGACCCATTCGGGAAAAGGCTTCAATCAGCAGCCTGGGGGTCAATCGGGGGCCATCAGCTGGAAGCGAATCAGTTGTCGAGGAGGGTTTAATAAGTCGTACAAAGAGGTGAATCCTCCCCACCATCCCGCCGCTTTTGGGGGAAAACCTTTCACGTCAATCCCGACTGAAGAGTCGGGTTCCCGCGAAATCCTCAGATTGAATTGGGGAGTTTGTTTGCTGTTAGCTTTGTGGTTTTCTCCCGGCTTTGCTGTTTGTTCCTGGTCGAAAAAGGGAGGGATTCGGTCGCCGCGTGCTGATCTACTGAGGATTCAGCGAATCAACTGTGAAGTACCCGGCAGACCCGAAATTGCTTCCAGCAAGCCATTAACCAAGAAAACACTAACATCTCCCATCACCCATTTATTTCTAAATATCAATCTATATGACCAGCAAAGAGTTTCCAAAAGATGTAGACCTGGGGTGCTCAAACTTAAACTGCTGGCGATCTACCTTAATATTTTTAGACTACTTCATCGACCCTGAGAGGCTGCAAGTATGTGTGATGCAGGGTTGACGTAGATACACGATACACCCTACCGACCTAGCACATATAGATATTAGCTTTCCGCACAATTTACATTATTTTAGTCTAGGTTTGGGTTAGGTTTACTCAAGTTCTTCTCTACAATATCAATGAAAAACTTCTAGTTATTCAAAATTGCGACTCTATTCGTTGTTACAAAACAAAAGAGTTACATATGGTGTTAAACGTAACTAAGGAGTGACTTTGGATGTTGAAGCGTGGCACTGCATGTCTTAAGCATACTTTTCATAAGATGGTACGTAACCACCGAGTGCTAATCGCAAGCATGATGACACATGATCGTCAGTTAGTCGATTGCGATATTTTGACTTAATTATCTTCATTTCAGATAATGCAGACTCGCAAAGGTAAGTTGAACCAAACATTGCCGTCAGTTGAAGGGAGATTTGTCTTAGATTCGGATATTTATCTTCAGATATAAAACACCAATTTGTATCAGATGCTGTAGCTTTGAGATGTATATCTGATATAATCTGCACCAACTCATTTTCAACAGAACATGAGTTCATATTAAACTGACTTGCTACTTCAGTAGCTAATTCCTGAATGTTTTTGCACGAAAAAGGATAACTCATTCATGATGCTATATTCACCAATTTAATGCAATCATAAAAGCGCATTTCGAATTGTCCCAAAATATTTGATGATTCAGCCTCATACGTATCCTAATTCAACTGAGGAATCCTTGTTTTCGAAGACGGAAAATGTTTCAGATCCTTTCTTTTCAGTTGATCTATCATAAGTTGCAATTTACTTTTGAATACGTTTACTGTGCTAATCATCTCAATAATAGTTTTTCCTTTACCTTGAAGCTAAAAGTTAATGGTGTTTGAGTGCATTGTGTTGTCAGTCAAAAATGCCAAATCATTCAGCCATTTTTCGATTTCAACATCCCAGTGTGATCATTTCTTTTCGCGTTTCTTTGATAAAGCCGCCTTTTACGGCAAGCAGTGTTATTACGTAATAAATTTTTGTTTTTTAGTTACCTATTTATTAAAAAAATTTTCTTCTCGACATCTACTCAAAAAGCACTCGCGATCGACTGGTCTTTTGCGGTTTTCCTTTCGTCAATTACTTTTCATTCTGTTGGTTTCAATTTGCTATTTTCGTGTCTGCTATTTCGGCTTTACCTACGAGGCGGATGTGCCCTAATATTACTGATATCAGTGGCCTACTGACTAAAATAAATATTTATTTATTTTCGGCACAAAATATAACATAAGAACGGATGTGAGAATTTATCTATCGTAATAATGAACAAACTCCATACATTTTGAATTTCGAAGGGAAGCGGAATTGCCGTTTCTTTGGACAAAGCGTTATCATTGAATTTTCTAACAGAAAGAAAACTCTTTGTTGAAATAAACGCTAAAGCTGGTGCGGAAGGCATGGGTAAATGGTTTTATAAAATCATCCGTAGAATTCCACACTCAGCTTCCCACAATCACTCAATCAACCCTTCTAGTTTACAAAGTATTTTCGGATGACCCTTGACAATTTCATGAACATTTTGAACCGTACCAGAGGGCACGAAATAAACCATTCTTAATATTGTTATTATTAATCTTATTAATCGGTCGTCTAATCAACTCGGTGGAATTCGCCGGAGCAGGGCGGCCGTAGTGTAAACACTTCGAACAAATTTCATTGATGTTTGGTCTTTTGTTAATTGCTCGATGTCGGTAGTCAACCGGGCAGAGAAAAATCGGCCGAATCCCAGTGTTAATATAAATGGAGCCTTAGATATATCTAAGCTTATATTTAAGCTTTTGGCAACAACTGAGGAACTAGTACAATTTTGAGCGTTTTCGGGATTATATTTATATTTATATTATATTTATGACAAAGTCAAGGTCTAGAAGTCAAAGCAAAGTAACAGACACACTGATTAGCTGAATGACCTTTGTGGCTCATCCATTTCCTGATCGATGTGTGATTTACTTACAAGGGTTATTTAATATTGAAATTATAAGCCTAAACAATAGAACAAATAAAATTTCTGGGGCTCTAGGGCATTCAAGTGAAGAATGAGGATCTGTTTATTCAATTATTTACTGTAAAATAAATTTGAATATGATTCACACGGGAAAACGCTTCCAAACGTTAGTTGACAGTTTTGAGACGAGTCAGGGGAATTTCCCTCAGAGACGGGAAGTGCGAGCGTACGCTGTTATCGAGTGTTTTCGAGTCATTTGCTTATTAAATGAACCTCCCAATCGATAACTATCCTGACCTCCTTAGCAACAGTTTTTTTCATCAGCTAAATGCTTCACTTCATTCAGAACTTCAAGGTTATCAACAAACTTCCCCGTCAGCAGTTCAGATAACGTTGCCGACCGGATGATAATGTAATTCGTGTTACTCAACGGACCAGGAAGTTATCTCGCAATTTAGATAGTTAACACAATGGGAGCCACGAAGAAAAGTGTTGTTTAAAGGAAGGGGGGTGGAGAGGGCATAAACAATCCATTTTGCAACACTGCAATAAAAGAAAAATATAGGTCCTAGGATGCCAAGATTGAATTATCAGGAATGTTTTACAAGATTCTGATATATATATATTTTTTATAATTAAATAGCATCGGCTTTTATTAAACCATTAGCCAAGTATAATATAGGGGTAAATTATTTCAAATTATTTTTGACAGTCTATGGTTTGTACTCTATTCTGTTTAAAAAAGCATACATTTCTCGATAGACTCTATGGTTTACTGATGATATTATGGTTTCCATTGAGAAAGGCAGAGGAAGTTCGAATGCTGAAACTGAATTTGTGCAGAGGTCTTCTTTTTTCTTTCAGTGTAGGACACGATATCAATATGTGCTGCATATCTTCTTCAGAATCGGAGCAAAAACGGCAGTCCGATGAGGTTTCTACTCCAATTTTATGCAAATACGATTTTGTTATGCTCGTTCCACAACGGATTCTGGAGATACATTTGTAAAATTCTCTGGACTTTCCCGGGAAGCTGGAGAACCAAGGCTGTCTAGGTGGAGTCGGAAACATGTTTATGTACTTTTTACCGGCATGGTAGTCTTTATATAATACACCCCACTGGGATTGGGCAGCTTTTTTTAAATGTCTGTGTAGATCAGAGGGTGGGAGGACATGGTCCACTGTTTCATCCGTGTTATTTATGGCATTTTTGGCGAATTGATCTGCACATTCGTTACCGTGGATCCCAATGTGACCCCTTATCCATACAAAGTGGATTTCTTCACCTCGAGCTTTCAGAAAGCGTGCATCCGTCAGGATCTTCCTTTCTAGGGCATTTATAGAACTTGTTATGTCTGATATGTTAAAACTGTAGTTGAACGATCTAAAAGACTGCCTCAATAGCTCTTCTAAAAGCAGCCATCTCCCTGCTCTAGATATAAATTCCGTTGTTTCTCAGTTTTCGATATATGTTAAGGATGCCTCACCTGTTTAACCTCTATTTCAATGTATAATCAATATGTATATTCAATGTATTATGCATGGTATAACAACGGACTTATTACGGCATTATTACCTAATTTTGTTGTTGTTTCAGGTGTATCTGGGAGCGACGAATCAACCATGCGGTAAGCGATAATATTATCATCACTTGGCATATTAGCAATTCGAATGTTATGGTGACAGTGATTGTTGAATTGATCTAATCAAACTAGATATGGAATCAAATTTTGCAGACTCGGGCTGTAGAAGGGTAACAATGTCTTGGTGAGTGAAGTAGGTACCAATGCCTTCCAAACTTCCTCCGGCTTCGTTGCTGATCATCTCGCAAACCGTGAGAAAAACTGATGTACTGATACTGCTGATATTGCGAGAAAATAATTAATTTTCGGAACTTTGAATTTTTGAGAAAGCTTCACCAGGTATGTCAACAGTCATTCCAGTGAAACTCGAGCCACAAACTAAAAACCTCGAAGTAAATAGTCGAAAGCTACGAAAAAATAGCTTTAAAAGTTGAGGAATCCTGAAAATTTTTGGTCATAGAAGTGTTTGCTCAAAAAAGCGAATACCAGTGTAACATTTTTTTATAACACGAAAAAATGCATCGTGAAATAAAAAATTAAGTATAATAGGCAGTTACTGATCCCCATCATTTAAGATAATTGTCCAGAGATCAGGATTATCTGACGAAACAGTCGCAAATAAGAAAATCTGTAACCAAATTTTTAACGCCTAATATATTGGCAACTCGAAATGTTTTCCTCGGTAAACAAACAACCAACATATTTTTAGTTTCTTCCTTTCCCCTTTACCGTTGCACTCCGAATAAGTATACAAACAGCGCAAAGTGAGATTTCTAATGCTTATCACGTACAACGATAAGAAAACTCCACCTCTTCCCGACTCTTGGGAAAATTTAATTTTCCGCTCTACATGAATCGCCCAACTCCCGATGGAAAGCTCTCGGTTCATTAGCGCATACCTGATCATCTGCGCCTAACACATATTTCACCTTTCTGGCCCCTCTGCCCCATAAATACTCGTTTATGTTCATCTTTGTTCTCTGGCTGTTCGTGGAGCTATTCAAACGGCTCCAAAAATGTTTAAATACTAATTAAAAAATGTTCTTCGAAAATCGCCGCTTTGAGACATTCCGAATCTAATAATTTGTTTTAAAGCTTTTCTCATTTTCCACCTTTTAAGATTCAGTTAGAAATCACTTAAGTTTCTATAGGGTGTATCAGATAGCGTGCGCATTACTTAACCCACATATTTTACAACCAATTTCCAACAAAAAGTGCCTCGTTGCAATTTTTCATCTCGCTTAGTTTTTGAGTTATTTCACTTCTAACATTTATGTGTGTTGTCGACCTTGCCTCAGCAAAACGGCTATAACTCACATACAGCATTAAGTAAAGTAAAAGTTAACGATACCGTAGGTAAGTGCATACAATTTCCGATATTTCAAGCGCCAAACCGATTTTTTCGCTCTACAAAGCAAACTTCAAGAAAATTTGAAAAAAGAAGGTGTTTCAAACGTTCAGTACTCCACTCTATCGTGCATTTCATCAGATACCTACCTGTAGCTTAAAAAATGCGCCAAAAGGTCAGCTTTTGAATGGTATATCAAAAACAATTTTTACTATTTATTTAGTTGAGAAAACCTCATTTGAATGCAAAAAAAAAAACAGCGAAGCAAGTCGAGGTTTTTGACGCTTGGTAATGGGTTTCAAATAAGTAGGCATTTTTACCGATAAAATTAATTTGTTTATCTTCTATGATGTAGTTTTAAATTTGTGTAAGCATTATCCAATGCGTAATTACAGTAAAATTTCAAAATGACCTCCATTTTGTTGAATGCACAAATCTGTCCTTTGAAATTCCCCCAGAGGTCCATCGGAGTAAAGTCAGGACTGCACTAGTTAACATAAATTACCTATTTCCTGCTGTTTTCTCATTCCTTTTCCAGGGCACTAAGGATTTTATGGAATGGATCGAGGAAATGTTCTGGTGAGGAGTGCGATTGGGGAATCCATGGTGTACCGAGCCATGTTGGAACAGAGATGATGAATTATTGAAAAATATTTTTCATTCAATTCTAAATATTTATTATTAAATTATTGAAAAAATACAAAGCGAAGAGTGCTGAACGTTTGAAGAACCTTTTTTTCAAATTTTCTTGAAGTTTGCTTTGTAGAGCGATTTTTCGCCAACTTGATGTGAGCAAAAAAATCGGTTTGGCGCTTGAAAGATAGGAAATTTAACGCACTTTCCAACGGTATCCTCAAATTTTACTTTACTTAATACTGTATGTAAGTTATAGCCGTTTTGCTGAGGCAAGGTCGGAAACACGAAAAAAAAATCTTAGAAGTGAAATAACTCAAAAACTAGGCGAAATAAACCTTATCTGATACACCCTGTATAATGGGAAGTCTTAGAGTGAACGCACAGCCGGTACGACGATAGGCTGGCGGCAGCCCAAATAGTAGTTGATTGATCTCACAAGCTTCAATTCAGTTGGGTAGGACGTATGGAAGCACAATTTTTTCCTGTGTTCTTATTTTATATGTTAAATTCCCAACTGGATTTTTTTGTTTCCGTCTTCGACACTACCATTTATCAGCGTAGGAGTTTATCTAAGACTGAAATAATAAACTTTTGTGCAATCATATGCAACGGTTTTTAACTTAAGTTTAATGAAAGAAAACTTGGGAGTAGTTTGGAATTTCTTCGTGAGAATGTGTGTGAAGCACCGAGTTCGTTGATTAATAGATGAGGTGGATAAGTGAAGGATCGGGTATTCAGCTGGCAAGTGAAACTCGTGTGTTTTTTTCTTCGACTCCCATTTTCAACTTTTCACTTGAACAAAAATCTCTTAACCCGGCGAAACGCGGCGGTCGAGTTGCTCTCAAGTCAGCGACTTTCGACTTTTGATGGAGGGCCAACCAACTCTAGTATAACGGAGTTCACCTTTGCAGCGGAATTTATTTACTCCTGGCCGCTCTGAACGATTTGATTTCAGAATCACATCATCGTAATTGATAATCCGAGTCGATGGCGCTTCCATCAACTTCCAACCAACTAATAACTATGTTATATTTATAGGTACGTTTGTCGCTGGCTACATTAGTTAATCCTATCTCAGTTGACACCTAGTATGAATTGATGCAACCTGATCGCTAGCCCCCCCCCCCTGACTTTCCTAGTTAGAGCTAGAATAATTTCTGAAAGTTGGTCGAAGCAACAAAGCTCGTTCCTAGATATTAGTGGAGAATGTTGTCTACCTGTCTAGATATATGGTATTATAGATACAGATCAGGGATCAGGGATTCTTTAAAAAATCCTATTTATTCCTAAAAGTTTTTCGAATACTCACGTGAATACATCAATATTAGAAAAACTTGGGGAATGAAGGGAGTTGATTATGAAAAAGGCTGAGGAATGTCCCATTGGAACTTTCTCCTACTTGGGAGATTTATGAATGGTCCCCCTCCTCGAAAGAAGGTTGATTTGTTTACGAGAGGCTGTCCATTATAGACTGCTCTTTTCCCTCTCCAGCAAGCAGATGGGACAATTTATCAGGCCCAGTGAGAGCGAGAGGAATGGTATGGCACAACGCTCAGGGGACCTTGTTCGGAAATTACCTTGCAAGGTACGTGCTCGGCGAGGCGCTGCAGATTAAGTCAAACCTTCTGTTAGTTATACCAACGAAGGATGTTGGTTCCCGAATTTGTAACAACTCTCATACACATTATTGGGGTACAATACCCAGTGATGGAGTCTCATCTCCTAAGCACCCTGGGAGAATCCCATCTGCTGGGGTATGCTTGGGGGTTTAGGGGTAACCCCACCTAGAAAGCTAGTCTAAATAATATACTTGCTGACTTGTTAGTAATGGTAGGTTTTTGAATCATAATAGGTGTGTAATACGTAATACCTAATTTACTACGTATGTAGATATTAATCGCTGAATCCAAAATTGTGGTCAAAAGTTGAAATTAGTTTTCAAGTAGAGAAAAGTGGATTCTAATAGCACAAACGTGGTTTGCTTAAAGACTAACCTTCAAAAAATCTTAGGAACGGGTTAAGGTAGAAAAGTTCGGTTACCAACATCTTGCACTTTTTTCGGTCTAGTTGTACCCAAAAACATTTTCAAGTTTTAAGCGCGGAGCACCCTGTACTTTATAGAACTAAAGTTTTCTACAATCCACCGAAACACCTCGGCGGACGTGCTAAGTTGTACGTACATGTCGGAATCAAAACATTTCGATTCACCTGTTGAAAGATGAGCGGAATAACGACGGGTTCCCCGATAAACTCAACACTTCGGCAAATCCATCGGAATGTTCGAGCCCCTTCAAAGAACTTTTAAAAGCCGGCCATCCATCCTCATACATCATCAACTTCTGCTGCTCATCGCTCAGCCGACCTAGTGAATTCAGACAGGCGGAAAACGAGCCGGGGGCGCCAAATGGTCGAATCAGCGAATTTAGCTAACGAAAAATCTATTCGCTCGGGTAAGCGGAACCCTTTTGTTAGGCTTCTATTCAATGCGCTGACTTCGCTGGTTCCATCTATCACCGGGGTATAAACCATCTCACGCTTCTTGCCCCCGACAAATGCAACTTGCTCAACAAACTGCTTGATCGTTGTGAGGATCATGTAAGTGTTTCAGTCCCTTTAATTTTTATCTGGAATTATCTCACAGCTTACGAAAATATTTTCTACGGGAACAAAACAAATTTCGATTTTATAGGTCTTATGCTGTTGATTTTTAGGGAGTCCCTCTGATTCAAGCGACTGACGTCATCGTAGAGGGTGGCCTATTAGAATCGATCCGAAAACCAAACATGAGAAGAAAAATAATTGAATACTATTTCAAACCAATCCAAGACCGAATCCGTGGGAAAACTATAAACGTACGAGTGGAGGTATATCCCCAACCGATATTGGTTTGATTGAATTTTTTCAGTTTTCCTTCTTACTTCACTTACATTGATTTTACAATATTTTATAATATTTATTTTATAATATTGATAATTTACTTCCCTGGATCCTGTACATAGTTATTATCATGAATAACGTTTCATTGAATTTTTGAGAGGTTGAATTACCTACAAGTAAACTTGTAGTAGAATGAAATTCAATAATGAATTATTATTCATTGGACTCATACGTAATTCGGATTAAAGTTTGAAGAAAATATCGATGACCAATATACCGAAATAACGATATTTTCCTTGGATATATCGATTTACTAAAATTATACTTTTTAAGAATATCAATATTCGATATATCGATATTATTCGCCGATGTTAACATCCCAAGTACAATTTGCATTCCAACACGCACATTTCTTGAAATTTTCATCAAAATCATATGGAAGTTGTAAAAATACAGTTTATTACAAGGATCAGTGGACACGTCCACACTTGCTCATACCGAAAGGTATTCAGAATGGTTTGAATCACCGTTTGTGAGTGGAAATTTTGATTCCGTGCAAGAATGTCTCCTGAATCTAACAACATACCTATTTCCCTTAAAGATAGGTTCATACCACCCACGGACTACGTTTGGCGATTGGGGACATCAAGGGGCTAGACCTACCTCACCTTCAAGACCTGGCGGTCGTGCGGGTACTGTATAACCACTTCGCCGTCTCGTACCAATTAGGTACTGGTGCTTGGAGTTCTCTCTTGGTTGGACGGTGCCGATTGAAACTCAGATTATCAAGAGTAAACGGTTCCAAATTTTATTGATCTTCTCGAGTCGTTCAATTGATTGATTGTTGTAAAACAAACAGGAATGAAAACAGTCGAATTTTTTAGAGAGGGATTAAAAGTTGGGCCTGCCATTTGCCAAAGAACGGACCCTGGGCAGAGTTATGAAACGGTAAGAAGTAGTGTTGTATGAAGTGAAGTTGATTGAAAGGAAGATGGGAAAACACGTTGATCAGGCGATCAACTTTCAAGTTGGTTGTACTCTTAGGATAGTCGGTAGAGTATGTTTCGTGTATGGATTAACGAATACCCAATTTTAAGTTACATAACTTAGAGAAATTAAAGCTCCCCTAGTTTCCATATTCAACAGTCGGGGTTGGTATCATTCGGTTCGGAAAAGGATAAATTTTTAAAAATTCCCCTTCGAAAATCTTTCCTAGATTTTGTAGTGTGAGAAGAGAAAACCATGCAAGAGTAGAACTGTGACGAACGGGTTGTTGATAATTTCTGTTCAGTTGATTGAGGGTTTTGATGGTTTTAGAAGGTTTCAGATGAAAATAAAGTACATATCCGGAATCTGCTATGAATTTTCCATACGAAGCGTGTCTTTTAGAGAAGTTTGAGTAAAGTAGGTGATTACTGCAGAATCCGTTGCATCCATTGGTTGGATAGGGGCTGTACCGTGGACAAGGTATACTGAAGCACTTAAACCAAGTCAATGCTGAACGTTTATTTAGTCGAATCTCCGAAAAACACCCTCGATCAGCATCTACGTTACTAGTTTTCACCTATCACCCGTGAAAAATGAACTCACGCAGTTTTTAGAGTTCAGGCGAGGTCGCTTCCGATCAGCAGAGTCCGCCCAAACGGTATTTTTTGCCCTGATCCAAATAGAAAGCTGAAATTTTGATGGTATCTTCAGTGGTTCTTTCTCGATTGATTAGAACAGAAAGTAGATCTTCAGCTGACTCGGGTGATCAAGAGCAAAACGAGCGACGATATTAAAATACCTACAATGGTACAATATGCGTTATGGGGACACGACTTAGAAATCTACGAATTCCGTTGAAATTGCATCAACTGGTCGTGGCTCACATGGGAGTTTTTCCTAGATTTCATTTCTTTCTTGAAGTGGGGTAAGAAACGTAGATTCAGTGAAGTTTTCTTCTTAGTGGCTTGTGTTCAGGGCATCTGGACAACTTCGCGATCCCTTCGATAGCTGCTCAAGCAAGAATCAATCCGATGTTATTCTTTTTTTCAATCAGTCAAGATTTTAGTTGACTATTTAAACTTATTCCAGCTTATTCAGTTTTGATTATGAAAAGGAGTGTATAGAGGAGGTAATATCGATAAATCCTCATTTCTTCACCATTTCAATATATTATTATTCACTATTTCCAACCTTTTTTTTCGACTCCAATTTCGGAAAAATTTTGAATTTGCTGTCAGGAAGTGCTTTAATGTCACATTTTCAGAAAATCGAAATCAGTATCAAGTTATACAGTTCTGTCTTATTTCCTGACTTATGAAGATTAAGAAGTTGTTTATTTTAGCTATCAATTTCATTAATTAATTTTCAGTTCGTATGTGCTTCCACTAGTTTCGCACTGGCCCTGACTAGACATACGGAGCCGAAATTTTAAATGAACTTTGAGATATCTAGAATTGATTTACATGTTGTGGAAGCACACTGATCTGCTGACGACCCTTGTGGATAATTTGTTTCCTAATCGAGACAAGGTGATGAAATATGGAATGAGCTCTTTTCAAGTCATGAAATTAGCTTCAGGAGCATCTCAGCTTATTCGGGACTCGTGCATCTTCAAGTAAAAGTCTTGAAGAGTCTACATATTGAATGACAGATTCATAACGCACACAACCCAGCGGTGAAACATGAAATATTCACATGATACATGTTAAGATGAACCGTTCTGTAACAATTTGCAGCGTTTCCCAACACTATCCCAACAAGTTGCCGACGATGTTGTATATCCCAATTGGAACATTAAAAGTAAGAGCTTGGGGTTTGGGTTATTAATAGTTGATCGATAGGCAAGTAAACGAGGTTATCTGCCCAACCCGGCGGAAGTTGCTCCCACGACGTCCATCAAGAAAGACGTCATTTTGAATATCAGCTGTGGGCTCCGTCGGATGCCTTGCGTGCCGCAGCAACGTCATAAAAATTGAATTTAAATATAGAATATAAAAATAGAAATTCGATAAACACAACACGGAATATCAGATGCCAGTCAGTTCGGGAATTCATGAAGTGACAGGGGCCAAACGAGGGACTATTTTTGGGACATTGTCGGAGATGAAAAGATATTCAATACATTTAGATATTTTGTGGCGAAACACGAGCGGAAAAATGGGGCTAGAGGACTGATTTTGATAACATTTGAAGGGAAGTCATTGGCAAACTGACGTAATTGCCATTTGTTCTCAAACTCGTGTTCTCTACAGGTTTTTGATTTTTCAATTTTTAGATAGATGAACCCTTAAATGTAATCCATTTGGGTTGATTGATCAAGATGCTTAGATTACTGCCACATATAGGATCGATGTTGGAATTCAAGCCTAATTTCGTTAACTTTGGTATGGTAGTTTCAGAGAGTTTCAGACGGAGGACGGACGGATTTTTGGTTTATTATTTTCCATATTAAACCTTTGTAATTTAACAAGAAAAACAATTTTCAACACCCCCTCGAAAGTCCTAGGTCCACCGTCCGCAGCTTGTTTCTGGAATTACTGGCACAAAGTTTACGAAATTCGCCTCAAAAGTCCAAAAACCAATCGGGGATGTACTTGTGTTCTCGGCAGCTTGATCAATCCACCCTAAGGGATAACATTTAAAAGTTAATCTATAAAAAACGCTGCACACAAATATTATCAACTGATCAATCCAAATAGGTATTTTGGTTGAGAACTGATTTAAGTGGTCTATGCATATCTCCTGAAATTCAATAATCCGTCTATCACCTGTGAAACACGCACACTCCAAAGCTTAGTAGAAATTCAAATCAAGAATCATTGAATAATAAACCCCAGTAAAAGAATTTGCAGCGTTTTTTACAAGAGCGATTACAATGAAAAAATATTCTATTTGAAAATTTTAAATTTAAAAGACGGAGCACGCATGAACCTTTAAAGGGCACTTTAAATTACGTGAGAGCTGCTGGCTAAATAATTGGGCCGTCGTCGGACCAATATTGATTTTTCCTGAAAATTTCAGATTTTTTGCTCCAGCCGTTTGGGAGAAATCTTGCGTACCCTTTAAGGGTTGTCAAAGTTTTGTAAAATCCCTAAAAACCTCATAAGAAGTCATGGCGGCCTAAATTTGGACTTTTTCTGAAGAAAATTCCATGAGGAATCGAATGAGCCCCTCCCCAGCTCCGTAGCTCAAACCATTCCCGATGTATGACCCGATTTATGGTGTCAACATTCGCGTTATTTTGGTTTATTATTGTTTTTGTTTTAATTGCAGTAACCTAGTGATGTAGTGAACGTGGATACTGGAGTGAACTCCTAAACGGGTTTATAACCGATACACCGGTTGAAGTATTCTGATAACCATAGAAAAACGTTGCAAATTTCTGCATTCTTTCACTGGGGATTATCATTCGATTGGATTGCGTTCACGATTTGAATTTCTACTAAGGTGATAGAGCAATTATTGAATTTCAAGAGGCACACAAATATGATCAACTGATCAATCTAAATAGGTATTTTGGTTGAGAACAGATTTACGTGCTCTATGCATATATCCTGAAATTCAATAATCGCTCTACCACCTGTGAAACAGGCACACTCCAAAGCTTAGTAGTAATTCAAATCATGAACGCAACCCAATTGAATTATAAACCCCAATGAAAGAATTTACAGCGTTTTTTTATTCAAATAAAAATTCTTTCCATGAATCGAATGAGACCACTCCTGGTAATGTACGATCATCCGTCCAGGCACAAATGGCAGGTCTATCAACAAACGCGTGGATGCTCAAACCAGTTGCAAGGTGGATACTATGGCCTTCAAACGTAAACCAACAATTTTTTAGGGGCTGAAAAAAACATTTTCTCTTCGGTCGGCTACAAAGGTTCATTTTTGAAAACAATAAGCCAAAAATGTTTGTTATTCGATTACAAAATCTTATTGTTGAAAGTGATGAAATAAAATTTGCACCAATTGCAAATTCAAGCTAAGCTTCCACTATGTACAGGTTGAGCCAAAAACTTGAGTAAGCTACCCTCGTAGTTTCCATCTAACGTGGCAGATGTTCCATCAAAATGATGAGTTTATGTCCATTGTCCCTTTGCGACAATGAAGATATCTGGAGGCCGAGCCCGGTGCTGGGTTTAAAAGCTTTGTCAAGCATTATCGTGTCACATCCCGCGGCGCTCCCCCGTTCAATCAAACTAATCCTGGAGTCCGCCATCAGATAAACCGATACCTTATCAACCGGGAGAACCCACTAGGCTGATCTCACGAGCTCAGGCAGATCAGAGCGTAATTGTAACCCTATATATAGGTATTTAGGTATAGCATCCGCCAACAACATTTTCAATCAGTTTGCCTTCCGACTCCCTTTCTGTCCTTAGCGGAGGGGAAGACTCAGCCTGTTGAGGTCTATTAGCTCTTTACAGAGGAAAATCCGCTGCACCTATCAAAGCTGTCATTGATTCCCATTTCCTTTCACCTCGGGGTTTGCTAACATTCCTTCTGCTCTGTCCAACTAAGATTACTCGCCGTCTCTGAAATCAAGTTTCTTTTTCCAATGAAAAAGTTTTGCAATAACATAAACTCCTAATCATTCACGGACCGTTTGGATCCAAGTCCAATCCGACGAGAAACTTGCAGTAGGTTGTCCAATGGTTCTTTCTCAATCTCCTTATTTCTGATTCACCATTTCAATATTGTGTTTCGAATCGAAGTAGGTTTTTTGAAAAGTCTGGCAAAGTAATTGGGCAGTATCGCTTCATTACCTGTAACAGGGACGTATTGAGTTTGTTTTAAACAAAATTGGATTCAAATTTTTGAAATTTTATTGTACCAAGTAATAACTTATTAACAATATTATATTGAAAATAGAGATAAATATTCAAAACTAAGATACATCACTGAGTTTTGTCCTTTCTGACTGATGGTTCCACTCAACTGCTTCACAAATAGGCAAGATCAAGTGGTTTGGTACGCTTTAGTCTTCTGTTGATGTCACTTGTGTCAAGAAGATGATCAGCTTCCTCGTTGACGTGATATCTTAGCCGTTGGAGATGACTCATAGCTTGTCGCTTTATAGCCTCGCTAACTGTTTCGACCTGAAGTTCATGATGGAGACGTTCATTTCGAAAGTACCATGGTGCATTCACAACAGTTCGTAGCACATTATTTTGAAAACGTTGGATATCTCGATTTGATTGAGCTGTACAGCCCCACAGCTGGGCTCCATAGGTCCAAACCGGTTTCAGGACCTGGTTGTACAGGGTTAGCTTATTCTGGATCGATAGCTTCGACCGTCTCCCCATTAGCCAGTACATTTTCCTGAATTTGAGTAGGAGTTCTCCCTTCTTTTTCTTAACATGGGCTCTCCACCTGAGCATCGAGCGTCATACCGAGGTATTTAGCTTCGTTAGCATACGGAATAACCTTGCCATTTAGATAAACCGGTACATGGTCAATTTTTTTGTTAGTGAAGTCGACGTGTACCGATTTGTTTTCATTGATTCTGATTCTCCATTTCGCTGCCCACTGTTGTGTGCAGGATAAGGACCTTTTTAACTTTGTGATGGATTCGATATTATTTTCTCCAACTGCCAGAACCGCGGTTCTGGATTCGAAATTATTGAATACGATATAGAACAATAATATAGATAGATAGATAGATAATTTATTCAGTCAATGAATAAAATTGATACAAGTGCATACATGTAGATGATACAATTTTAGACATGAGCTATTCAGCTTTAGGTTACCGTATCTACGACAGGCTAGGCCAATGTTGTTGGGGAATGTCTTCTCGATTCACTCGTAGTTCAAACTTGAAGGCATTTTGGCAAATATTTTCGCCGAATACAGAGTAAACCATTTTCAAAGTTATGGTTAGTCTCGAAAAATCGATACTAATATTTATCAAGTTAATGATACTTTTAAAAATACCTTTCTGGTCAACGTTTTATTTACCATGCACTCCTGCGTACGATATAGCGCTCAGGGCTTCAAACAACGACTTTCTGGTTTCGGTTTGAGAGGGTCGTTTTTTGTTTGATTCAGATAGAAATTAGTTCCCTGAGTGGAATTAGGCCACTCGAGTTATACAATCATACGTTGGTTCACTGTTTGAAAAACCGGTTATGTAGACGGTCGGGCAGCAAAGCCCATTCAACTGGAGATCTGAGCTGGAAAGCATAGCGGCGGTAGCTCAAGTATTTTCATCTTGAGTGCAATTATCAGATGTGAAGGGGCGAGAGGTAATGTACCCCTAATTTTCAATAATAAACCTTTGTGATCGACCGAGAAAGAAAAAGTTTAATGAATTTGTCTCACAAATCAATCTCTCAACATCAATCCGGGGCGTGCCGATAATCTCTGCATATTGATGAATCAACCGAATTATCAAACGGATCATTACGCAACCCCACAAACAAAAGTCAAAATCCGATAAATAGACTAGGGTATCCCTATATATTTTTCGATGTTGAATTCGAATCTAAGGTCCGAAAAATCCCCTGACCCCCAAAATGTTGAGCTATGGCCAGAAACTACCCTTAAATTGGTGTAAGAACCTTCTTTTTGAGTAATGAGATTGGAACTACGACATCTTTTAAAGAGAATTTATACTTTTTTAAATTCTAACTTCAGACAAGGAGAGTCCCCGCAACCCCCTCCTAGGGGTTGAAATTTAAGTTCTCACGCCAAGTCGAGTGGGGTATGGATTTATATGGTTTTGAGGTTCCTGAGATCGAATTTGAACTTCCAAGAGCCTGTAGGCACCCCTTAACCCTTCAATCAACCCCTCCCCCTCCGAGGGGTCGAAATTTTTATTTTCCGCGCCAAGTCGAATAAGGTAAGGATTTTTTTGTTCCCAGATTCGCTTTCGCTAAAATTGAATATGATTTTTGAAAAGGCTTTCCAACTTTGTTGGGGTCTCCTCCAAGGACTATTAACTTTTTCGAATATCACAGAGAAATCACAAAAAAAGAGAATCAAATCCGAAAGAATTAAATTTAATTTCAACCCATATGAGGGCGTGGGGGGGGGGGGTGATTGTGGGGGATGTAGTTTCCTCAAATACTTTCCTTGTCTGAAGTTAACAAAAAATGTAGAAATTCACTTTAAAAATTTTCGTAGCTCATCCCAATCTCATGACTCAAAAAGAAGGTTCTGACACCAATTTAAGGGTAGCTTTTTGGCCATAGCTCAAAATTTTGGGGGTCAGGGGATTTTTAGGACCTTGGATTCGAATTCAGGATCGAAAGTCTACTCTACGGATCTTGCAATTTTTTTTCTTGTCGGGCCAAGCGATTGGAATTTAATAATTAAATATTATCAACCAAAAGTTTGGAATTGAAAATAAAACTATCAAAGAATCGAATCTTGAAATATATTGATGTAAGTGGGTGATTTTCTTTGTTTTATTCAGATACGAATTAGTTCTGTGAACCCAGTGTGACTGCTCGGGTTGCTGCACAATAATAATGTCGCTCACAAATCCGAATAAAATCACCTTCTTTTGATAAAAATCAGTTAGATAGACGGTCGAGCGGAAGACCCGGGCGGCGGAGCTTGTTGAACGGGAGGTCTGAACTCAACATTGTGGCTGGTGGTAGATCAAGTATTTTTATCCTGGATGCAATTACGAAATTTAGGAGTGCGAGGTGCCAAGATTAGCAAGGCAACGTGCCACAGATGTAGTATAAGTAGATCTGAATTTACGTAGCGTTTTTATATGTTTCTTTTCAAGTTTGGTCCTACAGCTTCACGGAGAGCTTTCAGACGACATACGACGGACTGACAGGTTTTAGCACCACAATAGCCTTCAACCATTACATTATTAGGCAAAAACATTCTAAAATGTGTCCGAAAATGGTCACTCGAAATCGTTTAGAATGATTCCCAAGTACACATTGATAGGTAAGAAGTATTTTCGCGGTTTCAATTCCATCGAAATCGTTCTCTATTCGTTTTGAATTCCTGAGATATCTCGTATTGTCACGTGGTAGTTTTACATTTATTTAGGAGAAATTAGTCCAATATGAGTGATTAGTAAACAGCTTTGTTTGACAAAGACAGTTTCTATGTTTGGAAATAAACAGTTTGTAGAATTTTTTCACTTCTGTTCAAAAGGAACTATTTTGAACGTCTCATAACAATTTGAAATAATTGAAAAGCTATGGAGCTAAGGTATGCATGAATATAGGTACGTTCTCTAGGGTCGGCAATCAATTTTCGATTTTCACTAAAAATCAATGTTTGTCCACCAATTTTCGATTTTTTTACAATCGATTTTCATGGGTCGATTTTAATCAACCACCGATTTTTGTCAACGATTGGCAGGCGGCAATTATCGCACGATTTTGATAATATTCGAACTGTACTTGAACATAATTTTAGGTTTTCCTCCCAATTGCACGCTGCTTTTGAGAAATTTACTTGATTACCGATTTTGACGAAAAAAGTAAGGCGGGACATTCACAGCGTAATAATAGTGAAAATGAATAGAAATTTTGACCAACATTTTAGTATCATTTGCACCATTTTTGAGGCAGTTATGCATGACAAGGCGGACGGAGATTGATTTTAATCAATTTTTGGCCTCGATTAATCGGTACAATCGATTTGAGACCGCCGATTGTGAAATGGATCCCAAAATCGATTTTGGTGGCTCCATTTGACTACCTTTACTTTCTCCCATTAATAGGTTAATTTCTAAAAATAAAAAATGATTTTTCTTAGGTTTGTGTGTTCTATTTTCTTCCCCCAATATTGTTCGAACCGCCTCATGATTCACCATAAACAATAGAATTGTATCTCTTTTCACCTGCACAGAAACCACACGATTGGATGTTCCCCGCACCACTTGACCAATGGGATTGAAGCTCCCTTTCACCTGTCACTACATAACCGCAGTTTTCTGTAGTGAACATTCAGTTATTGTTCTGTTATCGTTGTTGACCTAACCCTTGAAATTGATTTAGCGTTGTGGAAATAGACTGCGTTTCTTTTACAAACGCTGTGTTCTTCAATCAATCCTACATGCCGCTTGGCAAATCTAACTATGAAAACTTTTCGTCATAACAATTATTGAACTAACATACCAAAAAGTCTTCATGTTTTGAGCAGTGTTTTTGTTGATGAGATGATTTCAATGTGACAAAGGAGACACGTGATGGAGTACCGAAGTGTGAAGTGAAAGGACGACTTTTCAGGAGTAGGGGGTATCATCTCTTTCTCTTTTTCCCACACAACGCCCCCTTAGAACCCCTCTCTCTCATCACCTTACAAATTCTATCGCCCTCTTACAATTCGTATCGCTCTCGCTCATCGCCTCTCCGTCGCTTCGCACCCACAACTCGATAAGAGGCCGCCTCTCACTTACCCGGCTGTTATCGCCCATTGTTATCCCGCCGCCACAATGGAAATCCCCGAGCTCCTCTTCCCATTTACCGAGGACACTCCGTCAATCTGCTTCCCCAGCAAGTGGGCAACTCCTTCGAACTTGAATTGGCTCCACGTCACCGCCTCCTACTTCCCGCTCCTCGTCCTCCCAGCTCTTATCCATGCTCATCCTTACTGCTCACTCCCATCCTTATCCCCTTACTCATCCTTATTCCCTTCCCACTTCCTAAAATGACAGTTTCCTCAGCAGATGAAGACGAATAAATGGAGCGGAAGGAGCCGCCGTTCTGTTACTCAAAACCCCTCTGTCGGATCGGAATCCTCCTCGGATCGAATGTCATTAGTCGCAATCCTTCCGATTGAATTCCACTTTTCCTTCCTCCGCATAATGCGATGATTATTTTCATCCCGATTCTTAACGCTGATTTCCATGTCCAAATCGACATCCCATCTTATATAACCATCCTAACGATAAACGATTTACTCGAATTCAGATATGGACGTTTGTAGACTGTCAAATTCATTGAAACAACACATTGACATACACCGATTGAAAAAGTGGACCCCCTACTAAAAATATCAGAGGGTGCACCGTCGATTCTTGCGCTATCAACCCTCGGATTCCCAGGAAGAGGTGGTCTTTGGAGCTCTAGAGTGGATGTGTACCGTGCGGATACCAGAAATCCGGCACTACCTGGCCGATGTGACATACTTCTGCAGAATTTAATTCCCTCCTGGCCAGGGTTGGCTTAGTTGTCCCTCGGGTCAGCTCCTGATCAAGCATCCTTTTCGCCGACAAACTACCTCTATAACAGGCCTTTTTGCAGAATAGGACCTGAGTTGGACATTTCACATTCACCAGTGGTAGTTAGGAGGAGTTGCGGTGACTTACTTCAGTGAGATGCAGTGAAATGCACACATATAACAACCTAACAAACTGAAATAATTCCGTTACTCTCTGACCTTTTAAGATATACGTTCAGACGAGTAACCTTCCCTCCTTCAACCCTTTGGGGAGCTGTGAAAGTAGAAATCCCTACTACTCGCTGCATGCAGGTTCAACCTTGGATTACAACGTTACATTACACGTTATACATTGCCGTGGATGAAGCTCTCTAAATGACCGAACCCTTTGAATTAACCTCGCTTAATCCCATTCCATGTAATTTCTGTTCAGGTAATTACAGCCCTTTTTTAATCAGTTTTTTCTCAACTTTTTCGAGAAGTAATTATGAGGCGTATACTTAGCAGGCAGAAAAATAAATTTTCGTTCTTCCCAAAAAAGTTAAAGACGAAATATTTCAATTATTGATTCTTCAATCCATGGGGTAGGGAAAGAATGAATGGGTAGGCCTATCACACATTAGATGGTTTGCGGCGTTATCCGGGTTATTTGGTGGTTGACACCCATCATAAAAAAAAGGTTTAGATAATATCTTCTTCATTTTTTGATTTCTTATTTATTTTAATTATTCCTCTTTGGGTTTCTTGATCTCAATAAATTGAGTTTCTTATCAATCGATTAAAGAGAGACATTTTCACCCTCTCCCCTCCCTTCAACTAAACATTTTTTGATTTTTGTCACGTAGAATCCCAAAATCGAATAAAAATAAATAAATCTGTCCGCCCGCCAGTGACAGAGAGAAAATTTCCTAGTTCGAAGTCGTTCGAATCTTAATTTGTTGGCATTTACGGACACTCATGGATCCCTAGAGTGAAAATACATTGCGGTTTTCATCATGAATTCTAATTCAGAACCAGTAGGATACGTTTTCCCATCTTATTGCAATATTCCTGAAACATTAATTTGCCGCTTATTTTTTTAAGGAACATAGCGTAATCCTAAGGTGCCTATCGTACCCAGTTTTTCTAGACGTCATTATGCTTGCATTAGAGTGGTGTGTAAACGTCCAGTTCAACGAATCGACGAATACTGAGAGGCGGAAATCACGTTATTGAACGTTATGTCGAAATACCAAGAAAGTTTTCGGTTTGGAACGATTCCAATACTACCTGATTCTATCTAACCGCTCTTTCTGATACTAAATTAAAGTAGTACAAGTACTACAAAAATTTACCCAACAATTTCAGACCCCGGATCAGCCAGGTTTGGCCACAGTTAATGAACAGTTCTTGAAGTCGTACAAATGTATAGAGATGTCTGACTATCCTAACTCAAAATCATGCAATATTATTGATCGATAATGCACATTTATAGTCATACATTATTCAATTATTATTGCATTACATTACATTGGAAGCTGGTGCGAATCTGCTTCGCGAGTCTCGGTAAGCCCCGCTCAGTCGGTTTAGCGCATCAAAGGCTCTATAATGTAAACGCTAGTATAGTGTTGCTGGTATCGTTAATAATAATAACTAATAAATAGCAAGCTTTTCCCTAGCAGTTATGGCTTTTCTCCAGAAGGTGTCTTATTTCTCAATTTTCGATCGAACTAGCGAAAGGAGGAAATCGGAACTTCCCATGTCATTCGAGTGAAATTTCTGATGGTATCATCTAACAATTCTACTCCCATGCCCCTCATGAGTTGGTTACCGTACTCCATACTTTGGGCGAATAGCTCCTTCATCCTACGTTGACCTCTTCTTCTCAGCAATCGTAAAGCTATGATGATAGCTAAAACTTCCTCTACTAGCGGGTTAATCGAGGGTATTGAAGCGCCTCCTGTCGCAATCTTTGCCTCGCGGTATCTAAGCGCTCGCGGTTTTCCTCGCATGTTTAGGCTCTACTCGTTCACCAGTTTCGATGCATTGCCACGCGAGAATTCCTCGTCCTACAGCCTGGCGCATCTGCCTCGCGTTGAAATAAACCTAGTCTTCCGAAGATTGCCTAGGAGACGTTGGTCCACATGTCACTCGATATGTAATGGATATCTATCGGAACATTACATAATTCATTACATAACGATAATGGCGACGAAGATGGGATACATAGAACAATTAAGACGCTGCGGATTAACTAGAAGGTGGGAAACTTGATAGTCACAACATTATATTTGTCATTCAACATTATTCGACAACATTTAATAACTTCAAACGAAAACAGTAGATTAAAATGTAATAAAAATGAAAATAATAATTACTTGATTGAAAAAACCCCTTACAATAATTGCTGATTCCCTCTTCTCCCAGTTGTATCTACTTTTATTGATTGTTCTTAAGGATCACATGAGTTACTCATAAGTACTTATAAAGTCATTAAACATTATTTGACTTCCTAATTACTACTTAGTCGTTGATAAACTTTATTATAGAAATTATACCTCCTTATTCTCATCTCTCCCTTTCGATAGTGATTTTTCAGTTTCGAATTTTATCGATTTATCCCAATTGATTCAGCGACTCAAGAAACGTTTGAAACTTCCATTATGAAGCCATTTTTTATACAAGAAGAGAAAATATGGAAAATCAGTGTTCAGATTCGTGAACTCTGCTTTCGTGAAATCTTATACGGGGTCAAGTTCGCCTTTTTTCAGAATTAGATCCTAAACAATAAGAATAATCACTGGTACCTGCGCCGTTATTCATTCAGATTTCACCACTTGTAAACTCTGGGCCTCTGGTTCTATATCGAAGGCCTATGCATACTTCCTTTAGAGTATTCTTCAATGACTTCATCTCTTGGCAGCTGCATCCCTTGTTTGACGTACCACCCTTCGTCTGGAGTTTCTGTAAGTACCAACAAGTACTCCTTCCAAAAGGATGTCGTTTCAAACCCACCATTCGCCACGTGTCCTAAGCTTGTGCCAGTTTCTTTATGGACGAATCTATTGTATTCAGCTTCTACCGTAACTTTCGTGGCCAATCGCCCATTTTGGCTGGCTTGTTTACCACCTGTCAAATTCGGATCGCCCTGTACTCAGTACTGCAAAAGCTGGCCACTTTTTGTCAATATTGTGCAGTAACATTAATACTGAACAATGTTTATACATAACATGTTCAAATTTCAACTCAATACAATAATTCTAGATAATTTACTCATGCAATCATGTTGCATGACTGGAACCGTCATAATTTAATCCATAACAATGATAACCTCCACATTGATTGACTCGTAGGAACTTTCAATAATCTCAGAACCAGCAAGTTATTTCTGGATGAATGGTAGCTCTGTTTCGACCAAGAATATAAATGAGCGTAATAATTTCACGCGATGAAAACTCTGAAATCGAGTTCTTCATTGTTAAGGGAGAAAATAAAGAGAAATGGGGCATAAAGGAGAGGGGCGGGGGATGGGGGTGGGCGGGGAGAAGGTATTAGTGGGAGTCTCCGCGTAGCACGGCGTTTCATCAACTTTTCCCTCGATCTCTCTTGTTTCCAGTCTCAAAAATAGAAACCCGTGAGAGGATGAGGATGAAGACCAGAGATAAAAGCCTATATCCAGCATTAAGGTGGAGGCGAATGAAAGGAAATGAGAAACTGATAGCGGAATGGGGAGCTCCAAGTGGCGGATGGCTAACCCGTGAAAGAGTCGAGAGAGAGAAAGATAAGACAGATGTGGAGGTGTGGGAAAGAGACCCATGAGATCCATCCAACATCAAAGTAACTCTATCTCTTCATTTCAGTTCATCGAGGGTAACATTTTGATGAAGCAATTCAAATCATAAATTCATTATTTGGCAAATTTCACCATTGAAAACTCTATGATTTCTTCCTGTAATAGGTACCTATTTTGACAAGTGTTCAGACCTTCAAGTTCTTTAAAATGAAGTTCCAGTGATGTAGCATCTACTAAACAAAACTTATTAATATAAAAAAAATACTTACATTTTACTAGCCTGTCTACATATAACAACAATTGCAATGAAGTGAATATTATTTCAGTTATTTTCTGTCTGGACGTGAGATTTTTAAGGAAACTGAATCTTGAATGATGTCTGGAAATCCATCATGTTTGTTTCTCCATCTGCGCGCCATGTGCCTCACTTATTTCAGCTGTTTGTACTATTCCTTAGTGTTTTGTAGAGTCAAGTAAGCTCTAGAAGCTCCATATCTTTTGAGCAAGGGGACAGTTTGTCCGAGCGAGTTGGGGCGTCAGTCCTCTTGCTGTTTACTTTCAGTGGGAGTACTGATTGCCCCGGTTCGAATCCGGCTGGCACCAATGATTAGGGCCAAAATCCTATCAAGTGTTGTATACCTGTCCTGTCGTTAGACAGTTCACCTCTGATCTCGATATCACGTGAATCCTAAACGCTCCCAACCCAGGGGCGAGAGGCAATGGGAAGCCACGAGCGAAATCGTCAGACCTAGTTCCAATCCTCTCTGGATCGGCTGGCGACGTCCGCGACACCTCCGGGTAGCCGGACGAAAATCCAAGGTGAAATTCATTGTTTACTTTACTTTACTTGCTTTGTTGAATGTTCTATAAAGAACACACTCAATCAAAACAATCACGAGTGAGTATTTTAGCGAGTTCAAGACGAAATTTGGGAAGGCGGTCGCTAGAAGGAAAAAAAACAAAGTAAAAGATAGAATAGTGAGGGAAGTTACTTGAACGGTATATTAAGCTGAGATAGAATGAAAAATTAGACTGATTGCCTACCTAGCAGGAGCTCCCGGAAAGTAAATTAAATAAGTTATTTGCCAGTTAAAAACATTAGGAATTACAAATAAAATTGACATTTGAAGAAAAGGAAATGTCCGTAGAAATAAATTGAATTGATCCGACCTTGTTATCCTGGAGTAAGGTGGCAATATCTGGTTGGTTCAAATCCCCCAATCTGCTCGACTTCAGGGTAGTGCGGGGGAGAATTTTCGCAAAACGACAAAATGAGCGGAATAGAATAATGTCCGAAGCTGATGAAACCTTTCAAATTATACTGATGTTAAAAAACATCAGTTAAAAAACAAAAGAAAAACCTGTCGACTGGAAAAATAAAGATTTTTTGAAGGCAAGTCTGTGACGAGCGAGAAACGATTGTCCGAGGGACGGCACATGTACGATGAAGGAACTGGTTTTTTACTGAATATATTTGCAGAGATCCGAGATGTTGACTTCCACTGTTATGTTATCGCCTGCCGACTCCTTATCGCAAGCCAAGTCCATTTAGAGGGCAATGTTTTGCGTCGACTTCGGATGAGGATGAATCTTATTGCTAATCCTATTAAATTAATGATAAAAAATGACACACAGCTTCTATCCACTAAGCACCTACTGGAAATGAATAAAATTAACTGCCTCCGCTTCCTATTAACTCGTGTTAACATCCTTACTTACTCTTTTGAGTAAGGAGCTGCTGAGAGATTCGCCATTTATTGCCAATAGGGATGCGAAAAATCCTACTGGTTTACTATGCTCAATGCTAAGCCCTTGTGATCAAGCAAAATTTTCCTCCCCTTTCCCCCCCCCCAAACTTGGTCATTTGACGTTTCAAGGTGGGCAGATTCAAAATTTGGAATGTCCTTCCGCCTTCCACCGTAAGGGCTGTAAAAAGCCTTAGAAATTATGTACAATATTTATTTTTTAACGAATGGGGTTTAGTTTGCCTTAACGTCTAGCCTCACCCCCATAGATGCTTTGGGCCAAAAACGTGGCTTTTCATGTTTTTACTGATATAGACAAGTTGGTTATCGTTTTCTAGCCATTTTGGAATCGAAACGGACTGAGATAGCTTTCAGATTCGTAGAAATTCAAAGCGAATAATCGACATTTCCAATCTTAAAAGTGCCTCCCCTTCCTACACACTACAGTGACCCGAACAATAATTTCCAAACATATTTGGACGCCGAATCGATTGAGATAGGTCCCAGTCCAGTCCGAAAAGGTCTGACTTAGAAAACATATTTTAAAAGTAAAAATGTTGAAAGGTGGCGAACATTTCAATTTTTGAAATCCTAATTGTTTTTATTTTGGTGACTTAAAAGTCCAAAAAGATTGAGGATGTTTTACAGAGAAGATAATTTTCATGGGAAAAACCCAGATTTGTTATCGTATTTCTCATTATTTCTATGAAATTCAATCTCAAGAAAAAATTCACTAGTCCGTTAGAAGACAGTCCCTTTCGCACAATAGTGGAGCAATCTATATTAAAAATGTTGAACATTTATGTCATGATTTTTATCATTTTTGTGTATTGCACAATATTACGTTACTGCCTGATGAAAATTCGAGGCCTCCATATCTTATAGGTCAGATATCTTGCACAGGAATGAGTAATGGGCGACGGCACCTCACTCTAGTTGGTGATGTTGGAACCAAACAGTTAAGTTACCTAAATAGATCACATGGCTCTTCGGTAGATTTATCTTCTTATACTAGATATAGGTCTAGTAAAATTATAGGACAAACTCAGGGAATCAATTTTACGTTCAATTTGCAATCGAAAGTGTCTCATAGCATTTTTCGTTTAGAGGCTTCGTTTTCCCGCAATTTAATTTCTACGATTTTTTTTACTTTTCAAACGTTGCCTCACTAAAACAGCCATAGCTCACTGAGTTTTGGTTTAAACGAGAAAATAAGGTAATCATTAGAAAGTCCATGAAATTTCCTATTACCCTGATATAAAATTTATTTATTTTAGCCAGACCTTATTAGTGAAAAAATGGCCAAAGTTCAAACTTTGAAAATTTCTTTAAAATTATCGTTTTTCTTTCGTTTTTTCGCTATCTGTAGGGAGATTTTTCGTCGGGCACTCCTCGGGAAAAACTTGCCCAGACACTCAGCTTTCCAACGGTATACTCGTTTTTATGTTTGGACGTCTTTTTCTAGGAGAAAAATGAGTTTGAATGAAAGAAAACGTGGTTTTTTAAAGCAAAATCGAGTTTTTCATTATTTCAAAACTTGGCGGTTCGGGTCAAGTTAGTTTCGTATTATACATGATTTTTCACGCTGAATCGAATGGTGATACTCCCAATTCTCTTAAGCAATCGGGTTTCAACAGGAATTCGGCGTTATCATTTTTTATTAACTACAGTAGGTTTTCAAAATGTCCCTCTCCTCGCCTTGTACAAAGGCGGCATCTTTTGAGCACGCTCCTCGAGTTGAACAGCCTTACTCTGGTGCTACCTAAGCGAGTAGTCAAACTAATACTTTCCGGTTTTCCAGAGTGCACGAATGCGCCGGGGTAGTGGAAAACGCTCACCAACTACGGAACGCCTCGAGGAGACAACGAAGCCTCTAAACGAAAAGAGACACTTTTGATTGCAAATTAAACGTAGAATTGATTCCCTGAGTTTGTCCCATAAATTTACTAGACACCCTGTATACAGGGTGTCTACACATGTAATAGGCGGAAATCCAGGCATCGATTCTACAACTAATTTGCAACATTTTTTGTCCCCTAACTTTTTTTTTACTCCGCTAAAAATCCTACTTTTTTTATTTTTAAGATTTTTTTCGTGTTTTCGACCTTTCCTCACTAAAACGGCTATAACTCCCTTGTTCTAAGAGCAATCTCAAATCTGATGATACCGTTGGAAAGAACGTAAAATTTACTAATCGTTTAATGGAAAACGCAATTTTTGTATGTATTTTTAATTGGTAAAAAAATAGGCCAAAGTCTAAATTTTAAAATTATTTCGGAAATTATCATTTTTCAAGTTAATTTTTTGCCTGTAATTAATAGAGGTATCATCGGGCACTCTTCAGGAAAAACTTTCTCAAACTGTCAGCTTTCTAACGGTATAATTTTTAAAAAATGTTTATAGGGAAGTTTTGGGAGAAAAACTGCGTGCAATGCAAAAAAACGTGGTTTTGTCGGTCCAAATAAGTACACGTTTTTCCTCAGATATCAGCTTCATACTTTGGAAAATCGGTGCGACCTTTTTGTTTTTGTAATGGATTCACTCTCGGTTTCAATAACATTGGGTCTCATTGTTCTCTCGTCTCGGGGGAATGGAACTATGGAGTTTGATCCTCTAAACTCGAGGTAAGTAGTGTATTCTATTTCCAAAAAGTAAGGATGAAACTTGTGATTATTTCTAAGATAAAAGCGAGTCATCTCATTGTGCACTTGACTATCATTGAGATGGCGTTATATTCTTTTCAGGAGCTAGCCGATATGGTTTTTATTTAAGGCTTTGCGAATTTTTTTCATTTTTATTTTTTTGAAGAAGTGAATTTTTTTTTATAATACAAAATATTTGACATGAACAACTGCATTTTCATAGCCACCCCATCTCATAATATCAAGTACATGAATTTTTCGAATTTTCCAACGTAAGAAGCTGATATCTGAGGAAAAACGTGTACTTATTTGGACAGACAAAACCAGGTTTTTTTGCATTAAACGCAGTTTTTCTCCCAAAACTTCCCTATAATTTTTTTAAATAATTATACCGTTAGAAAGCTGACAGTTTGAGAAAGTTTTTCCTGAAGAGTGCCCGACGATACCTTTATTAATTATAGGCAAACAATTAGCTTGAAAAATGGTAATTTCCGAAATAATTTTAAAATTTAGACTTTGTCCTATTTTTTTACCAATTAAAAATACTTACAAAAATTGCGTTTTCCATTAAACGATTAGTAAATTTTACGCTCTTTCCAACGGTATCATCAGATTTGAGATTGCTCTTAGAACAAGGGAGTTATAGCCGTTTTAGTGAGGAAAGGTCGAAAACACGAAAAAAATCTTAAAAATAAAAAAAGTAGGATTTTTAGGGGAGTAAAAAAAAAAGTTATGGGACAAAAAATGTTGCAAATTAGATGTAGAATCGACCCCTGGATTTTCGTCTATTACAAGTGTAGACACCCTGTATATTTATAGTCCAGTGATCTACGTAGACGGGCTATGTAACAAAGAAATAGCAAACCTTTGTGGAATAATGTGCAGGCTTTTTCATTCGGTTTTAGCCAGAAAATGCGCACATGGTCACTCGCCAAGTTTTTCGTCATTCAGACCGTTGGTTATAAAAGAGGAGGAATCTCGCTTGATAAAATCACTGAATGCAAATCAGGTGGCTTTTCTCTTCGAAATGGATGGAACCGGGAAAATAACTGCTCGAAAGCACTTGAAAAGAGAAACCGTTAAATACAGCTCCCGCGAAAAGTTTCTCCTGGTTCCGGGCCCGTGAAGTTCAGGACAGTAAAAGGCGCGAAGTGAAATCACCTCCCTTGGCAGCCCTCGGCCGACCGCCTGGGGCCTCTTTTCCCAAAGTTTCGCTTCCTAATTAATTAAGTTTATCGCGTTCCATTTGATCTCGAGTCCGATTCCGCTCTTTGAAGCGGGAGATCATATTTCAAACTGGCCAATCTGGTTAGTTTCTTGGGGGAGAGAATTTAACTCAAACTCCGATCGATATCTACTGAGAATCTCGGAGTCCCTCGAGACGAAGATATTATAAGCTCCCCTTAATTGAAACAACAAACTGGTCTAATTTATTTCTCATTTCTAATGTTTTGGCTCTGACATAAACATCCCATGCATGAACTGAACGCGGCAAATTATGACAGGAAGGTTTGCTATTTCTGTATTAGATAACCCATTAATTCATCCAACAAGGAAATTCGAAGTTTTCGGAGTAAACAATTGGAGTAAAATCGCGATCTGATCAAAAATGAATAACGAAAATCGGTTATAAATGGACTGTCAACAAAATTTGTCACAGATACCACATCCAACGTTTTCTTCAAGGGTTCGGTCTTGGAACTAAAATTTATTTGTATGCATTAATTTTGTACCCAACCCCCCTGGATCGATTGTAATGGTTCTTTAATGACTACGCCTCGCTTTAGAGGGACGTCCTAAAGGAGATAGTTGTCTGCCAGGAGAAGCCCGACCGCTTGATCCTTCTTCCAACCTGCCCAGTTATCATTCCATTGGTGTAGTTAGTTGCCTCTATTGCGCTTCAAGGTAGGTAACAATGAGAATCTCCTGGCGTAATGCAGGTAGCGAGTCTTCTGTCATTAGGTAACATCTCCTCCAAAGGCTCCTATAGTATTAAAGGATTTCAGACACCGTCTGAGCGGAACACCGTTAGTTGCTCTGACCGCAGAAGAGAAATTACTGGGCGAGAACGGAACCTTGGTAATTTACAAGATTGATAGATTCTAGAGAGGGATTCACAACACAGCTCGGCTAGGGGTGGTCGAGAGTTTATTAGGGGGCGCCGCTATCCTTTTCCTATTTAATTTAGATCTAGTTCAAAGAAGAGGAAGAAGGAGGGATTTTCGGAAGGAACTAAGAATTAGGAATCGTTCAGGAAGATTAGTTAGTCAATTAGCGAAGGTGAATGCAGATCACGCCCAGACCCACTCTTTCCCATACATTATTTATACAAACTCGTTGCATTATGTTCTAAATGTATCCAAGAAACCCCTTTACATAATTCGGCGGTAAATAATAAGAAATTAGGGTCAGGAGTCCCTCACCTTATCAGTGTGCCTCCATATCTTGTAATAGTATTCGATGTTCCTTATATTTGATATTACAAATCTTTTACTAGTGCAAAACGCTACGAATTATTACACAGAGGCTTAACCCTGGAATACACCGGTGATTGTACCATCACTTAACCCACTGGTGGGATGAGGCACACCCCAAGTGCAAAATATCAAATTTTATTTTTTTGGGTAATTTTTTTTTTCAATTTGCGATTTTTTTCAACAATACAAAATGGAATGGGGACAAAATGAAATAAAAGTGAACTCGACAATAAACTTTTTAATAGAGTAAACGATGAAAAAATATTATAAGGCAGTAGTGAGAAATTAACTTCTCATGACTTAGAAAAATCAGACTTTTCAAAAATTACACTCATTTTCAAAATACCAGTGACCGTTCCTTAAATTAATAAGTCATTCAAGAAGTAGGAAAAATCAAACATTTGTTTTTGCCATCAAAACCCATTTTCGCCAAGGAAAAAATCCAGTTTGGTTACCTTTCGGGGAACTTCACTCGTTTTGGGAGATTGACCTCCCGGTGTGACATTCCCTGAAGATGACGGCGCAGGAAGTACGAAATCATTATCGGTAATATCCCGCGATAACGAGGGCACAGGTTCAGAAGGAATACCGTTAGTCTCATCTTCTGTGGGCACTTCATGTTTTATTTAATGTGATCAATTTCTCCATCTGGGACTTTGCCTCCGAATAAAGCTTCCTCATCCTTCAATTCCTATAATATTATTTAATGATTCATGATATGAATTTCTACTAAGCTTCGGAGTGTCCGTGTTTCACAAGTGATAGAGCAATCATTGAATTTCAGGAGGCACACAAATATGACCAACTGATCAATCCAAATAGGTATTTTAGTTGAGAACAGATTTACGTGCTCTATGCATATCTCCTGAAATTCAAAAATGACTCTTTCACCTGTGAAACACGGACACTCCAAAGCTTAGTAGAAATTCAAATCATGAACTCAAGCCAATTGAATAATAAACCCCAGAGAAAGAATTTGCAGCGTTTAAAAAATTTTTTTTTTTAATGGTTATCAGAATGCTTCAACCCGTGTATCGGCTACAAAGCCTTTTAGGAGTTCACTCCAGTATCCACATTACCACATCACACCATCACTAAGTCACTAGGTTACTGATATCAACACAGTAACAATAATAAACCAAAATAACGCGAATGTTGGCACTATAAATCGGGCCATAGATCGGGAATTGTTTGACCTACGGACCTGGGGAGGGGCTCATTCGATTCCTCGTGGAGTGTTCTTCAAAAAGAGTCCAAATTTAGGCCGCCTTGACTTTTTTTTGAGGTTTTTAGGGATTTTACAAAACTTTAACAACCCTTAAAGGGCACTTTAAATTAAGTGAGAGAGCTGGCTCAAGAATTGAGGCGTCGCCGGACCAACATGGATTTTTCCTGAAAATTTCAGCTTTTTTGCTTCAGCCGTTTGGGACAAATCGTGCGTACGGCGTACGGACGGAAAATTTTTTATTGCAGATTCGGATTCTACACCCTTTGAAACGTGAACCATGGAATTTTCAGGGGGGTTAGAATTTTTTTTCAAGAGCGATTACAATGGTTTATTATTGAATAATAAACCAAAACGACCTATATTAATGGATCACCTAAACGTTGTTCATAAGTTGTTATTAACAAGAATTTGTTTTGCTCATTACCTAATTAGAAATTTGGTTTATTATTTTGTGAATAATGTGTAGAATGCTCGTGGGATTGTGAAGTGATTATGGTGTCACTTTCGGGTTCAGAAAGTGCGACTGTATGCTGTGTGTGCATCTGTAGGGATCTGAAACCTATCGGTTTCGTGTCCAAAACTACAAGGAAATGACACCTCGCCTGCCTATGCCAGTAAAAACCTCGAAAATTTTGGTTGAGAAACGATTTAAGTGCTCTATGCATATCTCCTGAAATTCAATAATGATCAACTGACATCATATTTTGGATCAGTTCTAGACTCACAGCATCTATGCGTTAGAATTACCAACTAGAAGCCAAGAGGAGTCAACGTACAAAAAACAGATTGCTTACATACTCTCTGACGTCTGTTGGACGGATAGAGCAGATTTTGAATCTACTCACCTTGAAACGTGAAATGACGAAGTTTGAGGGGGTTTTAAAAATTGTTGCTCTTAAATTAAAAAGGGTTATTATTGAAAATCATAAACCAAGAATGAGCACAACCTTAGCGCAGTTGCTAGGCAGTCCACTCATGGCTGGTAAGACTAAAAGTTTGTACCTCATGAAAGTTGTTGCGAAGAGGGTTCAGAACGAACGGAGTAGTGTCTTGGTATAGTTTCCTTTGTAATTTAGATCTACTTCAAAGAAGAGGAAGGAGGCGGGATTTGAGGAAGGAAATGTGGATTAGTAATCTTACAGAAGGATCGTTAGTCAATTAGCTAGTTTCCCCGGGGGTCGAGGCTCGATTCCGATCACGCTCCGACCCCCTAGTAATATTACAATGGGCCTTCACCATCTTTCCGACGCCGTGAAAGTGCACGCCTCGTTCTCGCAGCGGCGGCTCACAAATTTCACGCTCGTCTTCCAAGGAGCCCCCGAACCCTCCACTTGTGATCTTCTCGAGCGAGTCATCAATATTCATGACGAGGGAATTTACACCTGCTACGAGGGGCTCATATTACGAGCTGCCCCGACCACGGAGCTCCATCCCCTCGCTGAATTTCCCAATGGGGTGGGAATCAAACCGCGAGTTTGAAACTATACGAAAGTCACATAAATTGTTGATACATAAGTGATGCGTTGGCTTTGATAACTTTCTAGACTGTTCCGTGACGTGAAAAATGAGGAAAAAGTTGAGTCCTGCAGCTGTGTCATAAGAGCGAAGATTCCTATCACGAGAAGATTAAATGAAGATTAAAGATCAACATGAATTTTACGTTGAATCGTGATGACATTTGAGTACTTAGGGGACAAAGACCGGTACATAGGTACATATTTTAAAGCTAATGAACTTTTGAAATTCCATATCATAACTCCCACTATACGCCCTCTGGAAAATCCAAGCGCACGGTGGTTTAGTCCATTTTTTCTGTTCACTAAACTTGAACGATTTTACACTCAAATCAGCGTTGATAAACAACGGAAAAGATCAACGTGTCACACGTTAAAATCTTTATTTTAATTTTTGCGCAATTTCGATACCTTGGCAATTTTGCGGGATGAATGAACGGGTTCCGCGCGGCTGAAAAAATCAAATCAGGATTGAAGTTATCATAAAATCTGGGAAAAGGATGCTATAAATTGTTCCACAAATGTTTATTATTTTTGACTCCCTACATTACAACTTGTTTTTACTACCGAGTCGTCGAAACACAAGAGTGAAAAAGTTGGGACTTGGAAAATTTAAATTTACACCCATTTTCAACATTTTCAACCTTAGAAATGATATTTCCCAAGTCAGATGATTCGGCGTTCGTTATACAGTAATGGAAACAGCAATCCAGTTGCCTACGTCATCAAAAACTTCGGAAACCACGTTTTTGAGCATCATTTGGCTCCTAGTATGTGCGTTTGTAATTGGATTGGGCTGGCTAGAGGTTAAGACCAACTAAATCAAAAATTGAGTTGTCACGAAAGAACGGATTTTTTCGACCTACATTCTGAAGGCCTCTAAGGCGGACTAATATTACAGATTTGCAATCTACACTCCTTGAACCGTTTAGTGACAATGTGTGGGGGGAGTGGTTGTAAAGTTTTACTACTCGATTACAGAAGGTTATTATTGAAAATAAAAGAGCAAAATGAGGAAAAAACTATGTTGATTAGCTTTGTTCACGTTTGCGCAATGCGGAACGTAGTCATCTCTGTGGCCCATGGCAAAAGAGATGCAGGTTCGAAAAACGTATCTTGTATGTCCATAAATAGCGATTTAAGTTGTGAAGAGAGGGGGTCTTTTTCCTGGGGACACCCTGTAAATTTGTTTGCCATCTGTACGTTTCGAAGTACAGCGATTACACCAGGCATCAGCTTTCGTTGTGTTCAGAGGTCGTGTGAAGCGTTGGTGTATCCCTACAGGCCTTGATCGCTATTGGAACTCCTAGAAGTCATTTACAATGTATGGAGACACCCTGAACACCTGAAGAACCAATGTGGCTGATTTCTATCCTAATCGATGTTTGGTAAAGGAATATGAAATTGAGTACTTTTAAATTCATCTTGACTATAACTACAAGCTATAAAAGCACGAGACACCGAGATTAGAGGATGTATCACAGACTTCCAATGAACAAAGGAAGTAATTTACGCAGGAAGGTCATATAATACAGAAATAATAAAGCTTTGTGTAACTATTCGCATGAGTTTATTGTGTGTATTTCAGCAATGAGTATTGTGCATGCATATGCTTAAACGTCACAGATGGAACACCAATACTGATAGATCCATTTTAAAAAAATGGTCAGGGATTGTGCTGATTAGCAATAGGGTTGGTCATCGTTGGAGTTACCTTGGATGGTGTATCGTTAGGAATTGACGGATAAGGGTGAGGGCACAGAATTTTAGACTGTTCTATTTTGCCCTTCAGTTATATGACCCTGGGTTCTATTCAGTGTTAGCTGAAATGAGATCACAGCTCTTATAACGTTTTCTCCTTGCAATAGGTATCTTTATTATGTACAAACATGAAGCACTGCTCTTAGCGGCGGAAGAATTTATCCTAGTCAGTAGGAATCCTTGGTGAATCGAAGATAAAGAACTCACTTCCTCACAAAGTCTCGGGAACCTTCCGGGTCTAAGAAAGTGAACTTCTTTACCTAACAAAGTGAATAACTTGATGCGGGAGTTAGGTCGAAGTCACGTCAGACGGCAGTGAAAGGACGCTGCACACTCCACATTGATGAAGAGCTATCCAGGAGCAACCGTGTACCAGGCATCAAGACACAAGAAGTGCACACTTCCGCGCACATCCGGACTAGGAAGAATGTCGGGAAGTCGAAATGGAAGAATGGATCTTTCTTGAAAAGGTCACGAGTTTTCCCTCGGAACATTTTTATAATCTACCCCTTCCCCCCTTCCGTCGCTCTCACTTCTCTAGTTCGCATATCCTTGTAGAGGAGAAAAGAGTGGCGGAGCTATTAGGAAGAAAGGATGAAAGGACTTCATCAAAGTGACGTCATTAGAGTACGAGGTTCTTTTATAAGGAGCTCTCGTTAAAATTACAAGAGCGCAAACAAAACAGTGAAGACGTAACGAACGTGGAAGCTAGAAAGGCGCCAAGTGCTCTACACTCTGGCAAAAGGTAGATTTCATTATTATTTCACTCACGTAAATGACCGCGATTCACCACGGGGCAAGTTTTTGACTCTTATTATGCCTTCCCCGCTGTATGTGACTTAAGCGTATTAAATGATCTCGAAATTATGAGTTAAATTTAGTTAAGGATTGAGTTTACTTGAAAAAGCTGCATATTATTGTGAGTTTTAACTGTTTTCCAGTCATAAATAGGTAATATTGTGAAGATCCTGAAGTCGAATAAACTGTTGCATTTATAAATAAAGACGTAGGTACTTTCTATTTGCCATCAAACACAGCCATAAACGATTGTCAAAATCCAAAATCTACTAAACTACAATGACAAAATTTGAAGTAGCAACTCACAAACTGAGCATTCAAATATCCGTAATCCCATGTTTGCGCCGAAATGTGTTGCAAAAGCTCCCCAAGTGTGAGACCTGATGTTTTATCTACTAGAAAACCTCTTTAGTAAATTTGCCTCCTCTTCTCTCCGATACAGGTTCACCGGACGACGCAACCAACGTGAATCTTTATGAGCTGACGTGACCTTTACCGCTACCAGGAGATATGCCGGAACAAACAGAATTCAGATGATGGTTTACCTTCTCTGGTTTCAAATTACCTTGGAAGGGAAAGTTGCTGAAGAGGTTTTTAAGTAGACCTAATGGATTTTTCCTTGAACAAGAAACCAAGTTGATTTTTGTTGATAATTCGATCAAAATGCAGCCCAATGAAGGAACGGATCTCGCATTTGATTCTGTGTGATGTTGTTTATTTGTAGAGAGCATAATTTGTTTTCGTACTGTGTTCTTATTCAATTATTTACCTTAATCAGAAAAAATTGTTCAAACAAATTATGAAACAAATTGGTATAAAATGTGTTTCATTTGTTTATATGACCCATTTTTTTTACTGCAAGACAAATTCAGATGATAGCCGTCATAGTTGCGGGTAGTCCACTTTTGTCAATCAGAAACTTAACGGAATCCGAAAATTTGGAGTGGCACCTGCGCCTATGACGTCTTGAGCGGCAGTGAGAACTCTGTCTACGGATATCTAAAATCCCTATGCTACCCTACGAATAGTCCGTAGATTACTATAACGAACGTTCAAAGGTATTCTCGACTGTTGGACTGGCTGTCATCAGTCTAGACAATTGACCCTCAACACTCAGGAAAGTTGAGTGTAACACCACTCACAGATTCGCGCCCTTTAAATTCCAGCCTTTTTTTCACATGTGACGTGTTCAAATAAAAACAATAAATCAAAATAATACGATCTCGTTCTGCTTCCATCTAAGGAACGGGATCATGGTCACTGTACTGGGCCTCTTCAACATCTAATGTATTTTAGCCGACTTGTCCGTCATCATCGTATACACACAAATTGGGGAGCCAGTTTCGGCAACACTCTCGAATAATACATAGGCGCATTTCAATATTTTTCATTACACACAGCTTGTCACCCCGAGTGTGCCAATCACATCTTTCACACTTCAACTAATAACAGTACTGTACTGTGTTCCTTATGGGATAATATAGTGACGGATCCTGGGTTCAGAGATGTAGTTAGAAGGTAAAGAAGGTGGTAGGGCACACCAGTCATCATTCGTGTTCGTTCAGGTCCAGTTTCTACCTGGTGGCCCATTGCACGCTATGCGTGGAGGATTAAAAACGATCTAACATGAAATTAGTTGTTCGAAGATGAAGGTTAGTGAGGGTGAACTAATCGGACATGTGGACATCCATCATTTCAAGGTGGCGATGTACTATTGTATTTATCAAACTAGTGCGAAATATTCAGCCAATGATAATTCTCAAACCCCTTCCCCCTTTCTGTAGGGTATCAAATGTCTTTAAAAGGAAAAAATTGAGTTTGCTACCACCCTTATATACCCCATTCTGCTGGAAACGAGATTACATGAATATACAAAATATAAGGAAGTCATTAGAAACATTACAAGAAAGAAAATGTATACAAGAACGAAAGTACAAATTTATAATATCCACTACCAACCAATTTTCAGTTTACATCCCCTCGCTTTTCCAGTAGTATTCAATTATGTTAGTCCCAGGTGAAATCCAGCTTGTTTTTCTCATCAGCGTTTAGTTTATTCAATTTCTCTACAAGCCAGCAGCCCTAGAGCCTTGTAACCGAAAAAGAATTCGGGGATTTGTCCTAGTGAGTTGGAGAATGAGATAAGGTTGACAGAGTTTGATCCTAATTGGGACTCAACAAACTACCCTTGAGGCAACACTTCACTCGCGCTGTTATATCCGCATTTCAAGGGCTCCCCGTCTCATGTTCGAGGGACTGATTTGACCAACTGTATTCGTTATGTGCAAAGAGAGGGTTAGTTTTCGAACTGAAGTGATTCTTCCGGGAACCGGCAAGGGCTCATTAAAGTGCAGCCACTTTCCTGGAAATTCGAAAGATTGATATGGAAAGGTTTCCCAGATCCTTCCTCTACTCAGATTCATTTGTTTGCAGGGCATTTTCTCGTTTTTTCCTCGAAGATTACCATACGTTCCATTTTTATAAGAATAATGAATCCTTCACTGGAACATTTCACTGGAAGTTCAATTTCTATAGTGAGCTTGTATGAAGTCCTAGAAACATCTTTATTTAATTCACGGTACACCTAAGTCACCTTCTATATTTTTGTCAGTTGTCTCTCAGGTCCTTTTGTGCAATTTTTGTTGTCCGTTTTATCCTATTCGTTTGCCTCAATTTCGGAGGGTATTAAGGTAGAGTATGCATTAAGCAATGTTAATTCAAGAATTATTACGTATTTTCTTCCTGGAAATCCGCTTTATGGTTCTAGGACAATATCTGGTGTTTACGACTTACTGCTCAGAACAGAATCATTCTTCAACCTAAAAGATCTAAAATTTCGAAATAAAGATTTAATTTTCACGAATGAGTCAAAATGGCAGAAAGGTGAGTTCTGAGTTTTTTTTTTTTTTTTTTTAACGCTGTAAGTTTTTAATTGCATTTTGCTTGGGCTTATGCGCAGCAGCTACTAATGACACGGCCGAGTTATGTTGTTGTTATCCAAATATTGTTTGTGAAGATTAGGATATCGTGGGGGGAAGGGGGATTTCTACAGTTATTTTCTCGTTTTCCCGTTCTGTAGGATATTGTTGGCGATAATTTCGATTGCAAATCTTGGACCTTATTTGAATTTTGTCCACCTAAATACGGAAAGCCGGCCATTGTGCGACTGAGGGGAATTTTAGTTCTCTTAAGTAAAAGGCTAAGGGAATTAATCTATATTTCCCCCCGTTTAAACAAATATCTGGCGCCCTAGTTGTTAAAGACAGTTTATTATTCACTTGCCCAATCAGTTATATTATATGCTTTACCAACTTGGGGTGGGACATACGCTACTACATTAAGGCCAGTAGTTAATACTCAGAAAACACTAATTAGGATACTAACAAGAAGTAAATTCCTCGAGCACACAGCGCCCCTGTTTGATCAACTAAATATTCTTAGAGTGAATTCTCTGTTTAGATTAAATTGCATCAAGCAGATTTTGCGTGACAAATCTTTTTCTTTTCCACGCCATGAGATCACTACGCGGTTTCAGGCTCATAACAAAATGGTCATTCCTATTTATCACAGTACTGCCACCCAAAAATCCTATTTGTATATTGGAATATTGGAATTTAATAGCTTGCCCGACGATATCGCCAATAGTATATTAAAAAATCCAAAAATTGGTAAATAAAGCTTTAAAAGAATATATTTTAAAAATACATAATTATTAGATTTCTTTTAAATGGTTTGTTCTGGCACTTTTTAATATGGATTGTGAAGTAAGAAGAAGAATACTTGTAATTTGTTGTACCTACCTAATTTAGTAATATGTTGAATTGTATGCGGATACCTAACATCGTACTCAAGTATGAAGATTGTCGTTTTCCTTTTCTTATATTCGTTGTATTATGCCTATTTGTTCACTCCATTGTTGCTTCCGAGTCTACCAAGGTAGCGGAAGCATTGTTTTCACTTTCGGAATGTGAAAATTTTGTTGTCTCCAAAATCAAAAATTCCTCTCGCATTTTGCGTTTTAGACCTTTCTGAACAATTTTGGTTCCGTGTCTGTCTGTGTGTCTGTCTGCGCATGCGCAAACGTGAAATCCTTGTTACGCGCATAACTCCGGGAGTTCTCGACCAATTTCGATGAAATTTTCAGGGATTGTTCGGTTTGATGTATAGATGGTCCCCTATGAGTTTCGTGACCCCCGGATCAATAGTAGCCTCTGCGCATGCCCAAATGTGAAATCCTTGCCACAAGCATAACTCCGGCAGTTCTTGTTTTGACAGTCAATAATAATTTTCAATGATCTATACAGTCATGTTACGGATTATGTGCCACACCCACTTGGCAGACGTTTTTTTAATTTTCTTATTTCTATCTTCTCTGCTCTTGGCAGGATTCGTCACCCTAGCACGGGCTTGCCCATTAGGGGCCTAATTCGTTCCCTTTACCTTGGAGTTTTTTAAAAATGTTTTTGTTTAATAACGAATAAACTTATTTCATTTCATTTCTTAAGGGCCCGGCACTAAATTATATTAATAGTAGCCTCAGTCCTGAAAAGCAGACTATTTAGGTAGTATGACACTGATAACATCATTCTTCCTTTGCCGGGCCGGTGTTAGTAGTAACGGCGATCCCTGAGGGTTGAAGCAGCGATGTTCCTCGACCAGGTAACATTGCTAACATTGGGCGGGTTATATCGGGGTAGAATAATTCGGGCGAGGGAAGTTCCAGGTGTGGGAGTGCGTCCCCGGAGCGTCGTTCCCACCTTTTGTTGTCCTCGTCGTGTTTTATTGTCCTCACCGCATTGTCGCCGCACGAGCCAGATGGGGTTGAGCCGACCGGCCGAGATGAGAATTTATAAAGCTCTTCGGAATATTGAATTGTTCGGCTTCACCAGGTCGAGTCCGGGTGGCGTATTGCCGACCTTGTCCCATTCTCGGTACTCATTTAATTCGATTTTACCATGCCCTTTCTACACACCTTAAAAATGCCCTCTGATGCAGCATTATCGTAAGACCGAATTTATCATCTCGCCCAATAATAAATGTGAATGTGTATAAGTGAAATATCAGAGTTTTAGGGTAAACTTGGATGCTGCTCAAACCGGTGATTGTCAACAAGACTTAATCTCATAAATATTCTGCCATCTAAACGATGATTTACTTTACCCGGCATGTACTGTAAGGTGCCTATCCTGGCATTCGCATCCCCCATTATTATAAATATTTTGCCCCTGTTTTTTTTTCTACTACTTGCTTAACATTCCCAAACATAACCTCCCATTTGGTACAATTTAAATAAATAGGTATCACAACAATTTCACCTTCTTCAGTTTTCACATTTATACAGTTAACATTTTCTAACATACCAAACTTTAGTCTACTCCCCACCAGTTTTTTTCTGATTCCGAGTATTCTTCCCTCACTAGGTCTTCCAAGGCTATTAAGTCGAACTGCTGCTTCCCAGACCAATTCGAATTCATGAAATATACTTTTTGATCGATATCTTTATACTTTATAAATATACTTTTGATCCATACCTGTTTCTACTAAGAATGTTTCATATAAAATAAATACATCGTATCCTGTTATGAAGTTGTTGAAGTTACTATCCTTAATTTTATTTTTTATTCCACATGTATTCCACGACAGTATTTTAATTTGTTGTTCGCAATACCTTTGATCTTCTAGTCCTTCGTCCTCTAGTCATATCCACGACTCCTCCGTCCTTCCCTGCCGTCCGCTGATTTCCTCACCATTTCCTTCTTCGGGTCGACTAGCCGCTCCATTCTTCTTTAGTTCCTCCTCCACGTCCACCCCAGTCATTGCTTTATCTTCGCGTAGCCGCATCCTTGTCGATGTATTAGGCCTCTTTCCTCGTCCCACACATCAATCGTTTGGTATATTTTTTTTGGAAATCAAGTACTTACAGCTCCAAGCGTACCCTTTAAGAGCTTTGATATTTAATATTATAGATCATATTCGATGGTTATTAAGTAATGTTCGGACAAAGAACATAAAGTTAAAATTGTGTACCACACAACACATTGTCTTTGCCACAACGATGGTTTATTATTTCATTAATGAAGATTCCCAATCGACTTAGACAAAATATTTAACCGCTTCTTCAAAATTAGCTGTTTTACGTTCCAAGATCTGTCGAAGCCGAAAATCGAAAACTCTGACCTTCTGCCGTTGGGGCTTTTTTCCAAAACTATTGAACCAAAGTTGAAACTTTGGTCAAAAATCACATTGGGGGGTCTAATTGGGATCGAATTCTCGGGACTTGTCTCAGTTAATCCTAAAGGGTGAAGTTGTAGGCCTGTAATTTCAAACATTTGAATACCGAAAACCTTTGAAGTAGCACTTATGTTTATATGGTTGTTATTGACGTAGCTTCAAGGAACCGAATGAGCCCATATGGACCGCTTTATGTTCATCCGCTCGCTCTCCCTAATGGCTGGAACTTGGATAGAAGAAGGAGTAAGCATGAATGGGATTGTGAACGTGCTTGGAAATAGTAAGAATTACATGGTGTCATGTGAAGATTGCATCATTCGATGAAATTCTGTGGAATTCAAGAGTCAATACTGAAATCGAGTTTTTCAACTCTTATGTAATGTAATTATGGTACGAGTAAAGTTTTGGCGGGTCTTTTATTTTACCTCGCTGAATTCCAGTTTTTCTAGTAGTGGATTTCAACGTCATCTTCATATAAAGGATATTGCATCATTGTAGGTATTGACATACCCTTACTTTCAGCGGTAATTTGAATCGTAGGTTCCATGAAATCATCTGCAATCTGACAAGGCCGCTGCTGATCAGCTGAACCCAAGGGCTATTGATATTTTCATGTCTTTGCTTTGTCACATAAACTGAAAAATCGTCACGAGAACTTGCTCACGCGATACCAATAATAAGACATTTTGTTTTGGTTTATTAGTTTCTACCATTTCCCATCAACTTCCACTTTTCCACTTCAAAACGATCAGTGAACAAAGACGAGAGTATCGTGATTGAAAAAATTGACGATGGACAAACCTGGAAAACACACATGAAAATGTCCCAATGTGTTGCAGACTCGTATGCAAGCATTTGTCAACATCATGGACGAAAAGGCTCCATTTATTTGTCTTAAGCATTCTTCTTCAGCGACCATGCCTTCCGTTTCAGGTTGATCGCTCGTTGATTTTGTATGCTTTTGCCTTTGTTGATTTTGATTGTTTTTTAATAAAAGAAGCCTGAGGAAAAAGGATGCGGGAGTCAAATAGAATATGTTCAAAATCCATCTAATGCAGGTTACATGTAATTTTTATTGGCTTCCGCGGGCGGCGGGCCGAACCAAATCCTTCCACGGGCCGTAGTTTGGAGATAACTGCTCTAATGGAACAGAAATTTCTGTAATTGATCAAGGTGTTGGCCTTGATAATTAAAAAAAACTTATCTGACCTTATCTGTTAGATCTCTTTTGGTTAGATTTGGTAATCAAAAGCAAAAAACTTTGCAAGCCCATTCTAATCCGCCGTTGATAATCAATGTCCCCAGGATGGATTTCGATTCATGTTCATTCCTTACAAGTGGCAAATCTTGCAATGGTTACAAGTGATCCTGTACGGCGTGAATTCAAGTTTCTTCGATTGAACGACCAAAATAGTTCAATGAAGGATGGAACCGTTTGATCTTGATGGTCTGAATTTCATTCCCAGCACCGTCCAACCAAGACAGAACTTCCAGGACCACTAACTAATTGGTATGAGACGGCGTTGTGGGTATACAGTACCCGCAAGACCGCTAGGTCTTGAAGGAGGGGTAGGCCTTGCCCCTGGTTAACCCCAATCACCTAACAGTGCAGAAAGTACCCCGTGGGCTGGTATTGCTCATCATAGGCGACCTCGTCAGATTTTAGAGGTCCCATAGAAGCTACCATTCATGGAATCATGGCTTGGTAGATTGATTAGGGAAGCAAATAGACTATTTAAAAAGAAAATATAGGACTGCGTGAGTTAATTTTTTACCCGATGATAGGTGAAAGTAAAGGCATGAAATGTCAAAAAATAGAAAGGTAGATGCTGGTCAAGGGAATTGAACGGAGGATCTACCAACCAGATTTTTCTATCCACTTTAGTAAGTAAATAATAATCTAAATAAATAATACTTACCATGCTTTGTGAAAGCCCAGTGAGCGTGAGGGGTATGAATTGTTTCTCCTCCCGATTCTTGAAACCGCCGTCTCCAGGAATAGGCAAGTGCCTCTGGGTAATGCAGGCATTGTTCGCATTCACTCTGTGGAAGGGGCAGCTACACCATCCCGTCACTCTCCTTGTTACAACACTCGCACGCATATTCTAGATGATAACTTCCCATGGAAATGAGATATGAAGTACATTGGTATGTCAAAAGAAAAAATAATGCTTTATTGGCTTAAATAAGCGGGGAAATTTCAAAAAAGTAATAATACAAGACCCGAAGTGAAAAGGATAGAAAATGTTATACAGGTATATTATATAGGTATATATGGAATAAAATTATTCAAAGTCCATCAACCATAAAAACTACTCAACTTTCATCAAAATATACTAAAAAATCGATAAAAATGCCAAGAATTCTAAATCATTGTTTAAGTGACAGAAGATTTTTCAGGCCTCGTTATTACCTAATTGTTAACTATTTCTCTTCACATAAACTCTAACCCGTATTTTGTGGCAGTTTGCATCTCGAAACATTTATAACCGTCCGGCGTTGAAAAATTGATATCAGTTTGGAATGTTGATAAAGCGACGTGAAGAAGAGCCGATCCGCGGTGGAATTATCAATTTTCGTTTATACAAAGTTCGGGAAACTGAGGTTTCAGGGAAGTCTTTAAAAAGTTGGCAAAGCTCCAGATCTACTTTTAGTTGATTTGAATGCAGATATTTATAAGTTTTCATGAAGAGTGTTCCTGAAGTTTTCAATAACTTAGTTTATTCCCGGACGTTGAGAGGATCATCTCGGAATCAATCCCCATGACAGTTGACCTGAGAAATTCGGTCCTTTGAAGAACCTCTCACTAGGAAAAGTAGATTCGCTGCGGAGTTCAAAGGAGTTGCAATCATGTTGACTATTTGACTTGGCAATTCGAAATAGTATATTATTTTCTGGTTTACTACAGTATATAAACAGTATTGTATGTTGTATTCGTTTAGCGTCCGTCGTTCAATTGGTGTCTCTCCCGTCACTTTTAGCATCCAGGCGTTTAAAGACATACCTGCGATTTGTCAGCAAACGGATGATCATAGCATACGAATGACCCGTAGTGGTCTCATTTGATTTTCGGAACTAATTTCTACCTGAATCACCGATTTTTTTGAATTTGATTTTTGAAATCTATTGATTTTAAATTGTAAACCAACAACTTTAGTGAAGGAGGGGGTTAAAAATGTTGTTTTCTTCGTCGGTTAAAAATGTTTAAAATTCGAAAACAACCTAAAAAAAGAGAGATTTCATTTTACTTCAATCAAAAAAGAACAACGTGATGGAGAGACAACACTTATGTCCTTACGATACGTTGTTTATTTAAAGGTCAGTGTTTGGTCCGATGTGATCTAATTGAGTTTGAATGAATTCAAACTTCTCAGATCAAAAAATACTTCAACGAACGCAGTATCACTTCCTAAAACTCCTTTGATTCTTATATATCCTCCTTCTCATCGGTACAATTTAAAAACATGAGGAATTTAATCATTCAGTAGGCGCGTCTTCAAAACTCACACCAGAAGGCACGTGCCGCTCCAGAAAATTTGGTTCTCCACTAATGGTTTTTAGTTAAAATTATTTGAAACATTTCTCATAAACGAACTGAATTCTATATTTGGCTCTTTGACATATTAAAGCCTATCAATAAATTTGATTTCCTATGGTAAACTAGGAATTGTTCCCATTAAACTGTACAAATGTCAAACGTAAATGACTAAAATAAAATTACAAATGTATTTCGTTATAATAATAGGTACCTAAGTAGATAGTGAACTTATCGAAATCCGAATATTGGCAAAAATGTTAGTACTTGAGTATGTAATGGTCTCTCTTGAAAATGGAGATAAAAAACATTGAAATGAAATCCCTTCAAAATCACCACATTCTTTACAAGTTGCAATATGTTTTCATAGCTTCCTGCAAACAAATTGCTTACAATTATTACACGTGATCGTTGTACCATTGCACTTTTTTCTTCCACAGAGATGAAATGGTACATTTTTTTTGTTTTTTGTTTGGAGCAGCAAGTGGTTTAGGTCGCTCATGGTATATGACGAGAAACAGTTGGGTGTCTTTTGGAAGTGAGCGAATCTGAGCTCTTATTTTCAGATGGGCCTCTAAAAGTTGTAGTGTTAAATTACTTAGGAATTCACGACGGGGTAAAGTGGATTCTGTGTTATTGGGGAGATAGTAGTCGCAGTACAGGTAGGCAATGATAATATTTGCATTACACTGCTGATATGAATGGACGAAACAGCTAAAATTCTATAAATGGCATGATAACAAAGGCAATGCGGGCCCTCGGTTTTATCAAGAGAAATACGAGGGAATTTTCCAATGTGGATGCCATTGTGACCCTCTATAAAGCTTTAGTTTTTCCCCTGGTAGAGTATGCAGCCACAGTTTGGTCACCTTTAAAGTGGGTTAAAAAATATCGTCTGGAGCGAGTTCAAAGGAATTTCCTGCGATATGTTGCTTTCAAAACGGGGATCCCCTCGGATGACATTGGTTATGTGCTGCTATTGGAGAGATGTCGTCTGGAGACCCTCGAGCGAGACGGAGCTCCAAAGACCTCGTGCTCCTTAATAAAATACTGAATAATATCTGGACTGCCCCCCACTGCCCCACTCCTCGGATCCATCTACCTGCCTCCCGTTCGTCCACTCGATCTCCTCAACTGTTTTTCGTCCTGTTCTCAGCCACTAACTACGACCGTCATCTCCCCTTAGTGCAATTGCTTTATTTCTATCCATGTACCCTCATTTTGATTTTTTTCCACCCCCTTATCAACTCTGAAGTCCCTCATTTCATCTTCCCCCATACTTTCATCTAAATGTTATCTCCCCCCCCCCCCTACTTATCAATATATATACTTGTATTTGGACATTATTCTTATTATCCGTACTGAATGTAAATTGGGCTTGCCCGTATGATTATAAATAAATAAAACAGTTGACCTACCTACTTACTTTTACTAAATAATTGAATCAGTCAGAATGACAACAGTACATGTCCTACCATCTGTCTGTCAAAGGTTTGATTCTTGTATGAATCACTCTCAGTGTGTTGAAGGATTGATCAATTTATCAGATATTATACTTTCAGGTCCTACCAACATTGCCACCTACATTTTCAAAGGAAAAAATAAATGTGGATAGAAGGTTAAAAAATAAATGACTGGACTTCACCATCCAAAATTGAAGTGGAAAATATTGCTTTATTTCAGTGCAATGTAACGTTAAATAAACTGAAATATAACGTAATTACTCTGGTTACCCACTAAGCTTAACGTAAGACACAAAAAGTTACTCGTTTTCTTCATTTTCTTGTCGTTCTTTAGTTTTCCATTCTTGGATACTCAGGTAGAACTCTAGGTGAGGATGAGTAATGTATTTCATGTTTAACAACATCTGCGATCTTTTTGGAATTTATTGCGATGGGTCCATCATCATAAGCTTTTTGAGAAGGAAGATCTTGTGAGGCCCGTTTTTCACGAATTTGAAAGTTGAAGAGGAGAGTGCATCGATGAAGTCGTATGTTTTGACATACCCAGGCATGGAGGCGTCATATTCAAATTCCCTGTACTCGGAAATTGCAAAAGGTTTGTTGGATCCACTTATCGATTTTGGTGTTTTCTTATAAACGGATGGCCACCACGCTTTGAACTCGATAAAATAGTCGTAAGAAACATGTTTTACGGAGAAATAATTTTCTCTTTGCTGTGTTCGATATTTCCTCATAAAACACGGTCTTGCTTTTTAATGTGCCGATTACAACTATAAAATCCCGGTCACATGGTAAAAACGAGTGACTACGCGTAGGAAAATAGTGGTACCTACCCCTTGTCGAAGCGTCCGGAAGTTGCCACTAGTACCATTAAAAATCTTATAAGGTTATGATTCCGGTTTTGTCCTGGGCAAGAATCTGAAAATAGGTGCAATTCCTTGATGGTATCTGAAATGTTATTAGTTATATAATCAAAGAGAAAAGAAGGAACTACTCATTAGGACCTTTGTGCCCTTGCCCTTCATGATAAACGTAGAAATTCCCTGAGCCATCTTTAATGTTGTGAATCTCAAATACGTTCACCCATAACTGCCGGTAATAAAATATTTCCTGAACCGAAATGTGTGGTAACGGCAAATTCTACATGAAATCTACCGCGAGTACCTACATGTTGAGAGCAAGAACAGTATAAGTCCATGGACTCGTACTGTTTTTTCCTTTAATCATTTTCATTTAGGCTCTGTTCAAGCTTACCGAGTGTTGTTAGCATACTGTTCTCGTGCTCAATGCGTAGTTCTACTGGTTACAACCTACAAAAAGCCATTTTTCAAAAATCGTCAAAAATGGACTTGTACTGTTTTTATTTTCATCGATTCAATTCATGGTAAAATCAAGTACTAGCCATAAAACACCTTATAAAATCCAAAGCGACTCGTTAAAAAAAAAAAAAAAAAATTTACATCACCATACAGAAAGTAAAATTCACTGAATAGCTGAGTGCTGCCGAAGTGGAATCGTTGCGTTGACCTTCACTTGTGACTGATACGAGGATAGAAAAAAATACCTGGCGCGCTCGATGGGCTCCCAGTGGAGCCACTGCAGGTACTGAAGTTCCACCCCTTAAAAAAAAAAAATTGAATATAAATTTTAACATAAAATCTAGCGCCCACCGGAAGGTTAAGTAACTGTGATACAGATCACGAATTTTATTCGATCTGTTTTGGAGTGGCAGAAGTATCCCCTGTGGCTTTCTAAAATTATTTTGTATTCGAGGAAATTGGGTTCAACATCGTTCTGGATGAAGGAACAACAAACGGTTTTTCTCATCACTCCCTTCCTATATAAGCCACATCATGAATCTTTCTTGGGGAAGATCGATGGGACCCCGTGTGTGTTTGCTCTGGCGAAATTGAAGGTTCCATTATTTGTTGTCCCGATTTCTTGTTGAATTGCTGAGCAGACGAACCGACCCGATGTTGTCGAAGTTTTTTGGTTAGCCATTGAGCACAACATTTATATTCTGGAGCGTTGTTCGATGAATCGCGTTGTTGTATTCCATCCAATTTCTAACCGTCTTTGTTCAAAATCATCACTTATACGTTTCATATTGAAAGGAGTAATCAGCAAAGTAATTACTATTAATTTCTTTATAGGGTAGGAGTACACAAGGAAAACGTACTAGGAAAGATGTTGGCTAACAACACGATATGAATTTGCCATGTGTTTAGAGAATAATTTAAGAACAAAAGTTGATTTATATTTTCTATCTGGCGGTGGGTGCACGGTCAAGGCCGAAAAATACAAATTATTGAAAAATATTTTTCTGTAATATGGAAACGATGTGGTTATTGACATCTTTTGTGCTTTAGAGGTTGGCTAAACCAATAATGTCAATATTCTCATTCCTCGTCTCTGGATTAAAAGAGCGTAAGCGTGTTACATCAACATTAATACTGAATTTCTAATGGATCGCTATAGTCCTCATACTCGAAATATCGCTCATCTTTGCTTTTCTTATTCGTCGCTTTTCTCGGAGAACTTAACAGCCTGTCTACTCTATAACACTGTATTACACTACTTAGTTCCCAGAGATCTGGAGGAGGGAGTGGAGGGGGTCAAGGAAGTTTCTTATTTTATAACTTATAACGAGCTTTAGTTATTCCAATGTGAAACAAAATCACTGTGTGATGTAGAAAACTTTTAGTGTGTCAAGTATATTGTTGAATGAGACGCAGTACAACTGAATCATTGACTGGTTTTTCAGAAAATTGGGAGAATAAAAGGAAACAAGATGGTGAGTCAGAGGTTGGAGCTGAACTGGGGAAAGAAATGGAGGGTAACCCATCAAACCAAGAAAATTATAGTTTGACACGTACGTTGTACTTACTTGAACTATCGACGATTAGGAAAAACGGAAGTACTGAACCCACTATTCTCGGAAACGGATAGTTTGGGCGAGTTCTACTAGCTGCATGATCAGCTCAAAAGTGAACAATTCAGTGATTACCAGCCGATTGGGCCCCAAAAGTGTTTCCTTTGTTTTGAAATCTGTAGCAGACACGACATGGGAGCCAGGGGAGTTCAGGGGGAATGGAATCAGTCACTAGCCGTTTGGCATCTCGCAATGCTTCGGTTAGTGTCACATACGGTGGAGGCCCTCTAATGATCTTGGACAAGCTGGGATCAGTCGCTTAGTCGCCGAGCCAGTCTTGTTGCAACTTCATAGTGTGGTATCGCTTCTAGTAGAGGAGTAGCCTCAAGGTTCCCTCTGAGGAACCTGCATTTCAACTCTTACCGTATCATTTGAATTGTTCCACATCACTTACAGATACATAATGTGCTTGTAGATAGATCCACAGATCAAAAATTTTATATCACAAAATTATGTATCTGTAGATGTACAAGACACTAGATACACAACTTGAACACCTTGATTGTTTTGATCGCAGTAACCTAGTGATGCCTTGAATGTGGATACTGGAGTGCACTCTTAAAAGGGTTTATAGCCGATACACGGGTTGAAGCATTCTGATATTCATGAAACTAACAAGAACTGTTTTATGTTTCACAAACCGAGACGTGGTCTGTTTTTCGATTTCAGCTTCCCATGCAAGGAAAGCAGGTTCACTTTCAAAAGTAAGACTCTTCGTAGAGGTCGAGAATAGGTGACCCTTTCCTGATAAGACAATCGCCATATTAAAAAACCCCATGTCTCATATCGGTATAGGTCCACGCTTTAGATGCGCGTTCTGTCTAGTTTGCTGGGCTGGATGCTCAAAAACGAAAAAAATATCCTACATCAATCCTTCTAGTTAAGTATAGATCAGTTGGACAAATAGATCAGAATGTGTTAACACTTGTGCCTCTGCGTATTAAAACGACTTCTTGTGCGCATTAGAACAGCACCGGTTTGTGAAACATAAAGCACCAGTGCAGTTCTTGTTAGTTTCATGAATATCAGAATGCTTCAACCCGTGTATCGGCTATAAACCCTTTTAGGAGTTCACTCCAGTATCACTCAAGTATTCACTGCATCACTTGGTTACTGCAATCAAAACAAAAACAAAAAAACTGCTCGTTCGGAGGCCAGGTGAGGGGTTCAAGTTGTGTATCTAGTGTCGTGTAGTGGACAACGCCTAGGGCAGACTAAATAGAAGTGACTTTACACGGAGGCCACCGGGTATCGTGACGTTGGTGTTCTGTTAGTTTGCGGCCTGGGTACTCGATATGTTATCCTTCCAAAAGGAAACTGCAGGGCGGATACCGCCCGAATATAACGAGCTCGATGAAACCAATGCCCTCCATATAATACCCTAATGCAACGGAGCCTGTTTATACAAGCTTACCTACCATCGTATAATTGTAGCTTACAAATGTCCAGCCTGCCTCGAGAAGTTCGTCATGAAAGTTTTCTAGTCGAAAATATGACCATCTAAAGGTAGAAAGTGATGCCACACCATCGGATATAAAAAAACATAGATTACCCTTGTTATTATCAGTCCGCCGATGAGAATGCGTCATCAGCTTCCTATTATTCGTGGGTTTATCAGTCATGCTATAAAGTGGATCTATTTGGAGCTTAAAAGCCCCTGTTTATACTGAGTCAGCGTCCTGTGTAGCTTGGTGGTCTGTATGCCCTGATACACTCGCATCTCAAAACAAACAATACCCCAAATCAATCCTCCTGGTAAATTATCGATTAGTTGTGCAAATAGATCAAAGCCTGTGATAAAACTATGTCTTGATGTTTAAACCTGCATTGATTTTTAATGAGTAACCCTGAAGAGAAAAGAGAAAGAGATTCCTCCAGACTGGGTATGACCAGAAGAGCTCCGGAACTGTCGCCAAGTGTCGTAACCACACTGCTATGGATACTTGTTAATCAACTAATGATATAGACTTTATACGCGCTGTTAACCTGTAGATTCATCTGTTGCTTCATCTGTCGCTGGGCAATGATGAAGGTGAGGTATCACTTCCCAGCCATAGATGCTCCCGATAACAATTATCCATCTATTTTTGTGCTGCCTAATTACGGTCCATATGACGGTGTTGCATCATAATAATCACGAATGATGCAACAACAGCGACCTTCCAATTCAACGTGAAAATTAAAGTTGGTTTGAGGTTCTATACCCGCGAGAAATACATTCAGTACAAATCGGAATAAGGGGACCTGATGCCTTTCTGTATTTATTGCTTTACTAACAAGGAAGCCCGTTATATAAAATACAACGGGCTCTAAAATGAGGGCACCCTAATATAAAATGCCAATTACATTTCCATCGTCGCAGGTAGAGCTTCAGCTCTGAACGGTTTTATGTAATCGTTAAAAAACATTAATTGATTGTCAACGAATATTCAAGCAACGAAAATTATTGTGATGACACATTTGTCTCTCTTCAGATTTTAGTTTTCTTTAATTACGAACTTTTGTTGCTGGGACAAAGTCATTGTGGGATTCCGAGCGGACGAAGGAAAAGGTTCTGAGGAGTTAACTATATCGTAAATGTTCATCCGGAACTTCATGATAATTTTGCAAAAACTCGGATCGAAATCGGCTAAGACATTTTGGTTAGAATCAACCTTACGAAGGCTTACCGCTCTCTTTTAAATAGAAGCATTATTGTGTACAATTCATATGAAAGGAAAGATAATAAATGAAATCTTGAAAAGGTAAGATAAAAGATGAAACCTTTATGATCTCAAAACTGTGACCCATAGCACAAAACTGACACACGCTGACAATTGCAGGCCAGGTCAAAGAGGAAATCCACTTGGGGTATCACAAATCACGTATCTGTCTATCTATCATCCTCAACTCTAATGTGATTATGGTAGAACCTTCTAGCCAAGTAGAAAAACCTTCGAATCCCATAAGGCTCACGCTTGGGGTAGGGAAGACACTCGCGAGCGCATTTACATCGATCAAGATCGACCTTGTGGGTCGCCGAAGAGGTTGGAGGGGGTGATGGTTTCATAGGGGGCAATGCCAGGGGGGGTCCATGACCTTTCTCCATCTCGAACCGCTCCGACCTAATGGTCCGCCTCACCGACCGCTCTCTTCACTTTATTTCGGTGCAAGCTGAGTGACACCATTAAACTAACGACTCCAACCTTCACCCCTCCACCTCCTATATGGCCTCTCTCTTGTCATCCAACGGCTAACCGCGCACGTGAGCCATTTACTTTTAACCCCCTCGGACGTGGACTAATTTACTGTGATATTTATAACGGCGGCTCCGCCTCCTTTGTTCTCAATCACCCCTACGAATAACGGAGAGAGAACAGATAAGCCACCTAAAACATAACTAATCTTTTACATGAAACACAGCGCTTAACCAAATAAGATGTAGATGGTCGAGTAGTACTGGAGTAATCAAGACGCCTACTAATTATAATTGTCGTCAATCCAGTAATGAGGTGACAAGTCACGAAATGGCTACTTTGTATCAAGTTAACTCCAGTACACAATCTAGTTGTAATATGTTCCAGGAAGTTCGTGACAAGTTTTTCGTGATATTGCCTTGTAGAACAAGGAGATGGGGTGGAGTTTCCCCTGACAAAGGGTCAGGCGAACGTGCCTGTAAGAACACAATCTCATTAACGATCTAGGTGACCCATAGTAGGCTTGATTCATTAAAATCATTGATGAAAAATGAGATCTACGTAATGCAGCGCCCAAGAATGATCTTGGGATCAGGTGATCAAGTCCCTAACAATGGAAATCTCCTAATAGCGGGTATGTTTCAATATGATTATTGAAGAGAATTGCTCTGTACATCCGTAAAGCAGCCATCCTGTATCTACTTGGAGTCAACCTTTAATCCATTACAAATCTTATGTAACGTTTCGGACATTTGTGACACAGCTGAAGTAATCCTATCGTATATATAAAGATGAAAGTATCAGAGTAGGTATAACCCCCCCCCCCACCCGACCCCGCCAATGAAGGGGGGAGGACGCTATCCCGAAACATACAATATGCAATACAAAACTTCAAGATATTATTCAAACATATTTTTCAATTTCTGTGAAGAATCGATATATATTATTAAAAATACACGTGGTTCCTAACATTTGATGATAACAATGAGGAAGAGTCAAGTTGGGAGATATATCGGCAAATGGTTTTCTCCTAGCATCACAAAATTTAGAGCAGTTCATCACAATGTGTTCTAAATCGCTATTTTCATTGAAGCAGTCCTGACAAATGATAGGGAATTGTTCACTATCGCACAGCCCATGGTTGCAGCGAATCCTACATAATGTCATTATTTCCCGTCTATTAGAAGTCATATTGTGGAACCAGGGTTTCAGAAGGGGGGTTGGCTGTATCCGTTTGTAAAAGTTTCCATTTTGACAACGGCTAAAAGCTAAATTCCATTGCTCCCTGTAATGTCCTGTTATGGGCCGATAGAAATCTTCTTTTGGGATTTGTTCCGTACAACACGTTCCGTTTTGCGCCGCTCCCTTTGCCAGTCCATCAACCATCTCGTTGTATCTTATTCCCCTGTGGCTTTTAACCCAAATAAATGAAAATGTAACATGTTCATTAGCTAATTGGCTGATGGTTAACAAAATACGTGCAAATGTGGCGAGTTGGGTTCGTGTTCGTCCACCATCTTGCAGAGACTTCAGTGAGCTCAAGGAGTCAGTAAAGAGGGCAATTCCTGAAATTTCGGGTTTTCTTTGCTTGATCTGTACTACATATCGTAAAGCTAACGACAGACCTATGGCATCTGCAGAGTAGCTACTACAATATCGTGCCAGTTTGAATTTTTTGGAATGTCGGTGAGTGACATCCTAGAAGGCACATCGTACGTCATCTGCATTCTTCGACCCGTCCGTACAGATGACCACATGCTCTGACCAAGATGTCTCTAAATACTCCATAAAACGATGGTTTATTGCTTCGGGTTGTGATTCTCTCGGGGTTCGGAAGTATTGCGGGGGACTTTAAACTAGTGTTCCATAATAGTGACAGCATGATGGCCGAAATTCGGGGACTTGGAACATGCCATACCCATCTGCATGCTCTGGATAATGACTTTTTGTTCTGACTGGTTAGATAATTTGGACTATTTTGCTCCAGAAAGGCTCTTCATAAAGTTTCAGCTGATGAATAACATTCATATTTCGCTCCAAAACAACAAAAGTTACCGCTAAAAAAACCGGAATTAGTACACAATTAATGATGATATCTTCCATATATATCTAATTGAGTTTGTCATTCCAACGGGTTGTATTGAAGAAACAGTTTGAAAATCAGACATCCTTCAATTCTATTGTCAATATCACTATGAATTTATTAATGCGTAACATAAACAGCTATTGCTAAACGGCACTTTCATTGTTCGAAATCAAAAAAATAGGATTTGAACAAGAAAAACTATTTCAACTGCAAGATTGTAATATTTAACAAAAAAATGTTCACAGGAAAAGCAGCTCAATAAAAACAGGTAGGGAGGCACAGTCCCACATTCAGTCTTAACATTTTTCAAAAGGACCATTGTTCTTAATGTAAAATATTGATTTGGAGAACTTTAGCAATCAACATAAACAATCCAGTACTGAAAGTAGATGCAACAATACAACATCAATTGTTGAGTCATATCTGCAGTCTTGATAGTACCTACTCGCACTAATCACATAAATTTCAATGTAGGTAAATGAAAAGTGTGACACTGGGCTTATTGGCAGCTAGCTGAAAACAGCTGCTTTGAATACTGTCATTAGAGGTTTTTTCCGGGCAGTGTTGTAACTACAGCCAAAAGACCTGTTTCGTTTGTAAAACATATTTTGGAGGAGTGCCACTTTTCTTGTAGAGCCCAATTCGTTGATGAACTACCGATTCTCAAGATGAAACATTGGTGATAAGAGCACATGAATTCAGCCGAACGTCTTCCCTTTCATTATTCATTGATAATATTGAGAACTAATAGTAGTAGGACAATCTGAACCTTCTTGGACGTATCGTAGGGTAGATGCGGTGATAAAATGAAAATGCATCTTCAAACAAAAAAGGAAAGATTCATGGAAAATTCCGTTTCTACAAAAAAGAGTTGAAACTTGTTGACGATGGAGTAAAAACCGTAACAGTCTACAGATGCTTAACACTTTCTTGTAGAAATATTAGATTTCGTTAATCTTGCATGGACTATAATGCACTCGTCGCCCGATTTGTTAATTGCATTTGGTTGGCAGCTGCTTAACTGAAGCCATATTTGACATCGCTACGAGTATCTGATCAGTGGTTTTTACTGACTGGACAATATTGAGGTTTTGAATTGATGTTCTGAAGAAATCCATAGCGGTTACCCTGTGAATATCAATAAAGAATAGCGTGATGAGGTGAACGGTGAATCAGTACCTACAGCAAAGAAACGCTGGTTTGTGCGATAGAAAACCGGTGCCGCGACCCCCTCCAAGTTAACAATCAATTCAATACCAGCATCGGAGGCCGGTAAACACCATGAAAACTCCACCCTTTATCATAGTACACTCAAGTAGTCGTTTCGACGGGAAAAAAAGAAAAAAAATATCCTACGTCCGTCACTACAAAAGGAAGAGTGGAAACCACCCCGAAACACGGTAAGAATAAAATATAATATTGACAGACCTGAACACGAACGGAGGTACGGCACAAAAGAAACGAAAATAGAACACTTTCTCATCACGTAATATTGATTTCCACGTTCTGAAAATACTCGTGGATTCGGACGAGTGGTTTATCTCCCGTCGCCTTCAGACGATTTGATCCTCAATCAAGCCGTGGGGGTCGTGCCGCGTATGCCAAACGCAGGGCCTCGTCGGAAAATCTGGGTTTTATGGCTGCACAGCGTGATAGAGTCAAGCTATAAACGATAGAAGGCGAAGCTCGACACGACAATAAAGTTGGAGAAGAATCGGCAGAAATTGGACAGTGGCGATAAAGAACGCCTAGGTGATGATCCCTTCTGTCAGTCTCTAAATTTCTCAGATCGAACCAACAATGGGGTGAGTTAGAAGATAGAAAATGGAATTCAATAGGGGAAAACCGCTGCAAATTATTCCACGAAGGTTTATTGTTTCTTTATTATCCTCCTACGCGGATCTGGGCTGTACAGCCAGAGACCTCCACGTACACACAGAAACAAACGTAGAAATGCACATAACATTTAACGAGATGAAATAAAATTACAGGCAAAAAGTGAGTGCTTCCACTAGTTATCCTCAACCGAATTGAAGCTTGGGAGATGGCGTTATGGATAGTACAATCGTGTACCACCATTCGTTCTATTTGGGGGTGTCACCAGCCACCTGTTAAAGAGCTTTAAGGCTCAGCAGCCTTACCGTGAACGTGACGATTTTTCCAAATGCAAGTGAACGGATGATCGTACTGCAACCCGACTAGTCTAATTCGATTCACGGATTTATCAAGATGAAGTGATTTCTGGGATGTCCCAAATTGATGACTGATTTTTTTGCCAAATTTCGTAAACTTAGGTTCAGTGATTTCGGAAAAAAGCTTCGGACAATGGGAAGGGGGTTGGACGGATTTTTCAAAATTCAAATATTGAAATCTTCTAATGCTGACGCGTAAATCAACTTCTTTTCTTGATCGATTTCAAAGGTTCATGATTCAATGCAATAAACCAAAACTTTTTACACCAACGAAAAAAAGTTAGTTGAAAGTGATAAATCAGTATCAGTAACAACAACTGAACATAGGGAGAGAGAAGGTATTTTATTTATGCGAGTACGCAATAATAATTATTGCGTACTCGCATAAATTATTATTGTACGTACCAACCGAAAACAGTATAGTACTATGCAATTTCCCAGTTCAGTAAGTTGTTGGTTAATGTCCGTGAAGGAATCGACCTCAATCGACCGAAAATGAAAAGTGTATGTTTTTGGTTTTTATTTTTCTTGACATTTCTGTAGACAGTTGGAAAAAAATTGGAATTTCGGCCGATAGGAACTGAAAGAAATAAATTCTCGATGTTAGGTCTTTGCGGAGTCGTATTAACTTCTTATTTTTTTCTGATTACTAACCCATTCGTTCACTCGACATTCTTATTCTATTTTATTGTCCGGGTGGTAGCCGAGATAGTGTTCGAGATGTAAAAGGATATTAAATCGTTTGTTAGTCTTTATCAAAGAAGCAGGAAGTGCCCATCGATTGGAAGGGTCACCGAAGGATGGGAGGTAGCTCGGAATTCAAGTCCAAGTTTCCCTGAAACCGCTCTCCTGTTGAATTACGTTTTTCGCCATGTTTCTCTCACTCCTGTTGTCCGATCGCAACCAAATTTTACGATGTTCATGGATATCCCACGAAGAGTCTATACCAACGAAGTTTATAGCTGGCATTCAGTACGATTTTCTGAGCTAACATAAACTTGAACAAATTGGAGGGTAGACTTTGTAATGTCACTAAAAATCGGGAAACGGAGACTCTAAAACATTCGATTTGTAATATAGTCAAGTGAATAAACATTAGAAAATTATAATAAGGATGCAATCCTTGGTACATATACCGAAAAAATGCCCATTTTTGAAAACAAAAACATTACTGTGATTTTCTATAAATCGTATGAATTTATTCATACAATTTGTGAAGTATTTAATGAATACGTGGTAAAAGTTGTAGATTGCAATTCCTTGATTGCTCACTCTAGTTGGTCTCTACTGTGACGTATACCACATTTATCTCAATAGCTGTTCATTTTTCTCTTACCATTGGTTGTTACAAGTTCCGTTCGCTTCCGCTTGCATTGGTGGTTTTACTCATATTTCTCGTACTAATAATGATCAGGGACCTTTTAAAGTTTGGATCCGTTGTCCGTTGTTGGTCCGTTTGTCAGAACGGACAGACGTTGTCATACCTTGCGTACGTGAAGCTTGAATTGTTTATTTTATATTTTTGCACGGTAGATCAAACCAACTGACCAGTGTCAATGTCTTGTAATTTACTTCCAGATGTTGTAAGACGTTGAGATGCCTTTGTTTTACGCATACTCCCGTGAACAGCAAGACGTTACAAGTCCACGTACCTACCAAAGGCTGATCTAATTATCTGAATTATTATCTGAATAGACGTTAAAGCCGGCGAATGGAAGAATTCAAATTTACTACGTTCAGTTGATAACACACCTACTCTTCACTCAACTATTCGCAAGGAACTCTTGAAAACAAACTCCATTGCGATTAGATCGGCTTACTCGATTATGATCATTTACTAGGTTATTTTTTCTAGTTCAAACACATCAAGATTCACATTCCTGTCGATTTTATTTCTACCAAAGTTCCAGTCCTTAGTGAGATTCTTACGGATGAACGTAAAATAGTCCAAGTGAGCTCATTCGGTTCACTGGAAGAATGTCTGTTCATTCCGAATATGAAAACATCACTGTTATTTTGAATTTTTTTGATTTTTTTAATATTTCAGCCCCTTGATTTCACCATAAAGGGATCGAAAAATAAAGATCCCGAGAATTCACTACCAACAAGACCCCAAAAATCATTTGTCCGTAGTAGTTTAATTGTGTTTTGTAATGCAGTTATAGGGAAAATGTCAAGACGGCATAAAATGCCAAATAGATTATTCAATTTTTTTCTTGATCGATTAAAAAGATCCGTTATTAGAAATAATAAAACCAAAACATTGATGATCTTGGGAATGAGAAGGGGATGTCAAATGCCGCTGGCTCCGTTTCCATTTATACATACTAAATTATTGTGTAGGTAGCGATATTTTATCGAGGTTCATCGGTTTTACAATCGTCTATTCAGGTTTTGTATCAGTGATGGGGTTATAAACCTTTACTACCCCTTTGATGATCAGTGCAGTTAGACGTAGAAAGTATTTAGTCAGGCATAAGTTTTAAAAAGGTACCTATTGGAGTTGTGAATAGCTTGAGAATGAAATAACTCTGAATACCGACTGATTACCACGGCTGGGAACCATCGAACTAAGCGGGGATGCAATGAACTGAACACTTTCAGGTCTTCCGAATCCGGGCAAGTGCTAAGCGGGAAACGGATTAATTAAACGTATTCCCTTCGCCACGAGCAGACCATGAATGAGAGGAGTGCGTGCAAGGACTGATAATGCGTATATAGATATTCATTCATGAATTCGAACAGCATTTGAATGAAAATGCAATGGTATATAATTAATTAATAATATGCTCCATCGAACAAGAACATCTTCACAAAGTTCTGAATAGATTGTAATGTATCAAATCATTAACTAATTTATTGGATAAATTAGTAATAGTACCTGTGAAGTACCAAACGTACATGAAAGAAAAACGATGCAAATTCTTTACGGAATAAATATTGACCTTATTTCGTCATTGTATTTGAAAAGCCTGAATACTTATGTTATATTCGTTTGAAGGGATGACACCATTATATGGTTCATTATATTATAATGAATGTTTACATTTGGACGCCGTGGTTCAAATTTGAAAGAGCAAAACGTTCAAACATTCATGTCAAATCTGCACGGGTGTTTCACGTCGTTCTTTAGGAGCAGTGGCTTCAATTCAATTCAGGTTTAATGATATAGGCTTGCTCACATCTAACGCAATCCAAAACAGTCTGAATGAACCTGCGCTTATCAGAATACTTCAACCCGTGTATCGGCTATAAACCCTTTTAGGAGTTTACTCCAGTATTCACCTTCACTACATCACTAGATTACTGCAATCAAAACCAAAAAAAAAAAAAAAACTCAAATGTTGGCAGCATTAGTCGGGCCGTACATCGGGAATGGTTGGAGCTACAGACCTAAGGAGGGGCTCATTTGATTCCTCATGGAAAGTTCTTCAAAAAGAGTCCAAATTTAAGCCGCCTCGATTTCGTGATGAAATTTTCAGGGAGGCGGTTAGAACATTTTTTTTTCCAGAGCGATAACAATTTTTTTATTATTGAATAATAACCAAAACGATTTGTTCGACATATTACGTCAAAATATGAATGATAATTCAGCGTTTTGCTGATACTGATATTTAATGATGAGTGCTCGTCATGCTTCCCGTTACAGGCACTATTGTATCCCGTGATCTATGGGTGTATAAATGAGTGAGATAATTTATTCTGACTACATTTACTAAGCATTTTCGAAACGTTATTTACATGGTGGATAATCCACGACCAAAGCATGCTTCGTGCGGTTTAGGGGGGTGTTTTTTATAATGCGTAATATATATTTATATGAGCAGGAAGTACTAGAAATATGATCAGCATTAGTAACTGTACAGGTATGTGGTATCAATTAACAAATACCACTAAATCCATTAAGAATAGGCATATTAGATCACTTAAATGCTCACCGTAAATGAATGTACAAGAGCTTTGTATGTGTTGGACTAATTCAATTTAAATACACTGCAAATTATCACCCATAGGTATCACTATTATTTCTGTATCACTGATCACTGAGCTGATCAGGAGCGTCCTCATCAGGTTTTAGACCTAACACAAAAGGACATGGATTGTCAAAACAACAGGGATTTAATGAGTTAAAATAAAACTTCTACCTATCATCACTTTTCCTCAATTATAGTATTTAATAATTGAAAAACTTGATTTCAAAAGGAACTGTTGACAAAAATTCCGTATTACATATATTGGCTGATAATTGCCGATTTGTCACTTTCTACTGGGCAATAATAATTATTAGTATGGTATGTAATAAGGGTTTTTATTGACATATTAACGTTTTCGTGATACTATTTGCGTTGACTTTATGTCATTAAAGGTTGATGTCCTCCAAGTGGCGGAAGCATTCTCCTCACTTTATCATTCCGATTTTCCAGACAACTAAAACCACAGTATAGGAGCATTACATGTAATATTTTCAGGCATTTCGTCACCCATTAAAATCTGGTTAGCGACTTTGTTTGGATGAACTGGGTAAGCTGTCTTGACGGATGTAGCTAAGGGTTTTATCAAACTTTTCGAACGAAATTAAAGAGACATTATGTTACGGGTTAACCTGCCACCTCGTCGATGGCACCTAATTAAATCAAAACCTGCTCCTCCGAAAGTGTTGGGGTGCGTGATGGAAATTAAATTAGATTGGGATTTGACGCTTCCACCCGTGTTAGCTGTGATCTTTATTCAATAGGAGGCTCATCAAACTTGATAAAATTGAAAATAGAGTCGAACCTGACATACTGGCAGTAATTCTTTTAATGAAAACAAGTTGCTTTTGCTCCCTCACTCGTCAATGGAAAAAACCTTTGTGTTTGTATGTGAACTATGAAAAAAATGGTACAAATTATTATAAAAAGGTTAATTTTTTCTGTATTAGACAACCATTCTACCTAAACACAACACTAGCAGTGCTAAAACAATTGATGTTGAAATCAGAAGAACTGTTGGGAAGTGGTTGTCTTCCCTTCGACTCTGAATTGATGTCTATACCTGTGGATGATGATCAAGGTGTCAAGAAGATGCTAACCCAAATCCCTGCCAGAATCTTCTTTCCAATGACATGAATGGGAGAGTTGCATTGCTCACCAGCATCTGTGCGTCGGACTATTAGAGCCTGCATAGGACCACATATGAAGTATAGCTAAATAGACCTTGAAACCCTGAGCCAGCACAGCTTAGCTTGAAGGGATGGAGATCTTCTGGCCTGGTGGAAGTCCATGATGAATCTCTACCCACCGGGATACGTACAACTAGGGGACGACGCACTGGAACAATTCGCCCAAGAAATAGCAACACTCATACTTCAGAGCTACCCTTCAATGTAAAGACCTAGACGCACCCGCCACAATGCTGCTATGGGTTTAATAGATGAATATGCTGGACGAAAACGATGGCCAGCTTGTTTAGAACCCCATTTTAACTTAGAAGATTGTGGATACTAACCTGACCTTGTGGTAGTGACACTATCGAGGGCGTATATTATTGGTGTTTCAGTGGTCCTTAGTTCAGAAAAGAGATCAATTCGCACATTAGTGATAGTGCTGGTATATGACCCAAAACGTCGATTTTGAGTTCCATATACACCACTAGGAAGCTCTAGCGGGACCTATTTGGGAGTAATATCAGCTCATTTCTAACTGAAAAAATATCTGGTGAAAAACGATAGAACCACTAGGTTTCTTACCTGAAATTCAACAAATCGTTGGGAGAAGAATAGTTCAAGTTAGTGATATTCCAGCAGTCGCGGAAGAATGACCTCCAGGAATGTGAAGGATCCATTCAATTCCAGTTTCGACCCTGTTCTCGCAATACAGCACTGCTATATCACAACATGTCACAACTCCATGAATTGGGATTGTTAAAGAGAGTCACTAAATGAAATTGTTCAGATTGGTCTAAAACACAAAGTTTGGACATTGGAGAAGCAAAATGTTCATCTCTTGAAAGTGAGAACCAACCTTTCGCTACCTGTACATAGGCTCGGAACCCCATCAGACCGGAGGGGGCAAACCATTAAATTAGAATGAAAAAAACTATAAAACATAAATTGGGGAGGGCCCTCAGGTTTCCCCGACGGCAGCTCTAGGATTTGGGAAAGTGTGGGTAACAAGAATCCAAATTTTCATTTTGATTAGAAATTTTGAAGAAGAAGAAAAAACAGCGTTTATCGGCCAAAAGCTTCAAGTAACAATAACACCAGCAACTATTCTTACCATTTTCAGTGGTAATTTATTTGACGTCAATTACAATTACAATATTAATTTAATATTAATACAATATTAATTACTTATTTAATTAATATTGTAATTAATACAATATTAATTACTTATTTCCAAAATTCCTAAATCTTCTAATGTTTGTATATTGACAACGCCATTGTCGCAGGTTGTTATCGTGCTTTTATCATTTTTCCGTTAATTTATTTAATATATTTTCCATCCTTGTTTACACACTAACACTATACTACATTTTAATACTATAAAAAATAATGGTCTAGGAATTTTGAACCTGGAGAAATGACCAGTGATTTTATGTTGAGACGTGCATATCTTAAAGTAACCAAACCATTGTGAAAACACACGAAATCGAAAAGATATTTGGTTATCATCAATCCACAATCTTAACTTCGTTTTGGATTGTGATAAGCCTATTCGACATATCAATTGTGTACTGTACCCGTACATTTGATCCTTATCACCATGACCTACAATGATTTCTGAATAATTGATTCAACGTTGGTTGGTATAACCTTTACCAATTAGCATGGTGAGGGCTGGGTACAATATTCTCTCAAATGTAGTGTATAAATTGGAATGTAAATTCAGTAACGGTCTGGGATGCATAATGATCAAATGCTGAGGTCTGATTCAATAGAAACTCCATAACACCGTAATTGCTCCCTACTACACTAGCATTTCGATTATTCGCAGAATTCCACTTGTATCCGAACAGAAATCAATATCAGATCAGGATGAAAATGGAAATCGGTATACGGGTTACAAAAAAGGCTGAACATAGCAAAATACTGACATGATGGTTGTGCGGAAACCTGACTTTCTTGAAACCGAATTGATCGATGTTTTTCTAATCTCAACATTAATCACGGTCAATTACATATGATTTGTTAGACATTAAGTTAATTCCCATCACGAAACTTTGGTCCCAATGTTCTAAGACAGAGGGGTACTTTTACAGCTCATTCCATCGTTGAGAGGGAACAATGTTTTCATCAGAACCAAGATGATAAACAAAAACCCTTAATTGACTTAACAGTGCTTATCTTGAAATTAATGTTCTACGTTTTCGCGCGGCAATAGACAGCTGTTCCACAGCTAAGTACAATTTTATAAAACGTTTTTGTACGGATGTTGACGATATCGACTGTGAAGCCCAGTGTAAAAGTTCACGTAAACAGAACGCCAGTCAATTTCCATCTCGAAACGAAGCGGATCGACCTTTCCACGGCTTTACAAAGTTCCGCGTACATGGGTTTCGTTTCCGCACATCCGCCTAATTGACCAAACAAATCCTCCCTTTCTCTTGCAACCTGTTTTTGCTCGTTCATCGACATTTCTTCATTCGCTGGAACATGTTTCCTGCGTGAGGGAACTCGTTCTGTACAATTCGTTACATAACAGCTATGTCGGTAAACAAACTAACATGACAACTAAATTTAAACATAATATAGACTTTGGTGAAATTTGGGTCAGGGAAACACTGCATCTTCAAATCGAAATGAGGCTGGTATGCAGGTAATTGTCCAAAACAGGAATGGGATGTAATCAAATGGCAGGAAACAGAATTTGAGCTTTTAAGATCACGACCTGCAAGAGCTTGGCAAAACGTCCTCAAGCGAAACAGCAAAATTTGCCGTTTTATCCCTACGAAACCAACTAACGCCATGGACAACAGCTAAGCAATTAAAGCGCAGGCATGACATTTTTCTCGTTGACAGGTCGGGGTCATGAAAGGGAATGTCAAAATATATTCGTTCAGAAGTGACTTGCATCAGAGTAATTACGTTATGTCCTTCATAATGGAAATATTAACATAATTCAAATATTAACTTCTCCACTTATTCTGTTCTTGTCTTTGAAGAGATATTTTGGAAAAATTATGAGTGATTACTGCAACGAAAGATGAATTCACAGTTTTGCATGGGTAGGGAATATGCATGAGCACGAGAACTGCACTTACAGGAAGCAAAAAGAGCTTAACAGTTACAAATAAGCGTCTACCCAGAGAAATTAGTTATTATTAATCGTGAACAGTTTGGATTTTGCTGTACTTACAGTCAGCATTTTTTTTTTATTCGAAGAAGCCTTTACATACTTCTATACAAATCGGCCAGTAGGACGAGATCATCGGTGTGGATTCAGGATGTGAACTCGTCATGTGCATTACGTTTATATATTTTGACATTGGTAGAGAAGTGTCATTGCTCTGAATGTCTTTAATAATTCCCAACAAGCAGCTGTCAGAGGATGTTTCGAGAACGCAGGAATGAATATACAATTTCATACTCACCGTATTCCACCTTGTCAGCCAGTATTCCTCCTGCTGTGACCTCCTAGTTCCATCTTGCAGGTCCCAAAAATATCTTCAGTAAGACGATAAACCTTTTATGGCTCTACATACGCTCAGAACATCGGGTTGTTCCCCCAACTTATTCGTTCTCGTAAAATCCAATCGCTTGGTTAAGTGGAAATAGAACATACAGAGAACGTTGTCCCATTATTAAGTACACGCTGGCCATATGAAAGCTCATTACGGCCGACCCCATCAAGCAAAACGTCCACGCTAATTGTTGACGAAGGCGGGTTAATCAAATATCAATTATTCGGTCCTCACTCACCCTCGTTTTCCCGAACGCTCTAAGCGGTAGATTTTACAAATCGCGTTATCCGCCTTTTTGCTGCCTCCGTAGATGGTTCCCCAAGCGTGACGGGAGATGAAAAAAAAGCTTTTTCCGTCCTCTCAATCGTAATTCCTCCGACAAGCTCCAACCCTGCGTGAAATGTGTCGTAATTCATTATCAAATTGAAAGAGTTCGTGAAAATTTGTGCTGCCCCGTCGCCTATATAGTGATATACGTCTGTCTACATTGTGTTCGTGGCGATAATAACTTGTATATTCGGCTGGGGAAAATACGAAAAAACGAACGCGCGATTTGTGAAAAAAAAAACCCTCAGGGTATTTTGCCAGGTCTTTGACCGATCAGATTGGATCACCGAACCGAAAACTTGTCGCTTGGGAATATTTGCCGAGGTTTTCACTTGCGAAGAGTAACTTGCTTTCCTCAGACGGTTAACACAAATATTTACTTTTCTTCAAACGAACTCTTGGCAGGTCGCGCAAGGATTAAACGAAAGGTCGTGTTTGATCTGAGTATCTTATCAGACGGTATTTGGAACTCATAGCGGCTATGGGAAGGTATTTGAATAGATGATAATTGTAGTAAACTGTTCTTGAGTTGGGCACCATCACTCACCTATTGAGAATACCAACTTTAGTATTTATTGGAATTGCTCTGGTTAATTACGATGCACGGAGATCGTTTGACACATTGAGAACACATTGACAAAGTAGCGAAGCTCATTGTTCAGATGAAGGATTTTCGCTACTAATTTTATTTCGTAGTTGATCTCAGTGATGAAATTTCAAATGAAGTTCTTTCATGTCTGGAGGCAACAAAGGTTCAATTATATGGAGGGTCATTGATGACTTGAAAGAATCCCAAGGCTAAAGACAGATTGAGTTCCGTTTAAAATTCCGTCAAAACTAAACAGGCCAACGAAATATTACCTGTTTCTACATATTCTAGAATACTCTACGTATTTTAAACAAAATTTCGGTGGAGGGTTAACATTTGATCTTTTCTCTGGTCGATTACAAAGGTTCATTACTGAAAATGAACCGAAACAAACAATTGCTCGTCCTACCCAACAGCCAACGAGCTGAGTTACCGAGGCGGACAGATTGACGTGCCTCCGCCCAGAGATTTGTCGCTTCATTTGGCCCCGGGATCTCATTAACGAAGGTGCAAGGAAGGACAATGCAGCGATATTGCTGTGCCGGCCAGCCGTGTTGACAAGCGAAGGGGTAGATTGACTCCAACAGAGCCAATATTACGGCACAAGGTGTATATATATATATATATACATACAAGACTTCACAGCAGAGCCGGTACGTTGTTTCCCAGCCCGAGATATATGTTGTTTTAGGAATAAAGGTGAGGACTTCAATAGAGTCTTTCTCCGCCTGACTCCGGCCATTCAGGAAATTACGTTCCACAGGTCAAAGAACGTTTGAAGACCTCCGTCTGGACAATGTAATTGTTGTTTTTCCTAAATGTTACACCATATAGTCAGATGAAAGTCTAATTCTACACCAATAATGATAAAAATCCACTTCTACTACAGAAATGTAGTAGAAGGAGTGCAACAAGGAGTCCCTACAATAATTTCACAAATCTGTCTTATCGCCTCATAAATTAACTGGCTGTAACTGGATCTTTTGGGGTTAATTGAGTGTTCCAACTATTAAAAACCAGAAAGAAATTGAAAACGCTGCAAATTCTTTCACTGGGGTTTATTAATCAATTTCATTCATTTGGCTTGCATTCATAATTTGAATTTCTACTAAGCTTTGGAGTGTGCGTGAATTGAATTTCAGGAGGCACACAAATATGATCAACTGATCAATCCAAATAGGTATTTTGGTTGAGAACCGATTTACGTGCTATATGCATATCTCCTGAAATTCAATAATCGCTCTATCACCTGTGAAACACGCACACTCCAAAGCTTAGTAGAAATTCAAATTATGAATGCAAAGCCAAATGAATGAAATCGAATAATTAATCGAAACTCCAGTGAAAGAATTCGCAGCGTTTCATGCATATCAGAATGCTTCAACCCGTGTGTGGGCTATGAGCACTTTTAGGAGTTCACTCCAGTATCCACATTCACTACATCACTAGGTTACTGCAATAATAATAATAACTCTGTTGTTTTTGTTTTGAAAAAAAAAAAACTGTTGTTAATGCACTAACCTAATAATAAAAATTTAAAAAACGCTGTTGTTTTTGTTTTGATCGCAGTAACCTAGTGATGTAGTGAATGTGGATGCAAATTTTTGCAGCATAAGATCATGCTATACATCGGGAATGGTTTGAGCTACAGACCTAGGGAGGGGCTCATTCGATTCATAATGGAAAGTGCTTCACTTTAAATTAAGTGAGAGAGATGGCTAAAGAATTGGGGTGTTGTCGGACCGATATTGATTTTTCCTGAAAATTTCAGATTTTTGCTCCAGCCGCTGGGAGTAATCGTGCGGACGGCGTACGGCGGACGAACGGAAAATTTTTTATTGCAGATTTGGATTGTACACCCTTTGAAACGTAAACCATAAAATTTTCAGGGGGGTTAGAGTTTTTTTTCAAGAGCGATTACAATAGTTTATTATTGAATAATAAACCAAAAAAAAATAATAAAAAATCAGACATCATAATTCAAATTGTTTATTTCTACTACCTCAACTCTATCTCAACATCAATCCGTCATCAGAATGAATTCCCGAACGGTATGTTGATAATCATCGCACTAGGATTTTTCGTACATCTTGGCTAACATCGTTGAAATAAATCGTTAAAAATAAACAAGAGTCAAATCAATTGGTTACGAAATGGAGTTCAACTCATATAAAATTTGACTAAGACTTTTTTATTATTATAAAATATATGTATTGTATATATTTCATATACGTTTCATCTTATATTACTCAAATTGAATACATTGTATTAAATTCAGTTTGTGGAGAGTCAGTTGCTAGGCAGTTCATTAATAAAGCTATGAGGTGAAGTGGGATGAATAGAGGTTTGCACTCACTTCATAGCGCTAGGCTCCAGCGATTCTCATTAGCTGGGAGTCACCACTTCAAGATCTCCCCGAAGGCTCCAATTAGCCGCACACTCAGATTGAAGATCGTACAAATTACATTGTGTACAAGTGCAGAGTACTGTCCCATTCATTGTCACAATACCGAGTGGGAGTGAGCTGAGTTGGAAGAATAACATAATTGGTTATGTAAGGGCGAGTTCTATTTCCAAAACGAGGAACAATTGAAAATACAAAACAGTATAGCTGTTTTCTGTTGGACGATCATGACCGGAAAACTCCAGCTAAAGATACAGTAATCTTTTGCAGTGTCATTGTGCTGCGCACTGCTGCTGTAGAATATTTGTAGTTCTAGGTTAAAATGGAGATTATATCCTATTGGCGGGAAAAAGAGAAAGGCTAACCAATCATGTTCAGCAAAGTGAGAGGCAGACAAATTGTGGTGGGAGTTAATTGTAGAATGAGTGTAGGCGGGAAGGGGTAAGTTCAAGCGACTGTAGAGATGGACACCCTGGGACACCCGGTCCACTCAAAACAAACTCGAATGTACAGGAAAGTATAAAGATTGACGGAAAAATAATGAAAGTTCAATCCGAAATCCAGTTGGTCCATGTTGAAATCCAGTTGGTTCATGTACTTCTGACCACGGCAAGTCGATGAAAAATTGAGGAACACCGCTATAATTAAAGGTCTAGATTAAGTAAATTAGAGAACATCTTATTTCATTACCTTCAATTGTGTTACCTATAACTTCTTGCTTTTCTGTTCATATACTTATGAATATGCAAGTCTCGATATGAAATTCTGAAAAAACCTTTAATTACTCAAAAATCAACAAAAACTGAATAAAAAACGGCAAAAACAGTGAAAAATCGTTGAATTTCCTTTTGACAATTCATATTTAAATCTAACACCCGAAATATTAATTTAAAACATTATTTAGGACAACGTTTTTGAAATAAAAATGTATAATAAGTTTCTTTTTAAACAGTTTACTTAAATTTAAAACCAATTTAACCCAAACTTAATGTGATAATTTAATTTTTTAACTTCACCAACAACAAAAAACCGAGGCAAACCATTGACGGTTAGGGCAAAAGATTACCACCGTGGTTAATTGTTTAAAAAGTCATCTAATGACTTCATCTCCTACTAATTATCATGAAATCAGACAATACAAATAAAAACATATGCTAATCAAAACCTCAACATTATTAGATACGTAGCTAAGAAATGCAAAATCTTTTCTAGTTTTGAGATCAAGCGAAATTTTCCACCCGGTTCCCAAAAAGAATTTCTAAATTAATTCATGTTCTAAATTGATTAGATGGTCCTTGAAATTGATTTTTATTTTCCATTGGCGGCTTTTATTTCACACCAAGATGTTCATAACTAATATCGCAGTTTCAATGATGCTGGCGTGGGTATTTGTGGACGGAGGCAGGCTATTCTTCACACAGCCAAACGTTGAGATACCTTCGGGGACTTTGGTGTTGGTTGATGATCAAAGTGAGTTCGAATTATTTAGTGGGTACTTCAGATGGAATCTTACAGTTTAAAACAAAAGTTCCAATCTCGCAGCATGATTATGAGAGCGGATTTTCAAAAAATTCCCAGAAACAATAAAAACAAACTAGTGTCACAGTGTTCCGATGCTAAAACGTGATTAAATTATGTTAAAATCTACAACGACATTTTTTGATACCTACCGGGTAAGAACCCACCACCTCATCCACTGTAGTCGAGTTTCTACTGAATTCTGACGAAAGATCCTTGAACTATGTAACGTACCACATTCCCTATTAATGTTTTTGCTCTACAGACACGAGCGTTGAAACCGAAAAAAGTCCTGCAGATAAGTATTGGAAATCAAAGATGGAATGCCAAGGGTATGACACAAATGGACTTAGTGGTGTGGCGTAGGGATGAGACATCGAAGCTGCAACATCGATGTTGGCATCGATGTCAACATCGAGAGCAAAACATTGATGTAGTAAAACCATCGTTGAGTGAAAATCGACGTTTTCCGATGTCGATGTTGGGAACCCCAAAACATCGATGTTAAATTCCATTATTTTTTTAACGAACCAAGGATTATAGGTAAAAGATTAAAAAAATATATGAAAAATGAGTCATAATTCGCAATTAAAAATTACAAAAATAAAATCATCAATAGTTAGGAAGCATATACCTATTATATAGGTAGGTAGGTACTCAATTTAAACAGTAGGTACAATGTATAAACAACCAAGTGCCAAACCAAACAAACCAAACCCAAACCTAAAAAAAAAAGGGTAATGGGGGGGGGGCTCTTCTTCTTCTTCTTCCTCGTTTTATACTTTTTCGATGTCTCAATCCTACATGGTTGACATTTGACGAAAAAGCGAACTTCCGTTTCTGACAGATGAACATCGATGTTGTTATGCTGTACCATCGATGTATCGATGACATCGGCGTTGCCTACATCGATGGTGACAAAACATCGATGTTTAACATCGGACATCGGATATGAAACATCGATGAGGTATAGTTCTCGTGGTATAGTAAGAAGCATGCAATCTATTCCTTAGTGAATCATCCTTCCCTCCTCCCTTATAATTAACTAGGTAACTATTTCATGAGGTTGACTATTTTGGGGAGTATGCAGAAGAAAAAAAACATAATAATGCATAGGGGAGTTCCGTTGAGAAATTTGCAGAGTAGGATAGGTGAAATCTTTCATAGTGGGCTCTACCGAAGATTGATTGTATTACGTAAGCTTCCGTCACGAAAATGTGACCGAAATTTCCCATGAAGCGAACCTCCACTCTATTCTTCCATGTCCTTTCTATTCGCACTAACGGCTTCCCTCTGGAGAAGCACCTGAGGAGGGGGAAGTTTCGCCTTAAAGGTGCTCCGAACTCTCCTTTTTGTATATAAAGCATTGGTGCAAAGCGTCATGAGTTTTGGAATTATAGTATGGGGTGGGTGGTGCGACCACCACAACCCTAAAACCACTAACTATTGTTCAAAAATCAATACTTAAAGTGATTTCCAAAAAACCCCGAAGATTTCCGACGAATGAGCTGTTTAATCTTACCTGCGTTTTTACGTAACATCAACTCTTACATAAAGTCTTCACTACTATTCCTCCATAAACACCCAGAATATTTCAATTATCTGAAGACTAATTCCTACTCCATACTCCTCACAACTCAAGCGATTATGCCCGCTCCATCAACCAAATTAATGTGCACATCAAGGCACATCTACTATAGTATGCCATACTTGATACGATCACTCCCTGAACACATCAAATTCCCCACCATCTATTCGCGATCTTCATTTAAAAAGAAAGTTTTCACCTGGCCAATTCTACAAGGACCAACATCATGCGGAAACTTGTTGTCATCCGTCTACGTCTACCGATAGAATATAAACTACTGTTAAATAAATCTATAGCATACATCTTTCTTTAAAATAATTTTCTTTGAAATAAATAAAAAAAATGAATTTGACCTATGGTTATGGGGTTCATTCCTATAACATCCTTAAGAGGTTATTTTATTCAATTTTATACTCACACTTACTTACTTATTATATCTCACATATTGTAAATTTTCAACAGGAATTAATATTTCTTTCATTCATTCTTCAATGTTCTGTGAAGTTCTGGTCCACTCAACCGTCCCAACTATTTATTTGTTAAATATTTCGCACGTGGGGAAGGCATAACTGAGATCTTTAATGATGATATGGACATTTATCCAGATTGTGTGAAGTACACCAGGAAGCAGAGGCCGCCAGACTGCGGAAGATGTTTGGCATATTGGGATCCGTACAGACTTCGAATCATCGGATGGGAGGGATGCGGTAAAAGCGGGAGCGTCACCCCGTTCAGGCGACGGTCTCCAATGACGTTCAGGACAACGAGACCGAGGCCCACAAGGAAGCAAAAACAGCCAGTTATTTATACCCACCCAACTAAGCGCCGCGTAGGTCGTTCCGAACTTTCAGTATTCGACGCACCGTCAAGAAATAATGAGTCGTCAGTGAATGCTGTGCCTGCAATTAAAACTGAGCAACCAGCAGTATCTATGCAGAGAGTAGTAACATTTCCTCCCTCACTGTAGCCTCTTGATTCATAAATAGAATTTCCAGATCTATGTACCAACGTGTTTCTCTTGACGATATTCAATGCTAACATTAACATAGATTCTAACTAATCCTATTCTAATATGGAGATCACGAGGCAGTGAATACTGAGATAACAAACCATCTCAAATTATATAAGTCGACCATTTTTTAGTATGTTGTATCCCTCAGAAAATATTTTCCACTAATTTTCAGACCTATCCGCAGCCATTAAGTTTGCTCCCCCCCCCCCCCTCACATTGCTAGCTTCTACCGTCTTCATTCTACCTTCAAAAAATAAACACTGGAAATTATTACACAAAAGTTTGTCATTCCTGTATTAGGTATTCCTAATTAAAATTGAACTGTACATGATATAGCTAAAACACTATATCAATTGATGCTTAACCGGATAAAATAATAAAATACAGATAACAAAACACTTCTGTAGGAGCCGAAGACTTGCAGTTTGTAAAGGGGGGCACTCGATGTTTTGACTTTTCCCCATTTCGGTTGTCTCAAGTGTGTTTATTCGAGAAAATGTATGTCTAGTGATTGTGGGTGTAGGAAGAAGAAGATGAGGAAAGTTCTATATGAAAATACGTTATCGCGATAACATTGTCTGTTGTTGGTATCAGAAAAATACAAATTAAAATTATTTTGAAGTAAGTTCAATGTTCAATATTGATGATTCCCAGGAAAACCAAGAACCCAGACTTCTCCTTGTTTTGCTAGCTCTGAATTGAGGCTTGGAAAATCGCGTTATACAGTTGTAGATAGTATAACAGTATAGAATTAACCGGGCTACTTGGGCTACATGTACGGAAAACAAAAGACCTTTGAAATTGAAAAGAAAAATCCGTTCTTTAGCCCATGGATTCTATTTGGAGTAAGCAAACAGATGATCGTTCAACAATCCGAGTGCCTCTTTCGATTCATGGAACTAATTCCTATCGGTCCCAGACAAAAAACTACCTATACATCCAAAGTTTTTGAGTTCTAAATTTTAAATAGATCCTTCTGTTAATTATTGCGAACAATAATGTGAAAACGACAAACTAATTACAGGGACGTAGGTTACGACCTACATTACCTAGCTACCAGCTACAAAATCATACTTTCTCGCTGTTCTCTAAGTGAAATTTATGTTTTCGAGTTTTTTCGTAGATTTATCCATGTTAGGGAAATGTTCCAAATTCACGTTACACTCCATTCTACAAAAGAATCATGTTGATAATAACGAAAGCCCTTCCAATATTCTTTATGCTGGTAATTGCCGATGCAGAAGTCTACAAAGGGAAGCCACTAGAGGATCCACCTCTGGGGTCTTTGGTAGTAGTTGCCGACCAAAGTGAGTTTGCGCGAACTTTTTGTAATGATTAGAAAATATTGAGTGTGACGGCAGTCATTTCAAACTATACTCCTTGCAAGTACTAATTGAGGTACGCACAAGAACATCTTTCGTTATTGTTTTGCAGACACAATTATTTATTTACATGAACGGGCGAACCCAATTACGGGAAAATAGAAATGGGAAATAAGTTCAAAGTCTCTGTTAATAACAATAATATAACTATTATAAGGATTAAAACCAGATGTGAGATTATAACTGCCAATAAAAATCAATATGATGGGGAAGACACAGTTAAAGACTTCAAAAATCTAATGAGCTGTTGAAAAGCTGAGGATGAAGATGAACGAGGCAGTTGGCTAAACGAGGAATGCGGCACAACGGGCGATCAAGAAGGTAATTTGTGGGGGGCGAAACTCGCGTAGAATTGAGGAGAGCGGGAGCGGAATGACGAGACATAATTAGGCCTATCTGTCCGAGTAGTGCTAGCGAGACTATTGCTCCATTCAACGGATTGTGTAAAAATACCAGGTGTGCCACGCATTGTTGGCTCTCCAAGAGCAGGAGGGGGTACACACCCATCGCGCCAGCATAATCAACTTCATCCTGAGGTATCCCAACCTTAAAAGCAATATAGCGAAGTAATTAATGCTGGACCCTTTCCTGAGTATGCTTGAAGACTGCACAGGATGGCGACCATATGGGGGAGCCCTACTCCAATGGTGCCAGGACCAGTGCCTTATCGAGAACAGTGATCCCAATAACTTGGCATTATGGGTAGGCACCTTGTTCAAGCGGTGGGAGTAGAAATCCGTGATGAAACTCTGCATACAACAACACAAACGTTTAACATTTCAGCATAGGAAAGCTCATTCAACGTAGATTACTGGTATGAACTTGGCAATTCGCGCCTCCATACCTGTTCTATGTGCCATTATAAAATCACCATGTGTGTTTCAGCACCGTAGACCGATTAGGATTTTTCGTAATTTAGCTTCTCTAGTGGCATTTCATGCTTCCGAGTCTACATATAAAGTAGACACATTGGTGGAAAAGAATTCCAAAGTTAAATTTTCTGCCTTTTAGCATGAGGGATATCCTCTAGTTGTTGCAGGCATTCAGGCATTGAAAGGTGCAACTATACGGCTCGATCACATCGCAAGTTACTTACAGTAAAGATAGGAACATTCATTGTTGAGTTATTACTTGATACTTTTGTGGTATAAAACGTATATCTTGCAACGAGAAGCAACAAATTTTGAAGAAAGATCGATTTTGGTTCTATTATTTTCAATATTGACCATTTTATTGATTGATATGGTGAATGATAATCGACCAAGAAAAAAAGGATGTTTAAGCCCTCCTCAAAAGTTGTTGGTTTAAGTTTCAAGAGAACTAAATTTCGAAAATTTTATTTAAAAAATCGCCATACTCTTTTAAATTTGGATCAAAACTCAAACATCTACCTGAGATGTGCTAGCAATTTCGGCATTTTGTCAGTCAACCCTAAGCGATTGTTTTTGAGAATCGAACTATAAAAAAAAACGAAATAGTAAAAATTGTCAATGTTACGGGAGTAGTTTTTGTTTGTTTCTGATAGAAATCGGTACCAACAATCAAATGAGACTAATCGGATTGCTGTAAAACTGTCCGTTCGCTCAACATTTCAGACTCGCGACATACAATATCACAAAGCTTAATCATTTTTGAACTCCCTGCCACAACTTTTCTTGGCAGCTAAGTCATGAAACTGGTAAAATGAAAAAATTAAATTTTACATTTATTTCAATATTTCCACCATTAAAATGATATTTCTAAAGTCAGATGAAATGGGACTGGTCTGAGAACCATCTCAATCGATTTGGCATACAAAATTACTTGAAAATACTTCCCCACTTTGTCAATAAAAACCTCAAATAGTCTAGTTTTGTAGCAGATTTTGGTCCGTAGTATGTAATGATTGACACAACTGGACAAGCTAGACCCCCAAATGGGGTCCATGTGCGGAAGAACTTTTTTAAGAATTTTTACGTACAAGTGTTGATGTGTTTTAACCGTCAAAGTTCTAGCCTTAACAGAGTATGAACGGATGAGCGTAAAGCGGTTCGGGTGGGTTCATTCGATCCACAGGAGGGACCTCTATCTATAACAAACATAAAAACGCTGAAAATTCTTTCACTGGGGTTTATTATTCAATGATTCATGATTTGAATTTTTACTAAGCTTTGGAGTATGCGTGTTTTACAGATGTTAGAGTGATTGCAGATTTTCAGGAGATATGCATAGAGCACTTAAAGCTGTTCTCAACCAAAATACCTGTTTGGATTGATCAGTTGATCATATTTGTGTGCATCCTGAAATTCAATAATCGCTCTATCACCTGTGAAACACGCACACTCCAAAGCTTAGTAGAAATTCAAATCATCAATCATTGAATACAAAACCCCAGTGAAAGACTTTGCAGCGTTTTTTTCAAGAGCGATTACGATGGAAAAATATCCTATTTGAAAATTTTAAATTTCGTAAGACGGAGCATGCATATCAGAATGCTTCAACCAGTGCATCGGATTTAGGAGTTCACTGTAGTATCCACATTCACTACATCATTAAGTTACTGCGAAAAAACTTGTGTTTGTTTTGATTGCAGTAACCTAGTGATGAAGCGAATGTGGATGCAAATGTTGGCCCCATACATCTGGCCATATATCGGGAATGGTTTGAGCTACAGACCTAGGGAGGGGCTCATTCTTTCTTCAAAAAGTTCTTAAAAAAAAAGTCCAAATTTTAGCCTCCTTGACTTTTTTTTTTTGAGGTTTTTAGGGATTTTACAAAACTTTGACAACTTTTAAAGGGCACTTTAAATTAAGTGCGAGTGCTGGCTAAAGAATTGGGGCGTTGTCGGACCAACATGAATTTTTCAGATCATTTTGCTCCATCCGTTCGGGAGAAATTGTACATATGGCGCACGGCGGACGGACGGAAAATTTTTTACTGCAGATTCGAATTCTACACCCTTTGAAACCTAAACCATGAAATTTTCAGGGGGGGTTGGACATTTTTTTTTTCAAGAGTTATCACAATGGTTTATTATTGAATGATAAACCAAAACATCAGTGTTATTTTGTATGTTTTGAGTATTCTGATTTTTAAATATCTAAACCCTTTGATTACGCTGTTTAGCTTCCCTGAACATTATCCGACATGAGACTGCTATGTACCTATGAACTATAATGTCTGTATGATTCGCCAGATTGTATCAAACATATCAAGCGCCCAAAGCCTGAGCACTGCGGGAGGTGTATGGCCTTCTGGAACCCCAATCACCTCGTTGTCGTGGGTTGGGAGGTGTGCGACCTCGTGGGGAAAAAACTCAGCCCACCCACGCCCTTCGATCCTTTGACGCCTCCAACCTCGAAACTGACGCCGAGTCCGCCGACTCGGAGGAGGCGCACAACAAGAAGACGACTGCGGCGGAGACGTCAGCCAACGACGCCTCTGACCCCAGAACCTCGATAATGTCATCAAAGTGACTCCCCGTTTACCGTTCAGGTAAACTGGTGAGACATTGATACCGGAAATTCTAGTGGCAGTTCCTCCAATAATAAATCTTTACTATCGGCCAACAAAAAAAAAAAGAAAGTTTCTACACCCTCAAAAATTTTCGGTTCACATTTCAAAATACGTAGATTTTGGAAGTCAAGTGAAAAACGCTGCAAATTCTTCCACTGGGGTTTATTATTCAATTGGCTTGCGTTCATGATTTGAATTTCTACTAAGCTTTGGAGTGTGCGTGTTTCACAGGTGATAGAGCGATTATTGAATTTCAGGAGATATGCATATTTTTTATTTCATAATAACGAACCTCTATCAATAAATAGATAATAAACATCTCTGTAATAATTTGCGAAATTTTACTATAACAAACATTATTTTTAAATCTCTTCGCCAACAGGGGAAAGCGCCCAGCCTACTATTTTATCACAATATAAACTATTAGAGGAACTACCGCTAGGATTTCCTCTCTTCAATCCCTAACCATAATATCTTCCAATGAAAGCAGAAATCCAACGATACCATCAACTAGAAATCGATGTATGGAAGAACACCAAGATACAAAAACGACTGCGACACCCTCAACCAACGATCTATAATCAACGATCATTTAATAAACTCTCTCTATCACTTACTCCAATTTAATCTACAATGTAAGGGATGCAGGTCAATGTAGTTAAATGAAGGAACGAATGGAAAGTCATTCATTTCACATAAACAGAAAAACACGAAATTATTACATCACACGTGGTATAATTTTTGCACCTACCACCACTCACCACTAATTCCACCGCTCCTATAATAATCAATCGTAAGAGAGAGCGTTAAGTTTAATGTTGCATCTACTTCGAAGAGTAGAGGTAAACGAATGAATGAATGAAATATAGGTAGAATTAATATTATCGCTAAACACAATAGGACACTACTTGACTAACAAACAAAACCAGCTATTAGTATCCAGGTGCCGAAATTACTCGGAAATGACATCCTACTTGCTAAGTTGTCAGTAAAAACCTGAAAAACCACGTTTTTTTATCAGTTTTTACGCCATACCATCTATGCGTGTGAGACGATCAGGTCATTACGAAGTAGACCCAACTGGAGCCCATGTTGGAAAGAAGGGATGTTTTACATAAATTCTGACGGATGTAGTACATTAACTGACTGACATTACAGGTGACTAACATTACAGATTTGATATGACGCACCTTGAAATGTTGAATGACAACATTTATATGGGAAAGGGTGGGATTAAAATTTTTTCGTTGTACGATCATAATGGTTTCCTATCGAGAATAATAAACCAAAATTTGAAATTCCTATTCGTACGGGTCATACGATTGTACCTCACACTTTCTGATCGCGTGCACTGGGCTTGTTTGAATAATCAAGTCACTTCTATCACCGCCGCTGTTTTCCCTCCGGACTTCAAATTTTGCGCGCGTCGTTCTCGCCATCAAGAGCGAATTGGTTGGTTCCCAATCGCTTAAGTGGATTTCCATGTAGTAGCGGTCGACCACGCATCCTCGCGAACTTCGAATTAAATTGAAAAAAATGTCTCCCAAGTGGGAGAGACAATAAAGGGATTCCTCCCAAATCACGATGGCAGAAATCGTGGGGAGAGATATGACGAAAAATTGCGCTGCATACGAATTTTTAATAATTACATTTTTAATAATTGAAGCGTCTAGAAACTAAATCAGCAATGCTCTCGACGGTTTTCTCATATTTAATGCCCCGGAAACCATACAGCCTTAATTTTGTCGCATCCTCTAGAAAATCACTTCAGAATCAATACGTTTTGCAAGTTTTAAATTAAAATTTCAAAGATGTGAGTAACTGTAACGATTTTAAATTTTGTACGAGTATATCCGGTTTCGCTTCTGACCCTTGGGGGTAGCCAGTTTTGTTTTTAACTGGAGTGGAAATGGGCAGTTCACGTTTTACAATATTATAGTATTTTCCCTTATAATTTGACTTTCTTCACTATCAACTCAGCCTTTTTCGAATAGAATACAACTCTTATCCTTTTCATTACAACCTTTTCAAAAAAAAAAAAAAAAAAAAAAAAAAAAAACTCGCCCCTGCACCCCTGCACCCCCGGATGATTTCCGCTTAAAGCCTAACGGCTATAGTGTGATGTATCTTGAAAAGGTTTACGTAGTAAGATGACTCAACAATTGAAGGGTGCCAGTGGCAAAACGACCTAAGTGCCTGAGTAACAAATTTTCAGGAGAGAATAAAATGTGCACAAAATGTGTACCTTAGCAACGATCGGTTGTAACTGAAAATCATCGGTAACTAAGCCAGAACTTCACTCCAATAAGAAGTTTTGTCAACAAAACGAACTCGTTACAAATTGCCCTCCGGGATGTAAGGAGGGGGAAATTGGCAGCGTGGGATGTGGTCTGTGTTGCATAGGCAATTTTTCATCTATGGTACTTAAATGTGTAAAATTAATCATTCAAATGATCTGGTTGTAGAACCATAGAGGTCTACTGTCCTGCTTTTCATTTATGATCTACGCATCTTCAGCGTGAACCAACGTGTTTGAGTTTGGTCAATTTCTTTCTGTTGGTCAGTACACTAGTTCATTTCTCCAAACAGTAAATAAACACTCGTTTCCGGAATAGTGGTAAGTGATTAGCGTTGAATCGCTCTCTCATCTCTCACCTTCAGTACGCACAGCACGCGATCTAAGTTCACCTCTTGCAAAGAAAAAAAGCGACCCGGGAGGCGAACGTGAAAAACCACCTGGGCGGGCTAATGGTCTCATGCTCTCGACAAAAAAATAAGAGCTAGGAAACAGTTGGCCCTCATGTTATTGAAATGAGGACGAATTTCGGTAGATTAGTAGAATCAGCTCGGAGATGACTGGTTCGCGTGACTTCGGTGTCGGGGCTTTTTGTAATAGTGTTTTTTTCGTACGTTCTCTCCGGTTCTATGTATTCAAAGACTGCACATTTCGTAATACGGTTATTTTCGTTCTCGTTGTTTGAACCAACGAACCTGCAGCACCATCTAAAAGCCGGTCTTTAGGTTTGCATCATAGAAATTCAACTCTTGAGGACTAAAGGAACTGGTAGTTTCATCATCTGTCCCTTCCAGCAAATTAACAACCCAACCGAACTGGCCAACTTTTGCAAAATTTCGGGCTCTGTGTGAAGGCCAGCTCTCAAGGAGTTAGGTGCATCAGGAGTATCCATTCAGCTGGCCTTGAGTAGACGGAAATGTTTTGATTGAGTTAATTTCGTCACAGTATCGCAGAATACCATCATAATATCACAGTATCATTGTACTGAGCGCTCTAACAGTACTCGCGAACTGCCACTAGAGTCGTTCTGTTGAACGGCGGCAGAGCCATTCTCTCTTTTGTGTAAAAAGCAATTAACTAGAAGATAAACTATTATTGATATTTATCCCTGCCTAAAAGAATTGCTCTCACACCAATCCTCCTTCCCCTCCCAATTAACCTTCCTCTCCTTATTAACTCCCAAATAGTATTTGAATATGTCAAAACATAGTAAAGACTGTAGAAAAACTAATCACGGCATTCAGTGAATTGTCACCAAGCTCAAATACATAATTGAGGAGAGGTTTATCAAAACTTGACATCTCCACTTTTGGAAAATTTTCAGCAGAGGCGAAAAACGTGATACAGAGCCGTAGAAGCTTTTAAAATCAAACCAACCACATTAATAAGATCATTATCCATCCCTCAGTGTTTAATCTAAAATACATCCTCGTATCATTGAACCTGACCTGGTTACAAGGAAAAGTATCTAGGAGATGTTGTGTTTTGATACAAAACACATGGAAATGTCAAGTTTTGATAAAAACAAAAACTCAACGTTTTTTGCGGGAGCAGATTAAAAATCAAACTCATGTACGAAAACATTTACGTTTTTATAAGGTATTCATTTCATTAACATGAGATGAAAAATGCATTTCAGGCCTTTCAAATACAGAATTTAGGTTGATTGAAAAGTTATCATCCCAACACTTCCAAAAAACCAGGACTCCATTGCATCCGAAGTACGCATTGCATCTTCTGCAACTTCACAAGGGCCTCGGAACCAATTCAAGAGTTGGCAAGTTTTCTTCGTCCTTTCTTTTTCTGGTGATGTTGCGAAATCGTTCCTTGATAGGGCAAAGCGGTAGTTGAGCAGAAAAAATTCGTAATCAGGACCTTTGACCGGATCTGAAATTTCTTTATTATCACCCTCATTTCTCGAAAAAGGGTAATAAAGAAATTTCAGATCCAGTCAAAGGTTCTGATTTCGAAGTTTGTTACGGATTCCAACGACTTTCTGGTAAACATCTAGAAGGTCCGAAACATCTAGGTGTCTTCCTCCAGCTTCCACTAGTCAAGTCCTTCACCAAATTGTCCATAGCGAATCACAAAACAATGCATTACTATTCTAAAACGAATGACTTCACTGCAAATAACAACACACTCGATCAACGTTTCGACCCGAAACACTTGCCGTAACGCGAAACTGAGTGGTTAATGAAATGCAACGTTATCTTGTGTAAGCTCAATAAACCAATGTAACTGATCGTCCATGGATGTGACGCCAACTACAGGAAAACTAAGAAATAAACTCGAAAATGAGAGAATAAGTTACTCGTTTTGGAGATGTCGGAAAAACGCCAACCCGGCCGTTTAAAAGATAAGAAAGTTTTGGTGTTGACAAACGTGCTTTTGCAGATGAATTTTGGAGTGTGGAGACGTTAAGTTTTGACAAAAACACACGTTTTCGCTGTTCTATTTCGAGGGGAAACTTATACTTTTGAAAGGAGCAGTTCTCACCACTTTTGTAAGCCTAGAACCCAAGTCCAAAACAGCAAAAAAATCTTTTTTGGTCAGAAGGGGAGATGTTAAGTTTCGATTCAATTAAAATACGTTATTTTCTATCAATAAAATAAAAGGCTCAAGCCTGTTGGGACCTCCTTCACGTTTCTACAATCACATTCAGATAGAAGAGTCTAGCACCTCCAGAATAGTACACTATCCAAAGATGGTCCCAGCAACCTCGAATCACTCCATTCCCATCCAAAACTCCTCTTGTTCTCTCACCTACCACTCGACTAATGGGTCGAGAAACCATCCAGCATTATACTTCACAGTTTCAAGTAGTTTAGGTGATGAATCCTTTCTTCTCGCAGCAAGAAAACCTACGGGCTCTAGAGTCTAGAGAGAGAGAGAGCCACGGCTCTCCAAACTACGGGCCGCGGAAGGATTTGGTCCGGCCCGCCTCCCGCGGACGGCAATGGAAAAAATTAGGCTACCACCAGAACAAAAAGAAAAGTCAGCCATGTGACCCAGCGATAGCTACCCGTACTCCCCTCCGCCTAATTATGAATTTGTCAAATTCGTCTAGGAGTCTTAAAATCCCTGTTTTCAAGCGTATGACTCTCAACATTTTCCATTCCTGAAAATTCAAATGAACAAAGAAAAAGTAATTTTTTAATTTAAAAAATACAATAAAAATACTAATTTTTTGTACGTATTTCAGGTCTAATTTTGAATTTGTCAAACTAGTCTAGGACTGCTGAAAAACACTGTTTTCAAAATTTTCGGACACTCCTTCGACTGAAGGACTAGAACTCCGTAGCCCCCTTTTGGCCCGCCTCACCACCTCCAGATTATAATACGACCCTTGGGGCGAATAGTTTGGAGACCCCTGACTTGTACTATTATCTCAGAACAAGACGGCGAAACGGTTATACCTGACCCGCAAGACCGACAGGTCGTGCTGGTAGGGTTGGTCTGGCCCCTTGTTGACCTGCATCTCCAAAAATGGTATATTCGTGCAACTAGTTAAGAGACCCCTGGTCTAGACTACCCAACGTGCTTCTACCGCCTTCTGATCAAACGTAAGAAATATTGCCAATAGTGATCAAGTTAAATTCAGTTTAAATTCGGTACCATGATTAGTCAGATTCCGAAGTCAGGGAACTCATCTATTCCAATTGATTCCATCTGTTCAAAAATATCGACGAAAGCATTTTAAGAACGTGCACGGATCATATCGGGTGATTAGGATGGGTGTCCTAAACTGCGTTATAATGAAAGCTGAATGACATCAGCGCCGTCTATCAATGATGTAAATTTTTGTTTTTTCTGTGGCTTTGTTGAAGTTGGAAGCACAAAATCCGCAGTCGAGATTTAAAAGAAACAGAATACGATAGGATCGGAAATGGTCCACAAATCAATGGTCTATGATATGGTATAACGACAAAAATCGTGGCGCGTTTGGACACGAACCGTGTCAATATTTTCTCAAATATGTTTCCTTATACCCACACCTATTAGTTGCTCCCGATGGATAAGTTATATTGGTATCATTTGTGTATTCAGATAAGTAATTCAGGACATCATAACTAAAATGAGCAAATTATGTATAAGTAATGAGTTATATAAGCAAATGATATTAGTTTATCAAACAAAAAGTCAAATCAAAATTTAATATTTGTTACAATTTAACTCGAAAATGAACTCTCCTACTATTCTTTCGCCATTACAGAGTTACATCTATACAGAGAAGCACATTGTGTGTCTCATAAACATTTAGAGATCACTAGCTAAAAAAAAATAATGTTGGATAACGAAGTGTAAAACCCTCTACTACCGGGTAAACCAGTTATTCAAGAATCAGTAGAGACACATCTTAAACAAACATTAAAGAGTTTTTTTTTTTTTTTTTTTTTTTTAGAGTGGTTTGAGTGAAATTATCCCGGCGTTCAAGGCAAACGAACTGGATTCGGTAGCTGCTTACCGCAAATATCCAATATTTCATGAAAAGTGACAAAGCCAACTGTTGACGATCGAGGTGGTAACCGCAATCCGTGGAGGGAAGTATTACCAATGAACGCCATGTGTCAAGGGGACCGAATTTATGGACATTAGTGTGTTTTGTTCGGTTATTCAGTAGATGTTTCAGGAGTATGGGGCTGGTTCTCATTTACATTCCAATGCACTTTCCTCACGAATTTACATTTTTACCCGCTCCATTACGCTAACGTACATACTTTTAATTCAGTGTTCAATTCAGTTCATGTCAATCAGGTCAGTACATACTATTCAACTTAATATTCACGTATGTACGGAGTGTCCTAAAATCGTCCAAATAGGAGTAAGCAAAGAATTGTTTTTTGCATCTTCATATTTTTTGCAAGGATCTCGAATATGATATTTGTGTACACTGGGCAAGTGCGCAACCATGCGCAAGTGACACTAACTAAATGGGAACCCTCACTTTTTATTGCAGATTCGGATTCTACCGAAAATTTCATGAAAATTTGATCCCTCAACAAATTTTGGTCTATTATTCAATAATGAACTCTTGGAAAAATCCATGTTGGTCCGACAACACCCCAATTCTTTCTCTCTCACTTAATTTAAAGTGCTCTTTAAGGGTTGTAAAAGTTTTGTAAAATCCCTAAAAACCTCAAAAAAAGGCGGCTCTCAATTTGGACTTTTTTTGAAGAACTTTCCTTGAGGAATCGAATGAGCCCCTCCCCAGGTCCGTAGCTCAAACCATTCCCGATGTATGGCCCGATATATGGTGCCAACATTTGCATCCACATTCACTACATCACTAGGTTACTGCAATCAAAACAAAAACAACTTAGTAACTTAAGTAGTGGTGTATTGAATGTGGATACTGGAGTGAACTCCTAGAAGGGTTTATAGACGATACACGGGTTGAAGCATTCTAATATGCATACTCCGTCTTACGAAATTAAAAATTTTCAAATAGAATATTTTTCCATTGTAATCGCTCTTGAAAAAAACGCTGCGAATTCTTTCACTGGGGTTTATTATTTAATGATTCATGATTTGAATTTCTACTAAGCTTTGGAGTGTGCGTGTTTCACAGGTGATAGAGCGATTATTGAATTTTAGGAGGCACACAAATATGATCAACTGATCAATCAAAATACTTATTTTGGTTGAGAACCGATTTAAGTGCTCTATGCATATCTCCTAAAAATCAACAATCACTCTATCACCTGTGAAACACGCACACTCCAAAGCTTAGTAGAAATTCAAATCATGAATCATTCAATAATAAACCCCAGTAAAAGAATTCGCAGCGTTTTTTTATTTTTTATTCAGCGCAACCAGTTCAGCGAGCCCGCAAAGTTGTGCAACCCCAAAATTAATCAAATAGTGGATGATGTTCCAAAATCAACCCTTGAAAAATGACGTATTAGTTGCTGGTTAACCTGTATTTATGAGATGCCTTATATTGGTCATGACGTTATCTTGTGCTTAACTTTCAAGGGCTCGCCGCGATACACGCTTAAAAAAATGAAAGTCCTGACTCATTTGTTTTTTTAGATAACGATCTTACGACCGAAAACTAATGATACCAAGGGGTTCTCAATCAACTATAAATTTATCTACCGTTGTAATGATGTAGCATTGTAAATAATACCCGACATTGAGTTAGATAAGGACACATTGATTTGAACTGAGTATAAAGTTCCGTTTGTCACATGAATTATTAACCACGCTCCGTCAAAGCTCATGTTTGTAACCCATTGGCTTCAACGTATCGAGCTTTTCGAGGTATCGTGACTCGAAATAGCGAGGTCGATATTTGACAATTGAGTTATCGAGAGTTGAGAAGATTGAGATAGGTTATCGATGATATGAAATAGAATGAAAAGTAAATGTATTCCTCAGTCGGCATGTTATGATAAAATACAGGATTCATTAATTGAAACCGCAGGTATCATTCATTTAGGTATTGGTTACTTGCGTGAATGCTTTACAAAAATAGAAACATTTTACTCTCTTTATTCAGCGGTGGCCACAGGAGGGAGCGCTATGACGCAGACTGCATCATTGAAATTCTTGGGAGGGGGGGGGGGGGGGTTCCAAAAAAATGTTGGGGGGGGGGGGGGGTTAAGTTGATTGAAACAGTGTTTAACGTGACAAAATTCAAAAACATATAACATCGCTTAATAGAACGTAATATTGAACCTAGTATTCATTCAAAAATGGTTTGTTTTTCTATCTGAAAATGTATAAACGACATTGAAAGTTTTCGAATACTGTCTGTGATTAGTTTTAGAAAAGTAAGGGGTGCTTACGAGTATTTTTTACATTTTGTTTTGGGGAGGACATTCAAAACATAATGAACCTAGTGATTCATTTAAATATGGTTTGTTTTTCTATCTGAAAATGTATAAACGACATTGAAAGGGGGGAGGGGCTGATTGCAAGTTGGGGGGGGAGTTGCTTCATGAAGTTGGTCACAAGGGCTTTCAGCTTATCACTGACCTCTTACTTTTTAATTGACTTCTAGATGGACAGAAAAAGTTGGATGAGTTCGTCTTAAATACAACTTCGTGAACACCAACTTTTACAAGTCCCATTGTACGAAATCACAGATGGGGGGTGGGCTTCTTAATGTTGAAACAAGGTTGAACGAGGTAAGGGGAGCTTTTGCTTCACTCCGACCAGCGTGGCGTTCATCCCGACTGGGTCTGAAAACTAAACTACGGATCCTTGAGTCCAACGTAGACGTTGGCGTCCTAAAGGCGGCCTAAAAATGGACTTTTTTTTAAGAACTTCCCATGAGGAATCGAATGAGCCCCTCCGCAGGTCTGTAGCTCACACCATTCCCGATGTATGGCCCGATGTTATGCTGCCAACATCCGTCTTTACTCCGCATTGCTAAGTAAACAAATTAGAAGGTCATTCGATGTGGGACCCGTAGCGCAGGGGTTTCGTGCGGGACTCACAACCCTAAGTCCTCGGTTTCGTTCCCTGCGTTCGGCAGGAAAATTTATGCCCCATATTTATTTATGAAAATTTATGCCCAGGAGGCACACAAATATGATCAACTGATCAATCCAAATAGGTATTTCGGTTGAGAACCGATTTAGGTGCTCTATGCATATCTCCTGAAATTCAATAATCGCTCTATCACCTGTGAAACACGCACTCTCCAAAGCTTAGTTGAAATTCAAATCATGAATGCAAGCCAAATGAATAAAATTGAATAATAAACCCCAGTGAAAGAATTTGCAGCGTTTTTCTTGATCGATTACAAATGTTCATTATTGGAAAGCTGTCTTAGTTAATCAGTTGAAATTTGTTCCCTGTTGAAAGTGGTTTAATCTGGAGTTGGCGTTGCGAAGAGATTACGATTTACTTGTTACGCTGAAGTTCGATGGTTTCCGTTGTCCGCCGGGTCCGACAAACGATCAACTAACTATTCGTGGCAGCTTCTCCCTTCCACCTCTAGAATTGCTCCCCTTCGATCACTCAATTCCGTCGCGAGTCTGTTCCCACTTCCTCCACTCAACTGAAATCCCCTCTAGGAATGTGTATAGCTCGCGTCCTCCCATTCTGGCGGAGCTCTCTGCAGGCCTCAGTGACACTACATCGTTCCCAACCTGGTTCCGTATCATTCTCATAACTCACGGGTCTCCTACCTCATTCATTTCCACCTTCCGCCCAACGAACTTCCCATACACTACAAGCCGAGTGCTTTTCGATATCAATGCACAAACCAAAATTCATGTCGACTGGAGTTTATATGCAGATAGGAAGATATCACACTACCTAAATCAAGCTCCAGCATTTACATATTTCTACCATTGTAATAACAGATTATTCACCTACGCTTTTGACAGATGACATACCTACACGTGAGGTTTTTGACTTCTTGGCAGTTGTACAAAAAGACGCTGCAAACTCATTCACTGGGGTTTATTATTCAATTTTATTCATTTGGCTTGCATTCATGATTTGAATTTCTACCAAGCTTTGGAGTGTGCGTGTTTCACAGGTGATAGAGCAATTATTGAATTTCAGGAGGCACACAAATACGATCAACTGATCAATCCAAATAGGTATTTCGGTTGAGAACCGATTTAGGTGCTCTATGCATATCTCCTGAAATTCGATAATAGGTAGCTCTATCACCCGTGAAACACGCACACTCCAAAGCTTAGTAGAAATTCAAATCATTAACGCAAGCCAAATGAATAAAATTGAATAATAAACCCCAGTGAAAGAATTTGCAGCGTTTTTTAATGGTTTTATGATTTTATGGCACTTGTGAAAGGTACATATAGCGTTTTGTTTGGCTTGGGCATAGGTGTGTCTGCGGGACAAAACGTTTCTCTTGTGTCCAAGTGTCTATACCATATTCATTTGGGACAAAAATTTTCCTGCCGAACGCGGGGAGCAAACCCGAGGACTTGCGGTTGTGAGTACCCCACGAAACCCATGTTCTACTTCTAATTTGTTTACGTGTTTACTTATTAGTTTACTGATTTGTTTACCTAGCAATGCGAAGACGGATGTTGGCAGCATAAGATCATGCCATACATCGGGAATGGTTTGAGCTACAGACCTGGGGAGGGGCTCATTCGATTCCTCATGGAAAGTTCTTCAAAAAAAGTCCATATTTAAACCGCCTTGCTTTCTTTTGAGGTTTTTAGGGATTTTACAAAACTTTGACAACCGTTAAGTGGCACTTAAAATTAAGTGAGAGAGCTGTCTAAAGAATTGGGGCGTTTTCGGACCAATATTGATTTTTCTTGAAAATTTGAGATTTTATAAAAAAAGTTGGTGTACGTTCACGTTTGCGCGAATGCTCATTGCACAAAGAGTTCATGTTTGAGATCCTCGAAGAAAAGAAACAGGTTTAACTATTATCAGCCCGAAAATAATCAAATATTTTAGCAGGGGTGCTCAACCTTGCAGTTGTGCATTTTTGAGCGGGTTTTGCTGAAAAAAGGTTGAGGGGTTAAATTTTCAAATTCAAGAGCGAATCCGAATACGAAATAAAATGGGAGTTTTTTCTTGAAAGAACAAAGTTGGTGAGCGTTTGTAAACATTGTGCTTCACAAAACGAGCACGTATGAGAAATCCTTAGCAAAAACACATGCAAATATTCAAAAAATGAAAATAAATAGGTACACAAAAAAATAAAAATTAACCCGGAAAATTACTATTTTAGCAGGGGGGGGGGGGGATGTTTTTTGTGGCATTTGTTGTGCGCATGAATTTACAGTGGTGTGACCTCACGGTGCAGACACTATCCTCAGCTTATATTTAAATGTTACGAGTTGTGTGAAGAAACAGATTCGAGTTCTATCGTATAAAAATAATTAACCTCGTGGAGAGGTTATGGCTGAATGAAGTTCGAGTGGTTAACGTGCGAACCGTGTTTCATTTTTATCATAAAACCCAAACTCCACCAATAGTGTTGGAAATAAATTGGGGATCTTCGGGTATTAGGGGCGATCACAAACTCATCACGGGGACCTGCTGAAATCCATTAAGTTGGTTCTACTATCTGAACCATCAGGGGGCGGTTTACTACTGAAGCTTTACCGCACATCCACGCGCGTTTGATTATTCAACGTTTAATTATAATATTTAAGCCATGATACGAATTTATTATCACATCTGTAGAATTTGAATTCCAACCAATCAAGCATTAGACAGTAGTAACCATCTTACGAAAAAGACACAAATGAATGAAAATAAATTCAAATACTGGAAAAAGGTCAAAATTTTTTCACAAAGGTTGTATTTTTCATATATATTTTTTATTGCTCCCGAGTCTACTCACTTTTGAAAACAGGTAACAAATTTGTTGGCCAAAATGAAAAATTTCATTCGCGTTTAGGCCATTCTTAACAAATATTGCTTCTTATCTGTTTGTGTATGTGTATGTCTGTCCTTATGTCCGCACCAAGATTTTTCATCCAATTTTGATCAAATTTTCAGGAAATGAGGGAGTTGACCTGCATTTATTATTATTATATTTTCATGTCTATTTTTCAGAATTGTTGCTACATCTCAACAGGAAGGGTCTTAAGCATCGCAAAAGGATACGTTTTTGGTTTATTATTCAATAATAAACCATTGTAATCGCTCTTGAAAAAAAAAATTGTAATCCCCCTGAAAATGTTATGGTTTACGTTTCAAAATGTGCAGAATCCGAATCTGCAATAAACATTTTTCCATTTGCCATTCTTTACAGCCTCCTCTGCCAGCCCCACCATTTCACACTGGAAGATGATACGATCGTCTTGAAATCGGTGTGATGTTTTTATACGTTTTTCTCCGAATATCCCCCCAATATATGGGAACCTGAGAAACTTGTGTTTGGTGAATTATTCATTTTTGATTGATAATAATTATAATGAATCACACACACCGCAAAAGGGGACCATATGAATTCTAATCCTCTCAATCCCTGGAAATGTCATCAAAATCTGACAAAACTCGAAGGAATGAGGTTTGTCTCAAGGATTTCATGCGTGCGTAGTGGCTACAAATCCTGGAATTGATATGAGATTGTTAGATCATGTCTCTCCGATTATCCCGATGATTCGAGCGCGATCAATCATCGCAGACTGATGTATCAATATCTGAGCGTCAAAGGGCCCCACAGCCTGACATGCACATCCCTTGAGATTTTCATCAAATATTGGGCGAACTCTGTAGGAATCAGGATTGTTGCAAAGATCTACGGACACACGGATTGACACAGAATGGTCTTGAACGAAAAACGCAAGACTTCCAGAACACTTAGTATAACACATAGTGGACGTTATAATTTTGGAGGGAAAAACATTTCTATCTCTCGAAAGTGAAAAAAAAGCTTCCTCTACTCAGGTAGAAAGGTAGGAAAGGTGGGAAAGCAGAAATAAGTTACACTTTAGCAATTTTGGTTTATTATTCAACAATAAACCATTGTAATCGCTCTTGAAAGAGGAAAATTTCTAACCCCCATGAAAATTTCATGGTTTACGTTTCAAAGGGTGTAGAATCCGAATCTGCAATAAAAAATTTTCCGTCCGTCCGCCGTACGCCGTACGCACGATATCTCCGAAACGGCTGGAGCAAAAAATCTGAAATTTCCAGGAAAAATCCATCTTGGTCCGACAACGCCCCTATTCTTGAGCCAGCTCCCTCACTCAATTTAAAGTGCCCTTCAAGGGCTGTAAAAGTTTTGTAAAATCCCTGAAAACCTCAAAACTAGTCGAATCGGCCTAAATATTTTCCTATTTGAAGAACATACCATTAGCAATCGAATGAGCCCTTCCCCACGTCAGTAGGTCAAACCATTCCTGATGTATGGCCCGATTTATGGTGCCAACATTTGCGTTTATTATTGTTTGTTTGTCACCTAGTGATGTCCGGCCGATAGCGTCGAGTTGTAGTGAATGTGGATACTGGAGTGAGAGCCGATGTGAATACTTGTAGTGTGGTTAGTAGCCGATACACGGGTTGAAGCATTCTGATAATATATAGGTAAATATTATTCACTATTATTACTGGGGTTTATTATTCAATATTATTACTGGGGTAAATAAGTATTCTTTCACCTGTGAAACACGCTCACTCACGCAAACCACGCGGCGTGAGCGTTTACCGCACGGTGCCGCGCCGTTACGTATGACACATCCACAGAATCGCATTGTTTGACGGCGCCAATAGATCGCGATGGGCCAGCTCGCTCACGTTCGTTTTCCACGTAAGCCAAACCACGGCGTGTGGTTGCCTCGAGGCCTGCGCCTGCGGCTCGCGATTCCTTCATGATGGCACCTAAACAGGCGCGAGCGGCGCCGTCCTGTGGAAGAGTTTTCTCTCAAGAGGCGCCGCGAGGCAAGCGGCCGGCGCCGTGAGGCAAGAGGCCGGCGCCGCTGGCCCAGCGCCCGAGAACCTCGGTTCCAGCTTCAGTTTCGATCACGTCGTGCGACAGTAAATGTTCAGTTATTTTCAATGCATTTCTACGACATGGGCATTAACTTTCACGCGTTCGCGCCAACATGAGTCACGCTTGCTCAGCTGTCTACTGACCGCCCTTGATTTTTCAATGGTTATCTCGCTGGTTTCCCTACGTTCCATTGCAGTAAATACGAAAGAACTATAATGAAATTCAAAAAACATATTTTTCATAAAAATTCTTTACTACTCAAAATAACCAAGTCGTTAATTGTCGTTAATAGCTAAAAATAAACGCAATTGGCTTCAAAAGGACACTTGGAAAATGATTAATTTTGTTCAATTTTTCCCTTTGTTGAAAAGCTAGATTATTTATTTCAATTTAATTAGATGATACGGTATAAAATTGCTTATACTAAGGTATTTAAATTCATGTCTTGACGTTACATGAACAGGAAACTCACACAAGCGATGTATCAAAAAGGATATTTGGACGATAATTCATTCAAATTTTTTTTGTAAAAATGTCATTTTTTTTAGTCCAACTAGATGGAAACTAGAATGCTGCAAATTCTTTCACTGGGGTTTAGTATTCAATTGGCTTGCGTTCATGATTTGAATTTCTACTAAGCTTTGGAGTGTGCGTGTTTCACAGGATAGGACGATTATTGAATTTCAGGAGGCACACAAATATGATCAACTGATCAATCCAAATAGTTATTTTGGTTGAGAACAGATTCACGTGCTCCATGCATATCTCCTGAAATTCAATTATCGCTCTATCCTGTGAAACACGCACACTCCAAAGCTTAGTAGAAATTCAAATCATGAACGCAAGCCAATTGAATAATAAACCCCAGTGAAAGAATTTGCAGCGTTTTTTTATTGAACCTCGATACCCCCCTACAATAGAAACATCTATAATTCATGAAGTCCTATATCACTCGTATTGCGTTAAAACTTCCCCGAATCCAAATTTAAACGATGTAGCTTAAGGTAGACCGATGTAGAGGAGGCACACAAATTTCATCCACTGATCAATCCAAATAGGTGTTTTGGTTTAGAACAGATTTACATACTGGAGTGATAGCCGAGGTTGATACTTGTAGTTTATAGGTGATACACGGGTTAAAGCATTCTGACATGCATGAAACGCTGATGATATATGGGTAAATATTATTCAATATTATTAGTGGGGTAAATAAGTATTCTTTCTCTGGGGTTTATTACTCAATTGCCTTGCGTTCATGAATTGAATCTGTACTAAGCTTCGGAGTGTGCGTGTTTTACAGGTGATAGAGCGATTATTGAATTTCAGGAGATATGCATAGACCACGTAAATCGGTTCTCATCCAAAACACCTATTTGAATTGATCAGTTGATGATATTTGTGTGCCCCTTCTACATCTGTCTACCTTTGGCTACATCGTTTAAATTCGGATTTGGGGAAGTTTTAACGCAATACGAGTGCCAAAGGACTTGATAAATTATAGATGTTTTTATTGTGGGGGGGCATTGAGGTTCAATAAAAAAACGTTGCAAATTCTTTCACTGGGGTTTATTATTCAATCGGCTTGCGTTCATGATTTGAATTTCTACTAAGCTTTGGAGTCTGCGTGTTTCACAGGATAGGGCGATTATTGAATTTCAGGAGGCACACAAATATGATCAACTGATCAATCCAAATAGGTATTTTGGTCGTGAACAGATTCACGTGCTCCATGTATTTCATACAATTGTGCTCATATTATATTTCGTAGCTGTATGAATAGCGGGATTGGGTACATTGCCTTCACTTCATGGAATGCCGGAAAGCTTACACCTCAACGACTCCATCAGTTCGAAACAATTCATATACACACTTGTTTTTCTCGTTAATAATCCACATAATCTGCTTTCCAGTCACGTATAAATCCCATTCCGTCCGCCATTCATGGTGAATTATTGATACGCAAGGACGTCCTCACGGGTCGGACAGATGGATATTTATAGAGTTTAAGCATTCATCAAGAGCCCAACCCAGGACTGCGGCCGCAGCGTGAATTGACCAACCTATGAATGGCTAAAGTGCTCGTCCAAGTAACCTGATCTCAAATACCTAGAATGACTTTCAAGCTTTCGGTGGACGGCGAAATTCCGCCTAGTACGAAAACCTCTAGCTACGCCTGGATGCTGGTTGGTTTTTTCTGTTTGATGGTTTTTGTTGATTGTTTCTGTTTTCTCCGCCTACCCTCGAAATATGGGCGTACCTGAAAAACTTATGCTTCGTGAATTTTCCGTTTGCGCATGTGCAGAGTGGATTATTCATTTTAGATCGATGAAACGCACTTAATCCGCTGACAACGACATTCAGTCAAATAAGAGAATCTCTCGCTACGAATAGATTACATAACTCCCGGATCCCCGCCACATCACCCTGTGATGGAACTAAACAGTCCCTCTGGCAGTAGATATTGAAACCAGATAGAGTAGTTGACTGAATATATATCACATTATTGTCCAATTCATGTCAACAAGAATCTGATAGTCAACCACTATAAATCGACAATCAATCAATTATTGATTTGAAAAACTCTTAACTGCAGCTGACTGAACAACTCTATACTTTACGAGAAAATTATTAGAACTAAAACCATTTGATGACGAGCGTCACATATATGGCTAAGGCGTTTTTGGTTTATTATTCAATAATAAGAAATTTTAATGGCTCTTGGAACAAAAATTCCCCCCTCTGAAAATTTCATGGTTTACGTTTCAAAGGGTGTGGAATCCGAATCTGCAATAACAAATTTTCCGTCCGTCCGCCGTACGCCGTACTTCTCCCAAACGGCTGGAGCAAAAAATCAAGGAAAATCTGAAATGTTCAGGAAAAATCCATGTTGGTCCGACAACGCCCCAATTCTTGCGCCAGCTCTCCCACTTAATTTAAAGTGCCCTTTAAGGGTTGTCAAAGTTTTGTAAAATCCCTAAAAACCTCAAAAAAAAGTCGAAGCGGCCTTAATGTGGACTCTTTTTGAAGAACATTCCATGAGGTATCGAATGAGCCTCTCCCCATGTCTGTAGCTCAAACCATTCCCGATGTATGGTCCGGTTTATGGTGCCAAAATTGGTGTTTTTTTGGTTTATTATTGTTTTTGTTTTGATCGCAGTAACCTAGTGATGTACTGAATGTGGATACTGGAATGAACTCCTAAAAGGATTTGTAGCCGATACAAGGGTTGAAGCATTCTGATATGCATGAAACGCTGCAAATTCATTCACTGGGGTTTATAATTCAATTTTATTCATTTGGCTTGTATTCATGATTTGAATTTCCACTAAGCTTTGAAGTGTGCATGTTTCACAGGTGATAGAGCGATTATCGAATTTCAGGAGATATGCATAGAGCACGTAAATCGGTTCTCAACCAAAATACCTATTTTGATTGATCAGTTGATCATATTTGTGTGCCTCCTGAAATTCAATAATCGCTCTATCACCTGTGAAACACTCACCCTCCAAAGCTTAGTAGAAATTCAAATCATGAACGCAAGCCAATTTAATAATAAACCCCAGTGAATGAATTTGCAGTGTTTTTACAGACCTGCGATTTGTGAACGAACGGATGATTGTAGGGCAACAGGGGTCGTCTCGTTCAATTCAACGAACTAATTTCTATCTGAATCAAACAAAAAGGACGAAAGTATTCACAAATATTCCAATTTTTCAATAGAATAATCTTAAACATAATCCTATAGAGTTAATTCATCAACTTTTCAACATTACCATCACATCAATGATCGATGATTATTGAGCCGATTTTCGTAAACTGGACCTGTAATTTCGGAGAAAAGATTCGTAAGGCGGGCGGGCGGATTTTATGTTCTGTTCAATTTTTGAAATATACGCATCTTGAAACGTACACTAACAACTTTTGAGTGGTTTTACAATTCTTTTTTTTATTGGTCGATTACCAAGGTTCATTTTAGATGATTTCAAATATCAAAATCTCCATTAAAAGTGTTTCGCTAAAACGTGACGAGTTTAATGTATGTGTGCGACCATCCTTGGTTAACTGCCAAACGTTTTCGAAACCCTAATATCTGTGACTTAAGTGGCTCTAACACTAAAAACTTCGTCAAACGAATTCGTATGTATCGTACGAGTTCCGTGTGCAGCGTGTTCGTTCCCAAACGTGACCCGCTGTATTTTAATTCTCTCAGCCTCCGCACCCTTGACCTTACGGAAGATCATGAGCCGGTCGTAACACCTACCAACCTTCCAAGCTCCTCTCACCGCCAGAAAATGAGAAGTGTCACCCCAGCATTTCGTGACTCGGAATAATCTCCGTGTAAGTGAGTTCCTTCCGGTAAACAACGTGCGGGAGTTATGGTCCGACCTCCACCCTCGCCTGATGAAGTTTGCCTCCTCGTTCTTAACACCAACATCAAAGAGCGCGGTTGGAATTTCACTCCCGTTTTTACTTTCTCATCACCAGAATAAACAAAACTTAGCACCACAAAAATGTTTGAAGGAAAATATATGATAAGAAGAATATGTAAAAATGTATAGGAGATTATATTGTTGACAAACAGCCCGTCAAATCGAGCCTTTGTCTGATTTTTGAACGAAGTACCACAAACTTCAGTACATCAGTAAAAAGCTAAAGACGGTGTACTGTGGTCCAACCTCGTACACACCCCTGAAAATTAAATTAACTTTTTCATTTTTCCAAAAACAGTATACTCATGGGAAAGGTTGAATAATATGGATAAAATGTAGACATAAGAAATTTAAGAATTGTAGCTGAAGTTTCCTAATTGTTTTTATGGGTTGCCTCCCAATATTACAGCAGTAAATGTAAGGGCCGGAACAAGGGTTGGGGGCAGAGGGGGCGGTTGCCCCGGGGGCAGGGTTGAGGGGCGGCAAATTTCTGGTTGCAGAAAATTTGTTTAATACAGTTTGTAAAAGTTTTTAGTGAGCTAAACGTCATAAGGAACGTCAATTAAGTAATTTTAAATGACCTTAGATGACTTAAAACTCAAAGCTGGTGAGTTGGCAGATACGTATGAGGAAGATTTGAACAAAAAGGAGTGCTTCTCACTAGAACTCATTTTAAAGAACAAGCTAGAAGAAATGTACCTGAATATTACAACAGGACTTAAAATATTACTCACACTACCAGTATCAGTTGCTACCGGAGAAAGGAGTTTCAGCAAGCTCAAGTTGGTCAAAAATCACCTAAGAAGTTCTATGTCTCAACAAAGACTCATTGATCTTAGCATTATTACCATCGAACACAAGCGAGCCTCAAACATTAGCTTTGATAAAGTGATCAAAGAATTTGCCTCCAAAAAGAGTCGTAAAGTAATCATTGGAGATTAAGTTGTGACGCATCTAAAGTCTATACTACTACTACCTACATACCACCGTTATTTATAGTGTGAATACTTGTATAAATTATAATACTTCATAAAAACTATGTCAACTTTTCCTAATTTATTTGTTTACCTATTCCATTTTTGTTTAATTTGTGAGGGATTTTTTGTTGTGGGTGAAGTGAGGGGGGGGGGGGGGCGGCAAATTTAAGTTTGCCCCCCTCAAAAATTGTCTAGATCCGGCCCTGGTAAATGTTCACAAGTGTCATGATTTACCCGATCACAAATTTCAGTAGAATTATCGAATAGAATAAAACGGCCCAATCCTGCTGAGAACGCTTTCTCATCCCCTTCCGCCACTTTTCGTTAGTACCGCCTTGCCCACGTAGTAAAGTTTCAATATTCAGCTTTTTGAAATGTAAGTCCTTCGTTTCCACCAACCAGTCAACAAAAGCTGGATACTTCATTGTCTAGGATGTACAAATGCACATTTATTTCAATTGAAGAATTGAACCCACTAATGTTGTGGTTTTGTTTTCAGGTAGTCCGTAATGGGGCGTGTGCACAATGTAAGTACAATTAATGATAATGATTACGGCGCATGATTAGCTTATTATTTTTTCAATATGGTAACTCATTTTATGCGCATGATTTTATGTAACACTACCAAATTTCAATATGTGCGGGTAGGAATACAAAAATAATAATTTTAATATCGCCATTCTGAATATGGCAGCTAAAGATTTATTATTTTTAGATAAGTAGCATCCTATTAGCGCGCTTTTAAATTTCTTGACTGTTGACAGCCATTTCAACAGTCGATACAAGAAAGAAGTAACATCGAATGTTCGTTTTGATAAATATGGACTATTCGTAGGGTAACCTAGGGATTTTAGAAATCCGCGGACATGGTTGCCACTACTTCTAAAAAGGCCATAAGCCGCAGGCTTTAAGTGAAATTTCCGAAAAACGAAATAAAATCGTCTATATACCTAATTTAACACACGATGGTCGCATACATTCAAAATGCTGACATTAAGTTCCTTTCTGATTTTGACCTGAGCAGATAGTATTTTTATATTGCGTCACAACATACTGGGATGTCAATGCCTACCCAGTAGTTAACAAGCAGTTAGTGCTTGGGTCCCAGGCAGTTCCTGGGGCATATAGTGCTTGGTTCGGCAGGGTACCCAGGTCGGGCAGACAAATTTGCCTGGGAAAGAGTTGAAGGTAACGACCTCCTCCTCCACCCACAATATTCCCCCCAGGGCTTCAGTGGTCTAAAAACAAAAAAACGGGACAGTAGACCTCTACGGTTCTACAGCCAGATCATTTAAATGATTAATTTTACACATTTAAGTACCGCAGATGAAAAATTGCCAAGATTATCAATTTATTGATATTGAGGTAATTTTGCATGAAAATTGGAACTTACCAGAGAGGCTAGTGCTTACCAAGGTGGCAAGTACACGAATGACCCCCTTCTGCGGACGGAAAAGTGGTGATGCCGGGATAACAAAGGGCGGAAGGAGCCCACCTGAAGGTTAGTTGAAGGAGTGTAGAGCGGGAGGGGGGGGGGGGACTGTCGGGTCGGTACGGTCGCTAAGGACTGGATTACACTCCTGTTAATCATTTAAATGATAAAAATTGTTTTATACTGAGTACAGAACTACAGATGCCCGGTTTATACCAACGTGCTTTGATAAAAGTTCACATTCCCTTCCTCTTGGAATTAAAAACTCAACTACTTAATTCATCCCTTCCGGGTTCTGGATTCCAATATATGATTCTCAGGCGAAAAGGGTTGGTTTCGATCTCTAATTCGTCTGAGGTTCGAGGTAAAATTAGATTGAACTTTCAACAAAACGCTTCAAACAACGGGTCCCGGTAACAAGCCAGGCGCTCCGACCTGCCAACCAAGACGGAATTTTCCATCACAGTTAAGTGGAATGCAATAGAAACAACTCCTCCGTATTCACCTCATATTGATCGTGGTTTACATACAAACGGCTGTAATTAATTTCCTGTTTCATGCCAGACCTTTCCCTCCCACGCATAACTCTTAGGACATGGCTGGATAGATCGATTACAAGCGGTTGCTATTTTGGATTTAACTAATCAACAGGAACGGGCAGCAGGAACTGAGTGCTGACAGGGCATATGATCGACGTCTGAACTGGTGAGCAACATTGTTCGATAACGTATTGTAAGTTATTTAATCCAAACAATTTACTCCCATTCAATATCCCTGGCTGCGCTAGGTAGTTGAAGTGCTGAATCAGCAATTCCGAAACCTCCATGAACTGCTCCACCTTCAGGTAGCAATATACTCAGTTTCTGTGTCCAGACGTAAATATGTAAATCCTGTTCATTCATCAATTTCAGAAAATGAGACTTCATGAGCAATAGTTTTTTCGAACCTAAGATCAAAAGATCCAAAACAAATCACGGTGGTTCATGAGGCAGTTCTTCTGAAAACTATATGCGTAACTCTTTACCACGTATATAGCCTACCACATTACATTCACCTTCCACTTGCTTCACTTTCTACATTACTTCGATTCTTGTGAATACAGTCGCGTTATGAAATTGCTATTGCTCATTTTCATGATCCCGATTATCATTCCAATTAATAGAGAGTGAAGACTATAGTGTTTCTGTTTCTCATTGGATGATGATCGCTGCTGTGTACTCGGCTCTTCATTTGAGCTTCTAATTAACTGCAGTAGTAAGAGCTTCTCCTCAGAGAGAGCTCAGAAATTAAGAGGGTCTGTAGCAATGGAGGCAGTAGGAATGCTTTTCTTTGCAATTGGTAGGTACCAATTTCAACCATAAGCAAATAAGAAAAATCTCGGTAAATTCTCATTTTCGATACTCACATCATACAAATAAAAACGGAGTAAGATGGAACGTTGTCTACATTTCCACGAAAGTAAAGAGTTACACTGTTAATTCGATTTCGACGGTTAGGTCATCATCAGTAACAAACATGAACTGAAAGTACATCACAAAAAGCATATCTTATATAGGATCAAGTGAGAGGAGATTGAATCCTATTGGCTCAAGGAAGTGAAAGAGGCAGGGAGGACCAACCAATGCCACTCAAGGCTTACAAAGTGAAAGGGGCACAAATAGTATCATTATGGAGAGGCGGAGACAAACTTATTGCAAGAAAGAACCCAATAATGGTGAAATATTTTGAGGAATGACATCATTTAAACATTTTCCTGACCTATCACTCTTAACAATTTCGAATTTTTCTAGCACATCCAACATACCTCCCTTTGGGCAAAAGTGAGGAAATTCTACGTATTGCCTGTTTGTCAGATCAAAACTAAAGCTATGATTGGATTCATTCAGATGACTTGCAAAGGCAGAATCACCTTTGTTGTCCCTGAAATCCTTTTCATGCTCTTTTATTCGTTCCCTAAATTTCCTACCAGTTTGACCACAGTACTCAAGCCCACATGAACATTTTAGTTTATAAGCCCCACTTTTATCCTGAACGTTAATTTTATCCTTAACCGAACCCAAAGAAGATTTGAGATTATTTTTATTCGTAAACCCATTCGTCGCGAGTGACTTAGTCCGTCTCACATCATACAATAGACAAGAAAATGTTGTGTAATGGAAAACATTAACTCCGAAAAACTTGACCATCAAAGGGGTAAGCCCTGAAATAGCCATTGCTGAAATGTATATCTGCCCAAGAAGAAAAATTGTGGAATAATTTAGTTTAATGAATTGTGCTGAGTTGTTATTCATCGTAATACTCATCTAACACTCATGAACAACTATGAAAACACAAAAGCAGAAAACAGGACTGAAAATATAGGACTGAGCAGTGGCCAAGACACTGATAATGAAAGTGTTATGAACAGTATTCCAACCCCTAGTGGTGGAGCGCGGAATTAAGCTTGATCAAGATTTGGCTTTTCGAACTTTCCGATTAGTCAGTGCCCCAGGCCTTCCTCCAACCAAACTGAAAACCGTCAGTCCGCAGAAAGAGCTAATGCACAGCAAAGGAAGAGAAACTTTTAGTCCCCCCCCCCCCCACCCAAACGCATTCCTCAAGGAGGCTCTGTTTCGGGAATTGAATAATATCCAGTCTTCTATCACCAGCCAGCTAACTCTACAAAAGGCGTAGGAGAAATTTCGAAATTTCCATTATTATTATTCTTTTTGGTTTATCATTCAATAATAAACCATTGTAATCGCTCTGGGAAAAAAATTCTAACCCCCCCCCCCCTGAAAATTTCATGGTTTACGTTTCAAAGGATGTAGAATCCGAATCTGCAATAAAAAATTTTCCGTCCGTCCGCCGTACGCACGATTTCTCCCAAACGGCTGGAGCAAAAGATCTGAAATTTTCCCCATTCTCGCCCCAATTCTTGAGCCAGCTCTCGCCCTCAATTTAAGGGCTGTCAAAGTTTTGTAAAATCTCTTAAAACCTCAAAACAAGTCAAGGCGGTCTAAATGTGTACTTGTTTTTAAGAACATACCTCGAGGAATCGAATGAGCCCATCCCCAGGTCCGTAGGTCAAACCATTCCCGATGTATGGCCCGATTTATGGTGCCAACATTTGCGTTTTTTGGTTTATTATTGTTTGTTTGTAACCTAGTGATGTCCGGCCGATAGCGTCGAGTTGTAGTGAATGTGGATACTGGAGTGATAGCCGATGTGGACACTTGTAGTTTATAACCGATACACGGGTTGAAGCATTCTGATATGCATAAAACGCTGATAATATATAGGTAAATTTATTCAATATCATTACTAGGGTTTATTATTCAATATTATTACTGGGGTAAATAAGTATTCTTTCACTGGGGTTTATTATTCAATTGGCTTGCGTTCATGATTTGAATCTTACTAAGCTTCGGAGTGTGCGTGTTTTACAGGTGATAGAGCGATTATTGAATTTCAGGAGATATGCATAGACCACGTAAATCGGTTCTCAACCAAAACACCTATTTGGATTGATCAGTTGATGATATTTGTGTGCCTCCTGAAATTCAATAATCGCTCTATCCTGTGACATACGCGCACACTCCAAAGCTTAGTAGAAATTCGAATCATGAACGCAAGCCAGTTGAATAATAAACCCCAGTGAAAGAATTTGAAGCGTTTTTTCTGTATTTTGGCTGCACATACATCTTATCAGTAGCCCTTGGTAGTCTTGGTAAGGAAATGGTGTCAGCAGGCCTATAAAATTATGATCTGTCTCAATCAAAGGAATCGGAAAATTAAGCTGGACACTTTTAACTTTTATCATATGAACCTAGTAGGGAAGCATAATTATCGTAGGTCATCAGGGGGTCCCTTGAACAGTATTCAACAAGCTTCAATATCAATAAGAAGTATATTACATGTCTGGTATTATTTCTACAGGTTGTAACGCATTTCATGTCTAACCGTTTTCCCACGTGTTCTACAACAAATTTCCCACCAAAAGTGCCTCCTATCTCTTTTTTACTCCACTGAAAATGCCACTTTTTACGGATTCATTATTTTTTTCGTGTTTTCAAGCTTACTTCATTAAAACTGCCGTAATTCAGTTAATTTGCTATAGAAACTTGAATATGAGGATCCCAATGAAAATCACGCTAAATTTTCTGTCTCTTTAGCACGTGACACCGCCAGGGTTGAACCTTGAAAATGAAGTCCAAAATGCAAATTTTGTCAAAACTCCAAAAAGTCATTTGTTTTAATTACTTTATTAGTATTGTGTCACTATTGTGCTGGTCTCCTAAAAACTGCGCCAGAACGAAGGCTTTCTACCATGTTAATTTTACTTTCTAAAGTAAATTAGAAATATAAATTCTAAAAAGAATTTTGAGTGCTAAAACACGGAGATTTTCATGGCATCAATGATTTTTTTATTCGAAATTGTGTATTTAAAAAAAAAAAAAATAGTTAGACAACGGATTTCATTCATGTTTTTCCGTTGAATCGAATGGTGACTCCCTAGGGCCTCCTAGCTCGACAAATACAGGACTTTCATGCTCTTTTCCGTGGTTTAAAGAGATGAATAATAGGAAACCCGTGTTAGGAGTGAATACTATCTTACCCATTGAAATTTTAAACTGTTGGTTCAGTCCTGAAAATGCGTCATAACTTAACAGTCAGTTCTTATACACTACCATTCGAAATTCTGTTTTTTTGTTGGCATAAAAAAAAGCGAATGACGTGTGGCATCCTTGGACCTAAAGTCCCTCAAAGAAGTGTGAGGCGTGCGATGAGTAACTTTATAATTGTTGTCCCAGTTGAACCTATTATCCCTTTTACGATACCTCACAATGTATCGCTCCTTTTGGAATGGTGTTGATGAGCTTTTAACTGAAACAATAAAAACGACGAAGTGAGAAGCAGATTGATCTAAGACCCGCGTACAATCGTGCCATGGAACATCCACAACTGGGGCGTTTTCCTTTGAATTCTTTGTATAAGACGATATCGATCCAGATTCGTTAGCGGGAGCTCGGGTTCTGTTTGTTACAGCGACTAACAACGCGGTTTACCCTGTTCCATTAGGTGATCAAAGTTGACGCTCCCAATTAAAGTGTTGTCACTCCGATCTGGCACACGTTTCTCAAGTTGGTTGAATCCTATCGCTGTTGCGATTCCATCCAGGATACCAGCGGAGTAACCAGCTCTTATCAAACTACCGTGGGGTTGATTGCGTTCAGTTCGTGTTGATTTGCATTGATGTGACGTTGCAGAAATCCAGCACCGCGTAAATTTGGTTTATCGTTGGTAACATCTTCATCATAGGTACCTATCTCGCAACCTGTAGAGTTGCCATTAACGTTAAAGCAGCTTGGTAGGATATTACAACCAGTACAGTCAAGTACAATGTTCTCCAATACTGATGCTGTGATAGCTGATGACATAATTCTACATTTATGGAGTGAAATATATTTTTATAGGTAATGTAATAGCTGTGTTACGAAAGTAAACTATGTACAGGTTTTAAATGAATGGAAGCATTACATGTCACAGTTCCTATGACAAATATGACTTTAGTAATATTTCCGTACATTGCCATAATTCATCCTGGAAGGAGCCTACGCCCAATACGACCTACACCATGCCTCTGGAATGCCGCCTCTTCCCTCAAGAGTGAGGTTGGAAGTTTACAGTCCGTTTAAACAGCTCGAGGGATGTCAACAGCTTCTGAACTACTGAACATCGAACTACAAATCTACGAACTATGTGAAAGCTGGAGGACTTTCCACAGCTACTAATATACTGAACATTTTGAAGAAGCTAGTTATTCGGAGGAGCGCCAATGTTGATAAGAACAAGCAAAACACCCGACAGACTTTCTTCAACTAAACTGGTTCATTATTTTCGACGATGAATCTTTTTTTTTTTTCATTTCTAGCTATCTGCTTTTGCCATAAGTTGGCAGCTCTCGCTTCTTGGGTGCATCTACCATAGCTTTCAACAAATGCAGGGGTGTTAAGGCCAACGATCAATGTCTTCGCTTTGCATTTCTGTATGCTTACGACAAATTTACAGGATATTGAACTTAAACTTACAATTCCTGTTATAATCATTCAGGGAACTGTGAGGAGAAAATCATTTATTTCTTATCAGAAATCGTCTGACTCAGTTATATAAAAAAAAAAATGCTGCTGACATCAGCTGTCCTCCTAAAGTGAAGATCAGGATTCGTTCTCATGATATTGCTTAAATCTACCAATCGGCTCACGCTCATGTTTTTAGAGAATATCGCGGTACGGTAAGCAGAAAAAAACCAAGATATTTGTCACTTATCATCGATTTGAAGTTCCGAAATGTCAGTAGATATCTTTTTGAGGCTCCTAGAATACAATTAGAAAGTATTGAAGCTCCGAGATAAGACAATGTTCGTAGATTACTTAAGCGGAAAAAGACGAAAGGACTATTTAATACAGAAATAAACTTCTTTGTAACAATTTGCGGGGTTTGAGTTCAATTAAGCTGCTGATAGCTATGAATCATATAATTAATCTGAAGAAATAAACAACATTTGCAGGAGATAATAAACTAATTACGCTCTTTTGTTTCGCATGAGATCACGAAACCGTTTCCTGTTACTGACACAATCACTGGAAACTCGGATCGTCATTGACGTTGGCTGTCAGTCAGTTATGTTACTGCTAATTTTGTGTGGTTCTGATGACGTCGGAATTACCCGTGTTGACTCGTTGACTCAAGTTGAAACTTCTATCAACATCGTAATTGGTTGCTACAACCTGTTATTAAGGCTGGGGAGGACGACAGTTTGGTGAGAGAAAGAGGTGACCTTCTCGTGTTTGAAGCTCACATTACATTCAATTTACCGTCAATTCCCGCAACTTTTGTTTTTAATGTGCGTGTGCAAGTTAAATGACCATTTGGCTGTGTTAGGCCGTAACGTCAAAAACAGAAAACAAATTGTAGACGTGAAAATACTTTCTAGTATAAGCGTTATTTTGTGTCTATCTCGATAGCTACACGTTTTACCTGTGTTTCCCAGCTACAATCAATCCCTACCCTGGCGCTTTAAGATAGATGCCCGGTAACTACATTGAAATTTCTAACCACCTAACATGAGATGCGTGGTGAAATATTACAGATTTTGGTCATGTAAAATAAGCGACCATATGGTACGGTCGATTCCGTTAGTTAACCTTTGCCTAAGAAAAACTGTTCCCATCTCTTGGATTGACTATCTCTCATACAGGATCCCTCGACATAAGTTCATCATCGACAAACCATAGATGGTCGATTGTGCAGTTTATTTCAAGATAAAATGCCCACTAAACTTTTTTTAGGGCTTCGTTTCCGAGTTATTCAACTTTTCAGATTTTTTCGTGTTTTCGAACATAACTCTTCATGATCTCTCAGACATAAATCTTAAATTACAGTCTGAAATCAATGTTTGAAAGAACTTCAAATTGTTTACTTCCTTACTGTATAATAAGAAAACGTTAAAATAACTTGCAAGTTGGCGGATTAGTCTTAAGACAAATGAGGATAAATTGATTGGATACTTTTTGCCATATTTTTTCCTCAAAATATAGATTTGTTGTTACTGGCGCTTCGCAGGAACTACTTCCCTCGAATATCAACTTTTCAAGTGGTTTAAGTACCAAAAAAATTGTTTTTCACATTGGTACATTTTTTGAAGAAAAAAAATGACGTTTGAATGTAGAAAAACATGGGTTTATATCCTAAAATCAAAATTGACTTGCTACAAAAATGGGTTTGGCCTCGGATTTCAGTTGGGCATATTTTCTCAATGAATCGAATGGTGACTCTATCTCGCAATAACTGGAAATGAATAAATAATAAGGGTGGCCCTTTCGCTTATAGGAAGTATTCCTCCTTAATTGAACTACTTATCCGATTTTCAACAATTGATTCTGGCGAAAAGGAAACATTGATTGTAAGGAGCAAGATCAGAAACACGGGAAAGTCTGTAAAATCGAATACTTCGGAAACGAAGCCTCTAAATAAGTAAGGTGCGTCGGGGGAAGTGCAGAGTATAATTTGCATAGTTCAACTTTGGCAAACTCTGAGCAATTCATTTTTCCAGCTAGATTTTTGTTTAAGTTTTCATTACACCCCTTTATCAATTCTCTAGCCAGTACTGTAGTACTTTTAAGGTTATTAAAAATGTTGTGGGTTATCAAAAGCAATAATGTAATTTTTGTCCGTACTCCACACTTACCCCCCTAAGTGGGGTAAGTGCGGAGTATGCTTTTATTTTACAAGTCGTTGGAGTTATACATGAGAAGGGGGAAGTGTGTGAAAGAGCTTGCTTCTGGCTTAATTTTGTTTTTTGAAAAGTTAAAATCGGACAAAAAATGATCAAGTTACACAGTTTTGAAAAGTTTAAAACGTGGGTTCAGAGGATACTAAAAAAACATTCATAACTCAAAATTTAGGAACTTTTTTAATACCCGTTTCACAATCACATTCGTTCATAAGCTTTTTCATCAGTCTTTATACAACGCGTACCAACGTATAGTTATCATCCTTGCATAATAATTTGAAACAATATATAAATTGAAAATGATAAGAACAACCATATACTTATAAGATGCAATTTTCGTTGGAAATGACCCCCTAAATCAACCCTCAAGTTTGATGAAGTTTGCTTGTTTCTGTCGGGACACCGATGTAGATTCCTTCGTAGAAATAATTAAGTAGTAATTTCATAACCTGGTTAACACGTACTGGACGATTATTGAATATTCCATTTTCCTGTCTGATTTTTTGTATTTTTGGCGTCGAAGGGATCGAACAACGAACCGTTTGAGCGCTCCCCCCTCCCTCTCTCACTCAAACTCTCTTCCCGACTCCCATCTCCCTCCCACCTTCCTCAACAATATAACACCACGAAGCGGACCGACTAATTTTAGCCTCTGATTTACGAGCTCCGCATCGTCGTAAGAGATATCCCCCGCTTAATTCAACTCCTCTCCGTCTAAACTTGACAGTCGAGAAATTCCGACCCAATAAGAACGGGTTTTAACCGCACGCTCCGGTGCGAAATCAACTCCCTCATCTCATTTTTCAATCTGGAGAGAAGAACGTCTGTTTGAGCTGGGAGGACAGCAGGGCTCTATAAATTATTGTAACAAGAACCAATGGAGTTAGTTCAGGAACTGAAGAACTGAACTTGGGTTTTGATCCAAATGACAGAATGAAAAACAGAATAGAAATTATATGAATACATCGTAATGTGCAAAATCTTTCAGTAATGAGTTTACCGTACTATCAATCCAACAGTAATATTCATTTAAGGAGTATAGGATCAACCTGCATATTGTCTGACCATTTCATCGGTTGTTGTCTCACAGGAAAAAAAGGGGGGTTATTGGGATTCCAATTTCGCATTTTATGAACGAGTCGCTTGAAAAACAATCTATTACCAGTACAGAAAACCCTAGCTCCTCAGTATACACCTAATCCTGCCCATCGCTTATCAATATTGCAACCCATGATTCACTTGGAACACCCCATTTGGAAGCCGTCAAGGCTTCTACAGCTTTCCGAATTCCCCGCCCCTGACAAACTGCCTGTTTGCAACCATAATAATAAAGTTCGGAAATCAACCAAATCGGTCTCGATGGTTAAGCGCCGTATAATATTATGAAGTATATGACGTTTTGCAGGTTCTGACTTAGCCTATGTTGTGCTATCATAGATCATTTTACGACCACTCACGTCAAAATATGTATGGCAGTTCAAACGTTTTTTGGGAACATCTATGGATAGGTAGAGTCAAACTTTTGTACACGACCGAGTAAAATATATAATGTAAGTCGCACAAGTTTAGCTCGGTACTCAAATAACAGATTTAATATGTCATATTGAACGGAGTCTAAAAGCCTTCATCGTATTTCACTCTCATTATTTATTTAAAATACCTTCAAGCTTGCTTGTATTATTCTCGAAGATCTTTTCTGGATCTTTACTGTAGGTACTAGTAATTCCAGATTTTTCCTTCTTATCTCAAGGTCCGATTCAGTACGATTGTTCAACTGTCCATTTTATGAAGCGTGACGAGGCTACGATTTTGTTTTGAGTTCAAATATTGAGCTGCACCTCACAACCCTAAAATAATCGGATACTAATTTTAAGAAGAGAAAGGGGAAAGATGTAGAACTACATCACACTTCGTACTCTACAACGTCATCATTGGTTTTAAACCAATGATGACGTTGTGGGATTATTGTTGAAGATCTTTTCTGGATCTTCACTGTACTAGTAATTCCAATTTTTCCTCCTTATATTAAGTCAGTACGATTGTTAAACTGTCCATTTTACGAAGTGTGACGACAACGTGCGGTGATTGAACTGTGGATAGCAGGTTCGCCACACATCAGGGCTGACTAACCCTAATTAGTGGACCCCCTCAATCAGGCCACTTCAACTCCACAATACGTCATTTAGCAAAGATACGCAAGTGGCAGATTGTCAGCAATAGTTTTCATCTGTGAGACTTGCCTGGTTACAACAAAAGCAGTTCCTAAATAGTGAAACACATGAAAGTATATGTTTGTCAAATGCGTAGTAATTGCTAACCGTAATAATATTATGAATTAAGTACGATGTGGTCGAGTAATAATAACAAATGGTGCTACTTTAAAGCAGTGAAACCAATCTGAACATTGACCATTGTAATAAATAACTTTTGAAGCTAACCTTACTAATGTACGTATAATTCAAAAATGTACTGTGCATGCTGTAATCGATGTGGGAGATTGGATTTTATTAAGGATGATGATCTAAACTTATAACATTAGTGATTATAACACCACAACTGATCCGAAAATTCTTTCGTCATTCCTAGGAGGAAGTATGAAACGATATAAAGTGTTACACAAAAGTTTACTGTCGATAAATCATATAATCGCCCTACGCAGATAGCTGGTCAATATACTGTCAAACGTGATGTACGGTGCAATATCTAGACATGATTACAAAATCGTAGTCAATAGCGAAGAGGAAATTATTGACTTGAACAAGTTCATATTCCTCTGAGCGTGGCGGAGCATAATTACCGCATCCACCTCAATGGAAGGGGCAAGTTATACCATTCCATCTCACAACCTTCAAATTTATTGCTTTTGAGTCTATATAAGTATACACCAAAAAAGCATTCAATCCAACGATTCCTAAGCAAGGTTGAAGTAAAACATTACTTCACTACTTCTCTTACTTTACTCCTTGTCTTCTGTTTCCATTAATAGTGTTCTCCATGCTCATAATTCTTTAGTTACTATTATTGTTCAATACAATTTTCAATTTCGTCACTTCTCTAATTTTCTTTTTCAAATTATAACTAGGGAAAGTGATTGTCACAACGGGGGTTTTGAATATTTTTTGTCATACAATCAATACCGTCCAGCATGAAATCGGAATAGTAAAATCTGCATCATTCTCTTCAAACTCGAACTCAAGTACCGATGACCAAAACAAGCATTTGGGGCTCATTTTGGAGCTCAAATTAGTCAGAATAAATGGGAACCCAAATAGCCTTATAGCCTTACAAAGCAAACAACTGTCGAAAACAATAGCATAAAAAAACATAAATTCCTCGATTCAGAATAAAGCAGTAACAGACTTTTCGGGTTACAAACAAAAATGGGAAAAAAAACTAGTTTAAATCTTTGTTTAGGACGCTAACCGTGAAAATTTGTTTGGTTGGTTACGATGTTCAATTAAGTGCGCTTGATCGTTCGTTTACCAGTACTGGGGTTGGTGAAACCGATCATCATTGTTCAATATCCAAGATCTCCGGTTAAATGGCTAAACGTTGATTGAAAACTTTGGTGAAACAAGCCCCAAGTGTCAAGTTCAAGATTTCTGCCTATAATTTCATGAACTTCGGTTCAAAATTGCTGGGGCCGCACAAATACCGACGGATTTTCAAATTTTTCGTTCAATTCTTGCAATCTCCTTATTACAAATGAACGAATTTTGAGTGGGGTTATACGGGGGGGGGGGGGGGTTAAAATGTTTTCATTTAAAAGTACTACGATGTTTACAATAACAGGTTCGGTGACAATTAAAACGCCTTACCTGTTGAACATTCTCGATCAATGGAAATGGTTAATTTCCGAATCCCTCGATCATCTCACAACTGCTTTGTTTCTAACACAATGCGAGTGACCCGTTCGTCGCACGGGGGTGGACTAATATTTTGGGGCAGGACAAAAGGTCGCTCTGCCCGATTCCCATTAGATCGTGCGACCGGAGATGTGGTAGCTGGCGCGGATCTCGTGCCTCAAGGCGCGTCGTGTTATTCGCCTTCCCACAAAGGCGAAGCGGACCCTTTGTGATTACTTGAGCTATGCATAATACATATCAACTGTGGCGTTCAGTTAGGCCTCGTACTGAGACGAGCCTCTCCATAATCGCCTACCATGAAAGGAAAATTCAGTATCAAATGACCTTCCATGCTGTAGCCTAGTAGGTAGTCCCATTCACGCAATACGACTGCGTCTTTGGAATACTTCTTAAAAATTCTTTATTTATTACAAATTTATGTAGTAATTTATGGATTAACGCAATAAATAATTACGTTCTTTACTTCATCCATTAAGCAAAAGGGTCAAAAGCGTTGATAGCCACAATAGAGGAACCCTGTGCCGCATTTCCATTTTCAACCGTTTTTAACTACTTTTGGGCCTTAGTACATATTTTTAATGAGTAGAATGGATAGAAGAAGTATGCCTGATGATAAAAATAACAAGAAAAAATGAGGTAATTCAAACCGATTAGAGATTCTCTACTCAAACTAGGAATATAGGAACGTGAAAAAATAGAAACGCCAAAACTATATCAGTTTTAAGAATAGGTTAAAACATCATTAACCAAGAATCCAAAAAGAAACCAAACGAGGAACTACTGGAATGCTAGCTAAACTGGATAACTGTTACTGCAAAGGATTATAACTAGAACCTAGGATTTTGCATATTTGCATATAAGTATGCAAAATACATTGTGTTTTTCAGTAAGTATGTCGTTTGGATTCGACGTTCTGGATCGTTTTCATCCAAATCCGGTTAACATTTCAATTTAAAATTTAAATCCCCATATTCTTTCATGTTTAGAAATTTTCCGGGAAATTATCTTCCAATTTTCAAATTGGAGGAAATATTGCATTCGACAAATTCAAAAATGTAACTTAAAAGATAAAACAGATTAATTTTGTTCCTAAAAATGCCCACTTGCATGAAACCCATTAGCAGGATTCAAAAAACCTCGTCCTGCTTCGCTATTTTTCGCATTTAAACGAGGTTTTTTCGATCTAATAAAATAGTAAAAACTGTTTTTGATATACCAGTCGAAAGCTGACCTTTTGGCACATTTTTTAAGCTACTGGCATCTGATCAAATGCAGATTAGAATAGAGTACTGAACGTTTAAAAAACATCCTTTTTTCAAATTTTCTTGAAGTTCGCTTTGTAGAGTGATTATTGCCAACTGAATGTAGGCAAAAAAAAAAAAAACGGTTTTGAGCTTGAAAGATAGGAAATTGAACGCACTTTCCAACGGTATCCTCAACGTTTACTTTACATAATACTGTATGTGAATTATAGCCGTTTTGATGGGACAAGGACAAAAACACGAAAAAATCTTAGAAATGAAATGATTCAAAAACTAAGCGAGATAGAAAAAATTGCAAAGAGGCACTTTTTATTGGAAACTGGAGTACTGCGCATATTATCTGATACACCCTGTGGAGTCACTGAGTTAGGATGGAGTTGTTCATAAATAAAGTTAGGATAAAGTTGTTCAAAGTTGTTCATTCGTGAATTTATTAATCCACATCAATATTGCTTCAGTTCATGAGTGAATTCTCGTAGTAATCACATTCCTTGGCCGATTAAAAACATGCATTATTGCTATTGGAATTAATTAACTGTAAAAGTACTCGACCGGCCGTGTTTTGACGAATCTTCGGTTCAAACAGGTGAGTTGTTTGCGAGGCAGTCTGTTTGCTCGGAAGTGATTGATGCTCAAACCGATTCCAAAGATAACTCTCCCTATTTATAGAGAAGGGGGATCCGGTATTCGTATCCCCGAACCTTCACAACATCCTTCACCCCTCTAAATAACAACGACACGAAGCTGGTTCTTTTAAGGGTATTGCGAAATAAGTGCAATTCAGCAATTTTGATTTGAAAGTCCCCGATTAGGGTTGGGAAATTCACATTTAGGTTTGCAAAGTTGCCGATTTGGTTAGCACTGAAGAGGGTTGAAACGCCCTCGATTGGAGCAGAAAATTCTCAAATTGGTCTAGAAAGCAGTAAAATTGGTTTTTGAAGAATTGTCGTTTAGTAGGGAACGTTCTCGATTTGGCTTGAAAAATGGTAAATTAATTTTGAAAAGCTTTCAAATTGGTTTTTAAAAGACCATGAATCGGAACAAAAAGTTTTCATTTCAGTTCTGCAAGTTCAAAAATGGGTTGGGAAAATGTTCATTTCGGTTGACAAGGTAGTCAAAATGGTATCAAAAGCTTTTGAATCGGTAAGGAATGGTGAGAATTTAGTTCATAAAGTTCCTAATTTGGTTTGGAATGTTTGTAGTCACATTGGTTCGGAGAATAGTTATTCTGTTCGAAAATTGCCAGGCTGGTTTTGAAAGCTCCCAAATAGGTTCAAAACCTTGTCACGTGGTTTGGAATTTTCTCTGATGCAATTTAGCAGTTTTGATGGTGATGTTAATGGGGATGGTGGTGTCTGAACAGATAAAAATAAGCAAAAACGAAATAGATGAATGTAGACACGTATTAAATGGAAATCTAATTCCAACTTGCTAGTAAAATAGAAAAAACATATTTTCTAGTTGAAGGATGCAAACCGGGCAACAAATTGCGGATGAAGAAAGTTAGTTAACTAAAACAAGTGTAGACAGTTTCAAATTCGTTGTCTCGGCTGTTGTTAACTATGTTCATCGATACCAAAAAAGCTGTTATTTTGAGAATTCAAAAGTAACTGTGACATCCGTTACACAGTTTCCCGATTGGCTTAGTAACTTCTCATTTTGGTTTCGAATGACATTCTTTTGGTGTGAAAGTACAAGATTTTCCCGTTTTTCCAGAGAGTCAGTAGCATTAGTTCCAACAGTTCTTGATATTTCGAATAATACCACCTGCAACGGATTGTGTCAAGTAGCGTGGCCTCGCCTTTCAGTATTACTTGCTGTCTACTCTATCAACTCCCACGCTCATGACGGCTTATGACGTCCCTAAATATGTAGAAACTCGAATTTCTCAAGAGGGAGCCGTTTCCTTGACGATATTCGGTGTTTATACATCACCTACTTCCAAGATGGATTTTCCTTTACCCTTTTGATCTTCACATCTCCTCGGCTTGGTTGTATAAAATAGGAAAAAAAGAAAAAACCTGAAAGGCCTAAGAGGGTTGATTCCTCCTCTCCGTTATTGAATGCGAAGCAAAATATTATTCCTTTCAAGGGTCTCTTTCTGAATTTATTAATATCCCGGGTCTACGAAATTCGTATATCTTTGGAACGAAACGCTCCCTCTTCACTGACGAGTTGTTGGAAAAATTCACTGAGCTGATTCTGCTTTCTGCCTAAGGAACATGATCTGATGTACTGGACACTGTTCATTTACTTAGTGTTTGTTGGGTGGGGGGGGGAAGGGTTTATGTTGGTATTCTATTAAATTATTCCTTATTTGATAATTATTTCAATAACAAGTCTCTGTAATCGTATTGGGAACATTTTTTTACTCCCCCCCGCTCAAACGTTATCACGTAACGAGGACTTACTAGTAGAATAGGAAGAGCTTGTTTATTTGATTGAAAAAGTAAAGTATGCAATAACTGTTTTTCATTTGTAACAATAAAGCCTATTTCCTTCTTCTTCTTCTTCATCCCATCCTCAACATAATCGTAAGAGGGCTCCCCCTAGGGAATGACATGACATGCTAAAGAAAGAGCTGCGTCTGTCCAAAAGTCAACTTAGCTGTTACTCAAGAACTTAATCGAAACATTTTTTCATGCTCGTCATCTTGTTGCTTCATAAATGTAAACGGTTTTATACTGTTCACTGTCTTCCAACCCTCCAGAAGCTAACGGTCGGTTGAATTATTTACGAGTCCCACGAAGTTCAGACCGAACCGCTCCCTCAACTCTCTCAGCCTAATTTCAAGTCGTCGTTGTTGAGCCGATTTAGTTGGACTGCACTGCGAGGCTCAAGTGCTGAGGGGTTTTCGAATTAAGACTTTACGATTCGAAAGTAAACTCACTAACTAGTGCTTTATTTGAATTTCCTCCAACTGAAGGTAATCAAAAAATGTTCATAATCATACACCAACTACGAGGAAATAGAACAATGGGATTCCACATATCAATGAGGCTAAATTTCTTGGGATTTCGCTCCATGCCAAACTAACTAGGAAATCGTTAAAAAATCACCGGGCTAAAAACCACAATTGGCTTGCGTTCATGATTTGAATTTATATGATAATATAAGCCTGGAGTGTGCATGTTTCACAGGTGATAGAGCGATTTTTGAATTTCAGGAGGCACACAAAAATGATCAACTGATCAATCCAAATAGGTATTTTGGTTGAGAACAGATTTACGTGCTCTATGCATATCTCCTGAAGTTCAATAATCGCTCTATCACCTGTGAAACACGCACACTCCAAAGCTTTGTATAAATTCAAATCATGAACGAAAGCCAATTGAATAATAAACCCCTGTGAAAGAATTTGCAAAAAAATAAATTTTTTTATTTTTTTATTTTTATATTTTTAATGGTTATCAGAATGCTTCAACCCGTGTATCGGCTACAAAGCCTTTTAGGAGTTCACTCCAGTATCCACATTACCACATCATTACATCACTACGTCACTAGGTTACTGATATCAACACAATAACAATAATTAACCAAAATAACGCGAATGTTGGCACCATAAATCGGGCCATAGATCAAGAATGGTTTGACTTACGGACCTGGGGAAGGGCTCATTCGATTCCTCGTGGAGTGTTCTTCAAAAAGAGTACAAATTTAGGCCGCCTTGACTTTTTTTTGAGGTTTTTAGGGATTTTACAAAGCTTTGACAACCCTCAAAGGGCACTTTAAATTAGGTGAGAGAGCTGGCTCAAGAATTAGGGCGTCGTCGGACCAACATGGATTTTTCCTGAAAATTTCAGCTTTTTTGCTCCAGCCGTTTCGGAGAAATCGTGCGTACGGCGGACGGACGGAAAATTTGTTTATTGCAGATTCGGATTCTACACCCTTTGAAACGTAAACCATGAAATTTACAGGGGGGGTTAGAATTTTTTTTCATGAGCGATTACAATGGTTCATTATTGAATAATAAACCAATATTGTGTGCTTTCGTTTATACATTAAACTTGCATTAAAACCTACGCTTCGAACCAATTCGAAACCTATGAATTGGTTTCGAAGCGTAGGTTTTAATTTAAGTTAGGAATTTCATAGTATTGGGTTTTCTTACAATCTCAAATTCGCATTCGTGCTTATCGCAATATATTCTGAATGGCTTGTTCTATCTCGAATTACTTCAATTATGCGATCAGGTAATGGGTAAGAAGAAACATTGTCATCCGGCAGTAATTTTTCTACAAATCTCCCTAAATAGCAGAACCATTGGGTATTCGTGAAAGTAAAATTTTTCCTAAATAAGAGGTAGCATATTCAGTGTATGAACCGTTTTAGTTATTACATGACCAATGCAGTGACCATGTGATGAATACCCTATTAGTTCAACGTTCTCCAATAATGCATAGTATTTACGGACGCTGTTTGAACTCTGCGTTTCATAGAACGCAGCCTATACAAGGTACAACAAGCCGATGTTATGAATAGCCCCCCTTATTGAAGCTATACAAACCAATATACCCTTTCGTCAAGGGGCTAACACAAATATTAATTTGTCTCTTGCACTTCCTCGTTACTAAAATCATTATTAGTCGAGGGGGATTCCGATTATATCCTCTCTTCGTCTAGTTTAGCTATTGATGCCTCTTTCAATGTTGACATTTGAGATCCATCCTGTTTGCCTTGCTACGATTCACCTGAAATATGTACCCAATGTCAATTCTGTTGGGATCGTACTCGTATCTATTGACTAAACACAAAGTAAACAAATTTAAGTCTGAATGTATAATTGTTTGTTTTAGTGATTAATTGTACGAGTAATCATGTAAAAAGGTTTATGTATAATGTATATCAAGGAAAAATTAATTGAAGTTATTGTAAAAAAAAAAAGCTAGACAAAAGTGACTGGAATTAAATCACCAAATTTAACTAGTCCTCTAATAGGTAGAGGAGTTTTATAGCTTCATTGCTACCTTAATAGTTCATTGTAGGAAGGAACTACCCAGATTCGCATGGTAATTACATTCCATTTGAGGAACCTAAGGGTAATCCAAATAATTCAAGTAATAATTGTTTTGTAAACTTGGTGAATAGTTGAATTAGATTGTATTAACAAACGTTGCCGGAAAATAATTTTTATTGGTTGTTTTCATTAAATGAAAGGTAAAATTTACAAAGGACCAAGCTAAAAAACGGGCTTGCTGCCGTTTTCAATTCCTTCACTTCTCGAAACGTTTGACCTGCTGAATAATAGCTTAAATATTTCTCAACTATTCCAAAACAATTATGATTATGTCACCTGCAATCAGACGGGAGACCAATTTCGTGACATTGAACTAGCAGAGTTTTATTCACATCTCTCATCTTACCTGTGATATTTCGTTTCTTGTATGTAGAAAATGCCAATGGAATCTCCAAGAAGATTGATTGAAGCGAGGAGAGGATGTTACCTGAATATATGTATGTGTTTACCGAATGATCACTCGATGATTTGAAGCATTTGAGCTGGTTTTTAATTTCGATTCAGCACTTTTAAAAACATAGTAATCCATACCAGTTTCCTCGTTTTTCCCTCGAGCTTTTCATTTATAATCATAATTACCTTCCTCAGTTGTAAGTGGCTGGAATGGAACCTTTCTACTCGCGCTAAATCGATGAAGCCGGGAGAACGGGTTTAATTCTGCGTTACGTTGCGGATTTGCGTCTCTCAGAGGGGAAGAGATGTAGGGATTAGGGATGGTTATCGATAACTTAACAACCGTTAGAGTGCAGTACAGTACAACGTTGGTCCATATTATCTGCATTCAGAGAAAACGGATTTGCCTGGCGTGCTGGAAACATCTATTTGAGAAACACAAACGAAACCAACGACCTGAAGGGAACTGAAAGCACAAACGAAGCAATAAAAAAATCGGACGGGGATTAAACAATAAACTATGTATACAAACGCCCTTATCACAAACAGTTACAAAATACGAACTTACAAAACCCCCAGGTTGCAAAAGTACACAAGGAGTAAAAATCCATACATATCTTCTCAGTTAGGTCGCCGGATAGACACATTCTTCCATTTGAGATGAAAACAATCTACTTCTACCCTTGAAAAATTACTTATATGAACAATAAACACGTTAAATGTTCGCAGACAGTAGAATGGATTTTATTACGAAAATGTGTACTTAAAAACCTCAACGCTGAATAGCTTCCATCCTGAAAGGACTGCTCAAATAAAAAGGCTTTAAAACAGTTCTATCTCCTCTCATATTTAGTAGGTTTAGGTATGATAAAATAAAGATTTGAAAAATATTTGTTTGGCTAAAAAGAAGTGAAAAATATGTTCAAGTCTTGTGGGGGAACGGGATTTTCTTTCGTTGAGAGCTGGTTACTGACACGTTGGCATTCCTAGGTTTTATCGGCGGAAGCTCACGCCACCATCTGGAACTCCATCCTCATCTTCCATTGCCAGGAAGAATATGCGAACTTGGAAAGCATAAGAAAACAACTATGCGACAATCAACCTAAATAGAATTATCGATTGCAAAATATCATCTTATATTATTCGGACAAGCCAGAGACAAATAAACCATGTCTTTCAAACATACTGATAGATATGGTCTTCGACTATTACCATAACTACTTCGCCCTGCGTATCCATTTGGGCAGACGAAAAAACATACTCCTGGGTGAACAAAACTTTCCACCATACGGAACTGGAAGCTTTAATTGTCAAAAAAGTTCAGAATGTACAGTATACGGTGACATACATGTCACACATCCAAACCAGATCAAAGAATGTATGCAACATTATCATTGACCCCCACCCAAAAAATCCACGGAGGCATCGCACGTTGATGCCATCAGTAAGCACACAATCTGGTTGCAATAAACGGATTTAGTAGATACTGTTTTCTGATACCACACAAAAACTGACATCTGAAACAAGCATTACAAACAAACATTTTTACAAAATTTGGGTACCACACAACTGTGATCGGCGATAACGTATCATTTTCCAAGTCATGTAGCTTCAAGCATTTCCTTCTAGCTCATGACATGCAACAGAAAAACAACAAACGTCACTGAAAATTTCAGCTTTTTTGCTCCAGCCGTCAACTTATTCTACACCCTTTGAAACGTAAACCATGAAATTTTCAGCCGCGACACAACAATAATAAACCAAAAACACCCAACGTCACTAAACCGCCCTCAACTTACCGCAACTAAGCCGCGACACAACACTATGAAACTTTCTTACCGTCTTCCTTACCAAATTGCTTAAGGATAGGGATATGATCGACAACATGTCTCAACAAGCAACACGCTTGAAAAACTATTCTTTGAGAGAGAATTAAATACGGCTTTAGCGTATGCATGGAGAGTAACAGTAGATAGTGAACCGCCACCAACAGCGACCGGCGTTTATCGAGCCACATGCCGAAACATTAACTACGCTCATCCACCGTGAGACAATACGATAATTGTCCTAATTAAATAATCAACTGGTTTATTTTGTATTTCGATATACATATTTAAATATTATTTAGGATGAAGGTTAGTACGTGATGCACAGAAATTGATACTAGAAAGATTTTGATACCGATATCTTTTGTTGTGCTCCAATGTTAAGGGAGGAGATCTGGCTGTGATCAGGCGGTTGTATTGAATAGACTTGATTAGGAGTAAATAAGCACTACAGTGAGGGGTAGCGTATCAGATGGGTTATGTGGGGTACATATTAATAGTGGTTTACATAACAGTTAATTGGTATTCCCAGAGAAGAGTTCGGAGCTCCTACCTTGAAAAGAGCTGGCAGGAGCGCGCTAATTGAAATTATCCCGCCGCTACTGTATTTACATTAATTCTCTTCTTCTTAACCGGTAACAAAGACAGATTTCACGGTGGAGCCTGACCCCCACAATATTTCCCCGAACCATATTTTCAACCCGAAACTAGGAAGCGGGAGAATGAATACATGAATTCATTGAGTTACATTTGGAAGGACGAAGGCGAGGAAGGACAAGGATAAGTTATGAAAAATATATATTCGGGGGAAATAAATAAATCAGGTTGACTCCTGGGCTCGTGTTGGAATTTTTTTTTCCATAACCCACGTCACCCCTCCGCCACCAATGTCCGTCGTCCTCTACCCTCGTCATTTCTTTCAACCTCCGACCCCAATTCTCCGAGATTTGTAGGGTCGGATTTGATTGATGTCCTCCGCGACCAGCACACACTTGGACCTGTGTATAAAAAATGTGGTGAAAAAAAAGAGAAAGAGGAAGGTAAAGGAAAACCCGAATGTAGGGGCGGTGGGACGGGCGCCTTACCACCTTTCCAGGGTGTTACATGTTGCAACCCATATCGAGGGTCCCATCTCAGCGTTTTCACATCGAACCGTGTCAATATTATGACGCGCGAGTCCAGCTTTTGATAACCGTATTGATCTTGAAAAAAGGCGAACGGTCTGTTGAGGTAAATATTGTGGAAAAAAACTCCCGGAACGCCCTTTTCCTTCAAAGTGTCGAGAGAGTGCCCACCGTGTGTACTCACTGCCAATCTTTACACACGGGAAGCTACAGCGAGGCGAGTTAGTTTGTTAACTTAACCCCTTTCCGTTGATCCCAGACCAAAGCGATCATGAAAATGTGCTTGTCAGCGTTTTCTGTACAAGAGCTCGACTAGCCGTGATGGCTTGCCTTCCTAAAGGTTAGTAGTCTAGTTTTAGCGCCGCTCTGTTTTGCCCATGAAGTTCTCATAATTACATACTAAATTATTTGTCATTTTAATGTAATTTTTTCACACCGGGAAACATGTCCATCAATGTGCTGTGATTATAGGATCCGTCGCCTTGGGAGATGAATCAGTCGTTTTCAAGCGTCTGCGTCATCCTCTGAGCGTGGCGGAGCATTACTACCGCATTCAGCTCATTGGAAGGGGCAACTATACCATTCCAACACCTCACAGTGCTCGATTCGTTTATATAGAAATATGCTGCAAAAGATTACCAAAATTCCATTAATTGTGCACTTGAATGTAAGTAAATCACTGATTTGTTTATTAGAGGTTGTCTGAGGTGCATGCAACATGGTGCGGCAGCATAACTTCCTTTTTTTAAAACTTAATAAAACGCATTGTATGAATCAGAAAATTTTTATTCGTTTTTTATAATATAGGCACATACATAAAGTTTTGTTTTACCCGGTTTTGTAGATCAAATCAGGTAGGTGACGTCCCCTATTCTCCATACACTGAGTAAACCGATTTCTGGCGTTTGTCATGACTCCAGCCAGCATAGCAGGAGTTATGTTGGCAATTTCTTCCTGGATCTTGGTCTTCAAATGTTGTAGGGTCCTTGGACGACGGTTCACATAAACACGGGATCTCAAAAAACCTCATAGAAAAAAATCGCAAGGGCTCAAATCGGGAGAGCGGGCTGGCCACTCCAAATCGCCCCTAATTGAGATAAGGTGCTCTGGGAAGTGATCCCTCAAAACAGTCATCGATGCTCTTGAAGTGTGTGCCGCTCCACCGTCTTGTTGGAACCAAATGTCCCCTAAGTCCATCGATGACTATTTTGAGGGAACACTTCCCAGAGCGCCTTATCTCAATTAGGGGCGATTTGGAGTGGTCGGCCTGCTCTCCCGATTTGAGCCCTTGTGATTCTTTTCTATGGGGTTTTTTGAAATTCCGTGTCTATGTGAACCGTCGTCCAAGGACCCTACAAGACTTGAAGACCAACATCCAGGAAGATGTTGCCAACATAACGCCTGCTATGCTGGCTGGAGTCATGACAAACGGCAGAAATCGGTTTACTCAGTGTATGGAGAATGGGGGACGTCATCTACCTGATTTGATCTTCAAAACTGGGTAAAACAAAACTTTATGTATGTGCCTATATTATAAAAAACGAATAAAAATTTTCTGATTCATACAATGCGTTTTATTAAGTTTAAAAAAAAAGAAGTTATGCTGCCGCACCCGGTATAAACATGGTGATTAAGCTTATATATCTGGTGAGTAATTTTATCTAGATGACTTAAAAAGAGCTCCATTAAATGTAAATTTTACAATTCATCTCTTTAGATCGATTAGGAAACAAGTAAGCCTCAAGGGTGCTTCAGCTGACCAGTGTGTATACACTTATTGCAAGTGACTTTCAGATTTATCGATTGTGGTAGGATGACTTCGTCATAAATATGATTCCTTAAACAGTAAAACTTCATTTGTTCCTGTTCGATAATGGTGCAGGACTGGACATTTCGTCCTTATACAAATTTCGTACGTACATTCTTCAACATCGGTATTATGAAGATTTCGTGAGAATTAGCAGCGGAATTTGGAATACGGTAAAATGTGGTAGAGTAGTGAATCCAGTAGATTATAACGTGAAACGTGATCTCAAGGAATAAACGTAACACCATCCACAGAGGAAGGTGGCATATATTAAGGAAGGTAGCGTAGTTCATTCGCTTCAATGGAATGTTTTATAGCGACCAAAGCTACAAAATAGGTAAGTGGAAAATACTGTGCATTCATTCTATAACCAACAAGATTCACTTGTGCCGTGTTTGTGAAATACAGTCACGTCGGTATTCGCAGTTCGTTTGGTGGCGGCATGCAGCCCTTGCATTCCAACTGGAACAGCTGGCTCGCGAAGTCAACTCAGCCGTCGACTAAATTGAATCGAAGGGGAAATTCGGGTCGCACCTGAGCTGCGGCGAGATTAGAGGCCATTCCCCACCGCTGTGTTGCCCGCTGGAGGCAATTATGGGAATTGAAGTCGTCGAAACGGTTGAGAAGTGTGGGCTTTCTAGTGAACTTCCATTCAACACTCATTATGAATTGAGGCATCGGAATTGTGGATTTAGCAAGCTGGAATAGATGTAATTTCGCACACCTGGAATAATACTGGAATAAGTCCAATATTGCTGATTTTGAATTATGTAAACTATTGGAAAGCTCTTGACTAGCTTTATGAAGGTAATGCAAACGTTGGATGGAAAAAGGAAAACGGTGTATTTAAACCAAGAACGGATGACGTCTTGGAGGCAATGAAAAATCTTGAAGGATGGCTGGCTGAACATATCACTGAGTTCAGTAACCGCTGTAGGCGCGCACTTCACCCCGTAATCACCTTGGCAATGCCGTCGTCACCCACAGTAACAACAATGTACATTAGGAAAAAAAGGGCCACTTTGAAACGGGTAAACCACTACCACTCCTTGTAGAATTTTGAGCTACAGATATCGTGCTTACGGCGTACGGCGGACGGACGGGAAATTTTTTTATTGCAGATTCGGATTTCTACAGGGGGTTAGAGATTTTTTTCCCTCGTTGGAAGAGAGGTTCAGCAATCAGGTGGTTAATGTCAATGTTTCTCTATAATTCCAGTAATTCAGTCGTAATCATGTTTTTATGGAAGAACACGTACATCACGGAATTTGTCCGTATTGATGATACCCCTCCTTCCTTTGGCCTATCAATACCGCATCATTAGAATATGTTGCACCAAGAACTCACAGTATTATCTAATCTTTTCTTAACTTTAGTACTGGTCTGAAAAAATATGCCCCACTACTTGCACGAAATGTATCAACTTTTGTTCTGTTCGATCGTAATCAACTCAAAATGTTCCGCTCCCAAGATTGACTGCTCATTCTCATCTGGTGCTCCGGGAAGACAGTGGTACACAAATTCGATTATGTTTGAATAATTTAAATAAGAGACTCAATTTCAACTTTTGACATATCAATTTATACTTTTCACAAACCCAACTAATCTAACATTCCACCCCATAGAATGATCAATAAATTTTTTTTTCTCTCGGTAAAAAAATAGATAGTGATAATAGTGATAAATGATAGAATTTACCAAGTTTACCTGTGAACCAAACTTGAGAGGTCTCAAAGGAAATTTAAGGGTTAAGTCTTGGTTATGTAGTTCAGGATCCTGTACGCAGTGAAAGTTGAGAGGTACAAGTTTTTCTGCTCCCATGGTATTGAGAAAGGAAAATCCAAACATTTTGTATCCAATTTCTCAAAAGTTGCGTTTTTCAGGATATACCAGTATGTTTCCCGTTTTGCAAATTGAACTATCCTACGCAGATTAACTTTCCGGGAATATTTGTGGTAAGCAATTTCAACATCAAATGGCTGAAAAATGTTTAATAAAATAATAATGATGACGATAATAATCTATCATTTAAAAATTAAACATTTGTATTTGTTTTTATTAAACATTTTTTTCACACGTTTGTAACTTATCAGCCATTTGATTTTGACAATTATTGTGGTCCCCTTTAAAATATGATGGACAGTATGGGGAAATGCCGAACCATTATGAATTATGTATCTCTTCATCTTTCTGAACATTTGATTCCTCAGCGCTGGTCTAAACGTCTGTTTGTGTTCCCACCAATATTTAGGTTTATAGGCTTTAAATTAGTTTCCAAATATATTTCAGCTGTAGTAATCAATTTTGAGGGGCCAAGAAAATGTTTTTGATAGTTTCAGAATGATATAGTTGAGAATTGCGACATTTCTTACCACAAAAAAGTTTTTCTACGAAAGACCTTTAAAACAAGTGGTGGGGAAGCAGATGGGTGATTTCAGCTTTCCAGTATCCCAACAAGAAGATTATCATTCGTGCTGACGTTGGGAGAGAGGAACTTATTCGAAATAAAGGCGGTCACGGATGGCAGTTCCGCGTAATAAGATGACCTCAGAGATACCCGAGTAAGGATGTTACGAGGGGGTGTGGGGACAAGACGTGAAAAACATTCTTTGGGTTTCCCAGAGGTATAGTACAGGCGTATAATGGAAAAGGGGGCAGGTTATGAAGGGACAGGTTGGGTTTTGAAAGATCGAACCCACTTCTGCCGGGAGGGAAATTGAAAAGCCGGCTGAAGCCACTCCGAGGGCATTTTCCCATTCGTGATACATCTACCGAGAAAATCAAACGTTGGGCTCATCATTGCCATCTCCCACAGAAGAGTGAATACAGAAGGAAGAATTGACCATAGGTTGAATATACTTATAAAGAGGTTTCTTATTAAAGAAGCATCTACATGGTATATGTTTCTACCAACTTGCACATTCAACCATCACACCCATTTTTCCGGGACTTAATTCCTTCTTTTTTTCTTCTATTAAGTATCAAATTAATTCTACGACTTAAAAATAGCACCTTGCACCTATGCTTATTTAGGTATTCATTTTAATTCATTAATATCTTTCATATTAAGACGATCAAATGCATATATTATGAGTTGTATATTTATGATTCAACTTTTATATAAATAAAAACCATTGAGTGGTATCTAATTCCATCACTTTGCCATTTTTACGGTTTTATAAGAAGTTTCTTAGTCATTCGCTCTTTTGGGGTAATTATAGTTTCTAGGATTTACTGACACTATTACTATTTTATAGCCATTTTTTAACATACAAAATTCCAGTAGTTTTTCATTTTAATAAAAAATTTTTAAGAGAAAATAGTTCTAGATCTTAATATAAATAAGCCACCATCTATGTATAATTCAAGCTCTAATATAATATTTAATATATAATAGCTACATTATTATTGTTTCATTGTTATCACTATTATTATTATTTTTGATTATGATTATTATGATCACGATGATTGTTGCAAATTATTCATTCCTTAGGAAAGCACGGATTCGAAGAGAGTTGTCTATGTAATAATATATTCGATTCACGTCTTGTTTACTATTACAGTTCAAAATCATTTGAGCAAAATTTTCCCTGGTAATGTTTTGTAAACAACCTATGTTCAGGTGTGTTGACCGTAAGTGGGAATAGTGGGGACAAATTATTAGAAAGTGATAAAGGTCTTCATTTTCATTTAAGTTACAGACCGAACATAGTTCCTCTGGGTTCCATGAGTATTTTATCCCCTTGACGTAGAAATGAATATAATCATTTTTCATTGATCTTAGCTGACATATTACTCTCTTTGGTGGTACTTCCGAAACAGAGACCTTCAAGTAGGAAGTGTGGATGACATATAAAAAAACAGCAACTGGACATCTTACCGGACTAATAAGAGATTATGTGAATAAAGAAGCTGGATGCCCAAGCTGGAGCTGTCCTGGATGTTCAAGTTCTAACTCGATGCTTTCGAAACCGAATAATTTTACTGAGTGCAATAAAGCAATAAACAAAATTATTCATAATTCAAATATCACTATTCTACAGGGCCAACTTGATGAAATTCATACACTATGAAATCCTTAGCCCCAGCTAAAATCGTCAGATCGAACTAATTTTTCCTTCTTGTTTATTCTGTAAAAGTTTATTCTGTGTAAGTTGTAAAAAAGTGCGAATCGCTCACTAACTTTGTTGTTTCAAACAAAGAACCCCCATTTTGTATTTCATGTATGTTGATCATGCATAGAATACCTTGGAAATTCTGGTATATATTCTGTTCTACATGTCTATTTGTATGTATTATGTATCCTTTAGTTCTTCTACCTATTTTGAACCAGCTTGCATCACCTCACAAACCTGCATAAATATTTCGCGGAGGAGGGGGGGGGGGGGCTCAATAATTAGGAGTCACGCCTGGAAAATAGGATACCTTCCCATGCCAGCGTAATCGGAAATACCTATAATTTGTATTAGATTATGTTCAGGGTATTCCCGTCAAAGACTCTCCTTGAAGGTGGTAAACTCTCATTCCGCAGTGTGGCCGGAAATTTTCCTCGAGGCGTTAGCGTTACCAACACCGCTTCTACTACGCGCTCAATATGCTCCCTCTGGCACATAATATGGACCAAGTTCCTCGAGAAGTTTCAAACACACTCCATTACACAGTTCGCCACGTTCTGCACACTGCTAGACAGGTGTGCTACGTCGTTTAGTTAATGACCTGTGAGAGCTTAGTGGTACTTACACTTGCTGAAATCGGTAGTGCGGTCGACTTAGAGGACTGCGGTGGTTCAGGGGATAAATCGGGAAACTTTGACTACAAGAGGCTCCTCCAGAAACCACTAGGTTGTGATAAGAAAGGATTTCAATAACTTGTTCCGTCCCAATGAATGGTAGCAGTGTTTTGCAACGAGAAACGTGGGACGTAATATTAGTAGAATTTGCGATTGGTGAATTATTCTTAGATTATTACTATGTAAGAGGATTTACCTAAGAATTTTCTAAAATTGATTGATTTTCCTACAAACTCATTGTGGTAATAAAAGTTTCACTTTTTCTTAAAAAGAAAAAAAAAAAAAAAACCCTGTACAAGCGCAGGTTCATTCAGACTATTTTGGATTGCATTAGATGTGAGCAAGCTTATATCATTAAACCTGAATTAAATTGAAGCCACTGCTTCTGAAGAACGACGTGAAACACCCGTGCAGATTTGACATGAATGTTTAAACGTATTGCCCTTTCAAATTTGAACCACGGCGTACAAATGTAAACATTCATTATATGGTGACATCCCTTCAAACGAATATAACATAAGTACTCATGCTTTTCAAATGCAATGACGAAATAAGGTCAATATTTATTTCAATACCACGGATAAGAACATTACATGTAAAAAGGAAAGGTATATAATTGAAAATTCACGTGGCGAGAAAAATTAAAATGCAGTTCAGTTGGTATTGTTTTCAAATTTGATAAAAATGAACATGAAATAAAATATATAGGGAAAGAGAAAAAAGCTCATACTGTTTAAAATTGGTGGCGATTACACGCACCATAATTTTCAGTAACAGGCGGAGCGAGACCAATGAGATATTTGAGATTGAGACAATAAATTTTTTGCTCTCATTTGGATGTTTTCATTATTGTAGAACATAAACTTGTGGTGGTGGTTCATCACTGAAAAGGATATTGTTGTGTGCTATTGAGTAGCATATGAAACTTTAACAGACAAAAGTACATTATGGTGTAGTTCATCACTGAGGAGGACATTGAAAATAACTTGTTCTATTCGTACCATTTTGTACGCAATCAATCAAACAATAAATAAATATAAAAAGAATTACAAATTTTAGATAAAAATAATTTTCATTTCAAACAATGATGATGAAAATGATAAAAGTCTTCCAAAAATGTTTTCATTAGTGTAGAAGCATTCAGAAACTTTTCTGAAATGACGATTCCTGAAAAAGAATAAATCGATCATATTGTGTTGCATCCTGACTGGAATCTTTTGTTTTAACGTAGTTTTTATATGATGGTAATAAAGTATTAATGCGATTAATTGATATGGTAGGAAGTTTTTTTACAGTGTACTAGAATGTTGTTAATCATGATCTGGTTTCTGGGTAGGTCCTTTATAGCGTGGTTATTAATGTTTACCTGGATGTTACGCGGCGTCACGGAAAGTGTGTTTACTTTTCGTCCGGCCTGCCTGAAAAAGGTTATTACCGCGGGGTAGCCATTTAGGCCCCGCAAGCCCCTCTGGAACTGTTGGGAATGGGTAAATATACGTCGCCTACACCGCCACCTTCGCCTTATTACTGTCCGCCATCTGAGCCCGGTCCCCCCCGTTATCTCTAGGTTTCTTCCCAAATTATGGGTCAGCCCGATAACTCGGGCTTGTAAAAATGTCATCTTGTTCGGGTTGGGCGAGGTCCATAAACCGCTTCCTCGTTAGATCATTGAAGTCATGCAGTTCTCAGCCCGTTGAGTGCATGTGAGGCGACGTCACAGCAAGTATCGTCGGACAGTTTTAGGCTTTTCCTTCACTGAGATTGTTTCGACGCAACGAAGCGAATCCGATTTCAAGTCCATATTATAGTGTTTGATCCCATCGTGAGAAACTGTTTTGGGGGTCATCCACTGCACTGTATGCGAATCGTCGGTTTCGTAGCGACAAACGACTGGTCCCATTTCGAAGTGATTTCTCTTTCGTTTTCGAGCAACAAGTCCCCAGAATTACCCCTCCTCTGATGGAATGGAATAATTAATGGTTTAAGTAACGTTCCTTGTGACGGATATGGTTAGTTGGCCCTTCCCGATTCTTGAATCCGTCGCCTTGGGAGACGAATCACACGCCTTCAAGCTTCTGGATCATCTTCTGACTGTGGCGGAGCAATAAACCACATTCTGCTCAATGGAAGCGACAACTATACCATTCCATCACCTCACATGGTAGCAGACCGGTTTGAAAAACAAAACAAGAATCCTCCTGATTTGATTGGTTTGCATCGTAAAGACCAATATTCAAACTCTTTTGTTTACAACTCGATTTGTCAAATATTCAAAGTTATAATAATAATTCTTAATCGTCAAATTTTACGTAATTTAGATTAACATTTAATTAAACTTTCGATTAGTGAACAAAATTTAGATTTTTTCAGCTAAGGTGTTGTGCTCCAGCCATAATAATTGTGTGGTTTGCAGAGGTTTTTTAAATTCAGCTTTGTATATGATCCGAAGAAAAAGAGTAGTGAAAATCGTACCCCACACATTTCCTTTGTTTTTCAATTTGTGAAATTCATGAGGTAGGAAAAGTTTTTCATGGGCTTGGAAGTGTGGAGAAACAAACGAAATCATTTTGGAGCTCCAAGTTGTTGTAGAACTAGAGGATCACTCTCTGTTCAACTCTGAAACATTAGACCGGTCGTCAGAAAGTTAACTAGAAATCAACGAGAACTACTATGAAACTATGTAACTGTGTTTCAACCAACAGCCTGCGAACATTCATTTTGTTTGTGACTGCAGTAGTTTGTTATTGTCGTAATGTCGAGGAATATTACAGCGCGGGAAAGATTAAACTTCGGATGGACGTCGCGAGGCGTACGAGGGCTTTAATTCGTTCCTCTTCCTTCTGCTCACCTGCTGTCTTGAGCGAAAACGGATTAGGCTAATGGTTTAAGTGTCTCGAGTGGTAAAACCCTCCAGAGGCTGCGAGTAGATGTGCTATTTCTAAGCTTGTCTTCCCCTCCCATCGAGCTCGAGGGGTTCGAACTGAATGCCGACTCCGCTCGCTTAAGTGACTGGATCCGTTGACGACTCAGGAGTGAGTAATTGGCCAACGAAGTGATTCACCCTTTTAGCTCGGCCTGCATCCGTCCGGTTTTAGGAAATCCCACAGTGTTTACAGTATATGAATTTAAGTGGAAAAAAAAGTCATAATTATCCAAAATGGTTTCTGATTTGTCTTACATGAAGGAAACCGTATAAATAAATATCACAGTGTAGTTTCAAAGGACATAGTAAAGAATTATTAGGCTTAAGAACAATATTTTTGATAGAATTGAATTTGAAAAATTTTTCAGGGGAGCGATCTGAAGTTTCACCTATTTTCTTCTTACGAACACTGATTGTGTGATGTCTCATCCGACTATGTTTCGTAATTTTTCTTTATCCTGTAGGTAGTTAGCTAGTGCCCTCCTCTCATATCGTGCTTCAAAATTCACTTCACATTAAATAAGAGCTGTTTATTCGGAAAACTCTATTTGATCATTTTTACCTGCCTGGAGTTTCAGCTTTACTCATTTGGTCAATCCAATTCTAAGCTATAAATAAGTCGCATAGTTACATGAAATTGAGCAATTGAATAGTTTTTTCGTTAATTTATCGTGTTGCCAAGCATCTAATAACAATGATAAACCTATTTCTGTTAGAAAAGGTTATCCATTACCTATCACTGTAATTGGTCATTTTCACCTGCCCACTATGCAATCTTACAAATCTTACACAGTAAAAGTGATTAAATGGCAATTGATAACATTTACATGCACCAGCGAGAGTACATTTATAATCCATCTCGTGTTTTGTGGTTGAGTTCAAATGCCATTTGGTCACATAAAACTCTTTGGGTCAGGCAGGTAAAATTTATTTTCAAGTATTTCTTGCTCATCAGTTTGAAGATAACGTTCTTAGCAACAACACACAGTAGACAACGTTCCTTAGTACCGGAATGACAAAAAAACTCATTTTGACAAAAAATGTTACTTGGTCACTTTTACCCGGAACCCCACGATATGTACTAAATATTTTTGAGCACATATAACGTAGGTATAATATAGGTAAAAAATATTATAAAGCCTATTCGACTACATACTCAATCACTTCTCATGTTAATGTCACTGTCTACCTCAAGGGAAGAGGAGTATTACCACTAAGTTCTGGAGATAATGGATTGCTTTCCTTTTCTGAATTCATTGATCTTCGGATCAGATGACATCGGCAGCATTGTAAGTCTTTATTCGTGTCATACCGAGAACACTTTCGCGTATTGAATTCTCGAAATCACCGACACTCATTGTTCCGGGCTTCCTGAGCCCCAAGAATAATCTGATCGTCGTTTTGTTCATTTGAGACTCCAAGTCAGTTCGAATTTTATTTATTTGTGTTTTATTTTAAATCAAAGACAGTTCATTGGAGGTTTTATATAATTTCTTTACGTTTTTTTTTTTTTTTTTAAATAAAGAAGAATACTAATATTGAATTCTGACTTCCCAGGGATAATGTTTTCCTTTTTATTTTGAGTCTTTGGTCCAATATGACTCCCAGGCGTACGAAATAATTTATGACAAAGTGAACTGGCGCCTAATCTTATTAATACTAAATAAGTATTAAAGAAATAACCCCCAGGAGCTCACCCCATCTCCAGTGGTGGCTCGTTGAGGAACAGGGTCCAAGCATTGATCTATTAATTTTACTTTCATAATTTTATTAATTTCGGATCTAATCCACCAGCAGGGTTCTGGTGTAACAAGGTTGCCAGTAAAATCTTGTGTTCAACTATGTCCACACCATGAAATAAAATTTTGTGTAGAGTAACGGGCATGTAATCTAGGGAAAGAGAGTGTGAGGTACAATACTGCTGTCTCCTCAGAGAATTTTTTAAATTCGGATTTTTTAAATTGATCTCATATCCAGACGTCAGAGCTGTAAGTAGTATATGCAACTGTGTAATGAAACCTGCATCGAATTCGGTAACTTCGGCAGCTACTTCAAAATTTTCAAAAAACTTCCTAGCAGCATTTCCATCATTAGTAGAGATGAACCAAGGTTGAAGGAATGCTTGAAGTAATGTGTTGACCAGTTCCAGGCCGAGTTCCATCGTGGGAAAGGAAGGTGAGGTTTTAGTGGGTTTGAATCCTACATAACCCGAAGAGAGGTCCCTTCGGGGTATCTTACGAGATCCGATATCCACTTTAGGATCTTAAAGATTTCTTCACCTGCCTACCGAAGAAAAAAACACGATGTCAATGTTTAGGCCTAGTTTATTTGAATTGACGTTGAATTGAGATTTTCCTCTGTCCAGTAATCGCGTGATTCTCTCCTCGATCTTGCCATAATTTTTCAGGCAATCTGTATGGAATGTGTACCTAATAGGCACTCGGAACTTTCGATTGTTTTGTCGAGAGGGGTAACAGACAATCGGTTCAAGTGCTGTTCATACTGACTACATTCTTCATTATTTTCGTTCAATTGAGAATTATGGTCTTCTTTTTTATTCTTTTGAAACACATTTCAGACCTTTATAATTTAATTCTGGAAGGGAGTGAATGGAGGGAATAATTCGTTATATCTCCCTTCTTTCTCCTTTTTTCGATCTCGATTTTTCATTCCAACAAACCCCTCTTGTGTAGAAAAACCTCGGAAATGTTTATTTAACTGCCACGAAATGGGATGGAGCGGGTAATTCAAGCACTGCTCATACCTACTACGATTCTCATCCGATTTTCACGTTTTTATTTAATTATAATTTGTTCGATCAAGAATTCAGTCTATTTTTATAAAAATATTTATAATAGTCAATAATTATGTTTTAAAGTGTGATAATATAAAAACCGGGCTTAGGGACTTCCCATGAATTAAAGCATAGCTGACCAATATGTTTGTCTGTCCACCGGTCTAACCCGCGCTTCATTCCCCAATTTTTGATCCTTCGAGTTCTAATGCGGCAGGTTTGAAACCTTTGACACCCGGAATATATCGCTCAGAATTCCGAGCTGACTCAACAAGGTGCGGTGTGGTTTTCGAATGTTCCCTATTAGTAACATTGCACTACTTGAGCCTTCGCTTTTCTAAACGTTACGTTGGTGGATTTGAAATCCACCTAACATCGTTTTCCCTGGTTTTAGAAGGCCAATCTGTAATACTTGAAAGGAATTGTTATATCGATTCTACCTTTTCTTGATTACGATTTCTTTGTATTATTCCCTTTCTTGACCTTATTAATTATTAGGGGTATGATACAGATATCTAATGTGAAACAAAACAGGCGTCGAATTGACGATTCTACAATAATTGAACTGAGTTCTCCCAACTTCCATGATTTCGTCATTTTCCATGTAAATGCACCCGAATTTTCTCGAAAAGCTTGTTTTTGCATTCAAACTACAAGTTCCTTGAGGAAATTTTTTGGCAAAATTGAAAACCGTTGGAAAAAGCGCAGTTTTTACCGTTCTTGCATGTTAAAAAAAATGGTTCTCATAGTTGATTTCCGATTGAAAAAACTCTAGGTTTCCCAAATTAAGTAAAATTAGCTTTTCAAAGCTTTTCCGTCTCAAACCTTTTCGGGAAAGGTAGGCATCAATCCGAAAGCCAATCTGTAATTTACTGCTCTTTCCAACTATTGTATATCGATTTGAGATTTCTTGAAATTTTCGGATATTTTAGCAATTTATAGGAGAACAAAGGTCGAAAACAATATTTTCGAATCTTAGACCTCTATTGCTAACAGGCAAAAGTTGTTGCAAATTAGTTGTAGAATCGACCCCTTTAGTACGTCAGACCTGTTTTGTTGACACCCTGTATATACAGATATCTAATGTTCAAGAAATGATTATACACAAGGTTTTGGTAACAAATTGACTTATTTATTCAATAATTGTATTTATTGCTCCAAGAATAACTACAGGGCTCTTATTACCATGAGGTGGAAACAATTTAAGTATTTCTTTATTATCGTTTATTTTTATGAAATAGCACCGCAGGGATTAGGCAAGGAGTTCGGTTAATAGGATGGATATTGATTTAAATACAATGATAATTGAAGAACGGGTTATCTGGTCGGATGAGAGCTGGGTAGAAAGTGGTGAGGGGAGGGACTCGTCGCAAGTAGTTGATCTTTTCGTTATCTCTCTTTCAACCCGTCACACCACGCCTCGCTCCCCAAGCGATTCGTTCCGCTGATAGCCGATAAATGCTGTCGGCTATCACAAATCTCGTCCAAACCCCGATGCTAATTGGGTAAAAACGCTGTGGCATTCTGAAGTAATTTCAACGCGATGCTATGATCAGTAGCTATTGAGTATGATCGGATGTGAAATTCTCGCAACAGTTTTATCCGATTCCGATGACATCTTCAGGAAGGGTGTAAACAAAGTGAAACTGCAGCCAATATTTTCCAAGTATGCAGATCGGTCATTAGGCTACGTTCAGTAAGGATGACTGAGTTGTTGGCCTCTTTGCTATTCACAGACAAAAGTACATCCTGATGTTCGAAGTGAGTTGCATATGTGAATAGGTGAAAGAGGACACAGGTTACCTTGTTGTTGAAACATCTTCAGGTGTTGGATGATTGATGCCCAAGTTGTATCTGGGTCTGAAATGCACCCTCAGAAACGTGTACATCAGCGACAGAATATGAGTTGCAGCACCACAGAGATACCTCATGGTGATGCTGCGGCCAGTGGTGTTGAAACTTCGCGGACGTTTTTGGGTGTTTTTGATAGCCAGATGAGACGTTTTCCGAGGATTGACAGGCAGCAACTCCTGAACAATTTTTCTGATTATCTTGGCTGTATTATTTCAAGCAATGAACGTTTGTAATCGGCAAAGGAAAAAATGTGTACTAGCCCCTTTCGAAATTTGTTGATTTGCGTCTATAGATATGAAGATCTTGGAAATGCGAATATCACAGAAAATACCCAGTAAAGTTCTAAGCTCTTCTGCAAAAATACTGGACCATGCATTACGAAATTTAGCTAAAAACATCATACGACCCCCGGAGAAGGCTCGTAATTTCACAACCAGTTCTATGTTATTTATCTCATGTACAGATCTTCGAGGGAGAGACATATGATTCGTAAATAATAAACCTTTGAGTAATAATCGCCAGAATTTTTGAACCAAAAACTGTTCAACTAACTACCGACGTTTAAATGAACATCAAGGAAATTTCCGAATGTCCTCCCTCTCCATGTTTCCAGTCACGTTCGCATGCTGTAGCTCTTTTCGAGAATATAAATTTATTATTGTGATAAACTGACCTTATCGTGGGGCGTTGGAATGTGATTTATAAAGTTGCAAAGAAGAAACGGTTTTTTTGCGATGATTGCTGACTTTTTATACCTTTAATATTTTAGTAGGGGCCGATAACAACTTCGTTTCATCCTACCCAACTCTATGAAAAAAGGGAGACCGTATCTCCGCTGGGGGATATTTTTTTGCTCGATCGCGGCTTATCGCGGCCCTTCTGATCTTAAGAGCGAGAGCATCTGCTTTCAATTTATTCGAAACTTTGTTCTTGTGGTCTTCAGTAGCGTAACAAGCTTTATTGCCTACTTTCCCGTCATTATAACTCTTACCTCTGAACTCCATTAGAGTGAGTTATTGTGGTAAGTAGAAGAAAACTTATCGTCTTGAAAATTTCTTCTAATTTGTAGGGGATTTGTTTTTTGTTAGCACTTCAGTATATCTCAGTCCACACTAGAAGTTACTTGAGTTTCAGTTTATTTCGCTAGAAAGAAGTAAAGAGTTGCTGAGTTTCAGTCAAACTGGAAATTTGTAAGTAATACCGGTTTCTACTATATAATTTTTACAGATTCTTGTTCTCGAAAGATGTAGAATATTCAGCTTGTTGCACGATTCAAGGGACTTGTTCTTGCAGATATCAACCCGTTCAATTGGGTAGACCGACCTGCATTGACAGTCTGACCGATCAAAAATGATGTAATTACAATGATGTAGATTCTCTGGATCGACACAGTACCGGGTTTCGACAGGTACACCTTTCAGCTACATGTACCAGTTAACTGAATCCATCTATTCATTCATACGTTTGGTGTCGAATCCAAGGTTTTGATTCAGTTCACATCGATCATTCGGGTGAATTGCATTTCCAGTTTTAATTTCTAATATGCAATGAGGCCGACAGGTCAGGCCTTACTCGATTATTCGAAGGGCAGTCACATCAGTGAAATAATTTACGGTTTTCACTATCCCCGAGCCTGTTTCCCATCACTGAAGGGCACTGGAGTTCGTTTGAGCTTTTCTAGTAGAACCCGATGGGGACTGGATGTTTTCCAATATTGATTCATTCTAAACAATCAACATCGGACAGCAGCGAATCAGGTCATGGGAATTCAACTTTGTGGTTGAGGGGTTCGTGAGAGACAGACATTTGGTTATCCACCAAAGTAACGCCATCTATATTTCACGTAGTTAGCTAAGGACATCAAAGGAAACCATAAGTATCTGCTCCGGGCAGATATATATAAAGCCAAGAGGCAGTATAAAGAGATTTTTCAATGAATGCGAAAAAACGTCTGCCACACTGATGACTCGGTCTATCAAGGCATTGATTTCGGTTAGCGAGCTCAAATTAGAGGTTCATCATAGAACATAACACATCAGAAGTGAACGTAGCTTCGTTTTGTTCGTTTATTCATCCTTCATTTTATTTTAAATTACTAAATGATTATTATAAACCAGAAACAAAATAGACTGATCTTTCGCCGCGCTTTTACGTTCTCTTATTCCACACTTGGAATTTTGAACTGATTTGTGGGTGGCAGGTAATGATGTTCAGCCTACACGTTTGTCAAGATTGTGAAGGGTAGTGCGCAAGTTGAAGCTTTGTTAATTATCCGATCAAGTAAAATTGCTATTTATACTGCTTCACTAAACATGCCTGATGATATATGATTCACAACAAGCCAACAGCGGTGCGACGATTAAACCGAGTTCTTCACTGTTTAACTGATACACCGTTTAAGCGGAGAACTGTCCTCCTACCCCGAAGAGGTCTCCTATATTTACGAATAAGTTAAGGCTAACATTTGTAAATAATCAAGTTGCTCCTTCCAAGGGTGAGGCGATGATGCCCGCTACACTCGGACAATTTCCCTGAAGCCAGAAGGAGTCCAGCTTATGCTTAGAGGTGTCAGTTTCAAGATTCGGGAAGCGGAAACTGCCCATACCCATCACAATCTATGGACTTTTGGAAAGCATGGGGTGGGGGGAGTAAATGCGACAAAAGGGCTAGGCAATCGGTAGGCTGGGGTAAATTGTAATGGTGTAATATTTCAGAGGTATTGCCACAATCAATTTTACAATGTTATAACTTGTCCAATGTCAAAATTAGGTATTATTCCTAAATCATTCCGTTTACAAAATTATTTCAAATATTTCTGGAAAACGTGATGTTTGGTAATAGTAATTTTTTCCTTGTTTTTCAGCAGGGCTGGCATCGGTCCCTTGTTAGATGTAGAGTTTTAGCTTATAATACTTGACGCTTCTCACCCAATTTCGTGCATGTGACCATTACGTGCTCCATGGCATCTAGGACATCGCACTCCGTTCACAACTGGTTGCTCTCTCTTTCGTAAAAGAATATAGTTCGTCGGTTGTTATTGTGGATGGAGCAGAGTCTCGTCAGTTGAGCAAGTGAGCATCGAGTCATCTCTCAGTTCGTTGTTATCCACGGTTTGTTCGCTGAACTTGACAATGGTGCTGTCCCTTTACCAAAAATGTTTAATCACACTGCGCCATTCAGTAACAAACTCGTTTTTTTGAAGCTCTGAAACTAAGTCCAAAATATTTAGTTCATTTTGGCACTTGTAATGCGTCACATCTCCTTTTTCAGATCCGTTGACTATGTCCATCTCTGACGTAATGTTAGAAAAGATGAACTTTGATCTACCTTTTAAAGTAATCATAAATGATCGTGAGTTTTGGAAAAGAGGCATGCCTCAATTTAAACCAGGCTCACTTGTGTGGTACACAGATGGGTCCGTGATGAATGGGGCGGCCGGTCTGGGGATTAAAGGCCCCAATTTCAAACTGGCCAAGCCGCTAGGTTCGACCGCAACCATATATCAAGCGGAAACCCATGCCATAGAAATATGTGAACAAGAGATTGCCAGGAAACGACTCAAAGGTGCAACGATATATATACTATCTGACAGCCAAGCAGCACTAAAGGCTATTTCTGCCTTCTCGGTAACTTCAAAGCTGACTTGGAGTTGCCTAAACTCCCTCAAGGCTGCGGCCCGGGGCAACAAACTGATGCTACTGTGGGTGTCGGGTCATGATGGAATAGAGGGCAACGAGGAAGCTGATCGCCTTGCTAAAAATGGATCAGAGGCCAATCCAATTGGACCTGAACCCCAACTAGGGGTTACCAAGAGTTATATAACTCAACAGGTTCAGAAATGGGAGGACAAAACACGCACAGAATACTGGCACAACACTCCTAAGCAGAGGCAAGCCAAGCGGTTCCTCTATATTTCAAGGAAACGCGCAAAAGCCCTTCTATCATTGAGGCGCAAAGACCTTCGTAAACTAGTGGGTCTTCTGACTGGCCACTGCCCCCTAAGGTACCAATTAAACAAAATGGGTAAGGCTAGGACAATAGAATGCCGGCTGTGCTGCGAAGAGGCGGAAACAGCAGAACACATCTTCTGTAATTGTCCTGCTGTTGCATCAACTAGATTCCGGCATTTCGGGAAGGGTGCCCTCTGATATTGCCTTGGAAACGCCTGAAAACCTCCTACACTTTGTGAACGAAGAGATTATTAATAAGGTTTTGAATTAAAAATGGGGACAGCGTCACAATAGATCCTAGCGGTCTCAGTAACCAGGGGCTCCTCCCATCCCTTATTAGGGGAAAAAAACATCTTTTTGCTGCATAATCGGCCTCTACATTTCCCTTCAAGTTACGCTGCTAAGGATTCGTGGTACAGTAAATGGACCTTTCATCACAAGGATAAGATTTGCTGGTTCATAGGGCAGATAGTTCAGAGCGACAAGAGGCTCGCAAGTGGTCTTGAAGCCGGTCAAAATAATCCCTTTGTTGCACCCTATTTTCTGTATATACCTCATTGCTTACGATACTTTACAACTTATAGGTAGTTGTTAGAAAGTTAAAATCATCGAGATAAATCTGATGTTAATCACCTGAACATGATTCATCACATAAAATTACTAAAAACGTCATAAAGGTTTTCTATGGTTACGGGGTTTAAACTCGTTAAAAACAAAGGTGATTCCATCGGATCATTTGAGTGGAAACACTTTCAACATTCATGAGCGTTGCTGATATTAGCATCTATCCCTCAGGTGGAATTCATCTTCGAATGGTGAATTGTGCCGCCAGTCTTCCCAAATTATCTCCCGTAATGACCTCTGAAAGGGTTATCGTCCCACGCCGAGTGGTTTAGATACCCACTAACTCCGTTAATAGAGTAATCTATAAACGCAGACCGAGGCTCTCAACGGGCCTCCTGATGCCTTCCTTCAGCTGCCTGGGATCATGATAACCAAACGCTCTCTGCCCATGTAAAGACGGAATCCACGGGGAGAGTTGATTCACCTCCGGTTTCACAACCGTTCGCTCATTGTTTCCCCGCGATTATGACCGCTAGTAAACTCCAGGCTGTAAACCATCATTGCGTTTCCAGTTGCTTCACTTTTATCGGCTCTCGCGTCGTAAGCCGCCCCCTAAGGCTCAAGGGAAGGTGCCAGGAGAGCTTGGAAAGTCGGGCTTGTGGAACCATTAAACGTGCGGGCTTTTTACCGTTGTGTTCGCTAAAAGCTCATTCGCACTTCCCAACTCCAAAGCAGCTCTAGTTGTACATACCATCTCTGTTCCCTTTAAACCGCCCATGGAACTTTTAGTGCTAGCCTTAAACAGGCTGTAATACTGGCAATAACTGGAATAAAATTCATTACATTTCAAAGTATAAAATCACAATTGCAAGCCAATTAATTGCCTAACGTGACTTGGCCACATTACAAATTATCGTCCTCCGCTGGGTTACTCTTCCTGATTCACAATGAAAAACACTTAGACCTTGAAGGCCTAAATCTTGGTCTTGAAGAGATAATCTGAGGTGAATTATTTATGATTAAACTGCTACGATACTCGGCCCTTCGGACCTGTAACCAGGTTAAGGGTACCTTAGATTCCATTTCGTAGAAACGATGCCAACCTACTAAATGAATAAAACTCAGCGAAATCGATTATAGTTCTCACCGCGAATGTTGGTTGCAGTTCTTTCAACTCAGGGGTGTACCTCAGCTTATCCCTTATGGCAGTAGGTACATCTTTATGATGGATTGAGGGCTTTCAAAAGAATGGTGAACAATTTTTGTGCTATCCAGTGGAAATCATTGAAAAATTTCGTGACCGACCTGAGTTTTACTCTCCCGTGATCTTTTTCGACGAGTTGCTCAATGGCTATAGCATGTTCCATGCTAGAACTGATGAACAGATGGCTGTCAGGCTCTGATAAATCGTTTGGGGAAACCTGGCGTCAGATTTAAGATGTCGACGAAACGGGTTTACGATCAAGGCTTATGTGAGATAGGATAAAGAGTTTGGGATCATAATTTCACTGCAATGATTTCACTAGTATAGTATAGTATGGATATAGTATAGATTATCAAATATATATAGTATAGATTACCTCTGTACTGAGAATATTTTAGAAAACATTCGTCAATCACTTCCCCCTTCGGGTAATTATTTTGGTTCATCATTGATCATTTTCAATAATGAATCACTGTAATCTACCAAGAAAACAAATTTGAAGCAGCCCCTCCCCCAGACTCCTCAAAATAGATAGTTTTACGTTCCAAGATGTGTACAATTCAAAAAGCTAAGAAGGATTATTAAGTGTTATTATTTATGTATTCTCTCTATGTAAAGAACTGATCAGTAAACGTAGAAGTTACTTCCCCTTTCTAAGCTTACAGTTTCTGTTTCAAGTAAGAAATTAGTACGTTGGTTCTTTGTTCTACAGTTTAAATGTTAAATGTCAGTTCTCTACTCGTGTATTTCTCGTCGTGTCCATATAGTCCAGTATATTGCACCATTTGCTTACAATGTATGACGTAGATATTGACATTTCATGTGCTTACATACACGTGAATTCCTGGAAAAATATAAGCTAGCGCTTCAAAATTTCCAAATACACAGTCTGAAGAGCACAATGACAAAACACATTTCAACTTCTGAGAGCGTCTACCAATTTATTATTATTTTTTTTAAAGGATAAATGACGCAATTAATCGTGAATCGCCTGGGAACCCGCCACTCCAATAATTCTGCTTGATATGGACTAGGAAGTGGGCATGAGATTGTACTCTCCGAGGGGGGAATAAACTGTTTATTAGACGTCGTCTGTGGTACAGCAACTGAATTCGGCGATAAAGGACCTTCTGATTGTTTTAGAGGCCTTTAGCTTCACCTAAACTTCATCTCCTCAAATCGATTATGAAACAAATCAGTCACGAGACTCCTTCAGCTGATAATGGTGTATTCACACCTTGCAATTGTTTTCTAGGTATACTAGATATACCAGATACGGTATATCTTGATAGGGTATACTAGATAGGGTGACTTCGTCATAAGTATCTGTCTACGCACAAAAACAACCATTCACTCACATTCAGAAGGGGTTTCTATCAACACCAAACTTGAAAAATTCATGTTTTTTTTTTACATTCTGATTTTATAAATTTTTCGCCCTTTGAAGACACCCTTTGGAATTGACTGTAACTTATTGCTAGAACTACGTAATTACTAGAGCTCATTTGTGATTTTTCGCCCATGTTTCATCAACTTTGGTCCAGTAGTAGGAAAGCTCTGGCTGACGGAAGGTTTGTCCATTATTCGATTTTTTTACTCTACACATCTTGATACGTAAAACAACAAATTTTGAAGAGGAAGAGGGAGGGGAATTACAAAGGCTTATTACTGAAATAATACCTAATCATTTAAAAAATTAAAAAAAACAGTCCACACGATGTTCTTCCCACAACTACTGGAAGTTGATAAATCGAATCAAAAAGCACAAATTTAGTCCCATTGGCATCTCTTTCTGATAGTTCTGAACGGTAAAATCAAAGAGCTATTATATTAAAAATCAAAATAGGAAACTTTTACTGTTCAACACTAATGTTTTTATGTTCGCTTTTTGACAGGTATTCCTTTAATGAATCAAACGACCCCATTCAGACAGTGGGTCATCCATCTGCTCTCCACCACTGCTGAAACTATGGTAGAAAAATGAGCGTAAACACGGATGTGAATGTTCCTAATATTGTATCGATTACAGCACATATCCCTAAATAGCCCTTTTTCTGTAATGAGACATCAGCTTTTGTCGTTTTCACAGGTGCTAGAAAATCTGGCCTTTAAACAGTTTTTTAATATTTATTTTGGGACGTCTTGAAGTCCATTACAAGGTATGGAAGCACACTGATGAGCTGAAGTACCCTTTGGGCTAATTTATTTTCTAATCTATCTACAGTATAGGCATATACATGGACCTCTTATTAATCATGTAGAATACAATTGGTCAAAACCGCCGAACTTCTCTACCTATTGCAACACCGAAATTTCACGCTCAAGTCAAACAATATGCAAAATTTAACCATATAACCATCTAACAATGGAACTTCATCATGAAAAACATCTACTAAAAAAAATTCGGATTCTTCTAAAAAACATTTTTGAAAACAACACCAGTTTCTGTTGGCGCACCAGATCTGCTAGAACTACCTACTAGAGAAATGCTTAAACAAATTAAAAAAAGAAAGAAAGAACTTCAGCTTAAACAACGTCAGATTTCTTCAAAACAACATCAGCTAAAACAACTTCAAACCCTGACAAAACAACATCTGCTAGACTGCTACGTTGTCAGCCTCTGGTAAATTAAGACCTTGATACTAAGTTTTTCAGACTCTTCTAATACATTTCAACCTTTCCGTAAGTTGATCGGGTACTCAGTTGTGAATTATACATTATAAACTGCTACTAAGAACTTCCAAATGGTTGACAGTCTGAGACTGATATTAGTACCTATTTAATATAACATGACGCCATTATATCATTACTTGGCGTCATGAAAGCTTTCGTTCGTCAATACAAATGTTTCCATGGTTGAACGAAGGAAAATGGGATTACGCCAATCGAGTTCAAAGCCCTAATCAATTAGTTCAAACGTGTTACCTCATAGGATCAAACCAGTGATATTCAATTTGCAAATGGTTCGATTCAGCGCGCAGCTGTTACTATTCTAATCAGAAATAACAGGGTCAACATAGCTCGATGTAAACAAGCTTACTCAACGTACAGTTGATGTATTTCCGACTGACTTCAACTACAGGCAATCCTTGACTTTGCTGGTCGTTGTTCAAGGAGATTAACACAAAATCGTGATACACCGATAAAAATTTATCAAGAGAATCGGGTATTAGAAAGCAATTATTTCATATCGGGACTGGATTCCAAGCACCATCATAATCGTAAAAGTTAAAGGCTGGTTGGTGGTCTATCGGTCCATCTCCCGCACATCGTTTAGAAGGGAACAATGTAGGAATCCGTCCCAGAAAATAGTCGTCGTCATATTTACATCGGGAATCGTCAACAGATTCATCGTTATCAATTTTTTGTAATAATTCAATTTTACGAAATTGTAAAACCTTTCTATTTATCGTCTCAACGGCTTCTTCCATTAATTGACGAGAAGCTAATATTTTTCCACTGATTTTTCTACCATTCCACCGATGTTGACAATCTGTTGAGTGTTTCTTTCTCGATTTTAGTGTCTAATTTTTAATAATTTTCATCACATGTGTACATACGTTATCTATATATTCAGTTACTTTCTTGTCGGTATTGGAAATCCTCCGAATTCACATTTACTGCTGAACACTGAAGATTCGGACGATTAATCAATAGGAAGACAATGAATTCTCGACGTTGGTTGACGGCACGCAAGTCGTCCCTTTGATGTCTTCCAGTGTTATTGACACAGTTGTTTAGGCCACTTCCTGTCGCCCGGTACCCTTCATACCGCACCTATTCGGTAAGCGATCTTCGATATCGAGAGCGATCTTCTACCTTTGCTTTGTAACTCCATGTTATTCCAAGGAAAACCAGTAGACTTTTTGTAACTTCCTTGTATTACAATTGCCAAAACACAGCTTTGAGTTTCTTTAAATACACAATGTATTCGAGCACGTGACAACAGTTTCATCATCTCTCGAAATTTTCATTAATTATTAACTAATAATAGGTTTGCTAAGGCGTCAATAAGATGGAATGGAATAAACTACAATATGTGAAATTTCCCATGAGACAATGAATACACACCATACCTTTTTTGTATACTGCTTCAATATGTGTTCTCAGTCAGAAATCAACTCAATTTTGGATTAATATTTTAATAATAAGAGCATTTAGTTCATAGCGAATAGTAACTTGTTAATCAAAATGTTTATTTGTTGATTGACTCCTTCAGACTAGAAGAAAAGAACCTAAAAATCATTTGTATGTTGAGCGAGGAGAATCGCGAGGACAATCAAACGATTCATAGAAAAATACACTCGACGCTATAACGTTTTTTTAAGGCAAGTCGATTACGTGTGATAAAAACAACGTTTTCCACATTATTTTTCTCCACTAACTTCCAGCGTAAAATATTTTTGGTTATGCAGTTGGAAAGCTTGGAAATTAGTGAAACATTTACCTCAGATTATTGGGAGACTTAGAACTAAAAAAAATTCTAGATTTGACAATTTTATCGTTCATTTTCCAACCCTTATGCCTATTCCACAAACTTTGGTTTTAAATTAGAGAGATGGAAAAGTTAATGATATTTCAAACTGTATAATCAAATTTGAAGTTACTTCTTCAACTATTATGATGAGTTATGATCATTTCAGTGAGTTAAAGTCGAGAACACGAAAAATATCTTGAAACTGATGTATCTCGAAAACTGATGGCGGTAAAAAAAATTGTCCCTGACTGGTGTCATTCACTTTGATGGAACACACTGTACATCTTAAACATATAAGCCTATAACTCTGCTTTAAATGCTTAAAAGCAAATAAATTATGCCTGCATTTTTAAAATGACATGGTATAAGGAAGACGATGCAAAGTTAAGTATCGTCCACGTCAAAATTGTTATATTTTTCACTCATTAGGAGTTTTTTCTGATTAATACTTTGTTTGTTATAAAGGCAATACGTATAATTTTCAAGACAAGCAAAGTTACGACCCCCTATAAGAAGACAAGGGCTAGCGATCGGTGTGCTAATTCATTTAATGGCAGGTAATTGAATTTGTCAAACAACATGTATTTAGGGTATCATACTTCCCGAACCCTGACACTTGCTATTTCCTATTAAAAGTAGCTAAACAGATGAACTATCAACAAAAATTACAAATAATAATCTTCTATAAAACATAACTGGACTTATTCCAATAAGAGAAAACGTATAAATCAAGGTGGAAATGAAAATATCACCATACATATTTCGTCTGGTTAAAGGATTGAAATTAAGTACTTCTTCATTTTGTTTAACGAAGCCAGAAATGACATTTCAATGAAGAAGGGAGAGTGCTAGAACGCCAGGACGCCAAAAATGAGTATAACTTTTGTCCAATAATTAGGGTAATCCCATCAGCATCGATCTTACCATTGAGACTTCTTTTAATCTTTCCAAGACGGTACTCTTTGTAATATACTTGCTGATATACTGCCTATATCATACCAACAACTTCATAGATCAATGATCAACCATCATAACGAATTACTAACCCACATAACCAGCAATCCACCACCATGCAGGGACCAACGAAGGCTCAAACGCAAGAGGCCTCCTCACTTGCTTTGAATATTCACCACCCGAAACGACGAAATTGTTCAAATATTCACTCGTTAAACATTGTTAAAACACGTAGTTCCTTTCTTTAGCTTATTATGATATAAAATTCAATAATTTTGTTTAATAACGCATAAATTTACGCAAGGGCTGTCCTGGGCAGTAACTTGCATCAGGTTTATGAGGGCAACCTCTCTTTGATGACTATTGCGCTAAACTGTACTGTGGTATATATTTACAATAAAGTTGTTTGGGGGGGGGGGGGGGTGACTCTTTGTATGTAAAAATAAAACTTGTTTTTTTTGCTAGTTTTTCATAGATGATGCTAGTTTTTTAAAAATTACCGAAGTGCGGAAGAGAGAGAGAGAGAGAGAGTGAGTTAATTAATAGTTGATTACTGATGATAATTACATCATGCAAAATGCAATTCTTCGTCTATAGGCAGGCAATTTCCCAGTCACCCTAGCACGTAAGTGCAAATCGATAGTGCAAAGAGCAGCTATTCTTCTCCGGTGCCACAAGTGAGAAGCTTCCCCGTCCTCTTATTACGGAAGGACTATTCGCGGGCGGACACTTGACCCGGATTGCGAAAGGTTTTTAAATGGAAACAGGGGACCTCTTCAATCTGAGTAAGTAGGCAGGCTAGGCAACCTTTCCATCTATACCCCTCTCCGGATCCATTCATTCCCCTGTTTTCTGTAACGGGGAACATCATATTACCGCTTCACGAGCTCCTTTAGACGGTATGTTGAACCGGCGGTTGGAATGAGAAATGCAGACTGTGATTTAAACTGAAACGATGTTGATCGCATTACTCGAATGTGCTTTCAACCTACAGAGTAAAGTTGAAGAAACTCTACATGTGGTGCTCTCTTTACTGTTTGAATAAAGGAAGAGATGCACGTTAGAATGTAGGGGAACGAGGGGTAATACCGTGCACTTAACTTTGGAACCATACAGTTAAGGGACAGAACGTCATAAAAATGTTTTTCTTGGACGAATGGCTCTAGAATTTATTCTATTTTCGATATCTGAGCATTTCCCTTACATAAAAGGATTTTTAAAGGAAAAACAGCCGTGAATGTTAATAAAGTGCTTTGGGCGGCATTTCCCACACTGTGGGGTAATGCCGCCCGCACTATAGGGTAATGACGCCCAACCCGAGAACTGAATTATGTTCCCTTCTCAACCGTCATTCAACCCATTTTTTCCAAAGTTAGAAGGTTAAATGTATTTATAACAATAAAAACCATGAAAACAGTCAATAAACTATAGTTAAAATGAACGATGACTTAGAAATAGGTAAACTACACTCTTGTATATAGAACTTTTTTGAACCCACACTAATATTTAGCTTTTCTTTCTTTACAAAATTATAAAATAGCCTTGCATACATCACATAGTCCGTCATCAGGTCGTCCCATGGAACACACGTAGTGGCTGCTGTGATTGCAGTGCTCGCGATTCCACTTTGGCGAATTATTATCGGCTTCTTGGCAAATAGTACACAAGCTGTCCACAAAAGACGAAGTCAAGAATTCTTCAACATCTTCGTCTGTGTCTACAACAAGGTCTCCCTCAGAGATATCTCCCCAGTCATCACTGTCACTGCTCTCACTTCTGGTTCTCTTGCGCTTCTCTTTCTTTTTTTGAGGTCTTTCATTTTTTTCATGATTTCCACCTTTCTTCTTCTTCTTCTTCTGAACCCCTAAAAGATTCTGCTGCTATTAGTGAGTTGATCAAAACCCAGCTGAATTTGGCGCTTTTTGGTTATTTGTTGTTCTTTTCCATCTTTTTTTGACGTTTCAGAAATGCACGGCATTCCCCCGATACTAACTAGTAACTAGTTGATATATTAACAAATAAACGCACTATTAAAAATAAAAATAAAAATTCCCCCGATACGATGGGCGGCATTACCTCAATGTTTACGTTTTTCGTAATTCATTCACGCTGACTTCATTTACAATCAAAACTTAAATTTGTTTATGCTTCAGAAAGATGATGAAATTCTGCGTATATACATGAAAACTAATCTAAAAAAGAGTTGAAAATGGGACTTACATTGCTTATTTCCGATGCACAAGAAATAACATCAAAAGATTCGGAAAAATACTCGCTGCACTCACGTCAAGAAGACTAACTTTTCAGGTAGGGTAACGCTAGAACCTAATTGGCGGGACATTTCTCTAGGATCGGCGCTCATTCCCACGTTTCTGGTGTCGATTCAAACATCCGAAACAGCCATGGGCCGATGCACGGTATTACCGATCGTTCCCCTACACCTTTGGAGGAATGTTGAAATATTGTGGTATGCTTCAATTCATCATCATTGCCGTAATGATGCTGTTTTATTCAAACGTAACATATTTATCTTTCTCTCACTATAAGTTCGTAACTGATTCTCATTCAAAAGGTAGTTTGCATTCATAGAGAAGGTTCTTCAATCATAAGCTTCACTCGCTTCAGCTTGCTCCCAAATAACAGTTTCCATTGAAATGTTTGGAGAGCAAATTAAAGTTCGCCTTTGAAACCACAGTTTACTTTTAGTACAGCCGTGAGAGGTATTTAATACCTTTTCAAACAGAAAAAGCCGAAGCTGGAATCTTCAAAGACCCAATGAACTCGTCCAGCTCTAGTTTCGCAAACTGTTCGAAAATACCTGTCGACCATTGCTCTAGTTTCGCAAACTGTTCGAAAATACCTGTCTAACCTTGCAACAACATTTCATGTAGCAGGGACTTTATAAAAATTCACCATTTTCAAATGATTGTTTATTGACCGTTTTCCTACGGAGACATCAGAGTTTATTATCACATTAACATTTGGAATGATACTCGGCGCTCTTTGTCTCTAAACTCACGGATGCTTTTGGTTATAGAGTATTGCTAAAATTTAAGAAACACGAAACACATTTTTCCATCTCCTCCGTAGCACAATAAACAAATTGAAGACTGTGAAAGTTGAAAACCATAAAATCGTGCTTCCGAAATATCATTTGATTCGTTTTTCAATTCTTTTTCGTCGAGTTGTTTTCGAGTTTTCAAAATTTGTTTCATGATCGTAAGGCCAGGTTATTGGAATGTAGATAATGTCTCTGCTGGTTTGAAATGAACTGGCCGGGAAGTTAAAATAGGCACTACTTTCCACATTGTTGGGAAAATAAAAACGTCTGCCAAGTGGGTGTGGCACATAGCTTCCTCGTATCCATAACATGACACTGACTAAAGAACTTCGTTCAATTAGGCGGAGTAAATATCGAATTAGGGTAAATTTATTGTTATGCAGGAGCATAACTTGAGAAAATAAAGGTAGGCATGTTCAACTATTGAACAAACTATAAAATATACCTAATAAGTCCGAACAGTCCCTGAAAATTTCATCGAAGAACTCCCGGAGTTATGCTTGTGGCACGTTTCACGTTTGCCCATGCGCAGAGGCTACTATTGATCCGGGGGTCATGAAACCTATAGGGGACCATCTACACCCCAACCCGCACAATCCCTGAAAATTTCATCAAAATCGGACTATAACTTCGTGTAGTTTTGCCCGTAACAAGGATTTGCTGACAGACAGACACACAGACAGACACGGAACCAAAATTGTTCAGAAAGGTCTAAAACGGATAATGCGAGTGGAATTTTTGATTTTGGATACAAAAAAAATTTTCACAATCCGAAGGTGAAAACAATTCTTCCGTTACCTTAGTAGACTCGGAAGCAAAATGAGCATTAACAATTAATCTACTATATCCTTTCGGAAGAGCCCTCATATTAAACAACCTGAAAGTGAGCTACTGAAGTTAATTAATACGAGAGCATTAACTGATTTTACTGCACTAACGGACAGTGTGCTAACTGTATATGGTGGAGCAGGGGATACAGTACTGACAGCTTCACATTCTCTAGCTTTTCTTGAAGAAAGGACGAATGAAGTTTCCCTTTTCATCCGGTACAACTCACCGGTTTTCTTCAGCTTGCTTGCGATGGAAAACACTTTTTTCGTACAACTACCGTTGAATACATTTATAACTAAAACACGCTGCAAATTCTTTCACTGGAGTTTATTATTCAATTGGCTTGCGTTCATGGTTTGAATTTCTACTAAGCTTTGGAGTGTGCTTGTTTCACAAGTGATAGAGCGATTATTGAATTTCAGGAGGCACACAAATATGATCAACTGATCAATATAAAATATGTATTTTGGTTGAAAACAGATTTACGTGCTCTATGCATATCTCCTGAAATTCAATAGTCGCTCTATCACATGTGAGACACGCACACTCCAAAGCTTAGTATAAATTCAAATCATGAACACAAGCCAATTGAATAATAAACCCCAGTAAAAGAATTTGGAGCGTTTTTTATGGTTATCAGAATGCTTCAACCCTTGTATCGGCTACGAAGCCTTTTAGGAGTTCACTCCAGTATCCACATTCCATCTCATCCACGTCACTACGTCACTAGGTTACTGATATCAACACAAAAACAATAATAAACCAAAATAACGCGAATGGTGGCACCATAAATCGGGCCATACATCGGGAATGGTTTGAGCTACGTACCTGGGGAGGGGCTCATTCGATTCCTCGTGGAGTGTTCTTCAAAAAGAGTACAAATTTAGGCCGCCTTGACTTATTTTTTGAGGTCTCTAGGGATTTTACAAGACTTTGACAACCCTTAAAGGGCACTTTAAATTAAGTGAGAGAGCTGGCTCAAGAAACGGGGCGTCGCCGGACCAACATGGATTATTCCTGAAAATGTCAGCTTTTTTGCTTCAGCCGTTTGGGAGAAATCGTGCGTACGTCGTACGGCGGACGGACGGAAAATTTGTATTGCAGATTCGGATTCTACACCCTTTGAAACGTAAACCATGAAATTTTCAGGGGGGGTTAGAATTTTTTTTTTCCAGAGCAATTTCAATGGTTTATTATTGAATAATAAACCAAAAATCTCTAGTACTGCCGATGGAACACAAACGCAATTGTAGTAATTCGACAAATTTCCGCAAAAAAATTTTGCAACCAATTTTATTACTTATCGTCTTTGATAAGATTTCCACAAAATACAGTAAAGAGTATACAAGAGTCCGGTGACCAACTCCTCATCAACCCAAGATTCAAAGTTAGATTACCTATTCAGCCCCATTTGAAGTTAACCCCACACGTACAACTTCACCGTATTGAAGTTGGCTCGGGTCGAGGCTGACACCTCAGAGTAGAAGCGGACCTAATCACTTTCAAACGCGACCTGCCGGATGGCTGCCGCTGACAGGTCTTTGAGATGCTGAGGGCAGGCTAATAGATTCTAAACGGGCCCCTTTCCCTCAATGGGATCCGAGTCTGCTTAGAGGTAATTTTTTGGTTATTGAGCACCTCTACAGGTTCGAGGATGATGAAAAGGTGAATTCTATAAGTTGCCTAAATTCTATACCAGTGTTTCCCAACCTTTTTAGCCTACGGCACAGTTACAAAAAAAGACAAGTAGCCGCGGCACTCCTAACCTAATTTCTAGGAAAAGTAAAGAAAACATTACGTTGCAGGAATAACTCATTTTATTACAACTTATTTAACACTCCTGTCCTAATCAAATAAAAGTAGAAGTAGAGCTCAGAAAAGCAAACAAAATACTACTTGCTTTCTATTATAAAAGTTCTTTGTTATTACTTTATTATACTACTGTATTATCTTTATTAATCGGTCATTCATTGTGCTAGACAAGCCGTTAGGCATTTTGCCTGTGTAGACTGTGCCGCGGCACACAGGTTGGGAAACACGGTTCTATACAATACATATTCACTGTTAATTTCCTTATACTATTCACTCATAACACCTGCTCCCGTTCACAATTGCCCTTTTCATCGCTCTTTCCCCACGTTAAAGGTTCAAGCCCTTTCAATCAATGCGTTCAATGCTTTCGCTCCTGCATTTCTCGGACATAAAATAAATGTTGTACCATAAAAAGTTATACGGATCGGTGATCTGATCCTTTGCACTCCAACGATTTTCCACTCAGCTGTTGTTTTCACCGTATTTCAAGGGTTTGTTATTCATAACCTGGAAACAGACTCACGGTCCAAACTTCCAAAAATTACAAACAAATATACCTCGTCATAAACAAACGTTGTTTTTAGTTTCGCTTGCCAAGCACGAGGAAAAGTGTTATGACGAATGACACCGTACCTTCCTTTCTCATAGATATAATAATATTTATCAGTTTTCGTAATTTTTAATCTTTTCAGATAGTTTTGAATTGCAAAAAGTTTGTTGTATTTGAGACACCAATTTCCGGAAATGTAAGAGTGAATAGTAAACAAAAAGTAAAGTAAAGTAAACAGGGAATTTCACCTTGGATTTTCGTCCGTCTACCCGGAGGTGTCGCGGACGTCGCCAGCCATCCTCCAGAGAGGATTGGAACTAGGTCTGACGATTTTGCTCGTGGCTTCCCATTGCCTCACGCCCCTCGGTTGGGAGCGTTTTGGATTCACGTGATATCGAGATCAGAGATGAACTGTCTAACAACAGGACAGGTATATAACACTTGATAGGATTTTGGCCCTAATCATTGGTGCCAGCCGGATTCGAACCGGGGCAATCAGTACTCCCACTGAAAGTTAACAGCTAGAGGACTGACGCCCCAGCTCGCTCGGACAACCTGTCCCCTTGTAAGAGTGAATATTGGTGAGTGGTGAATTCATTCCAAATGAGGACATGTAGGTTTGAGGGTCGAAATGAGTCAGGGTTCTTCCAAAGAGCTTTTAGGATTTATCAGTCGACTAGTTCCGCCAGCAGTTGTGGCCTCATCAGGACAACTAACTGAATGATTGCAAGGATGCAATTTTCATTGTATTTGTAGTGCGTTTGGTAGAACAAAATTTGGAGGGATTGTATTGAATTTCATATTGAATACTGACCACCTCCTATCGAAAATTGTATTGAATATGAAATTTAGAACACCTCACACCTCCAAATCATGTTCTACCAAACACACTTCAAATACAAGGAAAATTGCATCCTTGCAATCATTCTGAAACGCGACTAATAATCCCTTCAAAACACTTCTTGAAAGAGTCCTGACCCATTTCCTTAAACCAGTATACATTAAAGTGAAGAGAATGGGTATTTGTGAATCGCTGTAGCTCACATTCGGGTAACGCAATCATTCGTGTAATGGTCCTGATGAACTGCTGGCGACTTAATGAGCCCTTTACAAAAACTTTTAGGAAGAATCCTGACTCACTTCCAACCTTAAACCTGTATACATCATAGAGAGAATCGACTTTTGTGAGTCCCCGGGTAGCTACGCCACATTCGGGAAACGTGGCCAGTCACGAGGCTTATCAGAAAGAATGATGCCGAGGAAGAGCTCAATAAAGATCACGCAGAGGAGTGATGAATAGAGCGGTAATATGAGAATGAAGAGACACAGGAGGGAGTCACGTTGTACTTTCTGGAAGGAGACCTCCAGCGCTGGGGGGTCAGAGCCAGAAAGATGACAATGGTGTGGAATCCATTCATATCCATTAGCCGAGATGTGGAAATTCGCGAGAGGGAGCTTCACGAGATGACATCTATGGTTCATATTTACCGTTTCGTAGTGTCTTCACGTTTCCTGGCTATATTCACTAGACGCATACCGCAGCTGGAAAGTTGAACAATTGATTACTTTCAAAACAGTAGATCATTCCAGTCATGGAGAATATTATTACATACAGGATAATTATTTTTCATTCAAAATTCTTTACTGGCTTTGAGCGAACATTTATCCGAAGAAATCAGCTGTTTTATTTGTATCCACGCTACGTAAAAAGTTTATCCGTACACCCACTGGGCTTTTCACGAATATTGTACCGGCATAATAATTTTAACAATGTGTTTACAGGGGTCTTAAATAACGTATTTCAAGTCGAACCAGGCAAAATTGTCGTCAAACGTACACGAATTCATTTTTATAAAGTCATAAAAGTGTTCGTACAGTCCAAAGACACTGGAAAACTAAGCTTAAAAAATGGGTTAATAGCTACTGGTCCCTCCTTTTCGCTTGATAACTTAAAACAAAATTTGACTTCATCTAATCGACGATTTTTATGAGTCACACTAATGTGTTATCTGCGAGCACACGGAGAACAAACTAAAAATCATGAAAATTGTTCAAGAATTCTGTTTTTGAAAGTTCTTTAGGAACACTAATAGTTTTTCTCCATCTTCGGTCATAGAATGATTTGGAACGGATTTGTATTCTGTTATTGTTTTTTCTCACGTTTGCATTAACCCTCACTAACATGGATCAGTTCTATTGGACTTCCCTGTACTGCGAGACGTCCATGACCGAGACCGGAAAAAATGCTGATCCTGTAATTAGTATGATTCTAGACCTCTGGTGGTTGCTATTGCGGGGAGAGGGAAGAGTCTTGATTCATCCTGCACTAATTCACGTGAACTCCTTTGTTTGTGTAGACTTCGTTCTTCCCCTTCTCCAAAACGAATGGCTCTTGTGTTCGTGATTCCCAATCAGAAAAATAATGTTATGCGTCACCTGGAAATTAGATGTCCGAATTAGCCTGCCTGGGTAATTAAAAAATTATACATTAACAGAGTGTAATTACTGAATGTATACAACTATAGTAAAGTAGTAAAGTTTGTGAGGTTATGGGGGGGGGGGGGGATTGATGAATCTTCTGAACCAGTTTGAAAAATTATTTCAACTGCAGAAAGTCATATTTTTTGTGGGTGTCATAGGGTATGTGGTTGAATGTGTAATAAAGCATGACTTGTACTTATCTACATTATCTACTATTGTGACCCTCATTAAAATTACATCATAGGTATGCACATATTGTCTAAAACCTTAAAAATATCCATTTCGTCTTCCGTTTTCTCCCAAAGTAAAGAAGTGGAATTTAGTATTTGATGCATAGGGCAAAAGCGAAATAATAAATCCTAGTGAATAAATTTCGTACTGGAATTTAACAAATACAATTCTTGTAACTCTTATTCGGAGGTGCCCACAGAGGGGAGGGAGTTTAACATGTTCGGATTCAGTCCTCCAAAAAACTGCCAGAAAAGGCGAAAGAAGTACCTCAACTCGTAGGTCAGTTGTTTCTAGGCCTTTGTGATGAAATGACTTACTTTTCAGTAATTAGAATGAAATTGAATCTTAATTTCAAGTTGAATCTTTCTAATGAGGTTCTTTGAGCCTCTTAACCTCGATATAGAATTCTATGGTAACAAAGCTGTAAACCTCGAGACTGAACAATGAAATAAAGACGAGAAGCGCCCTTCGAGTGGGCGTCGAGTGGGTTAGTCGGGTCTGACCTTTAGATTTCGTAAGACGGGGTTTTCCTTTGCCGTTTCCAGTCACCACAAGCATTATGGTTTACCGTTTCGAATGAAATACGTATTCATTCACTGGGTGACCTTTAGGCCAGGGAATTCTACAGACGGAAAAATCATTATGGATTACCGAAGTATACCGCTGGTCTTGACGGGTCGTCGTGATGACATTTTCCAAAATGAATGAGAAGCCACGGAGTTGTTAACTGTTCTAAAGGTTGAGGTGATTAAACAGCAATGTACGGAGGGTACCTAGAAGCATTATGGTTTGAGGTACAGTCTCGAGGCAGCAGATTCAAGAAACGGGATGAACGACACTCTGTACGGTGGACTATTCGAGACTTAAACCGTGAAATCGAATGAAAACTGCAAAGTTTAACTTGCTACAAAGATATGAGAACCGTCACCCTCATGGAGTGAGAACTAGAGGACTCATAGACCACCACACGAAATGATTCACCAAGTGAATAAATTGGACAGGTAACCTACTTTTTCTTGTTTTTGGGAGGTATTTTGGGGAAATCCTTTTACGGATTTCAGGCTGGGTGGCGATGCCGCCTGGGGGAGTCAGACTCTTAGAAATACCAACCGAGACCTCACTTTCCCTTTTCCATCATCTTTTGACATCCCAACCCGGAACCACTTCACCGACATTACCTCAGGGTGGGGGTCATTATCTATAGTATACCTTGTGGCTTACGTCTTCTATTTAACATTCCTCGTTTTCGATTCTCCTTCACCTCTTCTGCTTTTTTAAAAAATTTTTAATACACTACACAACTGCTCCCCAAGCCTAATGAATATTTTGTAGTGTGTTCTTGGCAGCCCTTTTCGAAAAACAAACGCTGCAAATTCTTTCACTGGGGTTTATTATTCAATGATTCATGATTTGAATTTCTACTAAGCTTTAGAGTGTGCGTGTTTCACACGTGATAAGTAGAGCGATTATTGAATTTCATGAGAAAGTTTTAAATTTCGTAAGACGGAGCATGCATATCAGAATGTTCAACCCGTGTATCGGCTATAAACCCTTTTGGAATTCACTCCAGTATCCACATTCTTTGATCGCAGTAACGTAGTGATTTACTGAATGTGGATGCAATGTAGGCTGCACAAATCGGGCCATACATCGGGAATGGTTTGAGTTTTTGCAAATTTTTTTATTTTGCTAGAGCCATAGGGAGAAATCGTGCGTACGGCGTACGGCGGATGGCCGGAAATAATTTTATTGCAGATTTGGATTCAACACCCTTTGAAACGTAAACCATAACATTTTCAGGGGGGTTAGAAATTGTTTTTTCAAGAGCGATTACAATGGTTTATTATTCAACAATAAACCAAAAGTAAGTAAATAAAATTATTGAAAACGAAAAACGCTGCGGGGTACGGATAAATAGAAATTTGTTGAACATCTATTGGGTTACGGACTAAATCACTCGCGACGAAGTTGTGGAAACCCATTTCAATAAAAATCCATGTTTGTGACTGATGATTACTTTATCGTCAAAATCGATTTAGCTGTATAACTCATTATTTTCGTGGAAATACAGACAACGTTCTATCTTATTCCCTTTTTATCCAATACGTTTCCATCTAACGATAGAGTTGGAAGGATTGTGGGGAATGGAGAGCCACCCTTAAGAAACCGACTTATCGGAAACCGATGGGTTAGATACAACGGGATTGAACGAGAGATACTGTAACCACTGAAAATTTATCCGGTCAATACCAAAACCAGTTCCACGAAGTCGTATCTCAACGAATTTTATCGGTCAAATATCGTGATATTTGCACATTGCAATGGATTTGAATTAAGTATCAGGACCCACAATGACAAATCAATCAGTGATAGCGAAGGAGAGCTCTCGCCTTTGGTTGTAAGAAGATGAGGTATCCCTATCACCCGGAAACCAAAAGCTCGGAGACATCGCGATCTACTCCTCGTATTGAAAGAATTAGATGATTTGCCCGGCGTAGGTTGAGGAGATTCGATAAAATTTTCTGAAAAAATAGGAAGTTTCATCACCCGAAAAGGTTAGGTGTGTAGCACAACTAGAGAAAAATGCTGGTCAAACAAACAAATGATCACGAAAATCGGTTAAGAATTACATGTTGGGCAGCGTCGATAGAATTTCTCACAAAAACACAGACACCCACCTAAAGATACATTTTTTTAAATAAATAATTATCCTCAAAGGCTTGAGTTTATCCAAGGCCGGCTTTAAGTACTAGAGGAGTTGAGGACGATGGAGGTGAAAGACAGGGATGCAAGGAAGTGCCCTTAAGAGTCCAGTGCACAGGCGAACAATTCGGGCGAACTCAGTGTGTATCTAAACAGTTCACCAGGGAATGTGATTGTTCGTGCGAAATGTTCGACTAAAATCAGTCAGGCTCAAAATTGTTTATCGAACATCCCTTGATCAACCGTCATGGTGTTGTAATTCCAGTCAGTTCCTCTTCAGCGTTCAGAGGTGACACTTTCTATCTTGTTTCCTATTGATATTACTTTAAAACAGTGTTTTTCAACCTTTTTTATGACACGTGATCAAAACCTAGTATAAAAAAATATTTTTTTTTTCCATGTATGTTAAAAATATGTAATTTGTAATACTTACAAAAATTTTAGGCGTTTGCGTGATTTGCAATCTGATATAAACATATAATTAAGTATTAAATACGTAAAACATATAATTTTAAATTGATAACTAACAAAAAAATACAAACATGGCTTCATAAAAAAAATTGAATTGTGGTCATCATCTATAAATCAAAACAACTTTGAATCATTTTCGTCACAGTCTTTTATTGAAGGTGTCGGAAGCAAAATTAAATCAACTCGTATACATCGGTATGAAAATGGTGTTACATAATTTGAAGAAAGAATTGTGTCATTCTTCTCACTGCAAGAGATATCTTATAACATCAGCATGGATCTTTGTTTCAAAATGCAGCTATAATTCGAGGCGTTTAGCAACTAAGCTCAAAGAGAATTTGAAAACTGTCTGCCGATGGGATGCTACATGGAATTCAGTCTGAAAATTTGGATACGTTTTTTAAAATGAAATACCCGAAATCAAAGGCTTGAGTTTATCCAAGGCCGGCATTAAGGATTTGAGGCCGATGGAGGTGAAATACAGGGACGAAATTAAGTGCCCCTAGGAGTCCAGTACACAGGCGAACGATTCGGGAGAACTCAGTGTTTATCTAATCAGTTCACCAGGGAATGTGATTGTTCGTGCAAAATGTTCGACTAAAATCAGTCAGGCTCAATGATTGTTTATCGAACATCCCTTGTTCAACCGTCATGGTTGTTATAATTCAGTCAGTTCCTCTTCAGCGTTCAGAGGTGACACTTTCTATCTTGTTTCCTATTGATATTACTTTAAAATATCATTGCACTTCAAAAACTTCCACACAGCATACATTTTTCACCTTCTCGAGGTATGATCTCGCTCAAATTTTCAGTGGGTTGGGTATTATAGCCAGATATTCTTAAATAAATTTCATCAATAGTTACTGCGCATGCGCGAATTTTAAATCCTTTTAACAAACCTAATTTTTACAGTTTTCAACCGATTTTGATTAAATTGTCAGGGAATGTGCGCGTTAGAATGCAGATTGCCTCTGTAAGTTTCGTGGGTCATAAACCAGAACAACACTCTGGCCCAATGTTAAATCTGCCATTTTCTCGGGCTCGAGCGGCTCTATCGCGCTAAAATATTTATCGGGGAAGATCTGATATAAATTGTAACTCGATCATATGACCTTTCTATTCGTTATAGATTTAACGAAACAGACCAGCATACTAATCTTTTGACGACTTATCTTTCCAAGGTTGGATGCTGTATCCCGGACCAAATCCTGCTGGATATCCGCCGTGTGAATCGTTTTAATATATTCGGCACCTTTCGGTGTTATCTATAACATCCCAAACATTGTACGCGTTCGAGTTACTTAGATAAGGAACATAAGTTCCGCATACAAATTGGCAGACGTTTTTTAAATGTTGAAACGTTTCTGTTTTCTGTGGGAATTAGGTACAACAGTTTTTCACCGTGGAAGCGTCCCATAACCTTATTTCATAGCCCTTGAATAACTTTTCAAGATGTGATTTTTCTTTTCATTAAAAGTAGTATATCATTTGTCTCTTGTTGAATGACATTCATTCTTCAGTAAGTTAAAATACCAAATAAATTTTTCTTCCCAACGACGGTTGATTATAACATTATAGATAGGTGTTGAGGATAAAAACACAATCGAGTGTTTCATCTTCTTCAAAATATTTGAGTAACAACACGTAGCGTATTTTTCTATTAACTCAAATTCCAAGAAGAACAACTTCATCGGGGCAATTTCACGATAATGCTGTAGAAATGCGTCGTTACACCCGATGTTTCCGTGTTCAGTTTATTAAGCGGCATAAAAAATGATGGGAGGTTTTTTTTTTTACTTTTATGTCACATTAACTGCTCCGGTTCTCAGCTCCCGACCTCACGAGGACTGCCGACATTTTGACCTTATTGCCCGCTTTTAGCTCACAATGAAACCTCCTCCGGGTTTATGGCTCTCATTTCAACGGCGATTCGTCTTGCTAACGCGACTTCGGGACCCGCCAAGACCTTCACTGTATCTCATCAATTACATCCTTCAGCTGTAGCCGCTCCTCCAAACGGTATTTTTCCTATACGGCCTTCTCCCCTTCCTCCCGAAAAGTGGCGTGAGGAGAAAAAGGGAGGATTAAGGGAAAACTTTCAGGCTCAAACTCCCCGAGATAAAGGTGAGACATCTGGGTTAAGCCGGGAAGGTGGGTTTTGTCCCAGGCGAGGAAGATGTTTCCCATTACATCGGAGGGGGGTGGGGGTTAGAGGTTTTTCCGATTTTTTCCGGGGGTTTTCTTCCTTCCGTCTCCTCGGATCTATATCAAGGAGGATTGAAATAAATGGGGAAATCTGAGGTTTCACCTGAAAGCCTAGTCGTCTCAAGCTTCGTTATCGAAAATTGATTGTGCTTGATTTTCAGAATCCGAGAGAATGATTGATTCATCTTTGACTCCTTAACTAATCAAAAGACAGGTCGATCGCAGAACACACGACTGTGGAATTTACAAACGTTAAACAACAAAACAAACGTTAAATTAACAAAAGTAGCCACACAGGTCCTTTACCTGATCATTTCTGATTGAAGTTCGGCTAGATGAGCCGAAGACAGTTGGATGACTTTGACTTTGTCTTAAATATCTCTGTGAACCTATTCTTTACTAGTCCAATGGTTAGGTTTTTAATCTAGGCTAGATAGAAGAGGGCGGATGAATATTGATAGTGTAGGTTAAGTTAGGTAGGGAAGTTGGGAGAACGACGATAGAGAAATCCACAGTGGGAGGTGGCCCATTTGTTGATCCTCTGGGCCCAGGTGGCGTTCTCTGGGGACCATATCCCTCATGCCTGCGGGCCTAGGGTGCTTTTAAAGAAGGGTAGCTCAGCTGGTCTGGGTTGTCTGCGGGCTAATTCTACCCAAAATGGTAAGACGCGAGGAGGGAGCCCCTATGTCACTGGGGCACCGGCGCAAGGTGAAGCACCACCAGAAGTTTAATTCGTGTTGATAGTGAACGCGCTGGGGAGTGGGTGTCAGTCCCGAAATTCCCCCACAGGTTGTGAGTTGTGGGACTCCTGGTCGGAAGACGAAAGTAAGTTAACCCGGTGGCTCCTCGCAAACAACTGGCAAAAACATCCATACAGTCCCAATGTACGGAAGAAAAGCTGATATCAAAATTCGCAAAATGCACTATATATCGCCACGAATTGTATGGAATTATACATATAATTTAAAAAAGTAAAATTGCAGGTACATTGTATTGCACTAGGCAAGTGCTTTCAAAATACTCGCGTCTTATGGAAACTATAAATCGTCTTTAACTGCTGTAAAATATCAGCTTATTTCCGCAAGTTCTAGAAGAAAATTGTTTCAGCACCAATGTAATTGTCTATCCTGCTGTGGTGCCTGAAGTAAACATAAATTCAACAGCTTCTGATGTCTATGAATTTCTCGTTATTTGAGAGTCCTTTATGAGTTTCACCTGCCTTGTTTGAAAGCCAACCCACAAGTCATTCACAAGCGTCTCATGAAAAGTTTTCAATTAATTTCTATGGGGCCCTCATGCGTTGTGTCAATACAGTCCTTGGTAAAAATTTTTTGCTGAATAAAGGGTAGCTACCACGCGTGTATTTTGTAGTTTCTTTATTGGTGCCGCGGTACATTTAACGTGTTACTTTACGAATGTTTTAGGATGACCCTTATCCATAAGTCATATACTTGCAATATATTAGATACCATTAAAGTTCATGTTCAACCACTCCATTTGTGTTTCAGTTCATAACTGCAGACGAGGAGTTGACGTTAATTATACTTAATCTACCTAAGTACTGAATCTGGATAAGAAACACATATTCCATCTCATTACGGTAGAGGAAATTCCTAATTTGAAAAGCGACCTCCTCACTGCATATCCTGTAGGTGATAGGTGTCGGTGTGAACCTGTGGCTGTGTTGGAGAACGCATTAGTTTAATGGAATCGTTTGTATGTCAGTCGGTGGCGCCCTACACGCGACACACGTCAAGTAGGTAACTGCGTTTCGTGTCGCTGACATATGAGCATGACAACAGCCGTGACAATACGCCTCCATAACTGAATGTGCCTTTCGCAGATCTTCATTGCACTCGATACAAGACATGTTACTGCTATACATGAAACGACATATGTAGCGTTTTTCATCTATTTACGATCGTTACACCGTATACTACATTCTGGGTGTTACATTTAAGTGACTGACGACATTTCTGGTCGAAGTTATCCCTTAGCATCTTTTTCATTGATATTCCGTAGCCTCACTTCCACCTGCCACTTGAGGAATATAAGGTCATAGGCCACTCGATTTTGTATGATAGCTTCTGTAGGGCGCCTGAAATCTGACGACAGCATTCCTATTCATCTGAGTGAGCCGAAGTTCTTTATTCAGCTCAAACTAGAAATGTTAAATTTGACCTTCGTAAAATGTAAAGGATTCGGAATGGCCCATGGCTAACAATGAAGTTGAATGGATGACCTTCGTTCGCTAATACGGATATGGGATGTCAATTGGTTACAAAAGGATGTAGGGTGTTCTCGTCGGAAGAAGATTAGAGTGAAAGAGGGGAAAATGGAATTTGGGACAGTGATTTCCCAAGAAGTTGTCACACGAAGATTCAGCAGTTTTTCTTTTAGTTTTGTCAGTTTTGAAATTTTTTTTTTTTTTTTTTTCATCCTTAGCGCACAGAGATTGAGTAAGGGCGATTCAATGGCAGCTTTGCAGGGGAAGAGAAAGGGGACAAAAACCCCATGTGGGTGTCAAGGGCCATATTTTCCCGATGTTGAGCTTGTGTTTTCACCAAAAACTTCACCTCAGTCCAAAGTTTGATAACCAAATCAAACCGACGTTTGGACACGGACAAACAGATGGAAGCACGCATCGATATGCATGATTCCCAAACCCAACAAACCAGAGCATGAGCCAACCTCGTACAGGCCAATTAGCCTACTATCCACGCTCTCAAAACGCTCCCCTCTGAACCCTCTCCAAAGACTCCTTATCGTTGACATAAATTGGAATATTATCAATAGATTAATAAGTGTTAGGAATCTAATTCAACTTTGTATTTGTTATTGTTCCAGGATAAAGAAGGGGTGAGAGGTTGAGCGATGACGACGCAGGAACTGGTGAGCGCGAACAGTGGCTATGGATCCGGGGACGAGACCGCGACGCTGCTGGCCAAGTCGGCCAAGCCCGTGCTCATGCGTCAGGACTGCACGACGACGCTCATCGTGTCGCCGACTCCGCACCTCTCCGCCTCCGGGGGCCTCATGGGAGCGTCGGACGAGAGCGGCGTCCTTCCGCCGGACGAGGGGGCCCGCTCTGTTCCCGACATCGAGATGCACTGTCGGGCCCGGGGCCCCAACCACCTCGTTCCTCACAGGTGAGGCCGCAATAATCAGAATTGAATTATAATTTTCATAATTGAATGAGCTTCACCCAATTGGGTGGACACTCTTTTACAATTAGTCACCCTCCTTAAAGTTTAGTTCGGTACATTCTTTAAACACTTCCTCAGAGGCAAAGAAATATGTAGCCGATTTTGTCCAATAACGATAGACCCACAGTCTACGGTAACTCCTTCTTTCCTTTGAAAAATCTCATCGTTTTCAACCACTTCGTTCCTCACAGGTGAGCAAATTGATCCAAAATCAGGACTGAATAGGATTGAATGAGCCTTAACCTTTGAAATTCACTCAGTCCACTTACTACTAATGCTAAAAATTTTCTTCACGATTAGTAAGTGTAATTCATCAAGGAGGGGATATCATAAGGGTGGCTGAAAACAGCTGCCGTGAGGGAGGTGGTGTGGAACTATCGTGAGTGAGGCCGGACATGACTAGAAGAAGAAGAAAAAAGTTTATTGAAAATGAATGATAAGTTCACATAATAAACAGTACGACATGGTTCTTAGAACCGCCCGGCGGAAGCTCAGGGATTTTTTTTCTTCTTATCATAACAAAATAAACAAATTTGACGAATTATAGACCAAAGTGAACAGAGGAAATTTCTTGACTGTAGTGGGTGTTTATGTCAAAAAATTAAATTAAAGTTCATCCAAAAAACTTCTAGACCGTTTGTTAGAAGTTGAATTCCGCGAGAAGAATGTTCCTGTAAGGCCCCACACCAAAGTGCCGAAGCGGACGATCTTCCTCCAATGCTTCGGATTCCCAAGCTGACGTACTTCCTCTTCCCGCTCCAATACTCTTCCCTGAAATGCAGTCATCCTGAACTCTGCTTGCACCGGGCATGTGCACAAAACGTGAAACGTAATCTCTAACCGTCTTTGATTGATCAATGAGCAAAGTTTTATCTTCCATTCAACACAGTTAACTCATTTTTGGCAAAATTAGATTACTACCAACCTACCGACTAAGCTAAATGTAAGGGTCTACTATTTCTTACATTCGAAGTATTGAGATTATAGTGAATGGAAACACGTTTCAAGAATCATAACTTCAATATATTGAGCCGAATCTCTGATATTCTCCATCTCGGGTGTTTATAGCACCAAGATTACACAGCTGTATCCTTCAAATATTTATAATAACAACCGCGATGGATTGCAATTGAGTACCTACTGTATTACATTAGATTTGACCACCAATTTACCAGGTTGCAGAATTCTTCTATAATTCTAACTGTTTCTGCCTACGCGACTTTGTTGACAAAGTAAGATTAAAAGGCTCCCAGCAGAGCGCTGTACTGTCTTCCCCCATCGAGTAGGCCCCCCTTCTATTGCAGCACCCCGCTCGTAGTCTCTCTCTCAAAGTTGTACAAACCGAATAAATCAGCTCCCGTTCGCAATTATTTCAAAAGTCAAAATTGATGATAAATTTCAACGTAAAAACGTTCAATAGTTCCGTGAGTGGTTCACGCAGCATCCCTCTTGTCATCTCGTGTGTTCGAAAATTGGCTACTCCTCGTAAGTGGAAGAATTTGCAGCGGCGATCTACCCATACATCCATCCCCCCGGCCGGGGAACCCTCAACGGAAACGGCGAGTCCAAAGCATTTTCCTTCTTCTTGCGGTTGTGCCAATTTAACGATAAAAAGTCCTGTTTGTTCAATCATTATACCTTATTTCTTCTCAAGTTCCGTGGTGGTAACCGAATCCATATTTTTCGTTTTTTGGAAGTTACGCCACACTAACCTCCGTGTAACAATAAGTATGGAAGCTACACTGTCTATCCTACTAGGAGAAAACTGTTTACACTTCCTCGGTGTAACATTTCCAATGTTATTAGCCTTAAGTACTGTAATTTCCGTAGGAAATGGTAGCAAAGTTCAGTCCTATGTAGCAATGTATTTCAAAATCGATAGAGATCGTTGCTAGCTTGTTCACAATTACCCGTCGCACAAATTTCTAATTTGCCAGGAGTATCTCAACATTCCATAACATCCCCTTGCCATCTCCCCTCCCGACCGGGTCGCCTCGCGTTCAGATAATTACGCTCCCCATTCGTGGTGACACGAACGCGGTATAAATAATGAGAATTTCGCCATTTACAAAAATGCAACATGCAACAATAGAGAAATGACCGCCGTCGCCTCCCGACCTCTCCGAGTTTATCCCTCCAATGACCAGTTGCTCTATTTTTGTTGATGATAGTTGGAATCAAACCTTCAAACCAGTGACTTCCCGTGGCTAGGATCAGTATCGCTGAGTTCTGACACAAAACTAATATTTAAGTTTCGCATATCTGATTTTTTTCGTCGTGCGGTTTTTCCGGTATTTTAACTATGGGACCTTTCTCAGTCTTAACAACTGGTCAGCTGTCAGCAACCTACGCTATGAATGAAGAAAAACCCGTATGTATCATCGAAAATATTTCTATAGATAGATTTATATAATATAGAAATGGTTTGTGGGAACAATTTTAGTATGTGTTTACAATTTTTGGACCGCCGAACTGGTATCTTGGGTATTGAAATTGAATCAAATCAAGCTAGTTACGAAAGGAAAATTCTATCAAGCTCTACTTAAATGTCTTTTTTAGTGAACTCTAAAAAAAATGCAACTTTTCTTTTTTAGAAAAATGACCCGGTTTTAATGCCTTTTTGTAAGGGATGATTTCCAAAGTTTGACTTTAAGAAACCCTCAATAATGTATCGTTGAAGCTGAATTATTTTTTAAATTTTGTAATGTTTGAAATCTTACCAACATAATTGAATATCACGAATTTTTTTAAGTCCCAGTCCCTCACTGGGTCCGTCAAATTGGGTAGCTTAAAAGGCGTAGAACTAGGTTTCTACTTCTGATGGAATAAGTAACTGAATAAATAACTTTCAGCAATTATTCTGAGATTTGAAATTCCGAAAACGGACAAGAAGTCACAGTGTGGGTAACTTCTCGAAATCATCAGACCACTTGGACAAGAAGAATGGAAAATGAAAATGTGAAAAAAAATTAATTAACACTTTTAACTTCAATCTATCTAAATGTTCTGAATATGAAAAACGCTGCAAATTTTTTCGCTGGGGTTTATTATTCTTATTTGCCAAACACTAACTTCGGAAAACAAATAGAACATCATTGAATGATCACAAACACACAAATATGATCAACTGATCAACCCAAATACTCGTAGGTATTTTGGTTGAGAACAGATTTACGTGCTCTATGCATATCTCCTGAAATTCAATAATCGCTCTATCACCTGTGAAACACGCACACTCCCGAGCTTAGTATAAATTCAAATCATGAACGCAAACGAATTGAATAATAAACCCCAGTGAAAAAATTTGCAGCGTTTTTCATGGTTATCAGAATGCTTCAACCCGTGTATCGGCTATGAAGCCTTTTAGGAGTTCACTCAGGTATCCACATTACTACATCACTACATCACTACGTCACTAGGTACTGATATCAACACAAAAACAATAATAAACCAAAATAACGCGATTATGGTTGGCACCATAAATCGGGCCATAGATGGGGAATGGTTTCACCTACGGATCTGGGGCTCATTCGATTCCTCGTGGAGTGTTCTTCAAAAAGAGCCCAAATTTAGGTCGCCTTGATTTTTGTTGAGGTTTTTAGGGATTTTAGAAAACTTTGAATACCCTTAAAGGGCACTTTAAATTAAGTGAGAGAGCTGGCTCAAGAATTGGGGCGTCGCCGGACCAACATGGATTTTTCCTGAAAATTTCAGCTTTTTTGCTTCAGCCGTTTGGGAGAAATCGTGCGTACGGCGTACGGTGGACGGACGGAAAATTTTTATTGCAGATTCGAATTGTACACCCTTTGAAACGTAAACCATGACTATTTTTTTTTTTTTGTTTCAAGAGCGATTACAATGGTTTATTATTGAATAATAAACCAATATTTGCTGGAGATGCTAAAATGGGATGTTTCACTTTAGTGAGAATGAAGGATTGCCGTACAATAAGTTTTGCAAGCCCACATTGCTGAACCTGCATTCTTTTGGAAAATCACATGAGCGGTTGGATGTTCCAGGGAGAGATGGAAGCTGATGAATTGCAGACCTATTATTTGATGGTCCTGGGATGGCTGAACATGATCAATTGAAGGAAATATTCCATGTACTAGGGAAATTACATATCAGGCACTTTTTCGCAGATTTACAATCTCGCGTACCTTGAAGAATAAAATTACCCTTCTTAGATGCAGGCTTATTAGGACATTTTTTGAAACGATCACATAGATTTGTTACTGACAGAGAAAAGCCAAAATCTGTTATCATATAAAAACTTCTCCGAAACACGAAGAAATGTGAAGCACAGTGTAGGGCGGGCCTAGACAAAGGAAAGTTTTGACATCCTAATCATTGAAAATACGACTACAGTTATATTAATTCAGCCGTTATCGAACGATATTCGTACCAATACTTTTCTTAGTTCTAATTGTAATGGAAACCTTACCTGTGATCACAATTATTGTAATATTTTTTGTTGCAATCGTTTTGATTACAACGATTATTGCGATCATAAACATACATATGATTATGATTGGAATCGTTATTACTGTGATGACAGTTGTAATTGTGACCGTAATTACACCTTTCATGGTCGTGATCATAATCGTATTCCCAATTATGGGTTTTCTTACGGCCCTCTGAGCTTCAGTAAGCTGAAATGTACCACTAATAGTCTTGGAATTCATGAAAACAATTTTCTAATCACTCAAGAACACTCATTACTTTGTTTTAGCAGGAGTTGTACAAAGAAGTGAGATGGGGCGTCCTGACGAATGTTTTACCAGAGTATGAACACGAAGTGCAAATGGCGAGCCATAGGTGTCAAGTGAAATCAACATCTGCCCTTATCAAGATGAAAGCTTTTTGTGTCATTCTTGAGTTTTTCTATCGGCATGTAAGGAGAAGGGGGGATCGTGAGGGCGGAGGTTTTTTCAATCTAGATACTCCAACAAGGCTGTATAGTGAAACAAGTTTGAATGCGATTGTGGTAGCGATACAAACGCTGCAAATGCTTTCACTGGGGCTTATTATTCAATGATTCATGATTTGAATTTCTACTAAGCGTGTTTCACAGGTGATAGAGTGATTATTGAATTTCAGGAGGCACACAAATATGATCAATCGATCAATCCAAATAGGTATTTTGGTTAAGAACCGATTTAAGTGCTCTATGCATATCGCCTGAAATTCAATAATCGCTCTACCACTTGTGAAACACGCACACTCCAAAGCTTAGTAGAAATTCAAATTGCATCGCAAGCCAATTGAATAATAAACACCAGTGAAAAAATTTACTTCATTTTTTACTTTATTTTGAAAGCTTAGCCGTATTTCAACCTTTACGGTCATTGGCCGCTTTGAACGAGATGTCAAGTGAGTCAGTGAATCGGACACAATGTTACCCTTGTCGTATTTTCATTGAAAATCCAATCACACATGCTTGAACAATATAAAAAATTCCTTCGAATGTGAACAATTCAAGGTGAAGATATAATAATCACCTTCATTAATGAACTCGTAGTATTCACAGGACGAAATGTGACAAATTCCGCTAGGAAACACTATAAAAGATTTAGTATTTTCTTTTTTTTATCTTATAGCAGTCTTGTGAATCGTAGAGTGGCCAAAAACTGGGCCACACACACAAAAAAAAGGTAGCGTTGGTGCGGGTGATTGGTGTAGAGTGACTGCGAGTCCGGATAATGATTTCTGTGCGATCCAGCATCATGCGAGCATCGTATATTGTCACTTGAGAATATCCAACCCTTCCGTCCCTTTGACGTTCACGTTTATTTTGAGGAAACGGTAAGCTATCGCCCACGCCCCCACATAAAGGTTACACTACAACTAGTGAGCTCAACGTCGACTGAACGACTTGGCTCATAATATGAGCCTCGTATTACGTATAAGTGAAATAAGCTATGACTAGGGGGGAATATGTATTTGTTGCAAATTCTTTCAGAATCCACCCATTACTCCTAGTCCAACAGTCAATCTCAAGTTGGACGTAGTTAGTGTCGTAGAATGAAAAGTTCATTATTATTTCCCGATACGTAGATATCAATGATTTAGAAACAAACCATACCAATATAAAATAAAGCTTTGAATGTCAAGGTTTTTCATGACCTACATATTCAGCAGATATCTTTGGGTCGTTTCTCAGCCGTTTTCCATGTTTTCTGATCAATAGTCATCCTTTTTCTTTGATCTACAAAGGAAATTTATTCCCCCTTCAACTAGCGACTCCCTGGAATATGATTACTTGGGGTTCAAGTTTTTCAAATCAAAAGTTTTATATTGCCTGACGTTCCAGCCTTTACCCTTCAGCTTCGCAATACGGATCGAAAGGACCGAATTGTTTTACCTTCTTCTGAGAATTGTATTTTTCCTTCTTATTACTTTGAAAAGCTCTATGTGAAAAAAATAAACAAATAAATAACCCACTTGGTACAAAATAACATAACTGTTGACTTATTATTGTTGATTTATTATTAATAACATGATTGCTAATAACACCACAAATGGATACAAGTATGGTGATATACATACACTATCCCGCACTCGATGGAACAATAATAATTATTAATAAAATAAAATTGAAACTATCCTGGAATGTACTGAAACAACCCCAGCCCCACTTCAGAAAACCCGTTCCCGAATTATGATTTATCATTTAAAGATTTTTCAAGAAGATTAAGTTGTATGCCACAGGTAACCCAGATTTCTCAACTTAAAAACGGCTTTTTTCAACATTTATTTTCGGATTCAGCGTTGAATTTTCAATACCCTTAGTGCATTTTGATAATCACAAACTAACTTATAAGGACCCTGAAAGCAGTTTAAACGTTTAATAGAAAAAAAGAGTATCTAGAAACAAGTGAACTCAATCTCCATTTCCAAAAAGCCTCCTAAAAGCTGTCAACTTTTAGGAAAATTGAATCAGCTTTTCAGGGTTATGGTCAGGTTTGAGATTCCGTGTTGATGTCATAGACCAATTCCAGTTTCTGTGCCAAAAGTGTTTGAGATGTTTTGTAATCCCTACAAAGGAACGACTGGGAAAGATAAGTAAAGTACGATGATAGAAAAATAGGAAAATCATAGATTTCCGAAGAAATTCCAGTTTTTGGGGGAAAAAACCTCACGCACCTCACATGTTTATATCTTCATTTGCCGTCTCAGGTATAAGTTTCCAGGGAACAACCGTTTTCATAGACGTTTGTGTTCCAGATCGTTCATTGGCTTTCTGTCCTGAAATCTCAGTTTTTAAACATTGAACTTCCTCGCGCAATTTGTCATTTACACCCTTGGACCCATCGAGTATTTTTTTTTTGAGATTTCCAATAACTTAAAACGCCTCCTCACAACCGTAATTTGGAACACCACTGCACTTTCGTTTGAATTGATTTGATTATCAAGATTAGTGAATTCAGACAGGAGTTTATCAATTTTCTGACTTACAGATTTATGCTTTACTAATGAAAAGAATGGCTGATCTAGATCAGACTTGGAAAGATAAGTAAAGTACGATGATGGAAAAATAGTAAAATTGATAAAATCCGGAAGAAATTGTCCAAAGTGTCGAATTGTCAGTTCAAGACATCAAAATAGTGACATCATAGATTTCCGAAGAAATTCCAGTTTTCGGGGAAAAAAAACCTTACGCACCTCACATGTTTATATCTGCATATGCCGTCTCTGGTATAAGTTTCCAGGGAACAACCGTTTTCATAGACGTTTAGTTCCAGATCGTTTAATTGGCTTTCTGTCCTGAAATCTCAGTTTTTGAACATTGAACTTCCTTGCGCAATTTGTCATTTACATCCTTGGATCCATCGCGTCTTTTTTTGAGATTTCCAATAACTTAAAACGCATCGTCACAACCGTAATTTGAAACACCACTTTCGTTTGAATTGATTTGAGTATAATTTGAGTGAATTCAGACAGGAGTTTATCAATTTTCTTACTTACAGATTTATGCTTTACTAATGAAAAGAATGGCTGATCTAGATAGACTAAGAAATAATTTGAAAGAGGAAATAGCAAAGTTCTTCAACGTGCAAGAACTAACTCGGCGCCTTAAATATCTGAAACAGCATGAATTTGAGTAGGAAGTGAAAGAGATTTGTTTCTGCAGACATACGACAAAGTTATGCATCTTAGTGTCTGAAACATTGAGTATTATAGTAATCATCACATAGTGTGTAGTAGTTTAACAACTGACAACACTCTGTGCGATTACATCGTTTAAATAAAATATCCTTAAATACAGGCTTGTTAAGGATACAAAAAAGCTGTGCACGCAACTTGTTAGACTTTCTAAACCTGATTCGAATAACTTCATTTGCATCAATACTGCACTATTTTTCTGCAATTTCGATCGATATAAGTACCTATAATAACTTGAGTGACTCCCTTAGCTATTTCCGCATTGTTTCTTAAGTTAGTTCCCTCTCCAGTCGTTCACTTCTCTCAAGTGACAAGAAGAAAGCAGTTCGAGTTGAGCATACGCTCTAATATCTTTGGGTTAAGAAGAAGAACCTGAATTTAAACTCGGCTGAACTTGAAAGCACCGCTTTTTAATGGCCGATGGGTCTTTGGTTTAAGTAATGAAGTTTCTGCAACTCTTGGTTGTAACTTGCATTGCGTTAATTTTTTTTGAAAATTTAAGTACCTGAATCATTAACAACAGTTTATGCAGTAGTCCGAAATGAGGTTTGTAATGAAATAAACTAACTTTTCCAACATGTTAACCTGTTTTTGACATTTTAATTTACTTTGCTAAATAAACTCCTTGTAACGCGGACAGCGTCACGAAAAAATTTCTGATAGTTTTCGCTACAACCGATTCGTTGCAACGGATCATTAACGACATGATCGGTAAACTCGTTCACCACTTTTTGAAAGCTGTTGATTTACTTAATCTTGTTACGTTAACCCCTGGACATTCGGAATCTCAGTGACCAAAGTACCCACGTTTGTCGGAACAATGAGTCAACACGATGGGAATTCAAACCCACGGGTTGCAGTGTGGTCTTGCGCAAAGACATAAAATATCCCTCGTGGTTGCGTACTTGTACGAAAGCTGTTTCAGAAAAATATGGACATTTTGACTGAATATGGAGATTTTCGAATTTCCTTCGTAATAAAGTAAAGAACGCAACGGACTCTGCAAAAAGCCGTTTTGTTTGTGATAACGTCCGCAAATCTTAAAAACGAAATGATTTCTCCCGAGTGTCAATAGAAATAAGGCGTTCGAGGTCTACTAATGTTGTAACAACTAATTTTTTGTATTTGTAATCGATAAAGACATTTCAAAACAATTTCATTCCGTAGTAGAAATATTTGAAAGTTAAGTCTTTTGTCAATGGACGACCAGAAATCATTAAATTTATTGATAAAATGTACTATGATGTTTAATATAACAATAAACGTTCGGTAGTTCCATTGTGAGTCAATCAATATAGACATTTTTGTAACTGAATCGTACATTTACTTCTCTACAACTTTTGTGTCGAACTAATTTTTTTTTTTTTTGTTTATTAAAACGTACGTTATGAAAACGTAGTTTTTGGAGGTTTTCTCTTGGAAGAAACAGAGTGAAAGTGATGAGGGTTTGGCATATTCGCACTCAACATATCTTTTGAAACAAGGGCATGAATACCTTTTTGTAATTTCATACAATCACCTAAAAAAAAATGATGTGCGATTTTAACCATTAATGCTCAAAATTTGTTCAATGTATAAAACAGGTGGATGTTGAACTTTGCCAAATTGTATGCTCACATAATCAAATAGTAGAGCACTCGTGGAAACAAATTTCGTCAAAGAGTGCAGATATTCGAATTCTTCTCCACCGTTTTCTGTACTATACTCAATCCAAAATGTTATCATAATTGACATTGTACATATAAGAAAAGTCGTATTCCTTGTTGAATTATCTTTATTTTATCGTTTTTCATGTTTTTATCGTTTTTCGTTATTTTATGTTTTTCATTCCGTTGGCCAACGTGGTTCATTGGGCAAACAAGGCAGTAGTATACCTAGCTGTTTTTTTAAACAGCAATTTCTAATGCAGATATCGACTGATTAGCTCCTACTTACAGCAAAGGAGGGAGAGGGTAGGAAATTCCTGCAGGTTAGCATCACCATCCGCCACTGGTGGGAGTGCTGTTCAATTTGGAAATGATTAACCTTAGTGTAATAATGAGCAGCGTATTTCTTTAAGGGATGCCAGACCTATCGTCATTATGACCCATCTGAGAACGGCTTTGCGACAATTCTGCGAAGTGACCTATTCACCGTAAAAGCGTCTACTTCACCGTCGTAAACTCCATGCACTACGATAAATCACCCGTCAAGATAAAGAGGTAGAGAAAAAAAGCAGGCCCTCGTCGAAGGATGGGTTTAAGAGAGCGTTTTGTTTCATTGGACGATGGAGAGGAAACTAAATTAATGGGAGTGGAAGGATGGAGTTAGCCGATGGAACATAGCGAGAGGGAGTGAGAGCAATTGGTAGTGATGGAGTGAGTAGGAGGGGGGACAAGAATGATGAGAGAAAGCGGAGAGTGGTAAAGTAAGTAGAGGTTTACGAAGGTAGGAAGAAAAAGGAAGAAGTAAGGGGGGGGGGGGGGCAGTTATACCGAACCAGGAAGAAATTGCAGACCGCCTCAACAAACTTGCAGAAGGAAAAGGGAAGCGGGAGAAATAGGGAAAGTTGATTAAGTAGCTTTTCCTTTTTACGTAGCTTCCGAACAATTAGACGGATTATCCGATTTATTAATGGGAGCACGCCCCGAACATTTGTCGAGAAACGGACGGAATATTTCGCACAACCAGGGAACACTATAATCGGATTTCATCGAGCGTTTCATTCTCCGGACTAAGTTCTTTATGAAAGATTCTCTCGACACAATCTGTCTAAGATTGAGCATAGATGATCAACAACTTAACACTCTAAACGCGGGACCATAAATACGAATATTAAAGCACCAATACAAAAGTTCTGACATCGAAGGTGTTCGTCAGGGGGTAAGTGCGGAATGAAGTGCGTTTTAAAAAAACAACAGCGTTTTTTTTTTTTTTCTTATGATCGCAGTAACCTTGTGATGTAGTGAATGTGGATACTGGAGTGAGGTCCTAAAAGGGTTTATAGCCGATACACGTTTTGAAGCATTCTTGAAACGCTGCAAATTCTTTCACTGGGGTTTATTATTAAATTTCATTCATTTGGCTTGAATTCATGATTTGAATTTCTACTAAGCTTTGGAGTGCGCGTGTTTCACAGGTGATATAGCGATTATTGAATTTCAGGAGATATGCATAGAGCACGTAAATCTGTTCTCAACCAAAATACCTATTTGGATTGATCAGTTGATCATATTTGTGTGCCTCCTGAAATTCAATAATCGCTCTATCACCTGTGAAACACGCAAACTCCAAAGCTTAGTGGAAATTCAAATCATGAATCATTGAATAATAAACCTCAGTGAAAGAATTTGCAGCGTTTGTATCGCTACCACAATCGCATTCAAACTTGTTTCACTACACAGCCTTGTTGGAGTATCTAGATTGAAAAAACGTCCGCCCTCACGAAACCCCCCCCCCCCCCCCCCCCAAGGATACAGTGAAAGAATTGTTTAAATGGTTATACTTTTTTGAACTGAACGATACCAACCACGAATCTGAATATTGGAACTAGGGGAGCTTCGATTTTTTTAAGTTTTGAATTTGAAATCGAGAATTTGATACTCGATGCACCAAACTTTCTTTACCAACTATCCTAACACTTAGTGTATAATCACCTTGAAAGTTGATCTTCTGATCAACGTTTTTTCTTATCTTCCCTTCAATCAACTCAAGTTCATACAATATTACTCCTTACGGTTTCATAACTCTGCCCAGGATTTCTTCATTGGCAGGTGGCAAGTTACCCCACACTCCTTCTTTCTTCGCAAATCCGCTCTAAATTTGCGTTTTCCATCATGATTAAGTCACTGGAACCAGATCGCTCGAGATATATTCCGCTGAAGACTGGGTTTCAACAAGTAGTGTTTCGTCCTCAATCGTAGTCCAAAGAAAATTCCGTCGGATACCAATGCTATGACGAACATAAATGTCTCCATTTATTCCAAAACTCCTAATCGTAACCTGTCTTTGAAAGCTGGCACGTACCTCTTTGCCAGACTGTTTGTGCGAGAATGGTGAGTTGTGATTTCGATGTGCTGAATCGTTCATTCTCAACAGAATGTTTGAAATTCTACTGATGTAAATATTGGTCCATTGTCAGACTCAAGAATTTTTATGTTATCAAATCGGTATAATACCTCCTTCAGTGGTGCAACAGTTGCTGACGCTGTTGTGGACCTCATTAGAATCAGTTCCAACTATTTAATTTAGTAGATGCGTGTACAACAACTATTCACTGCTTTCACCAAGTATACGTCACATCTTTTCTGGTTAGATTATGTAACGGAGAGCAAAAAAGATAGCAAGTCCCTTACAAACCGGCAATAATAGTCAACTGTTCCCATTATCGATTTTCATTCATGATCATTCCTTAAAATCGGCATGTCTCGTAATTCTTTCAAGTGATCCACCACGGGGTGTATTCCTGTTTCATCAACTGAACGACCTAAATAGTTCCACGAAGGTTGGAACCAATTGCTTCCGAAAATCTGAGTTGATATAATCCTAATAATTTGAGATAATCGATCCCAGCTCCGCCCAACGTAGACTGAACTTCCAGCACCAGTACCTAACAGGTACTGGACGGCGAAGTGGGTATACAGTACCCGCACGACCGTCAGGTCTTGAAGGTGGGGTTGGTTTTGCCCCTTATTCACCCTTGTCACCAAACTTGGTTCTTGGGTCGTACGTACCTATCGGTAGGGGAAGTAATGATTTCAGATTCAGGAGACATACTTTCTTCCCCAAAATCAAAATTTCAACTCGCAACTGACGTTTCAAACATATATGAATACCTCTCGGTATGTGAAAGTGTGAACGTGTCCGACTGATCCTTGTAACAAACTTTATTTTTACAGCTTCCATATGATTTCGATTACATTTTCAGGAAATATACGTGTTGGGATTATATTGCTCACAAATCTAAACATTCAGAGAAATGAAATCTTTGTGATCTATGAATAGGTAAAACATTCATGTGAGCAATTCACGACCAGTTGATGCAACTTCAACGGAATTCGTAGATTTCTACGTCCTGTCCATATACGAGTAGAGAATATAATACGATTGTAGGTAATTTGATATCGTTGCTTGTTTTGCTCTTGATCAGTTGAGTCAGCCCAAGATCTATGTACCTCTCTAATCAACCTAGAAAGAACCACAGAAGATCCCAACTAAACTTTCGTCTTTCTAGTTGTATCAGGGCAATAAATACCCTTTGGCTGACTGTGCTGACAGGACCGACCTCGCCTGATTTTAGAGTTCCCACAAAAGCCGTCATTCAAATTCTGGCTTTCTAGGTTGATTAGGGAAGCAAATGAAATACGAAAAACTGCGTGAGTTCATTTTTCATGGGTGATACTATCACTATTAAAAAATAGTAACGTAGGTGCTGATCAAGGGTATTGAATGGAAAATCTAATAAATAAATGTTCAACATTGACATAATATTGGCAATGTGGGCTTTCATTTCATTAATTACAATGAATTTGGGCCTGAGGGCTACTGATCTTCAAATGAACCAATTTATCTCAAATTAAATCAAATGAATGCAATAAACTTTACTCAAATCTCTTCCTCGCCATGCAAGGAAGAAATCGGAATTTCAAAGAAAATTTTCTCATAAGACCATGCTTGAGGATTGGAACTTTTTGACCTAGTTCACGATCACAATAATGTTGTACCCGCGGAAGCCTTTCTTTATGTTTTTAGAAAGAAGAACGGTAAAACTGTTTTTTTTTTTTTTTTTTTTAGAAGAAAGAATTAACTTTTTACGTTTTGGACCAAAGGCCCGAACTTTGCATCTCAGAATACATTCTTGATAAATTGCAGCTAACTACTCAAACAAGCCATCATGTTTTGAGGGACACGATTTTGCAGACAATGAAACTGCCTTGTGATCGTACCTGACGTGTCGTTTCACATTGTTAGTAAATGTGAGAGTTCTGGAGCATGATGCGCACGAAAAAACAATAACGAATCACACTTCTGAAAGGAGCCTACTCGATTAGAAAAGAATCCAAAAACGGCAACGGCAATACACTCAGCGACTAGTTTAACACAATTATTTTATAGTTGAACGCGAAATATGATACGAGATAACTAAACCGGTGACAATTTAAATAGCGCTAGCGTAAAAGCTCCGTTCTTCCCCCAGAAACCCAGAATTTGTTTATGAATCGAATTACCCATTTGTAGAGAGTTGTCATGTCAATTTCAACGTGAACATAACTAATATTTGTTTGTATCGGTGATCGTAACGAAAGAATCCATGAATTCCATGTCTCTCCATTCCCTCTCTACGCTCATCCCTTTTTTACACTCATATTTTCCAAATATCTATAGGTTTTAACTATCGGTGTGTTATTCTGCTTTATTCTCATACTTCATCTCAAATCATGGAATAAACAGTAAGATCCATTAAAATGTAAACTAATTTAATTTAAAAACAAGAAAAAATCCTGGATTTTTTTTTGAAAAATATTGATTTGACTTGGGGATGCTACATCTTGGTCAGCCAGATACATCCGTGAATCCGCAAAGCCTTCCATACTATGTTGAGGTTGCTCGGTCCAATCCTTTCATTAGAAGCAAGGATTGAGTAATATATCTGTCTAATGCTAAAACTGAATCATTTGTACACATCTAACTCGCTGGTAATGTAATCTTAACTTTAGTGGTTTCAAGATGCAATCGTCACTTTCGTCGGTTTTGTCGTAAGTTGTGAGTATTGCAACTGGATTCTCTCTAGTTGGCATTCGCTGGTGTTTTTCTCGTCGAACGAGGGCGATGTTCCAAGAAATTGTCACTCAGAAGATTCAGCGGATATTTTACAAGGTTTTACGAGTCCTCAGACTCATTGATACTCGCCTGGTTTTAACGTCGAACAAGTTATAAGTTATACGATGCAAGTGGACGGATGAACCTAAAGCGGTCTGCGTGGTCTCGTTCCATTCATTCCATCAACAGCAAATTTAAAAACATTATTGTTGTTTTGATGGTTTTCAATTTTAAAAAGGGAGCTGTTAGACGTGTTGATGGCTTAACACCTTATTGTTTCAACTTCAATGTAGTAAGTGGCTTCTGATGATGAATTTATTGCATTCCACAGGAAATTGCAAACTCGGGTCCTTTTGACAAAGTTGCAAGAAAGTAGCTTAGAGGACGTTCCAGCATCCGCGCCTCGCCTTACCGTTGTGCTTGAAATGAGGAGCTTACTTTCAAACAGGCACACATCCATTCCGACAAAATGCTCAGGAAGTGAAAAAAACGATTTGCAGATTAGTGGAGTTTCTGCAGTTTCTCATCGGAGTAATGTGTGAGAAGGCACAGATAAAGATGCCTCAGAATATAAATCAATTTTCTCCAGAACACGAGGCTGTATATCCATTTTCACTTTGGAAATGTGCCCTTTTGATCAAAACTCATGGATTTATGCCTTTTTGAAAACAAAAGAATCCGTAGGTTTTATTGAAAACTTTACCTGACTCCATAATTCCATTTGTCATGTCTGCCATGTATCGAGTCTAGTGTAAATATTCAACGTCAAGACGAAGGCGCAATGCTTCTTGTTGGATATGTGCCTTTTTGAAAACTTACGACTTATCGCCTGACGAAATTCGGAGGACATGTGTCATTTGGATTGCAAGGCACTGAGAAAAATGAAGGGGACGGATTTGTTACCTTTTGATGCAAACACATAACTTTAGCCCCGGAATTGTCGTGGATGTGTTCCGTTTTGTTCGGAAATTATAGGGGGAATGTGATTCAGCTCATATTCAGAGATAGAAATTTGAGAAAAAAGCGTTTCCTCCCAGATTTGGATATGTGCCATTTTGAAAGTAAGCTCCTCAAATGATCTGACGAACATTTCCTCAAAATTTCAAGTGATTTGGGGTGATTTTTCTAGAAGTTATGAGCAGTATCTACCTAGATTGCTAATTTGTCACAGTGTGCTAGGGCAACTCATTTGGACAATTCATTTGTTGCTAAATGAAAGGGCTGTGCCTCTCTCCTCAAAGAACTACGACCACACAACCCTCTCCCTAGTCATTAACATCATCATAACATTTCTGCAGTTCAATCGGGCAAAATTTCAAACCAAGATTTTCTGTTGGTTCAAGATTAATGTGACAACCAGTACGTTGGGGTTCTGATGTACGGTTGCCAACTTTTTTTCAGAAAACCCCCTGAGCGGGAAATAAAAATCCCTAAAAAAAACCCTAAATCCATTTAGAAAATCCCTAGAAAAACCCCGAAGGCATTCGTACCTTTTGCATCATCATAGCCTGGATTGATAGCAGTGCGAATTTGGCGGAATATCAAAACAGGAGAATTAATGCACTACATTTCATGCTGAACGTATATTGTTTTATTGAGCAAAAACTGCAGATAAAACCAGGTATCCACTCCATACTACAACCTACTTCTAATCTAAAATACTAGTACCTAATCTAAAATAGTAGTACAACGAGATCATTATTTGAAGAATGAGATCTTGCAAAGGTATAAGGTTTCAAGAGCAAAAAGTACAGATATAACTGGGTGTCAACTCCATACTACAACCTACCTACTTCAAATCTAAAATACTATTACCTACACCTACCTTCTACTAAAAAGTGAAATATATATTTTAAACCAACAGTCCAAAAAATAAAACAAATTCAAAAATCTAAATCACATTCCAGGTCCAATGCGTCCGCTATCGCGCTGTCCATTTCGCTATTGATGTGATCGTACAACTGTTCATTGCACAACGAGATCCTCTCCCCCGTGGGTACAAAATTAACGCATTTCGGAGAAAATATCTCACCATCAGAATGCTCTGTATAACATCAACAGAGAGCCTGTTCCTTAACTTGTTTTTGATATTGTTATAAATGGAAAAACATCTCTCAACGAACGCATTGGAAATTGGTAAGGACATGAGGGAAAATGCAAGTGACGATGTATGTCTGAATCGGGGGTTGTTGGCGCTATCAACTCTCGATGCTGGAGTTGTTGGGATGCACTTTCAGCGACCACTGTCTTTGTATCATCGGCTGATGGCCAACCGAGACGAAAACATTGGTCAGATAAAATCCCTTAATTCCCCCTGACTAGAAAAAAAAACCCTAAACATTTCTCCCCCCTAAAAAAACCCTTTCAAGAAAAAAAACCCTAAATTTAGGGGAAAAACCCCCAACTTGGCAACCGTGTTCTGGGGCTGGAAGTAGGCATCCATTTTGGAACTCATTCTCACTCTCATCATCCTGGTTGTTCAGTTTTATCATATAATAATATTATAAATTGTTTCTTATGTTCCCAGGTGTTACTGTGAGAGGCGTAAGTCATCCAGTATGGCCCGCTCAATCTCCCGCGAGAGCGTGCGAGGCGGCCTCCCGACAGGCCCGCCGCCGGTCCTGCTCACGACGACCCCCAGCTCGAGGATCATCCGGCAGAGCAGCCAGCCGGAGGCCTGTCACTGCTGCCCCCATCACCCGGCCCCGTCCTCGTCCCTCCGCCAGCTGCGAGAGCCAGGAGATGGCATTGCCGGCATCGCCGCCGACTCCCTCCGCATCAACGGCGCCATCCGCCAGTTCAAACAGGTGAGCGGACCCGGTTCACTAATACACCGACACCTCCGTCACAATTACTTGCCTCTCACACCCAACACATTCAACCACTTCACCATAGAGGTGTGACGTTCCACGAAAAATTCGGAACGGTTCCGGAACGACAAGAGCAGTGCCACCTAACCGTCCCGCTGCAATGTAGTAGCCATTTTGCCTGAAACTAATATCAAGAAAAACTAGTGATCATTCCAATATCGTTCCATAGAATGGTTCCATCTGGAACGTCACACCACTATTTTTCCGACCACCTTTTTTTCTCACCGAACTGATGTACAGACTCATCTAGCTTCTGCGATTGCTTAGTATCATGTAATTGCGAGCCTTTCAAGTCCTCGGATGAAGGTATATTGCGTTAAGTTGAAAAACTCGTTATATAAGGAACACATTTACTGTAAAACAAAGGCCTCTGTTCCAACATTCAGGTCTGATTTTGTGATCAATGATATAGCATTTACATGCCAGAATAACCTTTTTACAAATCAAATTTACTTTTTTTTATAGATCAATATAACATTTTTATAAACCAAAATAACATTGATTGCCAAAGACATAGGAGTAGAGGTTAACTGGCATTCGTTTTCCGAAACCTACCCCAGTATTCAATGTATTCAGTTTTTTTTCTTTGCTCTTCAACAATTTTCGTGCATTGCTCAAATAGAGTTTTTTTGATGTGTAAAAACGTTGATTTGACTTGTAAATGCTATATACAAGGGATCCTGGATCTTATGTAAAAACAATAATAGTAATACATTTCCTGGGTTAAGCATTGGAACATGCACAGTTTACAGTTTAGATACTTTCTCAACTCCTTCTAGATGCTTTGAAGATTGAGCTCCAAAGGCCAAATAAGTTCCTTCCCGTGGGTGCTGACAAAGCAACCTTTAGTTTTCCTAATTTCATGATAATCGTTCTTTTTATTTAAGCGAGTACTTCAGCTTGACGCATTATCATCGTAATGCTTCACTCTACCCCCAGTATACTGCTAGCGAAGGCGCATGCTACTGTAGTGTGGCTTACCTGAACGAAAAAGTCTTTTCCCCGCTGTAATCAAAGTTCAGTGGACAGTGGATTTTAATAACGATAAATAGTAACGATGACTCTTTGACGGTGTACGTAATTACACGATTATAACGTTGGTGCGTGAATCTCGAGGAAGTGAGGTACGTCACCTGGGTGAGAGGGTTTGTGGCTCATGGCTTTCTTCGATCTACTCTTTCTCCTCTCAAGGGTGTGAACATAATATAAACCATTCTTAAGGTAATATTTTCGATTATCGGCCGGATTTCGGTAAGACGGACGGTTTGACAAGGAAAATGGTGTTGAAATGGGTGATTTAGCTAAGCATATCATAAATATCCGAAGGAGATGATGAGTTGCATTGTTCTCCGTCATGTTGTAAGTTAGTGGTGAGGAGCAACCAAAGAAGGGATAAAATAATGCGGCAACATCTAGTATCTAAGTAATCTAGTATCTAAAAATGACACAGGGAGCATTATTTCTAGGATGTTTCCTTTAGGATGACTCCTTCAGGATAAGAAGTAAACAGTAATGTAAGGAGTAAACAGCCGAAAGGAGCAGCTGCTAAATTTGAAATGCAGTACGGAAACATTCTGTGTAGAAGGGTGCTTCCTTGAAACCGCCTATCGGGAAACAGAGAGAATGGATGAGTTAGCGACCGCGACCTCCAAGGATGAAATAATTCTATATATAATTATATTCTATTCTATATATAGACTATAATTATTATAGTAGAATTCAAAATCATCCACGTCGCAGGAGTCCGGCGTCGCTCCTACAGAATACTCGTTCTTGCTACACTTAGACTTTTGTAATGTTTTATATGGAAGGCTAGTGCGATAGGCATGCACTTCAGCCTCTAGGCATCTGCGTTCCGTTCGAAATCTTGTAATCTGTAGTGTATGAACTGCTCAGACTGGAACGAACTTGTAACAAACGGGAGCCGAACCAACGGTTATTAATGGTGTTAAATACTATCCGATTTGAAGTTGAACATTGTAGGTTGATTATTTACTCATCTCCACCTACTGCGAACGTTTAAACTACAGCTCTTTGTTAGGAAAGCTCGTTGGTAGGCTTGATTAGTGCTCTTCTGACTTCAGGATCGGATAAGCCAGTGCATCCTTCTGGGAGAGGAAACGACATGTGAAACAACTTTTGAGATACGGCTACACTATTTTTATTCACAAATTATCGATGGCTTGTAAGGTAACGGCACCGGTAGTGGCCACTACTCCAGTAGTGGCCATTTTAAAGTTTATATCTGAGAAATAAGGTTCCCGGTCTCTTCTGACTTCAAACTTGATAAGGTACAGCTCATCATCTTGTAGTCAGGGTTGAACTAGGGGTGCGAAGCATCGTTGGAAATTGTGGAAAAACTTTTATGACCGAGTTTACGAGCTACTGGATACTATTTTTATTTACAAATTATCGATGGCTTATACATATACAGGTCACGTAATTATACTGATTATTTTGTTATTTTGAAAAGGATCATTGTATCCATCTATTCTCTTCAGAATGAAGTTTGAAAGAACAAAAAACACTCGCGCTCGGTGATCGGGTTGAACTCACGAATTTCTTCGGAAGTTTTTTGGGTCGCTAGACACATTGATTTACTGTAGTGTCAAAAATATATCTTACGGATATCTTCCTCGAATCTTACTGCTGTCTCGCTGGTCGATATCTCGTGATGCGATCGGAGGTGTTGTTCTCATAGGTCGACACCCCTACATGGTTTTACGGTTGAATCTTCATCCTGTACTGTGACTTCATGAGTGGCTTCCCTCTCAAGTTCACAGCACAGGTACAACTCGTTTTTCGTCTGACCCCTCAACAACATTGGTTCGAATTTTCCCCCGAAAACGCCAATAAGAGATGATGCGTTCATCATGAACATCCATAGACCTTGAATTTGAGCACAAGTAGATACCGGAGCTGATTATACACAATCGAAACTCGAGATCGTTGAGTGGTTGGGTGGCAGCACACATTGACTTACTGTAGTGTTGGAAATATATCTTGGAGACGTCTTCCTCGGATATTATTTCTGTCTCGATAGTCGATATCTCGTGATGCGATCGATGGAGTTGGTCTCTTAGATCGCCACAACTATGATTTTACGGTTGAATCTTCGTTCTGTATTGTCACTTGATGAGTGGCTCGCCTCCCAATTTCACAGCACAGGTAGAATTCGTCATTGTTCTCCGAGCTGAAATGACTGTCATGAATGGCTGTCTAAGAAGAAACATGTTTTCTTACTTTTCCGTAGCTACTGAATCTTACCGGTTTTAAAAAAGTGAAAAAATTATGCTGGTCCTTTGACAGAGATTGGTAGGGAATGAGGCGGTGAAATTTGAGAACCAAGTTTTACAGGAATATTAAGTTTACTGACCTTCCAAACCCCGTCATCCAATACCCGCATCTTGAAAGCTGGAAAGTCGACAATAAACGGTATTATTTTACCAAAATATGAAGGGAGCGATGTCTAAAACCCAGGACGAAGAAAGTTTGATGTCCTCGTTGTATGCATTTTTCGTTCGGGGTTGTTTGGGAGCCACGAAATAATTTCCGATATATCTTCCGCTCGGCGTACCCCTGTCATCTTGGCTATTGAAAGACCCTCGTTTTCCCCCCATAACGCGTTCAATCTGAACAAATTCATCCTTGTAACGTCCGAGCATAATTCATAATCCGACATAAATCGGCCCACGCGGGCTTTGAAATTTGCTTGGTCGAGACGTTTATCTTTCAAGCTTCAGCAGTGACGTTACTTCAATATCGTTTGACGATATTATCGTCTACCGGAAAATTGTTTGGTTATTTTGGTTCTTATAAGTTTGTTTAATATTATTGTTCCGCTTCATAATTTCCAATGATGACTCTTTACAATTAAGCAAAAACTACATCAGATTATGAGGGTTAACAATTTTGTTTCCAATCGATTAAATTAGTTCATAATTGGAAAAAATGACCTTAAATCCTAAAAATTGTTTCGTAAAATAGAATTTTGGAGCGTTTCTTGTATACCTACTGTTTTGAATATAGAATTTATCTAACGTGAATTTAAGAAAATTTTATGAAGAATAAATTTGAATAACATTAAGAAACAAATTGGGACAAAATATATGTTTAGGTGGTAGGGAACAAGGAAGTACTAAGTGGAATGATGAATGGTATCTGAATTGATGAAGCACCAACAGAAAACGGTTTTAATCAGAGAAATGAAGGCAGAAAGTAATTATATGTGTAGCGAAAATTGAAATGGTTTAATGACATAGAAAGCTAAGGCTTTTCTGTAATGTATATGATGTGCTTTAAAACCAGTTCAGTCCCGTGGAGATATGATGAATGATGCAGGAGTAAACGTGTCCACATCCAGGTGATGATTTGATGTAGATTGTGGTAGTGAAGGATGAACAAGTTTAAGCTGATTTCTCTGATGAGCTCTTCGCTATCTTCAAAAGGCAGGCTATTGGGTATATCCAAGAAACGTTTTGGTGATGAATACCAATCTTCTTGCCCCAAGACTCAACTCAAGACTCGAATGAGAAGATGATGAAAAGATGATTATCAGGATCTTGATTGGGATGACGCAAGTTGGATGTTTTTTGAACGAAATTGAGAATTGGGAATGAATAAAAAGGTAGAAATGATGGATGCCAGCCAACAAAGGGAAGTGTAATTTATGAATGGTTTCATGAAGAGAGTTTCTACGTGGGATGATGATGAAGAACATTGTAACAATCGAATTGTAATATTTTACGTTTTTGATAAAATTTATCAAAATTTAATTACGTATATACAAAATTATATATAAATTTAATTATTATACAAAAGAACAAAGGAGCATCTTTAGATAAACCATGGACTGCAATCTGGACTTGATGGATAAGATTAATGGATCCATGTTAGATAAAGTAAGGGTAGATGAAATTAGTTCCTTGTTGTCCAACCAAGAGACACTTACTGTAGTGGTAATGAATGATATTAACTTAACATACGAAGTGATATGGGTACTGTAAGACTACAACAAAATATGCTGAAATTTGAAATTGGAAATACTTACGTTTGGGCTACGTTTGTGTTTTTGATTTGAGATTTTAAAGATGAAAAACAGGTGAATTATGAACGGGAAAGTGGATGTGCGATGATTTCTGGTTGTGAGTGACAGCAGATACAATCAAGAAAGTTTACCACTGCACGGAGCAAGTCCAATTACTTTATGATAAATAAGTAGCGAATGAGAGTAAAATGGTTTGTGAAAATTAAACGAATTAATATTAAAATGATGGGTTTGAAAAAAGTGACATTATCGTTCAGAAAAAATGATAGTTATAGAAATTTACTCATAGTTGAGTTATTTTCAGTTTAGATGGAGCTCGGTGGTTTTTCTGTTCGTTTGTTACCGCAGTCATAAGAACTTGAGCGATGTCCTCTATCCAAGGACATCACCTGAATCCCATTTTTTCCCCCTGAAACGCAGTCCATTATTCTTTCATTTAGTGCCCTAACGACTTTTTCATCGGGTTCTCACTCTAAACCGGTCAAAACGCCGACCCCGACCGCCTCCGTAATAATGTGAGCGTTGACGGTTGAAATGAAAAAAATTCAAATGACTTCGAGCCCAGTGGACCATACGGGTTTTCCTTCCCCGCTCGATTTCGTAGTTCGCTGTACATATGCAAATCCTCTAGTTGAAATATTCATCTTCATAATACGGTCCCGACCGACTCTTGGATTTATCCCTCATGATTTCCCTGTAGTACTCGGGCCCTTGCATCCAGTGTGAAGGACATTTAACACTGTGGGCTTAGCTTGAAACAATTAAGCGAGATTTATATTACATTAAAATTCTGCAAATTGTTATACAACGATTTATTATATCCACTCTACTACGATCACTGGTCCGTAGAAAAGTAATTAATTAAGTCTTTGGGTTGATAACTACATAAAACTAAACGGAATTTGTCGCCTTCGTAAATAAAAAACGCTACAAATTATTGGAACAACTCTTCTTCGTAAGACACTGATTTATGTAGATTAGAGGTTGTCAGTGATACATTATCTAAAGACGTTATACAGAGGTACCTATCTCTTACTTTGGCCGTAATATCTCTTCCGTTCAATCCCACAAATATTTGGGAGTTACGCTGGACAAAAGGCTAACTTTCGCAGAACACATCTCTGATATATTACAGCGATGTAAAAATAGAACGTCCCGGCTCCAATACCTGTTCGACAGTAAAGAATTATCCATGGACAACAAAATTCTGATTAATAAGGTCTTTATAAGGCCTCTCTGGACTTATGCACTCCCAGTATGGGGCACTTGCTCGTCTTCCCAATTTCGACGCACTGAGCAACAACAAAATCGGCTACTCCAAAAAAGAATTGTCCATGCCCCGGATTTCGTACGGAACGAAACGATATATAAAGATTTCCACATAGAAACACCACACGATTTCCGGCAAGCAGCAATGAGTACTTTTTTGACCCGAAATGCTGAGAACTACAACACTCTTGCTAGTGAAGGTTTTCATCGACCCCTACGTTCCAGACTCCAACGGCCTCGTCATATTTCAGACATAATTGAGATGTGAAATGCTTATATTTTCTTCTTAGAGACAGTTGCTTTCTTTCTTTTTCATGATACGTGCTTTTTCCATGAAAAAGGCACATACTGCTCACAAGTAATAGTACTTTAACGATTTGTCAATGAGGTATATTTGTTTTGTAAATAGGCTCAAAAAATAAATTTAAAAAAGTGATACATTATCTAAACGTGACTCTTCGAGCCTCTATATCTTGTCTAGTTCGCTCTAGATGCCAGGAAAAGAGCCGCATTTATATTTCAGCACATAAGATCGATTACGAACGAAATCAGCTGCTGTTCGCCCATCACCATACCTTTTGATTGACTTTTGACTTCTAAATCTTCTTCACGAAGCCCTCGATAGATGATGTATCATTCTACATCCGTTTAGCCGTTACAAAGCCCTCGGTTTACTTATCTACCATCCGACTTTCCAAGTACTAGCTTTATTAGGTCAGAAAATAGCCCTTGAGGTCCCTCAGTTGAGATGTGAAGATTTGACCTAACTTTCATCAACTTTCGCTCAGTTATTTCGGAGAAAAGCATGGACGGCAGGCGGACGGATTTTTAAAAATTCCATTGTCGAACTCTACACATCTTGAAACGTAAAACTGCAAATATTTGGGGAGGTTTAAGATTGTTCTCTCTTGGTCTATTGTACAGGTTAGTTATTGAAAATAATTTACCAAAATATTAATAGTTACCACCAAAAACTATGGTCTATAAATAAACGGGGTTCTATTTTCCGAGTGAAGGGTTGAATTCAAGAAAAAATCAGAGGTCCGAACGCCTGATTTACTGGGACAAGACCTCTAACGCCTGCCAAATGCTTTCTGTATCGCAGCAATAAGTCTTTGACATTCCATTCCGTTACTTTTACCTGCTCCCATGGAAATATTAAGTCAGGCATCACAAAACACTGTCACGTAGTATTTGGGTTTTGTATTGTATCAGCCGTCTTAATTGAACGAGAAATTTGAATGATAGCTTCTACCGAGCTTCTAAAATCTGAGGTGGGTGCTCCTGCCATCATCTTAATGAATTATGTGGATTGCATTTTACGAGGAAGTCATTTTATATTATTGATTAAGGTATGAACTTGTAATATCAAAATGATCATTTAACTTTGTTTGCTACAACTTTCTTGAGAAAATGAACAATCAAACGGTTCCCGTCCAGCCAAAAATGAAACTCATTGAGAAACTTTTTCTTTATTTAGTAATAAGCAGGCGAAAAAATCTTTAAGATCGTGAGGGGGAGGAGCACTCCGGGTTATGTAAGATTCAAGCAAACTAAAATCTCACCTTCCTTTTCCAACGTTGGAACTTGGCCTGGAGCCGCTTAACACATTTTTCTGGACATGTCCTTGAGGGACTATTTCATGTCTTCTGGTCTCTGGGATTCTCGGATGTCCTTTTTCTTTTACACGGCTTCGACATGGATGGGTACAGCTTTCTGATGTTTGTGATGGATGTGGTTATTTGGCCCTTCCCGATTCTTAAATCCGTCTCCTTGGGAGATGAGTTGGAAGTTTTCAAGCGCGGCGGGCATTACCGCATTCAGCTCAATGGAAGGGGCAACTACACCATTCCATCACCTCACATGTTGCTCTCTATCAAGTATTTTGGTATAATCATCTCTGGAGTCACGTCCTGAGAGGACACTGCGAGATCATCCTGCAGCCGTGTTCTTCCTGTTTCTCACTGGTTACAGACCAGTCCCTGAGAGGAACTGTAGCAGGAGAAAGTTCACCTCTCCATATTTTCTCTTTAACCTTAGCACAGCACCACAAAAGAAAAATGTTTAAAGCCACCGACCAGACCATGTGTATATAATGTTCACGGGGTATTGAATCCGAATCCGGGGTCGGTTTGACCCTACGATATCAGTTTCAAGGTCATTTTAAGGTCATACAATCAATGTTGATACATATACGTGTTATCTTGGGGTATACATGCAACGCGGCTACCTTAATTTTTGCAGATTTGTCTTCAGAATAACCTTCACCCTGAGGTAGTAGGGTCAACCGACCCCGGATTCGGATTCAGCGACTCCAAAAACATGAAATTAAACAGTTAGAACATGAGGACCGTTATTTTTTGTAGATTTGACCTTGGATTGACCTCGATCCTGAGGTGGCAGGGTCAAACCGACCCTGGATTAGCATTCAGCGACCCCAAAAACATTATGTACACATGGTCTGGTCGGTGGCTTTTAACTTTTTTTTGTGGAGCTGTGTAATTTGACATGTGGTATCAAACGTATAATCCATCTTCGTCTTTGCTCTTCAGTCCACATTCCTTGCCAGTTTACCATAGTGCGCTCTATCTTTATATTCTTTGATAATACGAGTCTTTGTCCTACTTTGAACACATTTCTAATGCTAACATTGCTAGCTAATCTCAAATTCGTTTTCTTATTACATAATTTTTGTCTTTATCTTGGAGCTTACCGAGTAGGGCGTTCATCAGCCCTTGCTTGGTTTTTTCTTTTCAATTTAACCATATATTTAAAAAAACAATTGCCCAGAGATTTTCTGCACAATTTCTGAAAAAGTCCCAAACGTCACTTTTATTGCCAAAAACTTCGAAACCGAGCGCTTACCGAATTGAAATTGAATTTGGACATTCGTCGTGTTGATTTGGCCGTTGATGCCCAGAAGGGCCTAAATGTTAGTCCTGCAAAGGGTCTGTAAGTTTGGGGGTGATCTACTCACGGTCAACCGTTGACCTCACGGACATTTTGCAAATTATGTCCTGAAAATATTCTGCATTTTGCAGCACGATGATTGGTCCTCCGAAAGTTTTGTGTGGCCAACTTTTCATCAGCGGAGCTTTCAGGTGGGATGTTCATTAACGTGTTGAATGGTGCAAACTGGCTGGCTTCAGCTAGGTTCTGTGAGGTGGCACGGTCGTACAGATCCGAACTTTTATCTGAGTTTAACTGGGTTTAATTAAGAATTACAGGATACTGTTGTAACCATACTATTCCTTCTTCTTCTGAAATAAACTCACTATGATTAAGAAAAAAAGTCAGTTCGTGGATTGGTGGCAGATCTCTGGCAGACGGGGTCAGCCCACAGCCATATCATGTACATTAGGTACATATTTGTTTTGTAATTAATTTTTCTAATATACATGTTTTTTATTCATTCATTCATTGTGAAAAGATAGACTAATATTCCTTCAGTAAATCTACAGCTCATTATGACAGGTGCTTAGACAAACATTCTGAATCCAATGAGTCTCCAGGTTGGACGTACCGATTCGGGCGTTTCGTTTCCATTGTTTTGTGGTTTTCTCACTGTGCAATCGAAAATAGGGGGCAATATCAATTTACTAAAAGTCATACAGTGGTCGTAATAACAAATTGACAGGTTGGTGACAGTTGTCATCCTCTGTCCATGTAAATCCTTCTGTAAAAAGTATAACGTTATAGGGTGCCCAGGGGCTTGGGAGGTCACGTATATATACGTATAAACAAATACAGATATAAGTGAGTGTGGGGGTACATACTTTTTCCACCCAGCTGTAAATGTTAGAAACATTGCAAAAGCTTTATTTTCTTTGGAATTCCTTTTAGAGTAACAAGCGAAATGTAGACGGTGTATTCTACGAAAAGGAGAAAAGAGACAGCTTAAACACAAAACGCGATGAGGTTCTCTAAAAGGAAATTTGTTGAAACGTTTTCACGCTCTTTCCCCACGAGGTTTTCTAAAAAGGGCATTTGATTCACGCAATTATATGATATCATCCGAGGGAAATGTGCGAGTCGAGTGACAACGGTCCTGAGAAAAGACCTCGCAAATTGAAATTGGTAAAGAAAAAGTCGAGAGAGACGGGAGCGCGCACAATCCCGACAACTTGGAACATTATCCGTCCTCCCAGGGCTTTCGGCGCTTTGTATTTTCTTTTGTATAATGGAAAGTGATCCTCCGAGGCCTCGGGGTAATTTGTTGTTAGACGGATGTTGAGCTCATTTTATTGTTAAGAAAGGAGGCACGAATGTGAACATTGCTAACGGCTATTACCTGACGGGTTCTTCAGCGGATTCCCTCGGGTTTTAGAGATATGCTGCGAGTGTTAACGCGCACTGGGAAATGGGATTTGGGAAGAAGGAGTGGAGGGGAGATTACAATTGTGGAATTCAAATGAAATTTATTCCTTGGAAAATAACGAAGGCGTAAACAAGAAAAGTTAGCGAAGAACAATACTGAAATGGGCATTATAAATGGAACAATACCCCACACCAAGGAACACAGTTTCGAGCAGTCTTGCTAAAACAGAATTCCATGCCTACTTGTTCTTAGTGATATAAGCCCACCAAGATGAAAATGTTTGTATTTTGCATTGATATAATTGATTGTACTTTTTATGTGAAGGGTGCTAATATAAACAATAAAGGTAAAGTATGAAAAATATGAAGAGATGTGGAAGATGAAGAGATTTTTACGCGAGATATCGGTGCACGGATTACTAATTGGGTGGGGAAGCAAAATTAACAATGGATTAAACAAAAAACTGTATCTAGATTTGTCAGGGCGCTTATGGAAAAACATTATTTCTGACTCAATTCCATATCCCGGTCCATCCTATGCTATGCATCGGAGGTTTGGGGATACTCACAGTTCGAGGAGGTAGAGAAGGTATTGAAATTCTTTATAAAGAAACTTTTATTTCTTCCACAGTTTACCCTTGATTACATGGTTATGTTGGAAACCAATTTCGCACCCATCTTCTGCCATACGCTGCGTCTTCATTTCGGCTACATTTGCAAGGTGCAAAAGATGCATTTGAATAGGCTTCCAAAAAGAGTATTACAGGAGGTTGTCTCGGCCAGAGTTTTTTGGTATGCGGATGGGTACAACCTTTTCTATAAATACGTTGGTGAGAGTCTGTGGGTTGATTTGGAAGCGAGAGATTTGAGTGATACCCTGAGCTGTATGGTAATGAGGGTGGCTGAGCATGGGCGTAATGTTAATTTGAATCGGGTAAATAATACTGAGCGATTTGACCTATATCGAAATCTCCAAAGATCAGTAGTCTGTGCAGAGATAATCTCAGCAATTGAAAACGGATTTGTTGTGGGACGTAGTTTTGTTCCAGCATCAATGATACGATAGATAGTTTTTTTGAGGTGTGATGATTGAGTGCGAAATCGAATAAAAGGTAGCCCCGAACTAATATACCGAATCTAATCAAACTCTGCCTCACAGATTTGTAAGGAATTGGAAGAGATGACAAATCCTTTTCTCACACTAAAGAGGACCGATTGGCCTAAATGGATGACACTGTGCGTGAAATAGCAATTCAGGGTCGGTCGATCAAATGCCCAATCAAATCTTCCAATGTCTGATTCGGGAATCAACATAATCGATGATCAGCAACTCTTAACAATTCCTCTTTTTAACAATTTTTAACGTAATTATACACTTTTTAAACAGCAATCGAGGAATCCCAGGGATAAAAGAAACAGTTCGGGGTATGAATTGGGAAAATGATTAAATCCGCAAAATAGGTAGGTTACAAAAATAAAGTGATACTACTTTTTTTAAGAAAAGATCAAAAAACATTTTTAGTATTCAGAGTAGTAAAGTTTAAATAAATCAGACTAGTGACATTGAATGATGTCGAATGGTAGTTTACCTAGACTCATGGCAAGAGAAAACATGAATACTATTCATAAAGTTAGGAATATTGAGTTATGTTACGCTGGTTCTTAACCTTCGATATCTTCCTATTAAGACCGGAAGGTGGCTAACGTTTTTTCGCCTTCAAACTGGAATTCCTCCGTGAGATCGAAGCGGAATCGCAATGTTGACCATACCATTAGAAAGCTGATCAAATTTAAAAGTTTTTCTGAGGTTTGACAAGTTACACCACGTTTTTTGGAAGTGCAGTAAAAATAAAAGTAATTCAGAAACTAGCAATTTTTTTTAATTTTCAATGTTTGAACTGCAATTGCGGTCCTTAGAAGTTCGTTTATGATTATGAATGTGCATTAGATGTAGAGGAAATTTTATGCTGAATCTGAAAATGTGGTCAAAAGTAGAAAACAATTGTTTGAGAGTGGAAAAACGAGGGTTTTTATGTCAAAAAACGTGGTTTTCTGAAAAAAAAAAAAAAAAAAAAAAAAAAAAATTATATCTAGAGAACGGGTTGAGATAGAAAAGTGGGGTTGGCGGGGTTTTACTACATTTTTGATGCAGATTAACAGAAAAAAATTTTCGTCACTTATCCGCTTCCACCCTGTATATTGCGAATTGTATACGGAGGCTCATCATTCGTACGGCTAGTCACCGCAAACCGGCGGTGCTAAACGGTATTTGGCGGCGAACGAACTTCGCGAAGCGGGCGAGTTCTCGTGGGGTGAAGTTGAAGCCTGATGATGAAGGCGGCCACGTGGTATCACGGGATGTTTAGTTCGGCTCGATACCCATAGAATGCTCTGGCGTGCGTAACGCTAGAAAAGTGGTCTCTCGTCGCCACCCACCACAACACCTTCACTTAGTTCCCAGCTGAAGTTGCAGAGTGCAGTGGGGCCGCTCCAGTAACCATTAGCAACCCCATGTTTTCCCGATATCTCTTTACTTATCCGCCATCGGAGCGAAATTTTAAATTTCATATTTGAAGCTTTAACAATTTATTTTCCCGTTGCCTACTACGATATTGTTATCGACATAGTAGGTATATATATGTTATGTACGGTCACTGCAAAGTTGACATCGATCATGTTCAGTGTTCTTCAAAGTCTCAAATTGCAAAAACAATCCGATATTTTTCAATATTTCCAAAGTTGTTTTGACGATTGTTCCACCCCTTTGTGTACTTAATTTTTTTTCTTTCTCTCCTAGCTAAATCTGTTGGGAGGGGTAGGAGGAGGTGTATTCAGATTAGCCTCGTCTTCTGACCTTGTAGATTTTTAGTTGTTAAACAAACATTTTCTACCGCAAATGAGGAATTTTGTTATGGTGTATTAGATTTCACTCGCCTCCACAATTAGTGGAACCCCACAACAATATGTTCGTTACCATCAAGAGAGTTTTGTCGTGACGAACATATTGAACAAAAAGTCACGTTCTTGCTTTCCTAGAGTTGTAGAGAAATATAATTTCATTCCAAGTTGAACTTAAAACAATCTTTTCAATAATTTCACCACTGTGCTAACTCTAAATTCAATAGGTTATGGGCCCATCACACTTCCACTGCGCTAACTCGAAATTAAATATGGTGTTTGTTCAATAAATAGTTAGTTCATCCCCAACCATGACGGCGCACAGTGGTTGAAACGTGGAAAACACCTCAATTTTCAAAATGCAAGATTTTAATGATTCGAAGCACGTTTCTGTAAGCCAACATCCTGTAGAATCAAGATGCAATAATGGTTTTTCGCTGAAAAATTGCCCGAACCATGTGAGGTGATGGAATGGTATAGTCGCCCCTTCCGAACAGGTGGATGCATTATGCCAACAGGCCAACTAACCATATCCATCACAACCTATTTTTACCCGTTCAAAGTTGATATTTTTGAAGATTCAGCGGATTTAGAGTAATATGAATTTAGGTCAGAAACTGCGCACAGTTTCGTTTGAAAATTCAGTCGACTGACTGTTTGCTATCAATACATCCTACATTGCATCGCACATACCCTCCGGGTCACAAAAAATACAAAATATGATGCATTTACAATGAGAAAAACAGCAGTAAGTATAACGTTAATTTCATATGTTTTTTGGCTTAAAAAAAAAAAAAAAAATACTCCAACAGTCTCTAACCCAGTTTTGCGATTTTTCGGTAGTACCAGATACACACATATACAGCAGACACATTGCACTTTGTTCCCTAAAAATTTCATTTGCGTCTGTCCGCGTCTGCGGTCACCGCGACGTTTTTTGCCTATAAAGTACCAGATATCTCAAACCTATCGGTGCAGGTCCTACGCCCGAAGGCGCAATAATCACGAGACAATCGGAGGGACCGATAAAAGGAGCAAGGTATAGATAAATGTTATTATTCACGCAGATGCACCATGTATGACCTCATTCAGTCAGTTTCGCAATTGCAAACCTTCCTGATTGTTCGGGAGGGAACAATGACGTCTGAATAAGGTTTAAATATAAACTTTTCCTCACGTGAGTTGGGAAATAAACAAAAATTGAAGTTACTCGTAAAATTGTATTTTTCCCCTTCAAATAAATGGAGTGTGGTTACAAGTGGAATTTGCTGCACGAACACTTCGCGAATTCGTCAGGATGATGTTTTGTTCCGTTAACACAGCAAAAATTGCTTATTCATGCAGTTTTTCCCACAATTGTACAGCTTGGAAGTCTGGAATCCGTCGGAATACCTAAAATAATAATCATTAAAAAGAAATAAATAAAAAAAAACCGGCACGCCGATAATTGAGTTAAGAACAACAGGAATGTGGTTTTTGATATTTGAGACACGTTTTTGAAAATTACGCACACTGGATGGTGGCGGATCAGGCTGAACTTAGATCCAAGCGACTCAGCACCCGAAAAACCATGTTTCACGACACCCCACATGCCCAACTTTCCAAAAGATGACTTTTAGGGCATTTCTTAACCATTAAACTGAAGATTTGGACCACGAATTCCCGGCGTATTGGGCTGGCCAACGAACCTCACCTGTTGATTGCTGACACCGATTTTTTAGCGCAACAACGAAATTTTTAAAGTGATGAATAGAGCGTGTCGGTTTTTTCTCCGTTTTTAGGCCATTTCCAACCAGTGTGAGGCGTTTTCCGCATGGAACATCCCGGGCAAGAAATATCTCCTTGATTCCCGCGTTGCCTGTCGTAAAACATTGTCGTATCAAATTGAGATCGTTTGAACTTGAAATGTACTGGAGGACTTTAGCTTTGGAGAAATTATTTGCAAATTGGACGTAGACAGATCTACTTCTGGACGATGATGGGCAAACGTCTACCTCTAACAATTTCATAAACCTCCATGCAAATTAACTGAAACCTAAAAAATGTATCACCTTTCTTCTGAACACGTTACCATTTTCTTGAATTCTAGAACATAATGAAAAGTAAGATTAGTTCTGTTTTGTTCTTCTTAATCACTTTTTCCAAAAAAGTTATATTTACTTCTACACTTTGTGATGGATATGGTTAGTCGGCCCCTTCCCGATTTGAGATTCCGACGCCTTCGGAGATGAACGGGGACGATTCTTCTTTTAATTAATTTTTTTTTTCAATGAGTAAGACAATTTGGCTTCTTTTTGAAATTTTCTGCGTCACAGCACTTACTTCAGACTACAAGTCCATGAGTTGTTCTTCGAATTGCGTAGTGGTTAGTGATTCGTTAGTGATTACATCTAGCCTTTAAATTTCCTGCTGAATCTCAAGTGAATTCTCGTAGTGGAGGTTGTGCTCTCCAAGTGCGGCTGACAAAGCAATTTTGTCATTGGTAAGCAACAGCAACAACAACGCCACCGATTGCTGAACAAAATTTAAGAAAAATTATTATTTCTTAAAATCTACTCGGTAAAAATGATGAAAATGTATATTGTACAAAGCTAGTTAAAGCCGTGCAACCCGTAGAAAGCAAAAATTAGAACGTAAGTCGTAATTTAACCGTGAAAAAGCATAATTATTCGGGAGCTGACGAAAACACACGCCTTCGACTTTGGTACCTCACTGAAAGTCCTCTTTTTGTTCGACTTTTTGATTCTGCGCATTTCGAAATGTAAACCAATGTAATTTTTTTTTTGGTCGATTCAAAAGTAATGTTATTTTTTCGCCAGACCCAAATTTCTATTATGTACATTTATAAATGAATAAATTATTGTCATTTTATTTACTTACTCAGGACCCAGTCCTTCTCAGAATACGGCTCAATAAACTATGCCGGGAGAGCGTTTATTAGGTTTATAGGTAGTTGCACAAGTGTAACATGTTTGATCAGTAAGCTTATTTCTCCTTCTTCACATTATCACCCTTTCTTCAGATATCTTTACGAATTTTCCTGTAAAAGGTTGAGCCACCTTGTCGATGAACCTAGCGAATTCGGGAATTGAGTCCACATCCACGATTCCGTGTGGTGAAAACACCGATGGCCATCTTCCCCCCTCAATAAATTTGCAGAGCTGCGGTTGGTATTATTCGGTCGGACAGTGGATCTAAAGATTGTACGTTATGTTCTAAGAGCATCATACATCTTACGATACGGCTCGCGAGTATTACACCTGGATATACCGTCATATCGCACGAACCTACGCCCATTCCTATTTCTCTCGTTCCTCGCGAAGATGTCAAATGGGATTTCAAATGTAACAAATGACTCTTCCGCCCTTCTGCGGAGAGAATTTTCTTCTGAGGGCCCTTTTAGGAAAAACTCTGGGAAAAGGAAACGGGAAAAGCCCCCCGTCAAATGGAAGGACGACAGGCCGCAATCGGCAGCGAGTAATTTATCACTAATAGGCCTCGCCGCTAGTCCTTCCGCGAAGCAAGCGAGCAGATCCGCCGTTATCAATCATTTGAATTATTTTTCTTCTTGAGGTTTCAGATGAAAAATATCTGTCGCGATAGCGTGGGCCGAATTCTCTATCTGGAACCAAATAAGCACATCCACCTCCATGTTGTTTTTTGGAAGAAAAAATAAGAAAGAAAAAGACCTGGAGTGGGCTACAAAATTAACAGGCTTTACTCGCGTTGGGACTGTTCCCAAACCATGTATAGCTTACGAAGCGTATGCAGAATGTATGATATACGGTAATTCTACAGAATATGGGGGGGGGGGGGCTCGCAATAAATAAGGCAAGGTTATGATAATTATTAAAGGGTTCATTTAGATTATGGGGAGATGCGAGTGGTTGGGGGGCGTCAGGACAGCTATTAATAAAAGGAGCTGTGGCCGTAACCACGTTCTGCTACCATGTGAAGTGATAGAATGGTATAGTTGCCCCTTACATTGTACTAGAAGGCGTCTGATTCATCTCCCAAGGCGACGGATTCAAGAATCGGGAATGGCCGGCTAACAATGTCCATCACAAAAATCTGTTGCTAATCTATATAATTACAGGCCGTTTTGTTGAATTTACACACCACCGGTAATCCTCTACAATTACCGGAGGTTTAATTAAGTCACCGGGTCGTGTCAGTCGATGTCAGTCCATGGGTGTGAACTAGTTTTCGATCTAAATAAGTTTACGAGAAAAGGAGATGTAGAGTCAAATTTGTATTTATTCATTGAATTATTTATTTAAATGATTGGCAAAAGCCTATATACACAGAAAATACAAAACGAGTAAATAAATTATAACATGGAATTACTATAGGGTCGGAAACAAATAAACAAAAGTGGGACAGTAGACCTCTATGGTTTTACAGCCAGTTCATTTAAATGATTAATTTTACATATTTAAGTACCGAAGATGAAAAATTGCCTATGCAACCTAAAAATATGGGATTCTAGCTCAGAGGAGGGGAGCTAGTAAACAGAGATGAAAGCTACGGCTGGGGGGGGGGGACTAACAAGGGTTTACGTGAGCGCATTCTGTGTTCATAAACGGTACTTACTAAGCCTAACCAACTCCCTGGAAAAATCTGTAGATTCAACCAGAGCACCAGAGAGGCTAGTGCTTACCAAGGTGGCAGGTACACGAATTACCCCCTCGGGCAGACGGAAAAGTGGTGATGCCGGGATAACAAGGGGCGGAAGGAGCCCACCCGAAGGTTAGTTGAAGGAGTGTTGAGCGATGGGGCAGTGGGAGGGGCGTAACTTTCGGTTCGGTCGCTAAGAACTGGATTGTACTCCTGTTAATCATTTAAATGATAAAAAAGTAAGACAATGCCTCACTAGGGTACGACACTATGGCCGGTTTAGAAGGTAGTTTTAGGCTGCGAAAGGCACCTGGAACAAGAGTCTTTGGAGGGAGGCACATTTATGTTGACTTTAGAGAAAAGCTATGGGGATTTGGGAACTCCGATCAAAAGCATTTGAAATAACGTAATTTCCCGTGAAAACAGCGAACTCGGCCGGCAGTTGCCTAAAATCAACCACCTTCATTGGTATTTTCAGTTCGATTGCAAGGTAGCGTATGAACTTCCGTTGAACCCTCTTCAATGGGTATCTGTATGCAGCGTAGAATGGGGACCAAACTATACTTGTATACTCCAAAGTCGGGCGAACCAAGGACTTGTACAACAGCTCAATTGCTTCAATTGACGAGAAGTCTTGATCGCACCTTTTTATTGGCACAAGTGGGATTCGTTTCTAGTGGGCAGTGGTCAAGCAAACTGGTCAGTACATCGTAATATGCCGCAGTGTGAACGAGTTCACGTTTTCCCCGAAATTTGACGTAAATGTTCTCCAATTCAAGAGTGCCTAACGCGTGTGAGGTGATGGGATGATATAGTTGCCCCTTCCATTGAGGTGGATGCGGATATTAATGCTCCGCCACTCTCAGAGAATGCCCCAGACGCTTGAAAACGTCTGATTCATCCCCCAAGGCGTCGGATTCTAAAATCGGGGAGGGCCAACTAACCATATCCATCAGCCGCGTTAACAAGGTGTACCTAACGAATGGAAAATTTGCGGAGTTAGTGAACAGTGTCAAATGTGCTAAAGCAAAGGAATCTGGTAAAACGAATATGGATTTTCATTTATTCGGAGGGTAGAAAAAAAGCGATGATTGTTTTCTATAACTGTTTCTTAGATTCAGCAATCCTATACAATTTTCAGTTGATGTGTGAAACTTTGGAAAACTTCAGAAAACTTCACACATTCGCTAGATTTCGAAAAAACTTATTGGGATTCTCCCGATCGCATACATTCTCCGTCAAATATACATATTTATTTCATTGTACAGTGTTAGTGATGCTTTCTACACACTCTATTAGAGGAGACTTCCAGGAGGAAACCACTATTTTCCTTCTCTTATTTTCCAGATAGAGCAAGAAGAAATGCCATGCCAATTGGTGATTTCGAATGGTTTTGTAGCATCTCAAATCAATGGTAGGAAAAATGATCCTACTGGAATCTGGGGAGAAAATTGATGTAGAAAGAAAATAGTGGAAATAATTACTACAGAATACTATTCACACAATCGTTTATTATTTTTTTGTTACATAGTCTTTTTACACAGAGGACTGGTCTACAAAGATTATTAAATGGAGTAAAGTTAGTTGATCAACGAGAATGAAACTGGTTCGGGAAGTACTAATTTTCGTTGAAAATCTTCTTAAATTCTTATGGAAAGTTCTAAAATTGGAAAATGCTGTCACATTTGGATTGTCCCACATTCCTCTGGATCAATCCGCCCATTTACTGACGAACCCTTGCTACTGAGGGACGTCCTAAAAACGAAAATCGGAATAACGTTCCTCTTCCGTTGTACCTTTCATGTAGTAGAACTTGAAGGCCGTATGCATATGTGTACGTAGCCTCACCAACAAACCCTGTTAACATTAAACCCTCGGTCTCCTTGTCATTCACTCGTCCCGCTCCTCATCGAGCTACACGACACTACCGTCTCTGGACCGTAGACGAGGCGACCGACCACAACCAGCCAGCGGGTTCTCCCCGAACAATATAAAAGGAGAACGCTCAGCTTATCAGTCCCGCGGGAGGAAACACGTTATTGCTTTCAGCATAAAGCTTCAGGCGGTGGGGTCGATATCAGTTTCTCGGAGTCTCTAATTTCCATTAGAAGTGTGGGACTACGCGGGCAAGGGGTCGTGTGAGGGAAGCCATCCCTCCTCCACCGTTCTCAGCCTCGACCGTTTTCTCTCCTATCCTTCCCTTCCCTTCACGACCGTTTTCTCCTTCCTCCAGTTTTCTCTTCAACCCCTTCCCCCACCTTCCTCTTTACTTCCTTCTCTCTCTCTCTCTCTCTCGCCTTCAGTTTGAACAACCGACTAAACCACTTACCCTGGGAATCAACGAGTGGCCCCTTCCTCCCATCATTAAGAACTCGAACAAACATTTCAATCTGGCGTTAAGTTACCTTAATACAGAAGTTAAATATGTTCCACTTCTCTTCTCAACTTCTTCAGTGCGAGCGACACAATTATTCCATCCAGAAACGACATTCAATGAATTCATGGTTCTATTGAAAAAACTAAATTCAACATTTATTTGAAAAAAAAAAAAAAAAAAGAATAAATAAACCCTGCAAGTTACTTCAAAAAGTTCGATCGTTTTCGAACCCCCAACCCAACACCAATTTTTTTGACAGCCAAGACGTCAAAATGAAAGAAAATACATATATTTCAAAACTTGAAACTCAATCCTTCCTAACATTTTCACCCTTAACAATGAGATTTTCGAAGTAAGATGAGCTCGCTGATCAAGGAACCATCTCAATTGATTTGGCGTGCAAACGTGCTTGGAAAAGACACTCCATCTCCTTCGTCAACAAAAACCACGAAAAAATCCGTTTTTGATCAGTTGCTGTCCAGTAGCATTTGTGCATGTGAAGCATGAATGCTTGGAGGTGAACCCAGCTAAATGTGGGTCGGTCTCCTAGGTCCTGTCAGGTCGCCAGAATAAGGTGAAGGTGGTGGATAAGGAGTGTTTTGTCCAAGGATAGACTTCCATTCTTGCCCGATCCGTGATGGACGTGTGGCGGTACCTTGGTGTCGACTTCATGGGTGTTGCCGCAAGCCGTGTGGACCTTGGTGGAGCACTAGCTCGTGTAACCAAGGCTCCACTGAAGCCACAGCAGAAGTATCGCCACCTTCGCAAGTATTTACTGCCAAAGCTAACCAATGGGCTAGTCTTTGGCAGGCTTACTGCAGAGAGGCTGCTCCAGTTAGACCGCGAAGTTCGCTCTGCTGTGCGCGTTTGGCTAGGCTTTCCACCTGGTGTCCCAAGTGCCTACATCCATGGTCAAGACGCAAGGCCAAGGCATTGTCTCTCTCTCTCAGCCAACATCCCATCTCTACGCCGCCAGCGCCTGCTGAAAGGCGTGATGCCTAACAACATCAAGGTTATGGCAGTAACCGTGTCAGGGCACGGAAGTGTGGTGCGGGAAAAGTGCCACGGAGTTACTTGAGCTGAGCATCTCATCAGGAGTACTTCGTGGTATCACCACCCGCGTCATCCGGGGCTCTTACTTGAACTGGTGGTCATTTTATAGGGGCACTTCCTTTCATCCCACTCTCCCTCCTCCATCATCCTCAACTTCCCATATCCCATGGGCCGGCGTCGGGTAAAACAGGGCGTCCTCCCCACTTTTACTTCATTTAGTTTTTTCGTTTCTATTTAATGGCCTTTGAGGGGAGATTATTAATTTAAAAAAAAGTTAGGACAAACTAGACCTCGAATGGAGTTCACCTATGTGCAAAATATTGTTTACATATAAGGCTCTTCATGGTCTTTAAGGCAGATTCCTTATTGCCAATTCTGAATCCAAAACCTTGAAACGTTCAGTGACAAAGTCGTAGGAAAGGTTAAAAAAAATGTGTTGCCATATGATTACAAAGGCTTAATATTGAAAATAATAAACCGAAAAGTATCCAAATTGGATACTTTTGCAATATTTCTAATATTAGAAGGCGTCGAATGTGGCTCAGTTTCAGACCAAACTAAGACCGAATCCTTGAAAAAAAGATAGGTGTATGTCTACGTGTGCCCCAGACTGCATTTCTTAACCGATTTTCAATATTCTGTTTTGGTTCGATTTCAAATTTAATGTAGTTTTGCAACGAACTTCGACAATTTTGCTTGTGGCGTCACGCCACAATTGAACTAATTTTGAGCTAACGGACATTAAGATCATATAATCGATTTGAAATCAATATGAGATGATTAAATCGGTTTTCTCAAAAATGAAATCGTAGCTGGATCGGACGATTGGAAAGTGATGATGCTTTACGAATTTAAGGAGGCAATTAAAGGAAGTGTATTTGGAGGGGGCTACCTTCCAATTCAATCTTCTAGAGATTTAAAATACAAAGAAGTTGAGAATGGGCAATCAATCAGCGCTCAACTCGCTCAATACAGGCCATCAGCCTCTCAATGCCGGGTTTTATAGCAAACTATCAGCCCCATTCACTTAAACCTTGGAAGTGCCTTATAATAATTTAAAAATTATGGAAATACGTAACTCCAATTACATTGTTTACAGAAAAAATTACGTTCAAGTTGACGGTTTCTTTTTATCTATCTTAGTGGTTTTCGTGAGGCCTTATGATCGCCTGAGGAGTGAAAGGAATGTAGTGGTAGGGAATTTTTGAGGGTGCTGAATCATAAATTGAAAACTGTTTTCTTATTTGGGTCGAATAATCCCTTTTTGGCCAAATTCCTTGACCATTGTTTACACTGAATTTCGCATTGATTCTTCAACGACTTTAAACTCCATCAAATACATTCATCTTAGTGGAAGTTCATTGCAGATTCCGAATAAAAACCCAATTTTATTCTAAAACCTTTTTCAATCATCAAACACTTCAAAAAATGTAACTAACCGGTTCCAAGGACGATGGAACAAGCACATGATGGTAGATTATTGTTAGAGCATACATAAAGAATATGACAACATGGAATAAATAAAGAAAATCAACCAGAATTTGTTTTCGTTCTCAATTATCTGAATTCTACTTGTATTCTCATACATTAAAGATATATTTTGGTTGGTGCCAATTTGATCTTCTCCAAAATATTTACTCCCATTCAACTTCGATCCTATCGCCTTGAGGACGAGGCCAGATGAAAATTTTAAGTTTACCTTTCTCTGGGAATAGTCGCTGGAGCAAATTTTAAGTAGTGGATAATAAATTCCCGGTTTTTATTAGCCAAACTTAAAACAATGTTAGCTCACTTACTTCCATTTTTGGGAGTCGTGGTTGGTTGAATTCTGTTCAAAAAGTTTGAACTTCCAAAACGTCACCCTTGATTTGTATTCCGGGACCTTTTGGAGCAATTAGAGAATATTATATACGGAAACACTGTGAAAAATGTGGTTTTTGTTAGTTTCAGTCCAGTTGTTTGAGGTTTTTGATGATGTATGAAAGTTTTACATTAAATTTGCTTGTATATTCGGGATCTGCAAGGAATTTCCCATAAGATGAGTGTATTTTGAAGAATTTTGAGTAATGTAACTAAAGAGGTTGAACAAAACAGAAAAACTGTCCAAAAACTGCCGTATTTGAACCAACAAAAAAGGTTGAAATTCAGTTGGTAGCATTTAGTGTTGTATGGTTATTGACGCTTCAGAATAACTGCTCCGTTATTTCAATGAATAAGATAGTAAGCATCAAAAATAAAACTAAGTGATATATAAATAGCATCTATTTCGAAAAAGGTCCCCCGTGCTAGACTTTACCGTCTAGTGCTGTCGTTTTAAATAATATTCAAATCCTAGTCTCAAATCTCACCATGTTATTGAGTTAGCCGTTAAAAAAAAGGTTCGCTCTTTGCAAGTCAACTATTTAATTAAAAAAAGACATGTTCTGGAGTTGGATTTTTACATTAATGAATAATGTATGGCTTGATTTTTTTTCCTCGAGGCTGCTACGAAATTCGAAGCAAGAGGAGTCTTAACAATTCCAACCTCGAATTATTCAAGTAACCGCGTCGCTCATTATTTCGGTTGGATTGGGTTTGCTGTCGTGTGGACCGGTTCGCGGAAAGAGATGCCATATTCAGTGTGTGCCCAAGATTTCTATTATCTCCGTCTTCATGATTCTGTCGTACGCTTGAATCTGGTGTCAAATGTGGATTGTGGTGAATGGTACACATTGCCCGACGTCTTGATTTATCATTTCAATGTCGAACGTTTGTAATCAACCACACGTTAGCCCGCTCTCGTGAAAGATTGTGCGGAGGATCTGAAAAATAAAGAATAAAATCCAAGAAAAAGGGGAGGGAAAAAATATATAAAGAAACTTTTTTAATCCCGGAATCATTTCAGAAAACCTCAGAATTAACTGCGATGAAGATCATTTTTGTTTTCACATTTTTAAAGCTATTACAATAGCTTCATTTTCTAAGAAAGTAAGATAAAACGACACTCTACATCACTATGTAATAAAAACGCTGCAAATTCTTTCACTGGGGTTTATTATTCAATTGGCTTGCGTTCATGATTTGAATTTCTACTAAGCTTTGGAGTGTGCGTGTTTCACAGGATGGAAAGATTATTGAATTTCAGGGGATATGCATGGAGCACGTAAATCTGTTCTCAACCAAAATACCTATTTGGATTGATCAGTTGATCATATTCGTGTGCCTCCTGAAATTCAATAATCATTCTGTCACCTGTGAAACACGCAGACTCCAAAGCTTCGTAAAAATTCAAATCATGAACGCAAGCCAATTGAATGATAAACCCCAGTGAAAGAATTTGCAGCTTTTTTTTATTGAACCTCAATACCCCCCCCCCCACAATAAAAACATCTATAATTTATCAAGTTCTTTGGCATTCGTATTGCGTTAAAACTTCCCCAAATCCAAATTTAAATGATGTATTAGCCAAAGGTAGACTGATGTAGAGAAGGCACACAAATATCAATCAACTGATCAATCCAAATAGGTGTTTTGGTTAAGAACCGATTTACGTGGTCTATCCATATCTCCTGAAATTCAATAATCGCTCTATCACCTGTAAAACACGCACACTCCGAAGCTTAGTACAGATTCAAATCATGAACGCAAGCTAATTGAATAATAAACCCCAGTGAAAGAATACTTATTTACCCCAGCAATAATATTGAATAATATTTACCTATATATTACCAGCGTTTCATGCATATCAGAATGCTTCAACCCGTGTATCGGCTATAACTGTATCCACATCGGCAATCACTCCAGTTTTCACTACAACTCGACGCTATCGGCCGGACATCACTAGGTTACAAACAAACAATAATAAACCAAAAAACGCAAATGTTGGCACCATAAATCGGGCCATAGATCGGGAATGGTTTGACCTACGGACAAAGGGCTCATTCGATTCCTCATGGTATGTTCTTCAGATAGGTACAAATTTAGGCCGCTTCGACTTGTTTTAAAGGTTTTTAGGGATTTTACAAAAACTTTGACAGCCCTTAAAGGGCACTTTAAGTTGGGTGAGAGAGCTGGCTCAATTAGTGCGTCGTCGGAAAAAGATGGATTTTTCCTGAAAAAACACCGGAATCTCGATTTACACGTAAACCATGAAGTTTTATCATCCATAGTTGTGGAGTAATCGGTTGGGGAGATGTTTCTACCGACGAGAGACCAAACCGAATCTTGGTGCCAAATTTCTGATTTTTTCTCCGCTTCGGGGATGTTTTCGAAAAGTTTTTACCGTTCTGGTGCGTGGTACGCCGCGGCATCCAATTCGGTTCTACATACCGTAAATTTCCACACGAGAACTTAGTCCTATCCACCGACCGGGGGAATTGGCTGATATATCAAAAGGGGATTTCTCCTTCTACTTATTTACATTTTCCGTCCATTATTTTCGTCTATTAAGGGGCCAAGTTCGGGACGATGAATTTCCCCCGAATTTAAAAGGACGGGAGAGGAAGAAAAGCCCTTTCAGCCCGTTTCATCACTCCTTGGATTATGGTTCTACCCTCCCTCCATCCTTACCCTTACCAACCACAACTACCCCTACCCCTACCCGTACCCCTAACTCCTATCCGTCATTTCATACCAAAGTCTCTCAGCTTTTCTCAAGTTTTTCTTCCACCATTCGAGGTCCAATTCAATCAAAGTTTTTATTGAGCCTCCTCTACAGTTGTTTTGGGAAACTGATAGTCGGCTACTCGGGTTTCTACTCTCGCAATTCAACTCCAGGAAATTTGTCGGGGCGGTGCCGGGCCATAAAATCGTGAACATTTTACTTGGAAAGTTGAGGGTAAATGGAGGTCGATCAATAAAATACCGAGAGCGTTTGGGTTTTAACGATTCGTTTCCTGAAATTATTGCCCCACTTTTTACAACTTTTCCAATAATAAATTATGTTATACGAAAAGTTCCGTTACGTAACGAAATCCTGGATTCCGTAAGTATTCTGAATGGATGAAATGATACAAAGTTTATTTCGAAAAAGGTACGAGTTATTTTCAAAAGGTAGCATACATGTTAATCACTCAGTTGAATAGGTGTTGAAGTTAATAGGTTAGACACCGTTATTATTCATTCTTCAAAGGTTCATTGAAAAGACTGAAGTCTTATATGGTTATTTACCAGAGGATTGTGACTTTGTCCTGGACTGATTAGCCATTGTGTCTATATGAGGGGGTGAACTGTCTTTGAGAGAAACTTAGCAGGGTTGGAAAAAGCGGTCCTATGGATTCCAGAAGCCAATGAAGTGCTTTTCAGGTAAAACTGTAGAGAGGAGTAAAAATCGAAGGAATGAGATCGGCAACTTGACAAGTACAAGATACCTTATATTGTCTGCAAGTGGAACAGGCTGTCTTGTGGTGCAGAATTTCTTCCGAACCTAGGATTCCATTACTGGGTCTTTAATGAGAGCCGAAATTCATAATATGCGCTCTTCAGCCAAACATTGCCATCAGACTGGCTACTGGTGTAAGCATCTCTTCACAGTCCTGCTCTTAGTCCAATGTTGGCTTCAGATGGGTTCTCATTTTCGTCTTCCGCCTTCCCCGATTTAAAAACGGATGATCCGCCCTATGAGTTAGGCTACTGTACTATTCTCCTATCGTGCAAAGGATGAAATCCAATAAAAACGCTGCAAATTCATTCAATGGGGTTTATTATTCATTTGGCTCGTGTTCATGATTTGAATTTCTACTAAGCCTTGGAGTGTGCGTGTTTCACAGGTGACAGATGATTATTGAATTTCAGGAGGCACAAAAATATGATCAACTGATCAATCCAAATAGGTATTTTGGTTGAGAACGATTTACGTGCTCTATGCATCTCTCCTGAAATTCAATAATCGATCTATCACCTGTGAAACACGCACACTCCAAAGCTTAGTAGAAATTCAAATCATGAACGCAAGCCAATCGAATAACAAACCCCAGTGAAAGAATTTGCCGCGTTTTTTATGGTTATCAGAATACTTCAACCCGCGTATCGGCTATATACCCTTTTAGGAGTTCACTCCAGTATCCACGTTCTCTATATCACTAGGTTACAGATATCAAAACAAAAACAATAATAAACCAAAATAACGCAAATTTTGGCACCATTAATCGGGCCATACATCGGGAATGGTTCGACCTACGGACCTGGGGAGGGGCTCATTCGATTCCTCGTGGAAAGTTCTTCAAAAGGAGTCCAAATTTAGGCCGCCTTGAATTTTTTTGAGGTTTTTAAGGATTTTACAAAACTTTGACAACCGTTAAAGGGCACTTTAAATTAAGTGAGAGAGCTGGCTCAAGAATTGGGGCATCGTCGGACCAACATGGATTTTTCCTGAAAATTTCAGATTTTTGCTTCAGCAGTTTGGGAGAAATTGTGCGTACGGCGGACGGACCGAAAAATGTTTAATGCAGATTCGGATTCTACACCCTTTGAAACGTAAACCATTAAATTTTCAGGGGGGTTAGAATTTTTTTTCAAGAGCGATTACAGTGGTTTATTATTGAATAATAAACTAAAATGGACCTGTGGTGAGGGGTAGATTACTTCTCTGGTTTCTCAGCTGGAAAACACGGTCAGAGGCTTTCTCCTCGAATTCCTTTTAATAAGCAGTGAACCCAGCATACAACTCCTATTTGGTGACGGTATATTGTTCAGTCACTCAATAATTCAACGCCTCAGACGAAAAAGTTCTACTTACGGGTGAAAAGAAATCTCTATTGGAAATTGGTCCATTCTGTTTTCAATGGTATGAACTCGACGTAGTGAACCAGCTTGCCCTCAAAACTAGCAATTCAACACAAAACTTCATGAGTGTACAACACCTAAAAACGGTGCAAATTTAAGAGGTGGGTTTATTATTCCCTGGATAATGCGTGCCTGTTAATGTCATTGTTAGGTTTGAGGGGTTACTATACTATTGATACACAAATTTTTAATGCTGTGGGTGAATTTTCGAAAACCACGGAAAACCACGCTTTTGACAAGTTTTCATCAATTTCACCCATTTTAAGCATATAGCATCTACGCGTGTGAGTCAATGGGCTGTCTAGAAGTTAGGACCAACTTCACATTTGACCCCAAGCGGAGTCCATGTGCGATTGTACGGAGTTTTTAAATAAATTATAAGGCTTTCTATTGCTCGTATGGCGGAGGGGCATTGAATCTGCGCATCGTTAAACTTAAACAATGTTTGACTGTTTTGTCGGTTATTGGAGTGATTTGCTGTACAATTGCAAAAGGCTCATTGCTTTCAAAATAAATCAAAAAGATACGAAATTCAAATTTTAAAGTACGAAAGTCAACAATTGGCACAACCCAATAAGTAATTCAGTGCCAGTCTACAACTCTATTTCTAATGTCCAATTTCTAATGTCCTACGTTTCGGACGTGTTCTTATCTTTACCTTGTAGTCGACAACTTGGGTTCTTATTTACTTAAATGTACTTCATACTCGACTGAATCAGAATTGCATTTAAACCATAAAATTATCTTATTTATTTTTTGAACTTTATCATCAAAACTTCATCAAAATCATGAGTTTTAGCAAGTTATGACAATTTGTTTCTTGGAATCAAGAACAGTATCATTTCTGATTGTGATAGATGTTGCAACAATCAAGTCGTTTCCATACGGAATTCCGACCGAATATAATATATTATATTGTTCGTGTTTTCTACGAGACGAGAAACGAAAAGCAAATATGGCGTGATACTTCGTTGTGAATTTCGTCTCCATTCATCGACTGAACATGGGCATAACAATAGTCTAACGTGATCCTCCCATGTCATCTCGAAAAATATGTTTACCTACTTCACGTAAAAGGGAAGGGGCGTTTCGTTGTGCTACCTAACCTTCAAGACCGCTCAGCGCTGCGTGACTGTATAACCTAGCGCCGTCTTACAACACATGACTTACGAGTCACTTCCTTTCAGAAGAAAGAACGTACAATGCCCGAGTTATTCTCTTGATTTATAATCGATTTCCAATTAGTAGAGGTGATTTCAACGGGAAGCAATATGCATAAAAAAATCAACTCAAAACCTCTGGTAGTTATATAACGATTTCTTTCCGAAGAACCATATCACATTTGCAATTTATAATAGTAATCGTTAACCAAATCATTATAACTGTCTCTTGTCCGGTAAAAAGCGCTTTTCACACTTCCAGTGCCCTTTTGGGTTACCACAAAACTGCTCAAGCTTAAACGCTGTCTCAATAGTTTTTCTTAATATCTTTTTTATTGGCTGCATAAAATAATTCTTCCCCGTATTCCTCGATTGTTATGGAAATAGAAACAAATGGAAAATCCGCTTTCTCGAATGCGAGTTTGGCTAGAGCCCAATTGGGGTACCTGCATTTAAAAGGATTCGTAATTCCTGATTTTTTATTTCATATTATTTTACTTTTTTTACTGGCTTTGCTTAATTACTTTTCCTGCTTCAACTCGGAACGTAAAACGATAAAATATGTATGAAGTATATTGCTCAATTAATGGGTTTTATTGGGGTATTGCATATATATAATAAAGTACTCTTGGCTGTCGCATCATTTGCACGTTACGGTTCGAATTTATTTTAATCCTCGATCGTTCTATAAGAAATACATGCAGACGCCCGGCTTTAGGATATTCATGTTATTAATGAAATCTACAAATTATTATATTCGAAAGTATGATTAAAAATGATTGAAATTAGTTTTGAAAAACACATATTTTCCAAAAACGATTTTAGCACAGGAGGGTATCGTTTTTCAGACATTCGGTATAATAAAAATTTCTTATTCATGGCTCATTCTGATCCTCTAATCAATTACATCGAGAAAGGTTTCTCGATTTCGATTTACTGAATAGTTCCATCAAATGTATTTTAAATTATCAATCAATAATTCGCTTCGCGACCCAATAGAACCCTTAGATTTCTAAATGCTTCATAAAATGTACTTTAGACGCCAACATCCACATCGGACGCTTTGAGATTTGATTTTCATCTGACTCTGAAACGCTTCAGCTGTTCTCATTGTCCAAATATCCTTCATCTCACAGGACTGAATGCCTTGCCAGGTTCCTAGGACTTACCGTAGATCCACCCCCTTCCGTATTTTAGTTTGATGCATGTACAATGTAGTTACAATAAACCCTGTTGGGTTGGTTTTTACGATTCCGTTTGATGCCACGGTTGAAAAACTGCATGTTTCAAATTCAAAGATCTTACCACTGTAGCCATTTGGGTTTTCCGCTATATTTTCTCTCAATCTGAACTCACTTAGAAAAAAAGATTTGATATCAACAGCTATCTACTGCATGCACTATCTATCATGTGAATCTTCCTGATCTTATATTTCGTTCAATATTATCTTGTATGTCTACATCTATGTTACCTCTTACGACGACGTTGTTTCCAAACTGTATCCATTACTATGTAGTAGTAGCTACGAGTTAATGCGCACTCTGATTTTTGTTATTCGTTCAATTCAATCTTCGAGGAGTGTGATAGTGAGATTGAATTGCGTTTGACGGTGTTTGTAAGAACAAATAGGTGCTATGGATAGCAATAGTACGTTTACGAACGCCTGAAGAATTCAGAAAGATCTTGAACCAATCGTAATTGAGATTATATCTCAAAACAGGCAGAACTTCTACTGATATCAATGTTTCCAAGATGTGTGGCTTCGTTCTGATTAAGAGACCAAAACGTTTATTTTTTGAGTGGGCATAATGTAAACGTAATAACAAAATTTAATGGTATTAAATAATCAATAACTAACAAATTCAGACCACAAACTAAAATTCCTGTAATGCGTTCTGATTTAAGTAAATATTCGTCTTGAAATTTCAGTTTGTACTATACAAAAAGAAATGCTATAATAAAGACGAACTAAATTCATGATTACTGCAGTTTGTTGATGTTCTATCCAAGAGATCTTTGATGAGGACGAACGAATTGTTAAAAAATCATGTGCATAGACTAGCGATTGTATCGATCGGCTCAAAAACTTATTTCAGAACTTGAAGTGGTCGAATAGGATTCTATTCAGTTATGTAATTAGTACGTTACAATTTTTTTTTTTAATTGATTCAATTCGCGATTTTTATTTTTTTGTTAAAAAAAAATCAAACTAATGTTTTTGAGGGCTGAACACTGGGAAATGATGGGAATATTCCCACATCTAAATTTCACATCTACATTTTGAATTTAAATGTGTTCTAAATTCAGAATTCCAAAGTCTAAAAAACGTATGTTACGAAATAAGAAATGAAACAATCGGTTCAGGAACTTAAGCGCCTTGAAGAAGTTAGTATGAATGAGACTCCCTGATGCACTAAGTCTGCTTAGTACATCGGATCAATAATCAATTTTATACTCTCCCATTTTTTCGAAAGAACGAAACACTCGTTCGGAACGCGTTGGGGAGGTTAGAGGTAACGTTCAGGTTACCCCGAAAATATGTAGGAGAGACATAAAAAATCTCTTTGAAAGCTACTAATTCAAGGAAGATGTCTCTTTGCATTGTTCTTTGTGAGACTATCCAGTCGTATTGCAGTTTACATTGTCGTATTTATTAAAGATGGTACGATAACTCGTCATGCCGTTGTTTTGGCGAGGAGACGAATGAGGTATTGAATTTACCCTATCAACTGAGGTGAGAAGGAATAACAAGGATAGTGCATTAGGGTATTTCCCACTGTAACGTTGCAGTCATGCAGCTTAACATTACATTTTAATTCAGCAACTCAACATTGAAGTTGTGCATCTCGTTTCATCGATACAACACGAATCTCCCATTTGATTCAAGGGATTGACCTAATGGAAGCTGGAACCAGTTTTTTTTAATCAGCTAGCCAGTTTTAGTCAATCAGCCTCTTGAAAGAAAACAACTCTGACATGAGCATAGTAGTTCTTGACGGTAAACAAGTGGATACAAGAATCATTTGGAATTTAAATATTCTGCTAGGAAATACGCGCCTCACAAGGATGATTTATACTATTCAATATGAGTAGAGATAACCTCGAAGAAACTCCACAACTATTCATTGTTACTCAACACTCTTGAGCAACATGAGCACTGTAGAAGGATTAATAAAAAATAAATGTATGTTACAGGCTCTTACGGAACCTAGCAATCAATAATATGCCCTATTAAACAATTTTGGCTGATGAAGTTGAGTTCCTGTCTTGTAATCGTTACCTATGAATGGTAAACAGGCTGCATCTCTAGTTTCAGTATCATTATTGAAATGTGTGGTGGATATGATCCTTCCCGATTCTTTAATCCGTCGCCTTGGGAGATGAATCGGACGCCTTCAAGTGTCTGGGTTATCCTTTGAGCGTGGCGGACATCACCGCATTCAGCTGAATGGAAGGGGCAACTATACCATTCCGTCACCTCACAAATGGGAAACTTCGCTTCAGAGTTCAATCAGCTGATCTGATAGGTTCCATTCCTCTCATATGCCATGTTGCGTACTATCCAACATGGTTAACTATCATGGTGAGTTTGGATGAATGCTCAAAGTCAAATAAATCATTCCACTATTCTCTCTTTTCGAGCAAGATTATACCCAAGAAAACCTCGGACGAATCAGACCGTTTAAAACGTTTGAACTTATGTTACCCTTCGTGTGATAAAGTTCCCTGTACTTAACATGTTTGGCAATAATTCTCAAACATATTAAGTACAGGCAACTTCATCACACTATTATTCATCAAAGGAACGAAAACATAGTTGCTAACGAATGGGACAACGTCGATCTAAAGTTGAATGCAAGAAACAATTTTATCTCAGCCGTTACGCGCAGTTTCCTATGATGTGCATACGCAGAAACAGTTTAAAAGTGTCACGTTGGATGAAGTTTGTTGGTCTCTAAAAAAACAAGTCATGTAGTCCTAAAAAAACAAAAATTCAAAGCAGAAACAAGGAAGAAAACTAAGGAAAGTCATCCATACGTTTAATCAGTGTTTGACGACAATGGAAGAATATAATGGGCCACTTCGTAGATGGTCCAGGACGATAAGTAGCAACAAACCATTCAGTTTGAAAACATTCACTAAAACCTAAATAATTATTTAAAAAGTAAGCAATCAGAAAAATCGACAGGTGTACATCCTGTAAGCGATTAAACATTTTGAGAAGCAGTATAAACGAAGCCGGCAATCATGGGCAATACATGTGGCCGCTGAATGCAGCTCGAAGAAGCATTTTTACGTTTCAATATTTCCTGACCACCTTCTTGGACTATTCGGTCTCTACAAAATGAAAAAAAAAGTTTCCAGATGAAATGCAGTCAAATTGAAGATGTAGGTTGGGAGGGATATAGTAAGTAAAAAAGTAAAGTAAACAAGGAATTTCACCTTGGATTTTCGTCCGACTACCCGGAGGTGTCGCGAACGTCGCCAGCCATCCACCAGAGAGGATTGGAACTAGGTCTGACAATTTCGCTCGTGGCTTCCCATTGCCTCAAGCCCCTGAGTTGTAACCGTTTTGGATTCACGTGATATCGAGAAGATGTAATTGGGAGGGATATATAACGGCCCAATTTAACTGTTCAATCAACAAACCTTGAATAAGGGTACTTCAAGTTGGTTTTTTCGACAAACAGGTATTGACTTGATAGGATTTTGGCCCTAATCATTGGTGCCAGCCGGATTCGAACCGGTGCAATCAATCAGAGCTCCCACTGAAAGTAAACAGCTAGAGGACTGACGCCCAGCTCGATCGGACAACCTGTGAAAAAAAAGTTTCCAGATGAAATGCAGTCAAATTGAAGATGTAGATTGGGAGGGATATATAACGGCCCAATTTAACTGTTCAATCAACAAACCTTGAATAAGGGTACTTCCAAGGTTAAAGTTGGTTTTCTGAGTCAGGTAAATAGGGATATTTCCCTTTGACTGAAAATCTAACCTTGATGTTTAGGTGTTAATGATTTGTCATTGAGGTTTCAGGTACTGTGCTCCTAGGACTTAGTGATGTTAGATTCTGTATTTTTTTACGACGGATATCAACGATTTCCCAATTTAATATCCCTAATTTATCCTCCGATAAGAGGAGAAAGCGGATTACCGTGATTTCAATAGAGCATGTAAATGATCGAGCCTTCGTTAGAGGTATCCAAAAAGTGCAAAACATTTGTTTGTATTCTTGAAAATCTATTATTCTGACGTATTTCGCTTCTCACTCGGAGAACAATATTTAACACTGATACTGAGCCGTAACAAGGTAACTGACTGTTCTCTTGTAAGTCCTCTGCAACCGATCTGTTTTGCTGGATGGTCTGTCCCCACCGACAACCAGCTTCCGTAAAGGCTACGTCAAACCTGCAGCTCGAAGTTGAACATATTCTGAATCAGACAACCAGCGTGAACAACAGAAAGCCCCCATATTCTCATTATAGAATACAAAAAGTCTCCATCTTAAGAGGGCAAAATCTCTGGAAGAGGTTGAAGAATGTGATGGAATTATCAGCACTGTAAAAACATGTGGGGAAAAAAGTAAATGAAGGGTGTTCATCGGTGATCACACACCTTCACAATTCATCTCGTTCATCTCTCATATAAGAAAGTATTGGTGCTCTTTCTTGCGAGCCATTGTAATTATTTACATCGTTCGGCGCGTTTTCCAATTTACCGGGTGTTGAACTGAGAACAGCACGTAACTATGTATTGATTATATCCTTAAACAGATCAAATCAAAAAGCTGTCATACTCCCTAATGTCACTTCCCTACTCTTAACAGTGCTGCCACTTATAATCAAACGTCCGGTTTTGAATCACAGTTCGTCCATTACTTCAACAAACCTTCAATTCGTTGCTACCCGTGCGAGGTATATTATGCCGAGTACGAAACGAAAAAAAAGCCATGTCCTCTCAATAATTCATATTCCCACTTAGCTGGATCTGGTTCTGTTAGTCCGCGTTTTCGTGAACTCCTATCACGCTCTCGGCACAACTCCTCTCGACTTTCTCGCATGGAAAGCGGGATGAAGTGTTTCCCTTAAGATCTCCCAGGAGAAGCATTTTCCCCAGGACCTGAGCCCGATAACCCGAATGACTCTGCATCGCTCCAAGTTCCCGTTCTATACTTGGAACGTCATTCGCATAAATTTCGGGCTTCGGCAAGATTACTGCGATCCGGTTCTTAGTTTAGGATGTCGCGACAGCTCTGAGATACTGAATTGGTTTTCGAAAGATTTACGTTCACGGAATGGAGTCTAGAACCTTTTTTCAAGCTCCTACTTTTATTCCGAATATCCTGAATGCGCTCTTTCATTTCCAAACCAAAACGAAACATTTGCCACAAGGCCTCGGAAAGTTTTGCTTACTATTAAAATTTACAGTTTCCAACACATGTATTGTACTTTCAAAAGTTGTCATGCTTTGGAAGAACGTTGAAGAATACTAAACCTCACAGAAAACTGGACTGAAACCACGTTTTTGAAACTACTTTATAATAACTATTACAACTTCAAGTGTCTGTACAGGGTGTCCCACAAGAAGTTTATCACACTTCAAGATCTTTATATCTCACTTGAACGAACATGCCTCCCACACTTTTCCCTTTAGATGATTCGCCATCGGGTTAATAAACGTCCAAGACTTTTCGTGTTTCCGATTTTGAGTGACTAAAATGGACATACTGCCTTAAACTACTCTCCAAAATCAATTTTTAGGACATCCTTGGTAAGAGTTTTCAATTTCCTAACTCCTTAGAGATGACTCAAAAAGGTGATCAATCAAAAGTTAAAAATTTCAATTAATAAGATGCTATTTGCTCAGAACTAGAGTGGACTGTAATTCAGTCCTTTCGAACAGGAGAAAGGCTCTTAAAATCCAATTTTATGGAGGCAGGAGCCCAAAAGTGTCACCATTCGATTCAGCAGAGAAAAATACTTAATATTCGGTGCCAAACCCATTTTTTGAAGTATTTCGGTTTTGGTTGAAATAAGTCGATGTCTTGGTACAAAACCCTTGTTTTTCTCCATTATTCTCATAAAAAGAGATTTTCTTACAACCCTAGAAAACTCAGATTCTGAGAAAGATTTTCCTGGAAATTGGAAGTGACAAAATGTTGATTATGAGCAAGATGGAAAGTGGCAAAAGGTAGTTTTTAGAAAATTCTCAAAATTTGGACTTTAGACTAATTTTTCACGTTCTAAGTCACGCTTACATGTCTACTTGTCAGTACATTTTTAACAACTCTGATCTGAATGTTCATTGACCGCTTCAAGAAAAAGATAACTCGATGCATTACATTAACGGTGTTTTTACGCTTTGGGCAGGAAGGAACAATCCCAAGGTTCAATCAGCGACGGGTTGTAGTCCTCACATGATTGCCAGGGCTTGTTGTAGTCCTCATATGACAACCAGGGACTTTATCGGGACCTCACTCTATGTTGCCCATTTCTCCAATTGCTGCTCTGAAACCGTCCAACTTGCTATGGATGCAAATGTTTCATGGACGGTCTGTTCTGTCTCCCGGATTATAAGACTCCCAACACCGATCGGAGAGACCATTGAGAAAATGTACTACCAAGCTTTTCTCGTACGCCCATAGGCTGCAGTGCCTAATTGCAGTTCATGGTGGCAATCGGTGAAGAATATGATGAGCTAGTAACAACTCGGGGAACAGTTTTGGACTTTTACCATGCTTTCTCAGAAAGGTATTCACTTTTTGACGTTATTTTTCCAGTCGAGATTCTGGCCAATAGAGAGAGCAAACTGATGAACCATCAGCCACACAGGTGGATTTTTAAAAGTATATCATCCCTCCAATTAATGAGTTTTAGGATTGATCGAACGTAATACTGAAAACTCCGTTGCAACTAGGCCCCTTATGTTTTTCATTACTCCCGATTCATCAAGTTTGGCCCACTAATTTCCAAAAGAAGCTAAAAATAAAAACCAACTAATTTTGAAGGGAGTTAAATTTTATTTTTATGGTAGATGAAAATAATTCGGTCTCAAAAACAATAAATCAACTATTTTTCAGCACCGTCCTCAAATTTGCTGACTTAGGTTCCAAGAACCTTCATCTATGATCTTATGGCAGCTAAGGAGTTTGAAAAGTGTGACCCGCATCAGCTTGCGGTTTGAAATGACTCAGTACTTCTAGCTTTATTTAATTACAACTAACACCGGGAGGACAAAGTATTGTTTCGGGTCTACTCTTCGAGGGAGTGCTCCAAAGTTATGAGAAACTGTTTGCAGCTGTCAGCCGCAGCTGTAGCCAGTACGTTGTGAGTCTTAAAATAGTGAAATTCAACCTCCTCCCAACTTTCACTTCTTGAACCGCCGTTGTAATTGAGTTTTTCTCACGTTTTTCGTCATCGTCAAAGGTCAGCAAACCTCGAATATGGATCTGATAATCGAATGGATGTTTTGAGGGTTAAAGTAGGCATGATTTATCTGCTAACCAAATGAATTACCAAAGTTGCAATCACGCAGCATGAAATATGGGGGACTTTTTTCAAAATTATATCATTACATTTTTGTTAAATGAAGTAGATATTTGAATAACTCTTGCTCAACAAAAGGAGTTAGTTATTAGTTTATTATTGTTTGATTGTAAAAATAGGTATTCTAAATAACAATCGTCCAATAAAAAGAAAATTTTGTATTTTTTAATTTTTCGACTATTTTGATTATTTAGGACTTTTTATTGACATTTCATCATTGAAATTTAAGTAAAATTTTCACCATAACTTTAAGTTCCAATTTTCGAATGACCTAGTTCATGGATTTTTTTGAACAACTTTCCGAAAAAAAAATTAATTTATAGTTTTTGTAGTGTTTTTGGGTTATTATTCATTAATAAACCATTGTAATTGCTCTTGAAATTTCATGTCTTACGTTTCAAGGGGTGTAGAATCCAAATCTGCAATAAAGAAATTTCCGTCCGTCCGCCGTACGCACGTTTTTCCCAAACGGCTGGAGCAAAAAATCTGAAATTTTCAGGAAAACTCCATGTTGGTCCGAGAACACCCTAATTCTTTAGCCAGCTCTCTCACTTAATTTAAAGTGCCACTTGAGGGTTGTCAAAGTTTTGTAAAATCCCTAAAAACCTCAAAAAAAGTTAAGGCGGCCTAAATATGGACTTTTATTTAAGAACTTTCCATGGGGAGTCAAATGAGCCCCTCCCCAGGTCTGTAGCTCAAACCATTCCCGATTTATGGCATGATCTTAAGCTGCAAATTCTTTCACTGGGGTTTATTATTCAATTTTAAAAATAAGTAAAACAAACCCGTAGCGCAATGGTTTTGTGCGGCACTCACAACCACAGATTCTCGGGTTCGTCTCCCGCGTTCGGCAGGAAAATGTTTGCCCCTTATGAATATGATATACACATTTGGACACAAGAGAAACGTTTTGCCCCGCAATCACACCTTGGCCCAAGACAAAAAAAAAACGCAGTATGTACGTGTCACAAGTGCCATAAAATCATAAAACCATTTTAAAAAAATGCAAATTCTTTCACTGGCTATTCAATTTCATTCATTTGGCTTGCATTCATAATTTGAATTTCTACTAAGCTTTGGAGTGTGCGTGTTTCACAGGTGATAGAGCGATTATTGAATTTCAGGAGATATGCATAGAGCACGTAAATCGGTTCTTAACCAAAATACCTATTTGTATTGATCAGTTGATGATATTTGTGTGCCTCCTGAAATTCAATAATTGCTCTATAATTTGTGAAACACGCAAACTCCAAAGCTTAGTAGAAATTCAAATTATGAATGCAAGCCAAATGAATGAAATCGAATAACAAGCGTTCCAAAAAATATTTAAAATTACTTTAAAACGGATTTCGATGAAGAAATTGTTTGAAAATGTTTATGACTTGATGATAAAAATGATGAAAATTTGATGAAGGACAATCTTGGCACACCAATTTGTTTATCTTTCCTCAGACTTGACTGTACACCTCCTTCATGCGCCTGAGTCAGGAGTTTCGTTAGAGTTTAATAGAACTTTTACGCTGATTCCAAGTCTTCAAATCCATAATAACCGTAGAAGTAATAAAACTAGATCTGAAAGCTTTGTCAATTTCGAGTGAATTACCTGCATAATTAATCAAATCTGAATTATTTCGTAGCTTAGCGTATCAGGTCCCATAATTGTGAATGCAAACGTTTCAAGTGGTGTTCGGAGTTTATGTTGCATTTTATGCAAGTAGGGTGTAATCATAACGACAACTTGAGATCAATCATTTTTGGTTTGCTTATGACAAATTACAAGAATTGGCTAATTTGTATGATTATTGAAGAAATGTGAAGTCTAGACTTCCATTAATAAATAGTAGTTTTTCATATAAGTTCATAAGGAACCTTCTCGTCATGGTCGAGAGGAATCATTTCATATTGTTCAAGTACTACAGATTGTAGTGTTCTTCTATTGAGTCATTCCGGTTAGGGGAAAAAACGAACGGAAAATTCCAGGGTTAAACCTTTCTCAATTGTTATGCTTCTGTGGTGTTTGCTCCCCATGATTTTTTACTCTAGATGTTAAACTTTAGAAAAATAATAATGCTGTCCTCATTGTTTCAATACCTAAGTCACAAAATTTGATCAGGTTGATAAGTGATTCATAAAAAATTGAGACATTTCATTAGTTTTTCTATATCAAACTCAAGTAACACGTTTAGAAATGTAGAAATGTTTTCATCCAAAGATATTTGAAAGAATCTTAACTTGAAAATTGAGGAGTGTAATTGATTTCCAAACCACAGGCATCATTGACAGATCAGAAAAACCTTGGCACTGGTATAATTTCATATCGAAAAGAACCATACTTCTTGAAATTGGGGTTTGGAAATGTTTCATATTTCGTACCTGAAAGGAATAACCTAACCACGAATAGCATTCGTGATAATCCCACTTCGGATTAGAGAAGCTGTTTTCATAAATACGAATCCTCAGAAAGCTTCCAGCTTCTAGCTTGGCGATTGATTGAAGTCTTTTTAGATTCGTTTGGACATTAGGGAAATATAATTAAGAATGTTTAGAGGTGGACAAGGATGGGTAGCGACGGTTCAGGGCTATCCTTTGTAAGATTTCAGGTTGATTTACTATATCCACAAAACTCGTCATCATGTAAGTTCTATCTAAGATTTGACTTGACACCAACCCCTACTAAACAGAACAGGGAATTTCTGCATCCATTAACCTTTTGAACTAAATTTCGTTTCATTTAATTGAAATTTACTTACAGATGCGAGCCTCCTATTCCTTGGTGTCCGAATGCCAAAACGTGAGTGGAACTTAAAACATAGAGCTTCCCACGCTTTTAAATATGGGGTTTCAATGATCCATACGAATCCGCTACATTCATTGTGTGGTTGAGTTTTGTTCCGGCAATGTATGATACCCTATGCACTTCGTAGGGTGTAGTTTATGTAGATGATGTTTACGTGTACCCAGTATGTTCAACCCCTGAATGCGAATAGAATACATTTAAACGTAGTGCAATTCCTCGGTCGATTTCGTGTAGGTAGCAATTTTTGTTTGAAGTGTTCAATCTAACATTCCCCTTAAATAGGTACCCAAGGCTAGTTTGTTGTACCTCGTGCCCCTGCCCTTTGTAGTGTTGATTAGTAATATACATGTTAAATGGAAATGTGTGTCTGATTTGAAATGCGATCTCGTTCACAGTTTAGAAATGCATTCAAATTTATTCGTAACAGCCGGCAAGACTTGCATAACACCGGTGTAACGGAAGAACAGATTACAATTCTGTCTCTAATTCTACGACATACCATCTACTGCATCCTTTTTTCGCATTCATATTATCTGTTCAAGTTTTCAAACTCCTATATTAAGGAAAAACAAATTTAGCGTATTGATCACTTAAAAAAAAACAAAAACATTTGCCACCCCATTGTATATCATGCTTACCAATTTTAAATAATACTAATTGTAAATCTTAAGAATAAGTGTTGACTAACATTTACATAGGGACGTCATTAGTAGCTCTGTATGAAACTGATAAATTTCTATTATCTGAACAAGACGCAATTCATGATAATTATAAGTTGGGGCTTGTTTGGTTGATCGAATGTTAATAATATTCATTGATTAATAGTATTAACAGTTGGTAATACAAATGATTAATTCTCATGAATTCATTAAAAATACATCTTTGATATACTACTGTGCATTAATTAGGTATAATACCACGCATTCAGTTCCAATTTTTAAGTTAAAATCGATTGTTATGGTAAGACTCGGTGTAATTTCGAAAGTTGAGGTTTTAAATGATAAAGTGGTGATAAATCGTTAAGTACATCTTCATAATCCCCATCTGGTTTAAAGACGAAGAATTTAACCTTCTTGAACTTGGAATTTCTCATTTTGTTATTGTTTTATTTGTTTAGATGTTCTAATAATAAATTACCTTATCGAGTACGATACGTAATACAACAAGGGGGGGGGGGGGGGGTGTGGTCAAGGTTTTAACATAAGAACTACTCTGAAAATTCGGTGACTTTGGAAAACTTGCGTCTTGTCTTAAATCAATTCGCTCATTTTAACCATAACAGTTCTAAATGGAAGTAGTTTATATAAGAAAATCATTCAGCAGCTCTAGTCACATTTCCGAAGTGTTTGACTAAACTTTAAAACTAATTATGACTTAAGAGTATCTCAAAACTTGGTTTTGCTGATAAGGGGTTTTTATTTCTCCAAGGAAATCATTCAGTTGGTTCAAATTCATGCGCCCTCATAACAGCACCTCCTCCACCCTTATCGGGAGGCAATTCAGTTTCAATTAAATTTCCGAGGTGCAAGGACCTTCCAAAATGAATTCTGTGTTCTTCTGTATTTTATAGAGACACTGATCGCTTCCATTCGGAAGCGTGCTTGTACACTTTTTTTAGTATAAGAGCACGGTTCGCTATATCTCGCTCCACTCCAGTTTCAAGGGTTTCAGAGCTTATGTCATACATAGGATTCGCAACTATGGCCCGGAGCGACGGCTTAGTTGCAGAAATGGGACCACACATCACTTAAACACCCCCGATGTGCTAGCTTCAAGCCATTATCTCGACTGATGATTCGAAATTTGCAAACCACGGTTTGCACCACAGGGAATCCGCAAGAAACATTCCAGTCAAATCAACAATCGCAGTTTGGAGTTGGAAGTTATCGATTGGACTGTAGTTTTACTAGGAAAACTTGAATTTCGGTCGATTTCCCAATCTTCTCTCTTGTCACTTTTTGGGAGTGTAAACAAATTTTCTCCTTAAGACATCCCCTGCAGCATGTACCTACTGGGTTTTTAGCATCCCGAACCTGCTCCAGAATCCAAACTTGTAATGAAAATTAGGGTTGTCATTTGAAAAAATACAATTTGGTGTTGGATTGCAAACCCTTGTATAGATAAGTGTACCAAAAAGATAGGAAAACGATTTTTATAAGTAACTTATCGTTGATTAGGTCGTCTCAAAATTTTGTTGAAGAGAGCAGATAATGAATCGATTTATCTTTGGTTCCGATTAGTTTTCAAGACATGTACATTTGCTTGAATAATTAGGATGGCTATGGCGCTGTTGTGTAAATACGATCACCTGCTTATCTAACTACTACGGTATTTCTTATAGTACACCATTCTAAATGTCAAGCTTCAACTTGAAACAGCACTAGTTATAACTGCTTCAACATTCGAGTAATATGTAAATTATAAATTTTTGATCGACAATGAATTATAGTAATTGAGACGAATGATTAATATTCATGACAGGATTGATTAGTATTCATTAGGTTGTTTTCAATCAACGTGTTGCTACTAAGTATAGATACGAATTTTGTGATCGTGTTTGATGATAAGATGAAAACCGTTTCTCAGAGTGTCGTCGTGTTACTGACCAATCTTTTTTTGGCTTTTGTCTTGAATAAAGAGTTATTATCAGTTGTGATACATTCAAGCTCGGGATGAACTGTACGAAGTTGAGAATGTAGTTGTCAACAATATTTGATCAAAAATACTTTCTCAACTCCCCGCTCTTTCATCAAACAATACAATCTAAACATCTTTGTTACAATATTAACTTACAACTTTTACGATTGCTCTTTCTTTTGTTTTCTTTTTTACATTACAACTGTTCCACCTCCAAAAATAGGGATAAGCGACCATCAAAAACAATAGCAAGAAATGAAAAGAGGAATCGTGCGATGGCCTTCGCAATCCTCATTTCTCCAACGACTTAGACCATTGCCACTGCGTTGGACAGCTTAACCGGTGTGTTTAGCCGCGAGGACGCCGGAGAGAAAACCCCGGCAACCGAAAGAAAATGAAAACTGCTTGGTCACGTACGAAGTGTTCGTTGTGTGTGGATGTTGCTCATAAACGTTGTGGCGCTGTTAGAAGTAGGCACTTACTGTGTTAGATAAGTAGAGGGCGCTCACGAATGCCCTATCAAAGGGAGAGTGTCTCGACGTAGCGATAGCGAGCATCATCACCGTCACGTTTTTGGCCAAATTTATTGTGTAGATCGACTCGAGCTGACACGAGAAGCCTGCATTCTGGTGTCCAACGATCCTCAACATGAAGATTCCTATTCTTGTCTCCGCTGGAATACTGTATAGTTAACACTCACTCTACAAAATGGTTCTTACGTAAATTATATCTCTATTTCAGCTCTACCATTGAATCCCGATTTCCCCTTATTTTTGAAGTTACAATTTATACTCAAATTTAAGTATACAGGAAGCCTCCAGAAAAAGGATAATCCTTGGGGATCATACAGGGAGGGAATTTAACGCTGAACAGAATAGTCCGTATGAACATGGGTCCGCAAATGACGTCTCACAAGTGAAAACCTAAAAAAACAACCACAACCTCTTACTTTCATTCAATAATTGCTACGAAATAATTTTTAAAAACGCTGCAAATTCTTTCACTGGGGTTTATTATTCATTTGGCTTGCATTCATGATTCGAATTTCTACGAAGCTTTGGAGTGTGCGTGTTTCACAGGTGATAGACCGATTATTGAATTTCAGGAGATATGCATACTATGCATTGCATAGTGCACGTAAATCGGTTCTCAACCAAAATACCTATTTGGATTAGTCAGTTGATGATATTTGTGTGCCTCCTGGAATTCAATAATCGCTCTACTACCTGTGAAACACGCACACTCCAAAGCTTAGTAGAAATTCAAATCATGAATGCAAGCCAAATGAATAATAAACCAAAGTGAAAGAATTTCAGGAGGCACAATTGAAGTGACAATTTAGTCGGGAAGTATCTTCTAGGCTGAAGATGTTCGATTCTAAAAATAATTTGTAATCTCTGCTTAATAGTTGTTAACCAACTAAAATATACGAATGAGTCTGAAATATACACATATAGTGGTCATGCCACAATATCGGAAAGAACATGAGACGAGCTGGAGGTAGCACACAACTCATATTGGAAATGTTAGTGCTTTGGCCATTGAAATTTTTCAAGTATATAATCTTAAAAGAATCTCAAGTGTAAAAGGTGTAAAAATTAGGCTTGTAGTTGTATTAACGTAAAAAGATCAGGGAACTTGTTACCACGACTTCAAGGGGGTGAGAATTCTATATTCAGTAATATGATCATATGGTCGTATTGAAATTAACAGAGATAATATAAACCTTTCAATCCAAACTACCCTCTAAATATGAGCAATATCTGATGATTAGGAAGAGTGGGAACTATATTTGGTAAAGTATGAGCGATGAAATTCTTAGCGAATCATCAATAACCTTATCCGCACATTTCCTGAATTGTTAATTAAAATCAGATAAAAGTTTAGAAATTTAGAAAGTTTAGAAATCAAAATTGTTTCGAAAATTTGGGGCCAGACACCTGGAAAGACAATACACATAAAAGCTGATCGTTCCCTTAAACATAAAATGCAAGTGGACATTTTAACTTCGGAGAAGAAAGTTTCACTCCGAAGAAATGAATAATTAGAATAGCTAATCAATAAATAACTAGATTAGCAAAGAACAGTTTTTAATGGGTCACTGTGTTTCTCAATCAACATTGCTTTTTGCTGAAGCGGTTGGACATTTTTAAGGACTTTTGTTATCAAGTTTCACCTTCTTTCTTCTCATAGAGACAGTGTTCGTCTCGAAGAAACTGTGTCCGAGTGTGGGTTTCGATACTTCATATTTTCAGTATACTTCTTCTGTGCCTCGATCGCTAATGTGCATACTTACTCTGAAACGACAAGATTTAAAAAATCACGACAACCGATCATGCGGATCCAGTCATGTTTGATAATGTTTTTCGTTCAATCCTTTTTCATAGATTAGAAGTCCGTTGAAAAGAGTTCGAAATGGACTGTGTGGCATTCGCCGCAATAGAGAAATTAGATGGGTTTAGCGAAAACAGTTGTGCGTGGGGGTCGTTGGTCGGTGAAGGTAGAGAGAGCGATGTTGGGGAAGCAGAGGAGTAGTCGGTTGGCAGAGCGGAGGACGAAGCTGTCATGTCCAGGACGTCACGGGGGGCTGAGCATCACGACACTGCGGCGGATAATGCTGCTGTGCGACCTTCTACGAAACAAGGTCCGGGCCAGGAGATTTTCAGGTTCCCCCGTCCGATGCACGACAGGGGTTATAAATCATTCTTAACAATTACTTCCCCATTCTTGCACATTGATTGATATCACCTACCTGGGAGGATTATGATAGACTCTGAATGCTGTTTCGTTTGAAAGCTTGATAACTTGATGTAAATAGGCATGAACAACGATGAATGGTTTTGGGTATGAAGATACCCCTCTCCCCCTCATATATTGGCTCACAAATTATTAGCCATTCGCAGCCTTCGAGCTGGTCAACAATTATCCCTTCCCAACATTGACTTCAAAGTTTCTGAGGTTAATACCACAAAACAAGATTGTTGCACGAAAATTTTGATTGAAAAAATACTGATACATAGGTAATTGATAAAATTAAAAAAAAATCAGACATAATGAAAATATAACGACTTATCACTATTCCCCATCCCTTAAATGCTTTCCTAATTACATTAGAAAAATCTGAAATACGATTTTAAACTGGACCAATGTTCTCAATCGAACAAAAATATTTGCAAGAAAAGTGGCAGTATACTGTATGATGAGCGCTCCAATGAGTTATTAAACCTTCCATTTCCCTCCTGTGAGGAAATCAAAACTTCCGAGGTTTGTTGCACGAATAGACTAGAATATGAATCGAACAAAATTAGAATCATGAAAATCGGTTGAGAAATATAAATTGAGCAGCATCGACAACGTTTGTCGCTAGAAAACACGTTTTTCCGCGTTACGTACCCCCTCAAATCCCTCTATTACTTCGATTTGTAAATCTCGAAATTTCAGGGTTTTTCGCATAACTAGAGTCAAATTGGTATCGAACTCCAAAATAATAATAAAAATTGGTTGATGATTGCAGGGTGTATGGCATTAAAAAAATCGAAAATTCTAGGGCCACTAGAACCAAGGAAATATTCTTTTGGCCATGTATAGAATGATGTATTGATGCGTGAGTAATAGAGACCATCTTCATTCCAACCCACTCATTCCCTTAAAATGTCACCAAAATTGGATAAAAACTGTTAGAATTACAGGAAGACTGTAGAGATAGCCATATTACAAGGATTCCACGTTCGCCCATACGCAGCAGCAACTGATGACTTGGGTTCCAACTGGTCATTATGCCATTTTCCCCGACTAACCCGAAATTTGAGTGGGATCCTAACTCTTGAACCTGAGATAATAATGCTTGGTGGATTCTATGTTTGCGCATGAGCAGAGTGATGTCTCGACTTCTGTGCATCGAAACTAATGAGGACCATCTGCAGCGTAACCCTCACATTCCCTGAAAATTTCGTCAAAATCAGATGGAAACTGTAGGATTTAGTCATATGGAAGCTGTGAAAGTACAGTTTATTACAAGGGTCAGTGGACACGTTCAACCTTGCTCATACCGAAAGGTATTCAGTATGGTTTGAATCTCCGATTTAGAGTGGAAATTTTGATTCCTTGCAAGAAATTTTGTCTCCTGAATCTGAAAACATTAAGTACTTCCTCTTAAAGATAGGATCATACCACCCCCTGACTAGGTTTGGTGATTGGGGTCATCAAGGGGCGAGACCAACCCCACCTTCAAGACCTGGCGGTCGTGCGGGTACTGTATAACCACTTCGCCGTCTCGTACCAATTAGGTACTGGTGTTCGGAGTTCTCTCTTGGTTGAACGGTATTGGGATTGAAACTCAGATGCTCAAGAACGAATGGTTCCAACTTTTATTGATCCACTTGAGTCGTTCAATTGATGAAACAGGAATTCACCTGTAAAAAAAAAAAACAATAATGAAAACAAAAATTTAGAGACGGATTAGAAGTTCGGGCTATTTCGCTATCTGCCAAAGAATGGACCCTGGGCAGAGATGGTAACTAGTAGTGTTGTATGAAGTGAGGTAGAAACGTAGATTCAATGAAGTTTTTTTCCTAGTTGGATTGTGTTAAGGACATCTGTACATAGCGGATATTAGAAGCTGGTGAGCAATGAAATTCATGACATAATATTATTAGCTTGAGCGTGGTTTCGACTAATGGCCTTTTTATTATTATCAGTCGTGTCACCCCCAATAACCCCTAGGATTAATGCCATCAATTATGAACAGTTTAAAAATTGTCATACCCCTACTTATTGTGAGCCCCCCCCCCCCCCATCCGTGAATGAGAGTCATTCCTCCATTCTGGCCCCCCCCCCAGGCAGCCTTGATAGATTGATTCTAAAATTAAGTAAATTTCTTGCGACGAAGGTGTGAAAACTCATTTCCATGAAGAAAACGGATGTTAATTCATGGTGTTATTTATTCCCATGAACATATAAACCGGAGATCTCAGCAGTTGAACAACGATGTTCGGTTTCACCAACTCCAGTTCAGATAAACAGACGATCAAAGTCGTTGAACCAAATTTGTCCGGTTAGCGTCCTAAACAACGGCTGACAACAGATCTTTTCGCTATATTTGTTTACATTCCGGAATCCCGTTTTTCTGCGTCACTGTTCATTGTGCAATTTTGTTATAGTTCCTCATTTTCATTACGTTTTGTGAGTGTTTTCTTACCTAATGGGTTATTCGCGTATTTGGTTATTTTGTGCTAAAATATGACATTAGATAAGAGCATTCTTACGTGAATATTAGTTTGACAAATATTACACTATTCCCCGTCTACAATGGATTGGACTGAAAACAGCAGATTTCGAGTTCACCAATATTGATTTCGTGAAAAGGCAATGATATTCTTGTTTACGCAAAGCTCCCGCTTCCCAGTTCATGACTAGCGAAATGTAGGTAACAACAATATAGAGATCGCAACATAACTACTACAATATTAACTGATGAACTATGAACATGAACAGCACTACCAACAAAAAACAGAGACAACTAGTAAAGCAAGTGAAAGGTGTAGTAAAATGAAGTAATTGAACAAGAACGGAATGGAGCGAAAATAAAATTAAAGAATTGAATAAATAGGTTGTTGGTTAGGTTATCACTGTCATCTCGTTATCTCCTCATTTTGCTCGCAAATGCCTCCTTCATTCAGTCTAAATCAACGTTTAAACTATCACTCGATGTTCCGTGGAAATGAAACTGTAAATCGATGTTTACTTATAGTAGTATAACCATTGATTATAGCCGCGAAGTCCGTTTGTTTCAAATCAACGTTCAAATCTCTGGATCTCTGGTTCTCTGAACCTATGCCATATTTTAACCACGGTTAAACTTTATTGGTGAAACTGGCCCTAAGTCATCATATATATCACACAGTAACTCAGTATGAAATAGACAAGCTTATGTAGTCTGTAGGTTCTGTAGGTGAAAGGAAGCTTGAATCTCATTGGTCATGAGAAAGAAAGGGGCGTGTTATTGTAAACGAATCAATTGTGAAAATTTTGCAAAATGTTTGATCCTGAATGGTTTTATTACTCAATACGTTTAGGTCAGGATCCTCAAACTAATGGTATCAAGCAGCTTCCCTCGTCGTTCTCAATGCCATTGTCGTTACATTTGGCTTCTCCTCTTCAGTGATGTCGGTTGCCCGATTTTAGATTGTGTCGTAGTTTATTTAAATGTTGTAAACTATACTAGAATTCGCGGAATAGCATAAAAACAACATACTCTCACGAATAAACAACAGAAATTGATTTTTTTTTCATCCGGGTTTCGCGACGTATAAGTACCTAATGTCCAAAAAACCATACTCAACCTTACCCAATCCATAAACCATAAATAACCTTGAGAACCATATACATTGTGTCCCGACGTTAGTTAATAAAACTTTAAGCGTCAATTCTAGAGCGCGCATTTACAACAAAAAATACACTCAGACTTTTTTTTAGACGCTTTGTTCCCTAGTTATTTCAATTTTAAGATTTCGTTCGTATTATTGATCTTACATCACTCAAGCGGGGAACAATCCATTTAACTACACTCAATAATCAATTTTAGGACACCGTTGGGAAGAGCAACATTTCCTATATACCCTAAACCTTCTTTCAAAATCGCCATAATAATATTATTTTAAATTTTCAACTGTTGATTCCACTACCAGAGGAAAGTGCCTGAAAGCCTGTTAATTGTAGGGCAGGGAGGCCCTGTAAGATCTTCATTATTTCTCAGCAGAAAACAAAACACACATAATATTTCCGTGGAGAAAATCATTCTGGTTTATTATTCAATAATAAACCATTGTAATAGCTATTGAAAAAAAATTCTAACCCCCCCCCCCCTGAAAATATCATTTGTTAGCAACGGAACCCATAGAGATTCTAACCCCCCCCCCCCCCCCTGAAAATATCATGGTTCACGTTTAAAGGGTGTAGAATCCAAATCTGCAATGAAAAATTTTCCGTCCGTCCGCCGTACGCCCTACGCACGATTTCTCCCAAACGGCTGAAGCAAAAAAGATGAAATTTTCAGGAAAAATCGATGTTGGTCCGGCGACGCCCCGATTCTTGAGCCAGATCTCTCACTTAATTTGAAGTGCCCTTTAAGGGTTGTCAAAGTTTTGTAAAATCCCTAAAAACCTCAAAAAAACTCAAGGCGGCCTAAATTTGTACTGTTTTTGAAGAACACTCCACGAGGAATCGAATGAGCCCCTCCCCAGGTCCGTAGGTCAAACCATTCTCGATCTATGGCCCGATTTATGGTGCCAACATTCGCGTTATTTTGGTTTATTATTGTTTTTGTTTTGATATCAGTAACCTAGTGACGTAGAGATGTAGTGATGTAGTAATGTGGATACTGGAGTGAACTCCTAAAAGGCGTTGTAGCCGATACACGGGTTGAAGCATTCTGATAACCATAAAAAAAACTCTGCAAATTCTTTCACTGGGGTTTATTATTCAATTGCCTTGCGTTCATGATTTGAATCTCTACTAAGCTTCGGAGTGTGCGTGTTTCACAGGTGATAGAGCGATTATTGAATTTCAGAAGATATGCATAGAGCACGTAAATCTGTTCTCGACCAAAATACCGATTTGGATTGATCAGTTGATCATATTTGTGTGCCTCCTGAAATTCAATAATCGCTCTATCACCTGTGAAACATGCACACTCCAAAGCTTAGTATAAATTCAAATCATGAACGCAAGCCAATTGAATCATTTGCAGCGTTTTTGTATCAATACACAAGCGTTTTTCCTCATCCAAACTTAACTTTCTTCCAAAAATTTCATATAAACTATTTTTTTGTCCTTTTACCGTTGGGAAGCTTAATAATCTACCTTTCCCAATACCCAGACCAAAAGTTCGTGTCAATCTCTGGAGATGGTTATTGATTGGACTTGGGAGATTCCGTTCAGTCTGAGAGAGAACAATTTTGTTCAGATCATTGTTGGCGTTAGACGATATTTAGGTGGTCAGACGACTTTGAAGTCTACTATGTGAGGGAAAACTACCGAAAACTTGCTTTTTTAAAATATTAGTACCTATCTTGTGTTGAACGAAAATTTAGAGGTTTGGGATCCAATCGGTTTTCTTAAAATGATCTACGGATTTGAATCGTCTGAAAATATCCGTAGCGTTCAGGAGTTTTTCGGAGCTTGGTTTTTGAGGCCACCAGTTTCTAGTCGCTAATTCAGAGATGGTTGTCATGAATTTTCTAACTTGGAATGAACACAATAATCCAAGTCCAATCTCAAATCTCTCCAGAAATTACAACCAGTTTACGGCCTCGGCTCCAATTTTATTGAAGGTGATGAGTGTAAATATGATGGGGATTAAGAATGCTGGATTTTCTACGAAAATTCTTATTACATTCGATTATGGCGGTTTCAGTGATTTTGTCCCTTACTTTTACAAGACATATGTGTTCTTGTAATTTAGTGTCGTCATATACCTACATAACGTACAATCATCATAAGTATGCGATATCAGCTGTTTATAACATTCTCCTAGAGTGTTTATTTTCATTACCGTCCTCATCCAGAAGTCACTAAAATCATTGGTGCGTCCTAACTTACATTAGCGCTTCTTGATTATCTAGATTTGACTTTTCTCTATGTTGTCAATGCGAGTCAAGTTATCGGAATTGATTAGAAATCTTCAAGATCTCCAGCTATCTGCAAACATGTGGAAACTGCAGGCTTCGATCCTCGTTCTACCTCATTTCCTAATGCCAAAAGGAAGATCCCATTCAACCCGTTATTAGCCGTTCGGAGGGGAGCGCAATTTGAATGTCTTCAACGCTCCAATAAACGAAGTAATTCCGGGGAGCGGCGGACGGGCGGATTTTCTTATCGTCGGCAATAAGCTTTAGAAAGCCTTTATGGAGATGTCGGTGGTCTTCTTATCGGGCCCCTGTAAAGTTCCTCTCGGAAGATTGCCCATTAATTAAGTTAACCCTTTGCCGTCTACCGCCTCCTGGACACCTAACTCCGTCGAGATTTAGGACGTAGCCTCCCTTGTTAGTCCCTATGCCTAGTAGTATCCGACCTCGTATAAAACCGCAATATCGGGGTCGTACCTAGTTTGTTAGCAGCCCCTTACACGCTGATGTTTAATCCCGCCGACTAATTGATTGTCTGCGTTCTCTTCGAGGAGGGAGCGTGGTCAACGGATTCGAGCGTAGAATAATAGCCATCGTTATAGACTTAACTTAGGCCAGCGGTTTTCGACTTTTCTGAATAATTCATAATAAGCCGCTATTACTTTGTCGGGGGTGACAAATGTCTGCTATAATGAACGCGATGGGTGTGGCCAGTCTCGGCGAGAGTATGGTCTGGGCACCTGGGCATTTTTCAACCCCTACCAACCACCAACCTCTTCGGTGGTCATTTTTTGTACTTCGAGGTTTATGTTCATGTAACGCAGATGTTAATAAATTGAATGGCACTTACCTATTTGGGTTCTTCAATTACTTTCAATAACGACCTTCTGTAATCGACGAATAATCTTCAACTGTGTTTCTCAATACGTAATATAGGAAAAATCCATCAGACGTCTGCCATCTGGAGAACATTATAGAGTAGAACCCTTCTAGTTTGTTATTTTAAATATTATTTTGTTTTTGATAATTATTATAGCAAGCTTTTGAAATCGTATAGCAAAAATTTTGTATATCCCCCATCAAACTATGTCACTTTACGTTTCAAGGTATGTGGTGTTGGTAAAATCCAAACCGGCAATGTCCGTTCGCTCTCCGCCATACGAATAATAAAAAGGCCTCAGAATTAATGATGGTTTAAGACTCAGGAATTAATGAAGAGACTCATTTTGGGGTTTACTTTGAACTAACCTTTAGCCAGCCCGATCGCTTAACATGCATAGATGCTAGGGTCCAAGAACTGTTCAAAAACTTCCCGAAAATGTGATTTTTCAAAGTTTTTACTGACAGCCAAGTAGGAGGTCATTTCCAACTACTTTTTAACGCCGTATCGATTGAGATGGGCCCCTGATCAGTCCGAAATCGAATTCTTAAGGGTGACAGTGTTGAAAGCGTTTATAAATTTCATTTGTCTAACTCAGAATCTATTCATTTTCTTGTTTTGACTACTTGGCAGTCAGAAAATTTGAGGAGTCGGTAAACAAATTCCAGAAAATATGATTCCGCGCTGACGTTGAATCATGATATTTTTTCCGGTGCTTAACTCTCCCTAAATCCCCTAACAATTTCGAATTTAGAAAAGTTCTTTTGCCGATGATTGATAGGCACAGATCTAATCCCTAAAATAAGCATTGTTTACATAATAATAATAATACTATATTGTATTACTGACTGTCCATGCAAAATTTCACGGTTCTAGGCCAAACAATTGGACCTTGGGATCATACATCAGATTAGCAGAACTATGAAATGCTTTTTGATGCAAAAATCTAGTTGTTTGCTACTCATATCTACATTAAGTTCAACAAGAGTTGTTTATATTACCAAAAAAGTTCATGTTTATTTGGTATCAATGAATTTGTTGTTCCCCGTTTCCGGTTCTGAAGTACAAACAATAAAACAGGATCGTTGTCGTGAGCAGAGTGCAAGTGATAAAACAAGATTCTTTCTTTCCAACGAGAAGCCCGCCCAACATCCCGTTTGCTTAGCTAAGCTTATCGATTTCGATTGTGCTCTTGGTCGGAGATAGCGGTCGGAAACGCGCGGGCGGCAACGGCACTAGACAACTCGGCTACAATGCGAACGGGTCGCTCGGAAGGAAACCGAAAAGAACTTACAACTAACAAACGCGAGTCGAAAAAGTTTTCGTTGGGGTTCCGGAGCCGCAAGTTGCTCGGGCTCCCAGCTGCGATCCGAGTGTTGTAGTTGAATTTGAGTTTGTTGGAAACGCCCGCGATATGCCTTCGTGTAGGTAAAACAAACAACAGGGCAGAATGAATGTCGGAGAACTTGGATTCTGCTTCACGGGTGAAGTCTGGTATCGACGAAAGAGAGACCTCCCTTGCTTGGGATGTGTTTTATCTGTCCCTCAACTCCTGGAAGTTTTTGGCAGTCGGTTACTTCAACTGTGGTACAATAGTTGAAATTAACATCACAGTAGAAATTGAAAATTTTGAGACCGTAATCAATACGCATTCGTTTCCTTTTTCGTCTCCTAGCAGTGAGTTTTTTAATGTTTCAGCTCAGCTGCCAGAACAAAACAGTTGGGTTTAGATTAGTAACAATCAACCATGTCATGTTTTCGTTTAGGTGAAACACACAACAGAATTAATGCCGGTGAACTGAGATTCTGCTCCATGATTGAAGTCTACTACGATGTGAAAAAACTTCCGTTACTTAAAAACAGTTCCTCTATTCCTAAGCCAAAAGTTGGCTTATGGTTACTTATTGGCTGTTGGTTACTCAATTTGAGATAAAGTCGTTTGAGCAAACATAAAACTGTAAATCAAAAACGTTGGAAACTATCCCGGTACGCATTAATCTTTCTTCCGTTCGTCTTAATAGCTGCTAAATTTGAATTGTTCCAGCAGCCGGAAATGAAAAACTCTTTTTTCGATAAGGAATGATAGTCTAGTCATCTGGTGGTTTGAGCTTGCAAAAATTCCCAACTTTCCGCAAATTTGCTGGGTTTTCTAACCCCCCAAGGGTGCTACACCTCATTTTGCGGACAAATTAACCTTGTGCTAACTTCAGAGGGGCCGAAAAACCGCGATTTTTTCGGACTTTTTTCAGTTTTTCCGCTATAACACGAAAACTACGCATCCTAGCGAGAAGACCACTCCATTATAAAATGAGGTAGACAAAATTTTCTACAAAATGATATACTCACACTCAATTTTTGACTAAGCGATCATCGAGATATAGGGGCTCAAAGATTGGCAAATTTTCCTAAAATGGCAAAAATTAGCAGAAATCACTTTTTTCCGCCAAGTTTATTGTTATTAACGTACTCTCAAGTTGCCGTACTTGAAATCGAGTTTAAATGTAACGATTTAAACTCGAGTTTTAACGATTTAAACGAACTCGAGTTTTATTGAACGGCAGAGTCTTAATTCCTACATTTCTGGCTGATTTTGCTGGTTCAGTGGGATGGCGGAGGGGGGGGGGTGACGAAGCTAGGCTATGAAAGGGGGGGGGGAGATGTAGCATAACAACACAAAATATGAAAATAAATTATAATACCTATCATCGTCAAGTGGATATGTTAATAACAATAAAATTGGCAGAAAAGAGTGATTTCTGCTAATCTTTGCCATTTTGGGAAAATTAGCCAATCTTTGAGCCCTCATATCTCGATGATCGGTTGGTCACAAATCGGGTGTGAGTAGATCATTTTGTAGAAAATTTTGTCTACATCATTTTATTTTATTTTTTATTATCTACCTTATTTTATAATGGAGTGATTTTCTCGTTAGGATGCGTAGTTTTCGAGTTAAAGCGGAAAAACTGAAAAAAAGTTCGAAAAAATCGTCGTTTTTCGGCCCCTCTGAAGTTAACACAAGGTTAATTTGTCCGCAAAATGTTGTGCAGCACCCCTGGGGAGGTAGAAACAACCCAGCAAATTTGCGGAAAGTTGGGGATTTTCGCAACCTAAACCTAATTTGGGCACCAGATGACTGGACTATGAGAGGATGACGAAACAACGGAATGGTTGTTGGTAATTAGAGATTCTTCTTCTTGGATGAACTCCGCAATCGACGAAATACGTTTTGTTTGATCCGAAATGTCTGATGTCCTGGCAACTATTCAATGGAACTATTTAATTCATTTAATTTTAAACATGATGGAGTTTTCAGTTTGCATCCATACTCTGTAATGTCTTACCGGAATGATAATCGAAAAGAACATCTATCTTAGAAATATGATCGTAAATAACTGGATTGGGCTCTGCTCCAATGGTATTTACGATTGTTCTTGAAGTAGGTACATAGGTACGTTACGGAAAAATTAAATGACTCCCTCATAGTTCGAAGCGGTGGGGATTTCTGATATCGTCTTTAGTGAACAAACACTTTTGACCATCTATTGGTATTTTAGAGCCTTTATTATTTGAAGATCCTGTTAAAAACAAATTCAGGTATTTGTCCCAGGTGTACAAAATATCTTTCTTCCCACACTACTTCTACAACAGGTAGGGCAGATATGTTATCAACCCCAGTAGCCCACATCAGCGCTCAATTTCCCATTCTTACTGGTACATTCTTACAGAAATGAAATAGTTCTTTGTTTTTTTTTTTTTATTGGACGAAGTTATTGGTTGGTATTGCTCCAGATTTTGTTAACGGTTCGTTTCGCGAGGCAATGTAACCGTATGCGCTTACCCTTCAGCATCGTTTCTCACACTTCTTTTTCTCATCTCGAAAACTTATGAAAATCTGATGATGTGAGATCAGATGTTTAAGATTTTAATTTGTTCACGAAGCTCATAGAACACCTTGCTGGGAAAAGCAGAGGTTGAAAATTGGCTGTATGGATTGAGGGTTTTATGAAGGAATTCTCTTCAATCGGTATGCAACATTTTGGAAATGGTGGAAAATGTGAAAACACCTAATTTTTCCTTTAATTTCAAAAGTTTTTTTTTTCAAATTTTCTACACATTAGGTAAAAACGGAATTTTTGAGATAACCCCAGCGGGTAGGCTCGGAGGTTAACCAAGTCTGCTGTGACATTTAGCTTCTCCTATCTGCGAGAAGAATTCGGGGATTAGTTATAAACAATGTTATAAGCAATCTTGTTGATATTGAAAAAACCGTTCTTCCCCCTTAAGCTCCCTAGTTGAGGACGATTTGCGTTTGTGAATAATGGTGTATAATGTAGGGAACTATGTACCATACATTGCCAGAAAATCACATAAAATCGAAACTGTAAACAATTAATCACGGTAAACAAAATGTAAGTTTTTTCAGAATATTTAGCATGTTCCACATGCGAGTGCGTATTATTATTTGGAAAATACGAATTTTCTTCATTTTCCGAAAGCAAAAATAAGAAACATTCTGTCCTTGAAACTCTTGACTATATTCCCACCACTATGGTATGATTCTTAACTGTGAGTTTTCTCTTTACAGCTACCTAAATGTGTACTTGAAATTTCTCTGATCTTGAGCTTGGTTTTTTTTTCATTCTTACGTCTGGCGTTTTTACTCGTTTTGTCTGCAACCTTTTCCATCTCCAATAAGTGGATCGCCTATGTGAATTTTTCCGTTATCAAATTACTTTTTATGCATTTTAGTGGAAGATGATTTGTCTTACTTATTAATTTTATTGCCTAGCGTCTGGTTTCTATTGCTTCCCTAACTCTTTCATTTCGACTTATATAGGCTTATCAAATACCCAAAATGCTTGGTTCAATTAATTCTTTCTCTTAATAATTTCATTCATATTTTATTATTTTGATACAAAAGCTTCATCCTTTCTTGTACGCAAAGCGATACAATTTTTTAGTGATGAATCTGATGGAGTTCAGTTATTTCCGATTCTCAGATTTTTTTTCTATTTTTTGGCTTTATTGTCTCGCAATAAAATTTTACCATTCCAAATAGATAGTTTTTATTAGTGATCATATCTAAATATTATTCAATTTTTTAATGAAATATTTCATGTACACATGAATTTTTGAAAGGTTCTAATGAGCTTTTTATCAGTCTCTAGTGAGTAGTATTTCCTAGTTTTTTTTATGTATTTGTGATTGGTTGATAACTACATAATTTGAACACTTCGGATTGGAGTTGGGAACTTAGAATTGTAATTTCCTGTTATTAGTTTATGGAGTACTCCAAAATGAGCTCATTTTTACAATCATGTGAGTTGATGATGATTTGTAACTAACAATGACTAAAAGCTTAAGATGAAATTTGGAGAATCAATCATGAAATCAGTAAAGGATCACAATTGCGCCCATTCATCAAACATATTTAGCTTTAAAAACTGTACCTACCGCGCAGTTATCAGCCAATAAGGAGGTGGTATTCTATTTGCAGCTCAAATAAGTACTTCATTTGCAGAATATCTGTCTCGCATTTTCAAGATCCTTGCTAACACCTTTATAGTCATATTGCGATGAACAGTGTTAAATAGCTAAACAGAAATGAATAGCGTACAAACGACCCGTGACACAGTTTGATGAGCAATTCATTCACGACGTAACTGTACAAATAGTAAGTTACTATTAAGTGATAATTAAGAACTCATCAATAATAACTCATTGATGATAACTATATAATTCGATAGTGTATAAAGTCTCTTGCACAGACCAATCATTAGGTCAATACACATCTCTGGTTGTTTAGTTGGAACTCGAAGAATTCAACAACATCATCTTCATGAAGATGTGACATTCCAGTTTATCTAGAAACAACACACAATTTCATTGTAAGAGACATCCGTAACTCACATACTAAAGTCTTGAACTACCGTACAACTTAGATAAAGCGTAAAAAAACTCTTCCTCTTTCTAAATTGGTTGATTACTTTTCAAGATACACAGGTTAAAAAAATTTATTTTAGGAAATGAACTCAAAACGCAGCAATTTGTTGCATGGAGGTTTATTATTTCCTTATAAGATAGCTCATACATATTTCCTTGATGTGTGTTATACATATCCTAAGGTACATTAGCTCAACCCGGCTCCTCCATACCTAGTAGTGCATTTCAGATATTTCAGCGCTTTGAATCTATTACAAAATTAAGTAGCCACAGTGGCTGGCCTTGTAATTTCTTCTAGGTGCCCAAAGGAAAATCAAATGACTTCGTCAAAAATACTCACCTACACTTTACCAGTATCTCATTATGTAACAAAACCTGGCAAAACGTACAATGTAAAGTAAATGGAAAAATGATCCGAAACCCACGAATTCAACTATTGAGGTTTAACGTCATAAATAGAACATACTTTCGCTTCAGTCGTCTCCCAAACAAAAGTCGATTTTATATAGAAATCTTGAAATCAAAATTCCATTGTAGTTATATCCCAAATTAGATCGCCACAGCTCAGTAAGCGATTTTGGTTTATTATTTTTGATAATGAACTATTATAATCAACCAAGAGAATCAAAATTAGTTGTTTGATGTTTCAAGATATTTGGAATCCAAAAATCGAATAAAATGTCTAAAAATCCGTCCGTCCTCCGTCCGCAACTTTTTTTCAAAACTGCTAAACCATAGTTAATGCAACTTGGGTCAAAATCAAATTTGGGTTCTAGTTGGGACAAGATTCTCGGCAAAACTTATAGTCAATCCTAAATATTGAAATTGATTGGAAAGGTTATCTCAGGAGGTGCAGCCGACCTTGAGTCTTCTCTCCCTCTCTTAGGAAATCTCAATATAGAAAACTTTCGAGAAAGCACCTATGTTTTTATGTTCGTTATTGATAGAAGTGATTTTAATGAATCGAATGGCTCCATAGGATCGCTTTACGTTGATCTTCCTAAGGGCTAGAACCTTTACAGAAATAAAACGTGTACACGAATATGAATGTACATCTGCTTGGGCATGATACAAATCGCTTAGTATAATGGACTGCTGTTCACGGAGTTTTTGGTCTATCTAAAAGTACAATTCGTTATATGGAGACACGATGATCAGCTGAATCAGCCTTGTGGCTATTTTCGTTCCCAATCGAGCTACTACGCCGACATATAAATGACGATCTTTTTAAAACATCTAGAATCCAATAACAAGATTTGTAGACGCGAGCCGCCTTTAGACAATGTACCAAAGACCAATTCTAATGCACATGGATCAGTGATTCGCGTAGTTGGGTTAATCTAATACGGAAATTATTAAACTTTTTGCTATTACTTTTCAGCATTTTACCAAGTTGAGATACGTTCAGATTTATGTTTATGTTCTTTTTTTGTCAGTTCTATCCTGTTGAACGTAAAACGGTCTACGCTCATTCGATTCACTACAATGAATACATTGGAAAGTTTTTCTTGGCTTATTACAAACGTTCAATATGGAATAAAAACCAAAAAACGAAGTGGCTTTCCTCGTAAGCCGCACACAGTGTTCAGTCCTGAAGATTTTAATTTCATCTCATTTTGGTTTAATATTCAATAATAAACCATTGTAATCGCTCTTGAAAAAAAATTCTAACCCCCCAGAAAATTTCATGGACTACGTTTCAAAGGGTGTAGAATCCGTATCTGCAATAAAAAATTTTCCGTCCATCTGCCATACGTCGTACGCCGTACGCACGATTTCTTTCAAACGGCTGAAGCAAAAAAGCTGAAATTTTCAGGAATAATCCATGATGGTCCGACGACGCCCCAATTACTTAGCTAGCCCTCTCACTTAATTTTAAAAAAAGTTAAAGTTTTGTAAAATCCCTAAAAACCTCAAAAAAAGTCAAGGCGGCCTAAATTTGAACTCTTTTTGAAGAACTTTCCACGAGGAATCGAATGAGCCCCTCCCCAGGTCCGTAGGTCAAACCATTCCCGATGTATGGCCCGATTTATGGTGCCAACATTTGCGTTATTTTGGTTTATTATTGTTTTTGTTTTGATATCAGTAACCTGGTGATGTAGTGATGTAGTAATGTGGATACTGGAGTGAACTCCTTTGTAGCCGATACACGGGTTGAAGCATTCTGATATGCATGAAACGCTGCAAATTCTTTCACTGGGTTTTGGGTTTAAATTGTTTTTGTTTTGAAAGCAGTAACCTAGTGTCGTAGTGATGTAGTAATGTGGATACTGGAGGGAACTCCTAAAAGGCTTTGTAGCCGATACACGGGTTGAAGCATTCTGATAACCATAAAAAGATAACGCTGCGTATTTGTGGAGGCACACAAATATGATCAACTGATCAATCCAAATAGGTATTTTAGTTGAGAACAGATTTACGTGCTCTATGCATTTCTCCTGAAATTCAATAATCGCTCTATCACCTGTGAAACACTCACACTCCAAAGCTCAGTAGAAATTCAAATCATGAACGCAAGCCAATTGAATAATAAACCCCAGCGAAAGAATTTGCAGCATTTTTCTGGATTGGCACTCACTTTAATTGTTTTAAATATGTCAAGAGTGATTCGCATACGTATTGACATGGTATATTACATTATATTTTAAATAAAAAGCGAGCAGCAAGCTTCGAACCGATTGAAAATGGTTACATTTTAAGTTACTGCATCGTATATGAACGGAAAACAGGACTGCTCATCCCATTGCTCATCAGAGCAGCTTTACAACTTGTCCATGTTCCTCAGTCGTACCAACGAAGAAACATTAAAATTATTAGCTGGCCTTAATTAAGGGATGGACCTTTGGGTAAAAATGTCCACACGTTAAAACTACCATTGTGCCTTATAATACTTGTTCAAAATAACTAAGCTACTTATAAGCGTGATCCATTTTTTCCCCTTTTTTCAGTCAAGTTTTTCAATTTTCTTCTTTATCACAATCAAAAGTTAAGGGGCTTGAAGGCTTCGCGTGCTTATTCTCATCACAGATTTCCCTCATTTTGTTCTTTCAAACTATTATACGAAAGAACAAAATAATTACAAAACTGAGTGGGCTGAAGGGCTTGTCTATATGAAGAGGCTTCCACTTTGGCTCCTCTCCAACCGAAAGGGTCGTCCACCTAATGCCAAGCCTTCTTTTAAAAGTTGAAAAGAGACCTTTCAATTTTCAAGTTGATCAATACCATAAGACGCCTTTTATTAGTAGCTATGGTTTCCACCCACGGCAGCTGTGGGAGTGAACTGGATACGAAAATTCTCAAAATGCCACCAAAGTTTTTTGGAATGGATTCAAATCAGTCGGAGATAATTTCGAAGAAAAGGGAGAAGAATCCGAAAGAATACGTACAACGGGCGTTTTTATTACGAGGATCGGTTGAAAGGGATCGGGGAAGTTTTTTCATTTGAAAATGAGGATCCTACTTTGAATGTTGTATTCCGACGTAGACGACGGAGAAAAAAAGTTCTAAACTTCTGAGAAAAGCGCCAGTAGGAGAAAAGTTTGCGAGTGGTGAGAGCGAAAATATGACTTTTAATGAAGTGGATTCATTTAAGTGATAACGATCATTTGATTATGAGACGGGGTAAGTTCTTACTCGAGGATTGGCCCGAGTTCTCGGCAATTCGTTTCTGGATAATAATTTCAACAATAATTTGTAATGGACTACTTTTTAATGCCCTCCGCTTCATTCCAGTGGAACTGAGACGCCCTATTATAGTCAGAAGTATTACAGGGGACGGTACCGCCAATAAAAAGTGTGCCTGAAATAAAATCGTTACCTGAATTAATACAATATTCTATCCGTAGGAACTTGGTTCAAACTCGGGATGCACATATAGAAAAAAGTTTTGAATCACTGATTCTGTCAGAAATATAGTCGGGAAAAATTTGAACTTTGGATTTTTCCTCACTACTGCATGAAACCCACTTGAAAAACTTTTTCTGGATACATTTCACCATTTAGACAGTTTTTTCCAAAGAAAATGGCCAATACTGAATTTTCACTTCAATTTTTTTTAAACGGTAAAATAATTTACTACAGAATCTGTATTAGCTTCTTCATCCTGTATTCGCCTCAAATACACACTTCTACAGTGATTTTTTATGTTTTTTGATAGTTTTTGGGAATTTCAAAAGTTAGTTTTTTTGGCCTTTTCTAAGAAAACAGCTTTTCACATGGTGGAATTGATCAATTTTTTTAAGAATCAATTCGGAAAAAAATTCTTTGTTTGTTCTGTATTGTAGTGAGAACACTTATCAAAAATCCAAAGCTTCAGTTTTTCCCGTTCATATTTATTACTGAATCAAGGTGATGCAACAACTTTTTTTTATGTGTGCGTTTCGTTTTCCTTTGCCTCGAAAATGTTGAAGATGAAGAATGTACAGCTGTATTTAGCTTTGCCTGCTTGTTTATCTGTTTGAATATTCCTCAAGTGAAAAATGATGTTTAAGTCTCAAAATAGCATAATGTCTAAGAATTTAACTTCAGGCTGACTCTTCAACTGTTTCTTTTACATTTTCCATTGACCTCAACCTGCGGTCAACACAAGCATTTAGCAAACCCACAGAAAACAACAACTACCATTATGGATGCAGGTAGGTTTTGCTATTACCCCGTGGTAATTTCATTCCCCAAGCGAGAGTTCTTCACATTAATTTCCTCTAGAGAAACTCCCACAGTTCTTTGTGTATATAGTATCTAAATAATCTCAGTAATTCTTGCACTGGGAGGAAATTTAAAATGAACAAACACGTGTTCAATTTAACCTTTTTATTTGGTTATAACAATGTTGTAACCAACTCGTTATTAGTTCAACAAAATCGTTATTAATCGAATAGCTAATTACCTAGCGAATCGAATCGAGAGGTAAAAGAAAAGCAATGCGATAAAGTGCTAAGACGATGCATATTAACTAGCAATACGCATGGAGGAAGACTCAGTGTCGTAGGGTGGTTTCGGAATTGGTTTGCCTTCTTTTTAGTCGGTTTCCCTTCGTTTGAAATTACTTGTCCTTTCTCGTAGGTGAAGATGTGAGCAACGGTTACACCATTATAAATAGTGTAGAGCGTAATTTCTACGGAAAGTGCGGTGAACCGCGGTGGTGCGAAAAGCGTCCCTGCCCAGGAACCTGAGAAACAGTGCTACGTAGGTGATTTGAATAAAAAGAAAGAAAAAATGAGCAAAAATAGAGGAGACTGTGATCATAAACAAACTACCCTCAACCCTTGGCGATGGCTGAAGGAGAGTTGTGTGCTCGAAGGATCGTAGTTTGTGAAAAGGAAAAAGTGAAAATGTGTTATCTGACTCCGACTATTCCGCTTGCAAACTGGAGTTTTTGTCCAGTCATTTTAGATTATCAAAACAGATAATTGTGGAGCAGTTTTATTTCAGCGAATTACCGGAACTATGCATTATGGCTAAATGTTTGACGAGCATGAGCATAATATCGAAATTGTACGTAGTGTCACATATCTCTCTTCCGAATATATACTCTAGTTCATGGTATATTTCCGTACTCCCGAGAGCGTTTGGGGGGAGCGAATTTCTTAACTTTATAGCTGTGAGAGCTCAACAATCGAAGGTGATGGTATTGAATGAGAAGGAGAGCATGCATACCTTGCTGTTTCAATGGACAGGTCGGTAAAATATCCAGCAGATAGAATGCGAATATTCAAACAATGACCATTAGCCTAATTGGTTACAATGTGTTGACCGGTTAATAATATGGTTTGATCGTATTATCTTATTCGTAACGGTTTCCAATCTCTGAGCCATTTCGTTTCTCCTTCTAGTCGGGACTCAGAACTACAAGCATTCCTCGTTTTGACGATTAAGTAGACCAATACGTCCCACCACGATCCCTTCCCTGCCTACTCTCCTTTTTGGGAAAAGACTTTGTGCTTCTACTCTTCCCAAAACTCATGCGATATATTATCGAGCCTATCCCAACAACACAATTCGGGTGTAGGGGACCATATTCCTCGCTCCAACATCTCCAAATGGTGACTTTGGTTTATTATTGAATAATAAACCATTGTAATCGCTCTGGAAAAAAATTCTAACCCCCCCTGAAAGTTTCATGGTTTACGTTTCAAAGGGTGTAGAATCCGAATCTGCAATGCGTACCGCGTACGTGGTACGCACGATTTCTCCCAAACGGCTGGAGCAAAAGATCTGAAATTTTCAGGAAAAATCCATCTTGGCCCGACGACGCCCCAATTCTTGAGCCAGCTCTCTCACTCAATTTAAAGTGCCCTTTGAGGGCTGTCAAAGTTTTGTAAAATCCCTAAAAACCTCAAAACGGTCAAGGCGGCCTAAATGTGTACTTATTTTTAAGAACATATCTCGAGGAATCAAATGTGTCCCTCTCCAGGTCCGTAGGTCAAACCATTCCCGATCTATAGCTTCGAGGTGTGCGTGTTTTACAGGTGATAGAGCGATTATTGAATTTCAGGAGAAATGCATAGACCACGTAAATCGGTTCTCCTCCAAAACACCTATTTGGATTGATCAGTTGATGATATTTGTGTGCCTCCTCTACATCAGTTTACCTTTGGCTACATCGTTTAAATTTGGATTTGGGGTAGTTTTAACGCAATACGAGTGCTAAAGGACTTGATAAATTATAGATGTTTTTATCGTGGGGGGTATTGAGGTTCAATAAAAAATCGCTGCAAATTTTTTGACTGGGATTTATCATTCAATTGGCTTGCGTTCATGATTTGTATCTGTACTAAGTTTCGGAGTGTGCGTGTTTCACAGGTGATAGAGCGATTATTGAATTTCAGGAGATATGCATGGAGCACGTAAATCTGTTCTCAACCAAAATACCTATTTGGATTGATCAGTTGATCATATTTGTGTGCTTCCTGAAATTCAATTATCGCTCTATCCTGTGAAACACGCACTTCAAAGCTTAGTAGAAATTCAAATCATGAACGCAAGCCAATTGAATAATGAACCCCAGTGAAAGAATTTGCAGATTTTTTTCGTGATTTTATTTATTGCAACTGATTGTAGGATACATCATCTAGCAATATTTTATCTCATAAATGAACACGATGCGCAGGGTGAGATTTCAACAAACCAACCTTTCAGAGTTACACACTGTTAACTGGAGACACTTCATCATAACTTGCACAGCACAATCAGGTCCAGTCGCTTGTTACGCTTGAGTCGCCGCAGTTCTCCTTCGTTGTCCAAACCGTTGAGCATCTACGGGTTCTTGTGCTGATGGAGGCGTTTTTCGTGCTTCTGGGCGTATAAATGGTGATTGACTGAATTTTGTAGGCATATGAGGAGGGGAAGTTATGTCTTGGAACGGTTTTTGACATTAATGAGGCCTTTGACAGGGTCCATCCAGGGCCACTGTACAGGATGTTACACCTAAATCACTGCCACTGGCCAGCAACCGATTCGAAATGGATGGAACATCCGTATCTTTACGTTACATGCTAATATGAATATCTCGGACGTACATGACATTGTCATTCTTCGAAAAGCACATAGTAACTATCCGAATACCATGCTAGTGGACCTCACCAATGAGAGTCGTTTCTAAGAGTAACTAGAGTCGTTTCACATTGAAAATACCACATTCTTTCCAAAACCTAATTTTTTATACAAAAATTATTACTCAAATATTAATGTTTTCATTTACCTTTCTAATCATTTATACTGTATATAATTTGAATGTAGGACAAGCAATGGGTTGGAACCTACAATCATACTCCATGTTAATTAGGTTAGCAGGTCTACTATGGTCTACATTTAACAAAACTATAATGTTATATTATTAAAAATAAAGTTTAAATTTATTCTATTAAAAAAAATGGAGTTACATTGATTTTGGGGTAAGTGGCAACAACCCCTAAGGATTCTTCCGTAATGCGCTCTCTTTTGCATTTTGAGGGGTCCCATCGGCAGACACTGGTCGAGTGTAGTCGCTACTGCGAAATATAATGGCATTGTTTGTCGAGAGGAGTTATTTTCGGAATAACAGTATTTTGACGATCGATCTTCCGCCTCCCGTGAGACTACCTCCGTCCTCCTTCAGATTTCGACAAGGTGACTCTCCTCCGAGCTATCTCACATGATAAGCCAAACAAAGTGAGTTTGAGAGGAAATGAGCTCGCAACTCAATCAGCGGGCGGCTTAGATAGCGGGATCGTCATATCTCCCCAGGCATATCTGCCGCGTAGGCCTCCGGTCGGCGTCAGGACCCCGAGCCTACCCTCATCTGACGCTTCTTCATCTTCTGAGTTCAGATCATCAACTCACCATCTAAGGTTCACGCTGTCTTATCTCGACCAAATGAGACTATAGTATGACTATAAGTCATACATGGTTGGATGAGCTGCTTAGTCACAAATCGCTGTTTTAGCCTTTTATGCCATCATGCCACAACCTGAAATTACAACCCTTGCGACTCTACAAACTTGGAACATACTAAATAGTGTCTCGCTTGCGAATGAAATTCATAAATCCGAAAATATGAATATGAATTTGAATATGGATATGAATGGGATGTGAATACAAATAATCAAATATGTAAATTTTTCATGAATTTCACAAAATTCACATTTAAAAAAAAAAATAGTTTAAACTTGGTTTTGTAAATTTTTCAATCTTGGTAAATTTCAAAGGATTGACACATTCCCATTACAGCCTTTCAATTGTGGAGCCGTTATGCGTTGATTTCGACAAGCTAGGAGGCCTGTCGCTCAGACCACGGATACTAGAACAGAGTCTCTTCTAGTATCCATGACTCAGACCATCCAAGTTAAGACGTCATTCTGAATACCCTCATTTTTGAATAACTGGTTACCCCATTCAACCCGGCGCCTTGAAGAGGTCCACCCCGCCAGCCGAGTTTTACTGGTGCCCTGAATTTCACGTATTGGTGGTTATTTATTCTCAAAAAATGATTAGGATGCTATCGGTGGGTGGAATAAGTTCACTCTTCTAAATAAAACATAATTATAAATACAATAAGAATCGTAATTACAAAGCTTTTAGACGACGAAAGAGCGAAAAATCTCCAGTTTGCCTGCAGTGCGGTGTTATTGTGTTGACAAATAAAATGGCCCGAGCTCCGAACGAACAATGTCCTACGGTACCTTGAAAGTCACTGAGAGAGAAAACCACAGCCCCATACGCTCCCAAGACGTCAGCCGGCAGGTCGAGGCTCTCCCTTGACTTCTTAAGTATTCATCCGGGCTGAATGGGTTACAACGATAACTTTGAAAATGCAATAACTAGATATTTTAACTGGTAACGGCATTGGAGTCTCATCATTACCCTAGAACCACGCAGATAAATCCATATTCCAGTAACCTGTGGTGGAGCTGAGCAATACAACATTCCCAGCCTGAATTAGATGAATCAAGGATCAACTAAAATAAATAAGTTTTACGTGAACCCGTCAACCTCCTCCTATTTTCCTTACTTGATTAGAAGTCCCAGCAGTCTACCACAGACAAATTTCGTGGAGCCATTGTAGAGTGTTTGTCCTAGCATCATCTGAAGTCATATCCATTCGCATAGTGAACATGTGTGTCCATGGTGTTTCAAAGGCTGAGATGTGGAGATGCGATTCTTCTTGTGGGAAATTAATAAGTATAAAAGCTTCATATTGCTAAAACCAATCCGATAGGTATTACCCAGGTCGACCTTGTTGTGATTGGTGGCGTATTCATCCAGAATTGTGGCAATCAGAATTCAAGTTATATGAAAGACGACGAATAATTAATTACTATTAATAATAATTCATGAGGTTGCACAAAACCGTGTGTTAAGAGAAAAATGTCGCGGTTGTGGTCATCTTGGCAAGCGTGCTTCGTGGTGTTGCCATCCGTGTCTCTTTGGGCTCATGCCTTGATAGTCATTTCACAGAGGCACTTCCTCTTTCTACGCTGTTCCGGTTTTACGAGCGTCGAGTGAATTAGGACGTTTTCTCCGGTAAAACGTACTTTGAGAGGATAAAATTTCGGATTAAGTTCAAATTCTGACTACGTACAGACCATGGCAATGAGATTAGAGGTACATTTCGATCAATTACCGGCAAGTACAATTAAGAGTAGCCGAACTTTAAGACAGCCATTAGTAGGCCTAGTTACCACATAAAATCTACAAAAATAATTTTTAGAAAAAGTTGAACAGAAAATTATTTATCAATGAAGGACAGCGATTGTCCCGTAAAATAGGAATCACCAAAATGCGAGCTTTCAGTTCAATATTTCCATTCACATTTTGACATTGGAGTACTCCAAATTTTTAATTTTATTCCAGTTTTTTGTTGTAGAATATTCAAACCCATTGTTCCTGCGAGGGACGTGGACAAGAATAAACTAATGAAACAATTTAAAAGTTCATTGAATTATTTGAACGAAAAATTGTAACGAAGGTTAGAATCAATATTGGAGAACCTCAAGATTGTATTTAAATCGAAGTCGATCGAATGAATTCAAGCACAAAACCAGATAACAAAGAAACAGGTACTTCCTACGTCCACCTAAATTGATCATCTGATCCGTGTGGTCTTTAAGCAACCGGTTAGGCGGGCTAACCAATAATCGTCAAGTACCGGGTGAAGCCGAAACCGAGCACCCATTAGGTATAGTACAAAGCTGGATTCACAAATGTGTGGTTCTGAGGAAAATCGGAAAGCATCCTACCTTCTGATTGGCTTTAGTAAGCCAAGGGTGGGAAATCCCATTCCGGAGGTCGTCTTTTGAAACATTTCTTTCGAGAAATAGCTTTCTGAGTGATTCCTATTTTACGGGACAATCGCTTTCCTTCATTGATAAATAATTCTCTGTTCAATTTTTTCCAAAAATTATTTTTGTAGATTTTATGTGGTAACTAGGCCTACTCATGGCTGTCATAAAGTTCGGCTACTCTTCTTTGTAGATGCCGGTAATTGATCGAAATGTACCTCTAATCTTATTCTCATGGTCTGTCCGTGAGTCAGAATTTGAGCTTAATCCGAAATTTTATAAGCTCAAAATACGCTCTACCGGAAATATTTTAACTAGTATTTTTTTAGAATTAGTTACTCGATGTTAGTGCGCTAACAAGTGGGACTAACTTTTAGATAGTCTGTACGAATCAAGTGCTCAAAGTTTGTCCCAAACCTTCTGTCTCATTGTCATGGGTTTGAAGGAAATCATCGTAGCTCTCTCAAATGACGGCATTTTTTGGCAATTCAAAGTTACTTCAGCGTTGGTAACCCTGTCCTTTGAGGAAACACCATGCTTTCGCCATTTCTATACAGTTGGGGCTCAAAAATGAAGTTAGCCGTTTGTAAAACAGGTGTGTACGTTTCATACTTCTCATTGTTACGGGTTCGAAAATCACTCTTAATAAAATCTTATTGATTCGTTTAGCATTCATTTTGGGATAGAGATGTAAAACCTCTATTTAATGCAAGTTTCAATTTCTATAAGTGTTCATTAGACTCCTAATTGCAGGTTAATGTTGATTTCTCATTGTCGTGGAGCTTTTAAACTTGATAGATTGGTATTTGATAATAAATAAATACTAATATTAAAATGTGATACCTGTTCTAGCACAAAGTCAGGAAAAACTGAAATCAGATATCTGTCTCATTCAACCTACCCTTCGTTTACGTAAGTCTATCGTTATTTGGTTGACAAAGCTCATTGTCATGGATACATACCATTCTCGTAACCTATACAATTTTAAAACCTGAATTTTGAGGAATCAAACGAAAATCATGCGTGCTTGTACATCACTATACCATTAGAGTAACATCTAGATTGTATAATGAAAAAATCATAAATTTAGGAGAGCAAAATTTTTTAAGTAGTCAGCATCAAAACCTCGATTGTCCCTTTAAATGAGAATTACCCTTTTGCAGCTTCGCAGTTTCGGAGGTGAGTAAGCCATTGCGTTGCCCCTGGTCTGTTCTTTATCCTTTTATTGTAGTGCAGTTGTCATGTTTTGATTCGACTTGAAGCTCCAGAATTTGTCGAGAAGACGCGAGAGCAAGGAAGGTGGGAGTTGGCTATCAGTTCAAATGAGTAATGAAATGCCTCCTTCTTTTTGAAGTCGGTATAAAAAGAGCCAAGCTGGAAAGATGTACGGAAATTTCCGCATTCGTATGAACGGCATTGTCCGGAACGAAGACTCTCCACATCCCCTTCATTTCCCGTTCTGCAGATCCGCATATATCCATGTGAATAGAGCGTAAATACACGATAAACGGTCGAACGCATCAACGGTCACGGTCTACTCTCGATTTCATGAGTTCAGCTCTGATAAACGCCCTTAATGTTTGATGGGAGCAACTACATGAACTCTCCCAATACATTTCAATTCTACTTTTTGCATATTTGACACCGTCATAATTCCTATTCTCCAAACTGGGAAAATTGAAATCATTCTGTACTCTCATAGGTAAGTATGGTTATTTGACATAGGAGAATATCAATCTACAAGCAATGGAAAGGTTTGGAAACACCGTCATCAAGAAGGTAGCGAATTGGATTTTTGATTGGAGTAGAATTGTAGCCTTTAGCTGAGAATAAGAAAACATTTCCTGTCTTTATCCAGGGGATCCTCCTGAACCCCAACACGTTAGCTCAACAGAGGAGAGCTAAGCTGAGGCGGGCCTTCACGGATGCCACAAGCGAGACTGTCACCATTGTCAAAACGGTACTGTCCAATTCTCTTAGTAGCTATTCACTGTAACATACAGCGCTTGCACAGTTATAAATTATTTTTCTTATTCACAGAACAAGTTTGAAATTCCAAGTCTTATAATTTGTTTTAATATTTTACTTAGAATTAACGCCTACATCAATCCATAGGGTCACTAATGATACTGCAGGTTTCAGCAGTTTACTACAAGTGACACAATTTTGAACTACAACTATCATTCGGGAAACCGTAACACTAAATCATGGATAATATAACTACTCACGTTATAGTGGTATACTATTTTCAAAACAGTTAGTGAATCAAAACAATTAGGTACCGAGTAAAAACACATAAATACAGAGTAAAAAGACCAATTGGAACAAAAAAATTATGAAAGTGGAAAAGAATGTCACTAATGACACCTTCCTATTTGAATCCGTTTTCAAAATATGGTGGAGTAAAGGTTCTTGAAAAACCACGTGTTTCGCCATAAAACCCCGCATTTCCAATCTTTGAAACCGTTTTTTTCAACTTTTGACCTCATTTTTGTATTCAGCGTCAAATTTCCAGTACGACTAGTGCACACTCAAAATAAAAAATCAACTCCTAAGGACGGAAATGACCGATTAAACGTTGAAATTGGAAAAAGAAAATCGATTTCCTGGTATCGGCATTTCCAAAAAGGACGTTGGAAGCTGTCAATTTCAGAAAAGCTTGAAAATTATTTAATTTTCTCAGAGTTAAGCATGGTCAACTTTGCGAATTCATACAAAAATAGACATGTAAGAAATTTAACAAAGGAATTCGCAATTTTCTTGTTTGCCTTTGTAGTGACATGATTCAGATTTATGATTTCAAGGATATTGGAGCAAAATTAAATTCTCGTAGTGAGTCTGAGATTGATTTATTGAATTTCAGTATAAAAAATAATGGATGTTACCAAACGGATGTACAAACAGTACATAAGTAAGATTCAGTATTACTATAAATATATATTATAAATGCATACCTAAGGTTTTTTTGCATTTAAACTTAAATTTCTACATATTACCAAAGAGGAATCAAAAAGTTATAAAGTAGACTGAATTTACAAAGTTCCCTGAAATGTTGCAGCTTTCAGCAAGTTTTTTTTCGGAAATGATGTTAAAGTACAAGTTTTTCTGAAACTCAATTCGATTTTGATTTTCAACGTTAGACTGCGATTGCTGCCTCTAGTTCGTTTATTTTTCTTTTTTTTAAAATAAATGTGCACTAGACGTAAAAGAAAAAAACAAGGTTTCCTAGATAATTAAAAAACAAATCTTGTTAATGGATTGAAATAGGAAAGTTCAATAAGTCGCATTCTTTTCCAGTTTTTACCTAAATGTTTTTCTCACTGAAGGTCCTCTCCACAGCGTACATCGAGACATAGACATCACAGTTCGCAGTTGATCCCAATAGCTCTAGAGTTTTTTTAAATAAAACTTCCAAAGAAGGGACCTATTTCCAACAATTATAAAGTTTGCTGATTAGAAATTTACCAGCGTTTTTATCTGTCAAATATAATTTTTTATCATTGTCTATAAATAGCAGTACCTCACACTGTTCTGCTTTTAACGTAGCGACGCAGATGTTATTAAAATTCGTAAGAACGGCGAAATTTCAAAAAAAAATTTGCTATCTTGTTTGATTGACCTGTTGAGGTAGTTTTCATTGATCTACCTGCCGGGGTAGTGCTGAATTTCCAAAGGTTGCCATGAACCGATTGAGTATATGGGCCGTAGCAATGAGTGAACTTGGTTGCACGGTGGAATAAATTCCAGGAAGGGAAATTTCCCAGCGGACGTACTACCACAATTACCTGCAGGCAAACAAACAATTTCAGATTACGAATAGCTCATACTCGACAGAAAGATATTACAATTTCTAAAAAACTTTTGAGACCTTGAGGTCCCAGGAGTTATGCACAATTCGACTCCTGCGTGTTCTACAACTCATTTCCGAACAAAAATGCCTCCTAGCAATTTTTTACCAGAAGCCTCGTTTCCGAGTTATTCGTGATTTAAGATTTTTTTCGTGTTTTTGATCTTATGTCATTAAAACTGTCATGACTCCCTCAATTTTGGATATAGTCCAAATCTAATGACACCGTTGGAAAGAGCGTTAAATTTGTCTATCTACTTGATGCCAGAAAACATTTTTTTATTGCATTGAAGATGAGCGATTGCTGCACGAAATGGCAGTTTTGAAAAAATCTCAAAATCGCCTGTTTTTCATCTCGCCTAGAAACTCCAATAATGCTTGACGCAGAACTGTGCAGGCCTGGTAAAACGTGCGCCGAAATGTATAGTCGTGAGCTTTCCAACGGTGTAGTCGTTTCGGTTTTTAAAAATACTTTTGGTTAACAAAATTATGTTTAACTGCAGAAAAACGTGTGTTTTCTGTTAAAATTGAGGTTTTTCCAAAGTCTCGACGAAAAAAGGTTGGAGGCGGGATATACGTAACTTTTCTCGCTGAATCGAATGGTGACAACGCCAGACCTCTCAAGTGACGATTTAAGTTAGTTTTGTCGGATGCGTAAACCCGTTCGTTTGTGAACAGCGTCCACGGCATTTCTAAGCTGACCGGCCAAAGTGAAGTTAATCGAAGAGCCGAAAGACGGTTATTTTTTGATCTACAAATATTTTTTCCTCGTACTATCCGACGTGTTCGGAATGGTGTGAGTTGTACACAGGAGGAGTGTGGCTCCCACCCTGCTTAAGAAGCATTGGCAAAACCGTATACAAAAATCATGTCAACATACTCACTTGTTGTGATGCTACTCTGCTGAAAGCAACTCATCGCAATAAATCTTAAATGAACACAAACAATAGCCGTCCCTTCGATTATCCTGACCTTGGCTGGACAGCTTAGGAATGCCGTGGATACTGTTCACAAACGAACGTTTTCATTCATTAAATTCATTTTCATTTTTAATTTTTGAATATTTATTTTTTGGTTTATATCTTAACAAACTTGTTCAAACTCTAACTCTTTATATGAACTCGATTTAAACCCCAATATCTTACCATTGTCCTACAACTGCATAACAAGTTTGAGTAAGCACACATTTTACTAAAACTCAATTTGATCAGAAGCAACCATCAACATCAACATTGAGACACCCAATGCTACGGGGAAATCAGAATGGGGTTGGTGATACACGGCGCAGAAAGCAACCCCTCCTTCAAGACCGAGCGGTCGTGCGGGTCATTGCATATCTTGCCCCTGACCAAGACAATGCCTCCTCCGTAGCTTTCCCAATTTTCAAACATTAGGTCTTCTTTAGTTATACTTTGTGTCCCAGGAGTTATGCACAGTCCGACTCCGAACAAAAAAGCCTCCTTGCAATTTTTTGCATCGTTTCAGAGTTTTTCGCAACTTCAGATTTTTTCGAGTTTTCGATCTATTTTGGAGGTAGCTCAAATATGATGACACCGTTCGAAGAGCGTTACATTTTCTATCTATTTGATGTCAGAAAACATTTTTTTATTGCATTGATGATGTGCAATTGCTGCGCGAAATGGCAGTTTTGTCAAAATGCCGTCTCTCGGCTCTTTGATAATTCTGACTTTGGCAGGACAGCTTAAGAATGCCGTAGACGCTGTTCACAAACGAACGGGTTTACGCATCCGACAAAACTAACTTAAATCGTCACTTGAGAGGTCTGGCGTTGTCACCATTCGATTCAGCGAGAAAAGTTACGTATATCCCGCCTCCAACCTTTTTTCGTCGAGACTTTTGGAAAAACCTCAATTTTAACAGAAAACACACGTTTTTTTGCAGTTAAACACCATTTCCTCAACTAAAAATATTTTTAAAAACCAAAACGACTTCACCGTTGGAAAACTGGCATTTTGGCGCACGTTTTACCAGGCCTGCACAGTTCTGCGTCAAGCATTAATGGGGTTTCTGGGCGAGATGAAAAACAGGCGATTATGAGATTTTGACAAAACTGCCATTTCGCGCAGCAATCGCACATCTTCAATGCAATTTAAAAAAAGTTTTCTGACATCAAATAGATAGAAAATTCAACGCTTTTTCCAAAGGTGTCATCATATTTGAGCTGTATTCAAAATTGAGGGAGTTACTTATGACAGTTTTAATGACTTAAGATCAAAAACACGAAAAAAATCTTAAATCACGAATAACTCGGAAACGAGGCCTCTGGAGAAAAATTACTAAGAGGCATTTCTGTTCGGAAATGAGTTGTAGAATACGTAGGAGTCGGATTGTGCATAACTCTTGGGACACTCTGTATATCAGATCCAGTGCTATATAGCTATATAGGTTTGGTTCATCAAGGAATGATAGCCACGGAAAGAAACATTGGGGTATGGCTCTGATACCTACTTTGAGAAAAAATATGAGTTATGATATGAAGAGGTTATCATACTGTGGAAAGTTCGAATCGTGGTCGCTACATCACTAAAGAAGGAGGTACTGCAAATCTTGCACGAGGGTCAATGCACGATCAGCTAGGAGGCCAGTAGCAAGGTTGCATCTCTGGTGGCCGGGCATAGAGAAGAATGTTGAAACATGTTTGTAGGCTTGTAATTCATGTCAGTTAAATCGGCCCTGGAGCCCGGAATCCCCGGTGTTTTCTAGGAATGTACCGACAGAAGATTAAGAATCCATATTGTCTTGGCAGAACAAGTTGAAGGACACAGTTGGCTTGTAATCGTAGAAGTGACTGGTATGTGGCAGTGTTAGTAAGTAAATGAACCGAAACACAATAGAAAAGACAATATGTGCTTTCAGCATTTTTTTTAGGCGATTCGGATTCCCCGATTGATTGTTTCTGATTATTTTCCTAAATTTATCTCTCAATTTGAAGAAACACGTCACTACGACTCCGTGCCATCCTGGACTACCTGGCTCGGCGGAGGCGGATGCTCAGTTTGTTAAAACAAGAGATCAATCTACCAACTCACCTGGCAAGATATCTACTCCAGTACCGAACAGAAGCCTTTGAAGTATCCAAGAACCGGGTTCCGTTGGTTTTTGCTGAAACCTAATTTAACGATACTAGTTGGGACAGCTCTTCGAAAGTAGCAGCTCACCTCGTTCAGGATTTTGAGGATTTCATAGTGGGAGAAGAAGTAAGGGTGAAAAAGAGGAAAGAAGAAAAGGCATTTTCTGAAGCGGTAGTGAACGAAAAAACTGGATCTTTCTCATGTATTGTTATAATGGATGGAGTAGAATGGCGTGTTCTGAGGGGGGAGAAATGTTGACAACTCGAATAACCTCCATTGGTGTCAATCTGGTTAACAACAGGTGTTGTTGTAAGTCTGACTTCATTACCAATAATATTTTAGTCTTGAGATAACTGTGCGTGAGTTATTTCAGTGGTAACAAAGTCGAAAAAATTTGGTGTTTACGATGAAAACAACATTAAAATGCAGGGGAATCCTTATAGGCGCCCCAAGCCCAAGCTTGATGACGTGGCCTGCGTCAAACCCCCTCCCTGGTGGACACCCCTGCTATTTGTAATACACGGTTTATTGCAATACTTTTAGGGTTGTACAGCTAATTAGTACTAAGCTAAATAGTGGCTTTTGGCTGTATTTTTTGTCATGCTTGGTCGAATCCACCCTGCTTATTCGTGAAAGAGCTTTATGCCACAACCAACGTATCAGGAGCTGTTTCTAAATATCCTGTGCTCTGCTATGTGAAGACAGCTTCAACACCAAGATCTGAGGACCCTGACTGATTTATTTGACGTTTTAACTTCTTCATCTGTACCGGGATTACAGGAATAAACTCAGAGTGGAACCATCTTACGATTCCATCCTCCGGCTGATTTCACTCCCTGTAATGAGTTACCTCTCAACTCCCACCACCTCTTCGGCTAATTCAACTTCAAAGGACGGAATCCATCGTCAGTTTTCATTACATTACCGTTCTTTGATAAATCAACCATGTTATTGCTAGCCCTCCACCCCACCCCCTCGGTCAGCGCTCTAGCAAAACCTCATTTGTTGCCACAAAATGTACCCCGTCTAATTCCAGTTGCCCTTTAATCTGCCGGAACCAACCAAGCCAATTTCAAGTATGAACTGACATCCGCTCACAATCCGATGACCCTAATAAAAAGGAATTCCTTCTCGAACACTTTGTGAATTCAGTCCCTCAACGGTTTCCTTACTGCTCATCCGTACAAGTTAAAAAACCGTTGCGAGTTCTTTACACATTTTCTTCGATTCATCTCTTCTTTCCAAAACCTAAAATTTGATAAATTATGTCTAATGTCGAGACCCATAATCGCACCTCTGACAATCGCTTCATTTTAGCGTTAATACTAGGGATGGGACGTCGAGACAAAACATCGATATTAACATCGATGTCGATATTTGAGAGCGGCATCGATATGTCCTCCAATTTCGGGTGAAAACATCGTTATTTTCGTCGTTTTTCTAAATCGGTGTCCTTATCAGTTAACATATCCTTATTACAAGCTACTACCGTTCGCTTCTTGCTAGGATTCTGAGGATTGTGTTCGTGTTCGTTCAGTGTTTGTATGTGAATATTTCATAAAGATGCCTCCAAGTAAGTGGTGGCGTTTTTATCAAAAGATTAACGCCAAGTCGGCCAGGCGCAATATCTGTGGGAGGGAAAATCAAATATTGAAGAATATTGACACAAAATCAACAATTTTATTTCGTGACAAATGATATCTCATTTTAAAGGTTTTTCAACATTGAAGAAGATGGTGAAACAAGTTTCAGTCATGCAGCATGACGAAATGATCAAATTTTCAAAGAAACTAGTTTTGCAAGATGAAAAATTACGCAAAAATCAACAATTTAATTTTTTGGGATCATTTTAATTTGTGATCCATTATTTTAATTTTTTATCTAATCTCGTTTTTTTGAAAGATGAAGAACCTCATAAGTTTTTTTTACGTTGGGGGTTTTCGGATAATTTTTCCCCATTTGAAATGACCAACATCTTCCCTTATAGTGAGGCGATTGTGCCCATCTTCAAACTTAGCCTTTTGAAAGCCTAGATAGATTATTTGTGCAAACTTGAGCTTTTAATCATTAATTCTACCGAGACTTATCGTCTGGAATATGTTTTTGGTGTCTTTTGACAGTGGATTTAGAATGCTTTGAAACGGATTTTAGAATGCAGTGTAAACATTTTTTGAAAATTCTCATTTTTAAATATTTTGGACCAGGAATAGTTTCTTTCTCTTCGAAAATTCGCTAATACTACAGCAGTTCAAAGACTTTTTAACATATATTTTTTTCACGTAGGCAAAGTAGATCGAACCCATGTTACCGGAGCCAAAACATCGATATATCAATATTATTTAAGATATTTCGATAATATGTTCCATCCCTATTAGTACCTATGCGTTTACTTTTATAAACGTTTAGTCTGTACTTCTGTTAAAAGAATTCTTTTGGTTCATCATTTTCGATATTTTCAATTTCGTTGGTCACCGTCCAAGATATACAGGGTGGTTCTTCTCTGGCCGAGTTTGTACGATTTACCACTGACTACGTCTGACATACAATCAGTTCTAGTGCAGAAATAATAAACCTCTGTGTAATAATTTGCAGCGTTATTGGTTGTTGTCGTAAACAGTTTCACGTCTCGTTATTGAGTGATGGAATCAGTTACAATATAACTTTAACGACATTTCCTCATTATGAGTTGAACTATCACATATGGTCCTGGGAGGTACTGGAAGAGTTTTCGAGAAGAAAACTGTTTCATGTCAATTGAGCAACTTTCCCTCACCACTCTGAAAGCGTTGAGAAAGTAATAAGGACGTAGCAACTTTATCTCGCGGGAGGCTGCACGGCCCAAGATATTTCCCACCTTAATGTGATTCAAGGAACATTTTTCTGACTAAAGTCTCAGGGCCGAAAATATTCTTTCCACCCACCGCTCTATCTCGCATCCTCGAGTTTTCCGTCCAACAGACGCCTAAAAAGCTTCTCCCTACTCCAAAAACATATATGACAAACTTCAACCTCTCAAGGTTTTTTCTCTTTTTTTCTTTTTCTATTTTTATAGTCTTGAGAGTTATGGAGAAGTTTGTTCACACAAGATTTATTGTTCACGTAGGTACGCTTTTTAGTGTAGAGGTAATGCGATCGGATGAAAATGTTTTCGGCAACTCCCCTAAATCTTTCTTGGAAGTTGAACATTCTACGGAAAATTGTCTGTAAAGAGAGCAGCTGCTCAACAGAAGAAAGAAAAAAGGTGCGAAACTACTAATTGCGTTCTAAGAAAAAGGTCAATTTTGAATTTTAATGAATCTCCCGTATAGATCTTTGTTAACTCGTGTTTAATACCTTCCAGGAAACCGAAATTTAATAGGAAGATGATTAATTAATAAAGCGAAGCGACTTACACCTGTGTTAATGATTTTCAAAGTTCTGTTTTAATTTGAACTTTCACGGGTTGTTCATTCAATTATCCAAATGTTTGTGATAATTTCAATGAAACTTACGCCTTTGAATACGACGTAGGAGGGCAGGAGGGATCTGAGCACCGCCGTTTCTATAACATCAATTAAATCCCAATAAACTTAATACATCCATTACGAATGAAGACAGAGTAATAAGTCATAACCACTAGCTAAACTAGTCAACATATCTGTAAAAATTAGATTCCTAATGAAATATTTACTAGTTTGTGAGCTGTTATTAAAGCTGCATAACACTTGAACAAACTTCCAAATCCCCTCCCTCGCCCATTCCACCTCTTCAAGTACCTATGTTTCTGTAAATTTTCAACATTACATCAGTTTGTGTTTAGAAACGGTGGCTGCTCTTGAAAAAACTCTAAAAGCGACTAGTCACCATAGAACGGGTCAATAAAAACACTACTGTTCATTCAGTTAAATAAATCATTTGGTGTGTTTTCTGTCCCAACATCCTCATTATTATAACAATATATGGAAGCATACTGTACACTTGTACAAAGGCGGCTATTGCGGTTTGAATTTAATAACACAAATGAAGTTACTTAGGTTTTTAATTTACAATATCGGTCCAAGGTTAGAGATAGTCAATGTCCAAGCCAAGATCGAAAACACAGAATATAACGTTATTACAAACGGTTGAATACGGTACAAGTTAAATGTATAGCACGGAGAAAACACACGGAGTAAAAAGCTCAAGAATAAGTACAGACGGAACTATATTACTGAACTCAAGGTGAGGAGAAGGTGTCTAGATATTCACAGTTAAGTGAGAGAAGGTGACGGGGAAAACCCAGGATTGGGACAATGAAGGGATTGGAGGGCTTTATTCTTTAGTATGTCAATGAACAGGGGATGTTGACCACTAAGCACTAACTTTAAAACGGCGGCAGCCACTGGTAGATTCTATGACTGAACTAAAAGAACGTTCGATCCATAAAGAATTTGTTACGGAACGGTGTTACAGAACGCTGCGATGTATGTGACGATGTTACGGAGCGATGATCCGGAACCTTGTTATGGAACGGTGTCACAATCCCGTGGTTGTCAACTCAAGATTACCAATGTTTCATTTCCCTATTGCACTTCAATATATATCAAATCTTATCCTTGTCAATATGGGTCATTTAAAAATTACGTCAACCATTTTGAGTGACAAGCCGTAGCTCGTTCAAATCATTTTCATTCAGCGCTAGCCCAAACGTAAAATTCGATAACCATTCTTTTCTATAGTATATTTTTCCTATATCGCTCAGATTCAGCGTGTTTTGGAGTTGATGATTTTATTACCATTAGTGAATTTCATCACGATCGTAAAATAGCTACAAACATCGATCCCTTTCTACAAGCTCTCTAAATTTGTTGACATTTAGTTTCGAGATTTCACCCTCCCCATATTAGTAAATTATTCCCCCAATCTACGACTGTGTGAGAAGTCCAGTAAAAATTTTTATAAAAGGGTATTTTTACCGATAAATTATTCTTCCCGTAAATTTTTTAATGAGAAAGAATCGCGACTGTTTAAAATTCAAAACAACTGTGTCCTCCACCAGAAAAAATAGCAGTTCAAAAGCGTGATAAAATTGGAGTATTTAAATTACACAAGAATCACCAATATCAAGGGGCTTTTGACAGTCATAGAATAGCCCTGTCGAAGAGGGTGCCAACGAATGAGAGGTGTTGAGCATTTCACCCAAGTATGCATACATGATTGTTTTGCAGGCATCTTTTCTAATTGGGTTTTTTCTTGTTTGGTTCCGGACAATGAAGGTAAGCATCGTTGGATGATTGAGATTTTCTCAGTGATCCTATTTAAGATATGCTTTCTGTGATGTAAAGTTCATGTTTGTTACTGATGAGACCTAACCGTCGAAAATTTAACAGTGTAACTCTTTACTTTGTGGAAATATAGACAACGTTCTAGACTCCGTTTTTATATCACCCAAGTATGCATACATGATTGTTTTGCAGGCATCTTTTCTAAGTCCGGACAAAAGGAGCATCGGGATGATTTGGAGTGAAGTGCATATAAGAAAAGTTGGAAGAGACTACAGATTGCAGGAAATGTTGTTAAAACACCTTCGGGCTACTGGATCATTGACGCCCTGGTGTTATCTAGCTCTGGAAGGTACTAGCTGAGTAGTATAACAGTGGAAGTAGATGGAATGTATGGGGGTCATCCCTAAACTCAAATAGTGTAGAAGATAGCGACGTAGTACAAGAAACGTATTTACTAAGTAGATACCGATCTTATTTCCAACCATACAACAACTCGACAGGTGACAGATTCGAACTTTGTTGTTCTACAAGCTAAAGGAACCTACTAAAACTTCCTCAGAATTTCAGTTTTCAAACGGTATAAGAAAAGGGGAATTATATCAGATGAGGTAGGCTAATCGTAGATAAACAGCTTTCGTACAACTCCTCAACCACAAGGGACATTTTATGTCTTTGCGCCCCCTCCCGCACACACCACGTACTTCCAATCGGAAGCCAGTTTTGATGTAAAACGCTTATCAAATTCAACTTCGGCGAGAGAATGAGGCGTCTCGATAAATGTATCACGTACCTCGCCAATTTCAATTTCATTTGTGGATAATGTAGTATTCATAAGCAGCTTTTTGCGTAAACGATATTCGCGCACTAGTTCCAACGATTGCCGTTTTGTAGGACCAATGATAACTACGTTAGATTGTGATCGTTGATGGTTGCGATGTAATGGTTCCATCGTTTGTTCACTGAGGTTCCGAATGTCCAGGGTTAACGTAACAAGATTAAGTAAATCAACAGCTTTCAAATGAGTGGTGAACGAGTTTTGTACGATCACAAATGTCGAAGATAATGATCCGTATCAACGAATCGGTTGTAAGCGAAAACCATTAGAAATATTTTCGTGACGCTGTCCGCGTTACATTTTCAAGTTTATGTTGCAAAGTAAAGACATACAATGCCACAATGCAACAACTAACTAGGGACCGAAAAAACTGTATTTACTCACGAAGTCGTGATATAAGAATCGTATTGTGAAATGACGTTCAGAGCGTACATACCCAACAGTGAAACCGCTAGCATTTCATCCAAGTATGCTTGGATAACTGCTTTGTTGTCCTCTTCCTAACAAAATAAGCAATATCTTAAGAGGAAGCATATGGGAATTGTTGGGAGAGGGTACAGGCCAGATTCTGTAGTTGAAACACCTTCATGCTATTCAATCCTTGACACCCAGATTGGTTTGTCTCTGAAATGCACCAGCTTAGAAGTAAATCAGCGGATGATGCAATGTAGCGATTTGCTCCGCTGTTGCTGAGATTTAGAGTGTTGTAACCTCATCCGCTTAGATGGTGTGACAACTATTAAATGGGAAGGAATCTAGTGTCAGCACTTATGGGGCTGTGAATCGTGTGTTGAACCATTGGGTCCTCATATATCTGATCGAAAATTTGAGGGTAGGTATTATTGTCATTTTTGACGCTTGAATTGAAATTCGACGCTGTATCTCAATTCTAACTTTTGAATCTTCAATATTTTTGTCTAATCAGCCAACTGTTCCACGCAGTTTTCTAATGAGCTACATAAAGAGTTCCTGAGAAAATGAAAATTCAAAACAGCTGTGTGTTCCTTCAGAAACACCGGTTGTAATTACTCGTTTTCGGTGGTCGTTATTAAGTTGTTTGGATTGGTAGATATATAACGGCGTTGCAGATAAAGCCGGTGGTTAGAGAATAAACGTAGTGTAAAAAAGAGTAAATTCAAAAGCGAGCAACTAAGGAGATTGGAGTGTTTAAATCATACAAGAAGCTACAGCGCGGTTGAGATGATCACACGGAGGATGATGAGAGAAAAAGAGATTGGTGGTGGGTGAGTGGGGGGGGGGGGGTATAACCTCTTTTTTCCCTCTTAGTAATTAAGGGCCTCCCCGACGGGGTATTGTGGAACACGAATGAAGTGCAGAAGGAGCGAGGGGAGAGGAAAATTATTCCGGCAATTTTTCGACCCCCGCCAAGCGAGCAACGTGAGGAACGAGCTCGCGAAGGATTTTTACGACCGAATTGAAACACCGGGGTCCGGCCAGTGCGCCCGTGTGCGTTCGTCGTTGCGAGCCGAGGGTAAACCGGCGTTTCGGGTTTAACGTCCTCTCCGGCGATTTATCAATAAAACATTACTTCCACCCCCATCCCCTGTCCTGTACCACTACCGCGGCTCCTACACGACTCATACGCTACACTACCACCAATTCTACAGGCCCCCGCGTCGACCTGTCTGCCCTGCACATTACTCACGGCGACCTTTCACCTATCGCCGTGTCTCAGTTCCGACTCCAGTTCAGGAGGGAACCCATTCATCAATGCAGATCTGCACGGAAATGCTCGATATTTTATTTATTTTAATACGTTTCCCTGTTCTTTCCCCCTTTCAATTTAGAGGGTTCCAAAGAAAATCAAATCCACATTCGGGGCCGACATGTCATTGATTTCGGATTTGATAGAGTTAATAATTTATGGACAGCTAGGTATATTGTACCTAGTTCAATTATTCTAATAAAGGTCATATAAACGTATTTATTTATTTATTTGTTGACAAAAAACATTTCTTGATTATAATTACAAAATTTCCAAAAATTATGACAAAAAAATCTTAAATCCTAAATGAATATGAAATATTACAAAACAAGGTGAAATACAATTGCCCAAGAAGGCTTAAGTTCTGAGAACTTGTGATCCCTGGTGGAGTCAGTTGTCCGGCTGATATTACATATTTAATTTCAAGTCATGGAAGTTAAAAAGTACAAGAAACTAAGAAAAAAATAGGCAGACAAAAGAGAGCAAGAAACAAAAAAAATTAGTAAGACACTATTATTTCAAACGAACTACGATTTCTTAAAAAGAACACAAATACTTTTCTTATAAGAAAAGTTTATAAATAAACGTGGAGGCTTGAAAAATCAAATGGGTTTATTCTATTCATATATACGCGGACACATATGACGCGGACACATAGCCTGAAGAATTGGAGCACTTTCTGGCAGTTTATCCAGTTTTCAGCCAATTTCGATGTGCCAACTTTGGATCATCTATCCTGACCAGTGAAGCTTTGTTATTCATACTGAATGACTCAGATGGTTGCAGCAAGAAAATATTTTGTCAATCCGCCTGGAGTTATAGGGTAAACTTAATACGGAAATTCAATTTTTAGGAAAGTTGAAATTTGTTGGACACTATTTAATTGATTGGCAGTTGTTTCTTTCTTTGTTCCAAAGAATTATAAACACAGATTTGTTCATCAAATGTAAATAATTAATAATAAGCAATAATAATTAATGAACGAAAACAACCATGAAAAAATTGATAATTTGCATGTTTTTGGGCGTAGCACATTGTCAAACTCATGTAACTTTGTTAAAATATAATATTCAAGTATATAATATTACTGACAGTTGTTAAATGCTCTCTCTCTCTCTCTCTCTCTCTCTCTCTCTCTCTCTCTCTCTCTCTCTCTCTCTCTCTCTCTCTCTCTCTCTCTCTCTCTCGTTTTCTTTCCAATTGGCTTTCCTCCTGGATCAATCCTAGTGAACGTATCTCTTTTAAAGAAGATTCGCATCACTGGGACGTTTTAACAGAAACTAGCATGTAAAAGGAGATACACCTATTCGGACTTCACGTCATCCACTTTCTTTTTCATATGTACAGTCGTGAGCTCCATTCTTAACTCGAGTTGATAAAGTAGCAGGATCTTTCGGTCTAGTTTTGAACTCGGGGAAAACTTCAGGCGGCGTGAGATGAAGGCAGTCGCGTCTCTTCGTGTCCCTCTAAACGAGACTAATGCAGAAAGCAGAAAGGAACTAAAAGAACTACCCAGGGACCTTCTATTTAGAGCGACCTTTGTTATTTACCTCTTTCTCCTCTCAAACTGCTTCAGAACTAGCCCGGTTCGGAGAATATGAAGTCATTCTAGGTTACATTGACTGCTCCCAAGGTCCCGGAGTGGGAATTTCATTGTCTTCTCCTCTCTGAATGGAGAAACCCGTTCTCCTTTGATTTCGTTTCCGGTCGTCCGTTCGCTACTTCCCATTCAAGCTGTGCCAACGCAGGCGAAACACAAGAGCGTTTCTAATAATCTGGCAGGTTATGGAATACATTTGTATACAAATGTTCCGTGGAACAATTTGAAAACGCTGCAAATTGTTACACAATCCAATTTCATTGTATTGGGTTTCCACGGTATCTTGAGTATTCTCCGAACCTTCAGCCTTTCTCGATATTTGTATTGATTTGCGTTAATCAGAGATGGGCACACTCATATACTTTAATAGGAAAGGATGAATATTAACATGCATAGGATAACAATAGGAATAAGAATAGAAACATTTCACACTTCGAAATGGTCAATTAGGAGTATGAATAGTAATACGAAAAATATATGAATATGAATAATAATATGAATTATATATGTATGTTATATCATGTCCTTATTCATTTGGGAATAGACTTGAGAATAAAATTATATTCAAGAGAAAGATAGAGGAAGGAATGTGATTATGAATAGAAATAAGAATATATTCCCCTACTTATTCATGATCTCAGCCAATTATTTCTGCGTTTTCATGGCCTGAGGGCTGAATGTAGTACATAGTCCACCCATTTCAGCGTGATGTCATCATCACGTCACAAGTTTCGTAGAATTCCGTACATCCGTTATCGGAAATGACCACCAATATATTTTTATTCTTATTCATGTTCATATTATAATTCTTACCTCTCTCATGAAATGAATTTCATTCCCAATTTTATTTTTGGATGAGTAAGGGTAGGAATGTGAATACGAAATGCCATATATTCATATCCGTATTCGTATTCTCATCCTATTCATCTTCTCCACTGACTGGTTTGATTGTCAAGTTTTTATTTATTTGTTTTTGAATGAATAAACTGTCTCCAAAAACTTCCTCACCCTCCTGCTACAACCGTTATTTACTGGCAAGAATAAATTCTTTTAAACAGTTTCTTAACTCAACTTTTTTTTTGGTCACAGGAATAACAAATATCACACACACGTGGCACAACATCACAACCACGTAAACCAAATTTTACACCTTTTACTCTCAGAGGAACTCTCAATTCGCATTTCAAATTTGATTTATAAGCTAAATTTCATGAAGATATGACAAATATGACTTAACGAATTTCGACCAGAAAATGTCTTTTAGCTTGTGGTTTTTGAAAAAAACTGTCCGCTATGTTTTTCAGGCCACAAATGTTTGAAGCAAGTTGCATATTGGTTTTTACAACCAGTCCGTAACTAAGTTAATGTAAATCCCACGTAATCTTCATTGATAAAACGTAATTATACTTGAAGGTGCTGGAAGTTTACGTGCAAGCTCCGGATATTCAAAAGTTGATTATTCTAAACTTTCTCCTGTTTTCAATAAAAGATTGCAACTCGTTTAAAATAGATAAAAACTAGTATTTCATGTTTCTCAACTAGATTCCATCGTCAAACTTGAATTTTCTACCACACTTATGTAATCCATTCTGTGGGCTCTGAAGAGATATTCAAAATTCAGAAACGAGTGGTGAGAATACTAGGGTGCCTGGGGTGGAGGGATCCCTGTAAAGGCTCATTTGTTCAGCTTTGCATCTTAACTATACTAAGCGCTTTCGTCCTAGCTGTCCTGACTTTTGACAGGTTAGAACGATATCAACTAATATCTGTAGTTGACGTTCACCGATATGATACACGACCAAGTAACGGGATTTTAATGCTATCCACACGTCGTAATGTATTGAATGTAACTTCTAGAGAGTCAACATACTAAATTGCAGCTTGGGAGTGGAAGCCGTACTTTTCTTTCACTTGTAGCATTATAGAGGTTCAGCGATGAAAATAATGAGCCAAAAGGGACTGGTGAAAGCCATATGAAAGCCCATCGTTCCCAATTTCATATATTCAGTTATTTGTTGAAATATTGAGATCCATGTTTTGTAAGTTCATTGTTCAACGAAGTGTCCAAGAGAGGAGGAGGCTATAGATTTCCGCGAAGGAAAAGCCGCATGTGTAGCAGGACGCACAGCTGAGAGAGAATTTCCTTGGAAGGGGTCGGGAACTGAGGACCTCATTAGGGCGCCCATCCGCCTCCCCGACTCGCAACTACTTCATCAACTCCGGCGACGGGTTCCGGCCCCGTTCCCGCAGACTTTGGCAACTCGATGGAGCTGATGAGTCTTTTAGTGATCCCCCCTTCAAAGGGAATCAGATGTTAATGCTCACGCCGAGACATCCGCATGCGGGCATGTCAAAGGTTATTGGATACAGTTCTCCTCCATATATCTGCAACTACCTTGTACTTGATTCTGCTTCCCCATAAGTGAGACGTATCCTTGCCTTGCATTATCCTAAGTCGTTCGTAATCGTATCAAATATGCCGATCTATGAGTTCCCCCATGAATAATACCTGACTATTCCTATTTTTTGAACGAGCATTTTAAGAAAAACCCCTGAAACTTCCCTTGAAATCATTTTACCAAAGAAAAAAAGGTATTTTAAGTAAAATATAATAATAATAATAATAGCTGAAAGCTCCAACATAGTGTACCTTTACTCCCCCAGCTAAACAGGTAAAGCAATTTATCCCTCAGACAAGCTTTAGATCTTGAACAGGAACTTCAATTCAAACTAGAATAAACAACAGCCTACAATAATAACTACATCCTTTATATATCTATCTCTCCCTCGGTCAATGAAACAGGTTGTACGACAAGTTTAACCAACTTGTAGATTTCATTAATTTCTAGTTGATGTGGTACTCTTACTTTTAAAAGAGTTTCATTCGTTATAGTTCAGTAAAACATTGCAGTAACTCTACTGCTTTTACTTGCGCTGTGGTTAAGGGTGTTGAAGATCTCAGAATAGATTGAGATTTGTCGAATGAGTGGTGAACCATCCAGTCGGATTAAAAAAACCAAGGTAGATTTCTCTAGCGTTGGGATTTTTAATTCGGAACTGCTGTGGAATACGGGAAAATCAGACGAAATTGTATCGCTGACAACCTGGGTTTATTGAAGAACTTAGCGACTATGTAGATAAAACCAGGAAATGAAGTCGTTACGTTCGTTTTGATAATACAAAGGTTTGACAAATCGCTAGGCATAATTTTTATGCCGAGTTTTAAATCTTTGAAAAGGATCAATCTAGAAAGTAACTTTCGGACACGATCAAATAAAGCCTCCTTCATCAGCTTTCCGATTGATTGATTTAATTCCATACGCCTTCCTGTTTGTCACTGTTTATCTTGCGTTGCAGAACCCATGTGGCCTGGGAATGAAGTCGCTACATTCGTTTTGATAATATAAAGTGCAAAATCGGCAGGCCCAAGATATATTCATGTCAAGAACGAGTTTTCAATCTAGGATGTTACAATCTAGTATGTTACAAGAGCAGGTAATTATTGGCAGATGAGGCCCAATGACGATGTCACTTTCTCTACGAAATCTAGAATATTGTTTTAGAATGATTCAAAACAAATTTCCATGGAAACAATTTTCGAAAATTGTATTGTTGATATTTTTGAAGCTAACGTAAAACGTTTGATTTGTTCAAAAATTCACTTGAAGCTAAGATGTTTTATACTGGTGTATAGATCTCCTTGATACAATATGTTTTCATCGGTTATGAAATAGGTAGGTACCCTCCTCCATGGTGCTATACTGAGCAATCTATATTCGTGTCCTAAAATTCCTTGATCGACTCCCGCTGAAATATCTCCCCTCCCCTACATCTTTCCCAAACAACATGGAATAAATTAGGATATGTTCCTCCTGATTCGTGGCTGAATGGTTCCTAGGATAATGAGACCGACGATTTCACGGTCTTTGCTCAGGAATGGTCAGTTCACTACCTGTACTCAGTGCACATCCTATTCCTAGCTGAATTAAACATAATTAACTCTGTACAGAACTCCCCGACATTTCAAGATAGACCTAGTCGACTGGGGAACCCCCACCTTTTCCACACACGTAGAAACGGTAGATTGGTCATTCCACAAACAGCGCTCCCTCTTAATTGAACCGACCCAGGTGTGAGTTTTTAGTGGCCTCGAGCGAATTAAATGGCCAGAAGTCTGCGTTGAAGGTGGTGATGATTTCAAAGAGAATGTTTTGGGGACTGAGGTGGAAAAGGCAGGTGGGAGGCAAAAGGGGAATGGGGGGGGGGGGCGGTTGCACCTTTTCCAATTTACCTAATTGATTTGGCCAACGGCCTTTGGAACTCGTTGCGTTCCACTAGCCCGTCCCAACCCATTCCCCAGTCCTGTCAACCACTTCAATCTCCTAAGTAAAGCTATTGACATTTCTGGGACATGAAAGCTACGTTTTGGTTTATTGTATTCAATGATGAACCTACGAAATCGACCGAAAAGATGTATTGAGTTTCAATGTATGAAGATAGTAAGCACGAAACAGTGAAAACTATGGATTAATTATGTATTTGTATACATTTAGCTTCCAATTCTACCTATAAGAAGCCGTAAGGATTGTTTTCAATCCTTAAACAAGACAGTTTTCTATTTTTTGTCAAATTAAAATTTTCGATTCCTTTTTGCATTTTCTGTTTGTGTCCGCTGATTTTGGTAACACCCTTTATTTCTGCAGAGAGTATCTGATTTTAATAAAATTGTCAGAAAATGAGGGGGTTTGGCTGTAGATGGTCTCCAATTGCCACAAATCAACACATCAGTCTGATGCGCAGTCGTAAAATACATCAAACATTCTAGTCCTAAATCATTATTCGTCAAACTTGGGGAAAATTCAGAGAATTTGGTTTAAATAACTTATACATACCTATTTCAACACGACACTATCATCAATGGTCCCTTTGGCAGCATTTGGGCAATCTTACAGAATCAACAATGGAGAAGAATGGCAACATCCCCCTCCTCATGTATATTGCAGTTGGTAGTTTGTTCCACTTTCGACTTTATTTCAAGAAAAGATTTTAATTTTGGTAGGTGTTCACTGTTCATGTGTTTCTGTAAGCAGTGCTTTCTCCACATCTTCAACAATCTCTGGTTCTCATGTGGTATTCCACTGGAATTACCGATGACAACAAATTGTTTCACGAAGTGAATGTTGGTGTTTGTTTCCCTACTCATCAATATCGGAAAGGTTGTCCTGATTAATTTAGAGGAATAATACTATTAAAGATCAGCCCAAGGTGTAAGTCGGATCATTCTCCATGACGCTCCAGCTTAAAATGAATCTTACCATATCGGTTTATTACTTACTAGGTTGAGTGAGGTTTCAGGCGTCACTTTCAGGTTTTGAAATTTCGATTATGGGCTGTGGTCACATTTCTGAAGATCTGAAAGATTTGGAATCCAATATTACCAGGAAAGGTACACTCCACTTGCTTGTGCCAGGAGAAATCTCGAAAATCCATATTTTCGGTGCATAGCAACTAATTGTGCGAAACGATCGGAAAGCTATAAAGGGCCAAATAGACCCCTATTGGGAAAAATCTAGAAGAACGTGGTTCCGAAAAAAAATATAAATATACTGTGTACAAAGATTTTATTCCCATCGACATTTTGATCTATGAGCAATGGTAGTCATAGGAGAACATGTACAACCCATCCCGCGCAGTTATTTAAAATGTCATCCAAAACAGTTGAAAGCTGTAGAAATGAAGCTCACACACAAACAGCCACATCACGAAAGTTGTTCAGATTGCCTAAAATACAAAATGGGAATGGAGAATTGATGTTGTATCAGCAAATGATTAGGTAAGCCCGTCTGGGCCTATGGCTGCCAACTATGGTGCTGCACGAGCAACAGAAATGTCAAAACTATATAGACCCTCCAAAATAAAATCTTAAGGAGTATTGTCAACGCACCCTGGTATATCAGGACAACTGATCTCCACCGCGACCTCAAATTGGAAATGGTGAGTGATGCGATAAAATAAACTGCAGCGGATCACGAAATTCGGCTGCACAGACACCAAAATCTCGAAATCCTGTATACCCTGGACAACAGAGAAGAGGTACGGCGACTCAAGAGGATCTAGCCGCTGGACCTAGTTGTGATCAGACGCTGATTAGTTTTTGTGACTTGTAGAGGTCTTAGATAATGAACTACTGAACCATCAAAAGTGACATCACTTCATTGTATATTAAGTTGCTAGATGATTTGTAATTTAAATCAGTTGTAACAATAAATAAATGGAAAACAAAAAGATTGCCTAAAATACAAAATGGGAATGGAGAATTAGCTTTTGGAGAATAACAATGAAATCCCGAAAGTGAAAACGTTGCCTCCCCCGACTGTAGGTACCGTGTCCCAAGCTTGGAGGTCCGGGTCAATAAGGGGCCAGACCTACCCCTCCTTCAAGACCTGGCGGTCCTGCGGGTCAGGTATAACCATGGCGCCGTCCTAGTCGCTGTAGTCTCCAAGTCTACCTGTAGGAAGCGGAAGCATTGATTCCTCTCCTGGGGAAGGTAAATTACTTTTGAGAGGAAATTGATATTGAAATTGCCATTTGGAATTTGGGTTTCACACCATGTTGGACAGTTTTAGTTTCGTTTTAGTCAGTATATCCTTATATTTTAGGCAATCTGAACAATTTTCGTGATGTGGGATTCATTTCTACAGCTTCCATCTATTTTGGATGCAATTTTTAAGAACTATGTGTGAAGTGTGAATGTGTGAACCATGTTTTAAGCACTAAGATTTGGTTAGTTGTCCCCTTCTCGATTTAAGAATCCGTCGCCTTGGGAGATGAATTGGACGCCTGCAAGCACTATCAATGCATCCAGCTCATTGGGAGGGGCAACTATACCTTTCCATCACCTCACATTTTGGATGGCTTGTAGATGGTTACCTCATAGACCAAAATATCTACTGTAATAACATCTTTCTACACAGTATATGTTTTTATTTTTAGGGAACCAAATTTTTCGAGATTTATTCCACAGCCTGATTTTTTCCTCCCGTCATCTTTAAATTGATCCTCCAGAATCATCCTACAACCAAAAATATTAACATTCTGGTTGGCAACCGAGGTATTCTATGAAACGGGAAATTGGAAGAATGTACCTATTTGCTGCAAAAACAAAAGCCTCACACAAGCTGGAAGGTACATCAAAATAGACACCAAGCTCGAAAATTTGGATTCTCATCTATATGCAACAGAGCCATCGTATTCCCGAAAATTGAATGCCGGTGGAGAAGCATAAGATGTGTGAGGGTCGTAGTTCACAAGGGTTCCTTTTTACTATTTAATGAAGATTTCATTTCAGTAGACAGTTCGATCTATGAGCAATGGAGACCTTTTATTTTCTAACCATCACATTACATAGAAATTTCATCGGAAGTAGATGAAAATTAGAAGTAGAATGAATTTAAAGACCATTTTTCTTAAGATTTGGTTTTGGAGTGTCTGGATAGTTTTGACATTTCATTTGCTTGAGCAGCCCCATAGTTGGCAGCCATAGGCGCAGAAGGGCTTAATCATTTGCTGATATAACAGCGATTTGTTATGGGTGGATAGTTAAGATTTCCTACCCAGCAACCACTTCAGGTTCCCGAGCTTAGCGTTGACCTATTCTTTTTTCGTTTTGACGTGTTCTTTCCTGCGTAGCTTGTCGTCCGGCGTCGTGCCCAGATATTTAGCAGTATTTGAATACGGAATTTTTTATGTGAATTTATGGTGATTAGGATGTTTTGTATTTTGAGAAAAGTGAAGTGGCTTGGATTGTTGCGTAGCTAGAAAATTATAATAGTAATTTAGTAATTAGAGAGTAATTAAATAATAAATAGTATAGAAAAGATGTGGTTGCTTCCTATTTCAGAGGTAATTGTGTAAAACATTCTCCATCGTCAACCTTAAAAAAAATATGGCAACACAAGAAAAGTAGATGGAAGAATCGTCTTGTAGGAATTCGTTGCTTATTTACTTTCCTCATTAGCAAACTTCGTGATATTTAATTGCATTCTGATTTTTTTTTTCGTAGTCAATCTACTTGTTTGTAGTCACAATTCAATATATTTGCAAGTTTATGGACATTTAAATATGGACTAAGTCACTCGCTACGAAGTTGTGGAAACAAATTTCAGTAAAAGCGGAGTAAGATAAAACGTTGTCTATATTCCCACGAAAATAATGAGTTACACAATTATTAGATATAACGGTGTAACACATTATGTTCGCAGTTGTATGTTATATTACTGTGTAACTAATTACGTACTTCAGTGGACATTTAGGCAACGTCCTATATTGTTCTGTGTTTATTGACATTTAAATTATGAATGACGGATTGTGGAAAACAATGCGCAGTATAAGATTGTTGTCGAGTGTTCTTTTGGAGGGACGAAAAATACAAGACGAGAGAATAGTGAAAAACGACGACAAAACCGACGATGCTGGAAGAAAAAGTTTTCATAAAGTGTAATGGCTGATGAGGAGGGTTGCGATTGAGTTAGGTGGAGTTTGAACTGTTCGAGGGAAGCGAACATGGGAGGAAACTCTGGTTCCCGCTAGTGGGTTTTATTGTCGGGGCCCTAGCGGTGATTTTCCGCAGAGGCCAAGGGCGGTAACCCCGAGATGGTCCCCAAGAGTTCCTCGCTCCCTCTTGCACCGCAGTGTTTTTTTCATATTGAGGGAGAGAAAACGCGAAAAGCTCCGGTTTTCCGACGAAAAGAAGAAAGGAAAGAAGGAGGAGAAAGGAAGCGGTAATATCTCCGGAGGTCGAAATAATAACTGGGGTCCTCTCGAGACAGAGCTGGAGTGACGATCGTAAAGGATTTCGCGAGCGCCTCTTCAGCGGCCGAGGTATTGCAGAAAACAGTCGTTTTTATGAAGAGGTAGTTTCGCTCCTGGATAAATTCACAGCTATGTTTGTGGGAAAACTGAAAACCTTAACAAAAACAGAGAAAAATGACAACGAAAAAGACCAATTTTTTTTAGTGTTAGGTAGTCCTTTAGTGCCATCTTGAATGGCCCCGACTGGACTCCTCTGGTTAAATTCTGCGTTGGAGCATGGAAATTCCGAAGATTTATGGTTAACTGGCATCAGAGGCGGGAAGGGCTCGGGTTACTGATTTGGATATCTTTTGGTGCAAATATGCTGCTGGGCTACATTGTACTAACTAGCTATTGTTATTATTACTTAAATTATTTTTTCCTTTTGAGCTTACCCTTTCTGTTTACAATAATATTATTTCTATTAACCTCGAACCTCCGGCAGACGGTTACTTAAACCATGCCGTATTGTTTATTCATTGGAGAATTATTGCTTGAGGATGCTGCAAATTTTGTCAAATAAACTATATTATCTATCTAGTCCTTTAGTGCAGATCAATGTGTGCAGTGAGATTAGTAGAATTACTGGAAATTAAGTTGTAACATTGGGGAGTTGGTGGAATAGTTTCGTTGCTCCTTATAAGGACTGAGGCAGTTAATGCTTCCAACACAAGGGCATCTGCCTCCCATTGACGTCGGATTCAGCACGGTTGCTAAATTAATAAAGACAATGTTGTGACTCTATTGGAATTCCAACTACCTACACAGTTTGTGATAGAAGTTTGTGTTGAAGAGGAAATTTGACTACTTCGTTCAATGCGGACTGAAGACGCTCGTGATGTCACAAGAGCGAGTTGGATTACTTGCTTAGATGTGGATTATTTCTCGGAGTTACGAGACCTTGTGGGATAATGAGAGATAGGCGGTGTTTGGATGCTGGGCCGGAGTGACTTGATTCATAGAACCAACTAGGTGAATCTTGAAGGAATGAAGGTGTAAGAGGTTAGATTGTGTAACGGTTTGATCTGACATACCTACTTACACCAGCCGAACGAGGTTTTTTTTCGGTGGCAGGTGAGGAAACCTTTGAGATCCTTAGGTGGAAATCGGATCTCCTAAGATAGGGACCGCACTTTGGGTTATGTGGGATTCAAACCCACTAAAACCTCACCTTCCATTTCCCACGACGAAACTCAGCCTGGAACTGTTTGACACATTACTTCAGGCTGGTTCTAGGGAAGGATTTAGTACTCCTCTCGGTCCGTGTTCTCTCTGCTCTGCCTCTCCCGTTCCTTCACAGCCTTCATTTCCAGGATCTTTTCAGAAAAGGATGCTACCGCGGTCCAGTTCTGTTCACGCTCAAGCATTTTACTTAAGACACATTCTGGTGTCATGTTCTGAGGTGATAGCTCCAGTGTCTGCTGAAGCCAATTCTGTTGCCAGTCCAGTATTCACATTTGAAAAAAGTATGGAACACATCATCATCCAGTTCCTTGCAATAAGGGCATGCTGGGTCATCCACTTTCCCCATCCTATGCAAGTAGGCGTAGAGGAGTCCATGGCCTGAGAGGAACTGTGTCAGGAAAAAGTTCACCTCTCCATGTGGTCTGTTCATCCATGTGTCGATACAGGGTATTAGGCGTGCAGTCCATCTTCCTCGGTGTTTCGGTGTTCTCCTATCCACATCTCCTACCAGTTAGCCATTGTGCGCTGCCTCTCTTCCTTGGCGACTGTATTTTTAGTTGTTTTCCCCTTTCTATCAAACGTACGTTTCCGCTCTCCTGCAATGCTGCTTCGGCTCACTACAGCCGAACGAGGTTTGCCCGAAGGAGATGTGCTATTCCTACCCTTGTTCAGCTCTGATGTGATTTTGGGTTCCCAGAGGGTTCCTCTACCCGTTTGTAGTAAAAATTGTTCTTGTTTGTCGGGGGTTACGACAGACAGCCTCAGCTTGCCAGTGTGCAACTTATTGAATCTATAATTATTATAGATGTCCCAAACTAGCTCCACTTCATATTTCAGCTCCATAGTTTGATTCGGAAACCAACGCCTAGGCATCCTGGAAAACAATCGGTGTCATGCCGAGGTGGTTTCGCTCCATGATGAATTTACAACTACACCAGACTTTTTTTAACCGAAGGTGTTTGCCTTCATGTTTCTGTTACAATTCTTCCCAAATAATACTGTGCGATAAGAATAAACTGCGGCGATTTTTTAATTACCAACAATTTTTCAAATAACCTCAACAATTCAGGGCTCAAAAGACGTGACTCCCGTTGATATTGACCCTGTAAATATGGTGAAAATAAATATAAAACGGTTTTAAGCTGTGCCGCATATCCGTTAAGCGTCCGGTGATCTGGAAAGTTTTCTATGTACATTATCAGCTTTCTATGCTACTATCAGTCATCAGTCTGACAACCGAACTGCCAAAAACATTTTAATCGGAGAGAAAGAAGACGTTAATAAATTTCACTATCCACGTCACTACACTATTAGGTTTTCCATTAACTACGTTTATATACAGATTCTGTCTTCCCAGCGTTACATTTTAAGATATTTATGAACAGCTCTGGCGTAAGTAATTCTTATTCGTTGGCTCTATTATACTCTGAGTGAAAAGGGTTGAAAGTATTGTTCCCCCATGATGCCTTATCATGAATAAATACCCTTCAAATCCCCAATTCTGCCTTTTTTGCTCCAACGGATTACTTAATAGCTACGGCTTTTGTTTAATATAAAACTGGAAGTTCAGACCCGCGGCTACTTTTTATCCCCGTTACGGTCGGCAATAATGCGACCTCAGAAAGTAGCGGTGGGGTGAACTTACGCGGAATTTAACGAGTATTATGTGGACGGTTTCTAATATAAATGGTCGCCCCTGGGAAGTTACTAGGAGGTGAACAACCGCAAGCCTTAGGCCGCAATCCTGGTGGAGCTCAGTTCATGACCTTAATAAAAGCGTTGGGTCCGGCATTACCGCATTGTTCTATGAGAAATAAATGTTGATGGGGGATCAGCGAGTAATCCAGCGGCTCCCGTCTGCATTACGTTCCAAATTGACGGAGATTAAGAAGGCAATAGAACTTGGAGTTTTCTGGCGCTTTCAGGTCCTCTTGTCAGTAAATTCTGTAAAGCACTCGATAGAGATAGCCTCTAGCTTTTTTAAATCTTGATGGTTAAATTTGAAGTTCATACTCAGATTTTCATACATGGGTACCACAACTATCTAATTGATTAAAAACATGGTTAATTGGAGTAGAGTAAAGTGATAAATCTTCACTAAATATATCCGATTTTCGTTGAAATAATAACTTGGTCTAGTTGCCGAACTCAATTAGCCCGACGTCTGAGGAAGAACCTCAATATCTTGCATAGAAGGACTTTGAGAGTTATGCACGGTAAGCACCCTCGTTTCTCTTCCCACAAGTTATTCGTAGAAGCCAAGGTTTTCACCGTAACGCAGCTTTTAGTAAAAAATCTTTTGATCTTGTACTACGGAAAACCCCACATTGTCTCCTCTTCATCCACTAACCAGTACCCAACTCGGTTTTTACTTGAACATAAAGTTGTAACCCCCCCCCCCCCCGCATTAATTCTTACCACCAGAAGTTCTCATTACCTTATATATATATTGTTTAATTCTCTACCTACATACATAAAGTTGCCAAATTGTTATTCTCGTTACATTCATAAAAAAAGAATTTATTCGTGGCTTATCCAGGTAGGAGCTGAAAACTGCTCTACATTGCTAAAAAGTGCATATGTGCCATTCTAGAATCTAGATGTTTCTGAAATGTATTTAATTTTTTTTTAAATTGTATTGTTTGCATCTATTTGAAGAACTGTATTTATTTGTTTTAGAGGGTTAACATTACTCTTGTCTGGCGACACGGGCTATGCCTAATGCCAGACAATAATATTTTTTGTATACATTTTTCAAAGGTGTATAATTCATTTTGTTTGATTTTGAAATCTCTCTCTCTCTCTCTCTCTCTCTCTCTCTCTCTCTCTCTCTCTCTCTCTCTCTCTCTCTCTCTCTCTCTCTCTCTCTCTCTCTCTCTCTCTCTCTCTCTCTCTCTCTCTCTCTCTCTCTCTCTCTCTCGAAGTATTTTCTTCCTAAATGCAATTACCGGGTATGGAGTCGCCAGGGATCGAGTTTAGACAATGTACAACAAACTACGTAGATCAAATAATTGATAATGGAGATTGATAATTGATTAAAGTAGAAGGGCTATCTAATACAGTAATAATAAACCTCTGTGTAATAATTTGCGGCGTTTTATATTCGATTTTGGCAATCTAGGAACGTGAAACAACTATTTTCAAGGGGGTTAGAATATTTGTTTATAAGTGGATTACAAAAGTTAAATTTTGGAAGTAATAAGTCAAAATGTCCGAAAAGAAGAGGGGAGGTGATTTCACATGAGCCTCCACTTCTGTCCCGGTGGTTGTAGAGTCTTCCAATTTTGTATAATGTAGTCTACATCTACCGGGATTCATTATTATTATTTTTATCGGTAAATTTCTAGAAATATTAATAGATGATATGGTCCATTACGAATAAAATATGTGAAAAGTCACCCTTTGAATAGAGCTTTACTCTCCCGATGTCAACGTTCCCGGTCTTTTTTCTCCTTGATCAAACACATGACGCGGACAAAACCATTTCTTCGGCCCCCCTTCCCCTTCCAAAGTTGACTGCGGTGTATTCTTCTACATGATCAGGGTGTAGCTTCAACGGGCCGAAAGGTTTTTGCTCAGACGAGCCGCTGGGCAAATAAGACTATTCCCCGGCGAAATACCCTCGTCCGCCCTCGCGTCCGATTTTTCGGTCCGTCTCGGCCGTTTTTCCTGTTTTACTTCTGACAGTCATTTCCTCCGCTCTTCCCTTCGCCTTTCAATTCCCGGACCTGAGAAAAAGAGAAAACGCCCGGTGCCTTCTTATATTCCCGAGGTTCCAAATACGTCACATTTCTCGAGAGTTTGCCTTTATGTCTACTGCGGCTTGTATGTTTTATAGGATTTGCATCTATTTTGGTTTCATTGACGTCACACAATGGGCGGAAAACAATTTGTTATAAAGGAATACAAAGGAAATATTTGCTTACCTGTGAGTCCGCATCACACCTGAGAGTTGAAGCGTTATGAAATCAGAAACGTGACCAGCGGTCGCACTACAGTTTTGTATTGTTACACCTAAAAATACCTCCATAAATTAATCAATTTCTTAACCCGTTTTTGGGTTAATCAACATTTCAAGACAATTGGATTCCAAAACGCTGCAAATTATTCACCCGGTAAGTCGCGTCGATGGGATCAGCTGAAATAGTTTCCATGGAATTTCGTTTTCCAAATTTATGAAATCCAGTGTTCGACAACTTTTGTTATGATTTAACAACATGGCATGTGATGTTAGAGGACAATTAAAGCGTAGGTAGGTGTTTTATTTTACGTTTTCCAATTTCAGTTGTACCTTTTTTAGGTTTTTACGTTTTTGTTGGTATCCAGTATATTGCACAATTTTCGATATAAGTTAAAGTCATTTACATTGTATAAAGACGCTCAGACCAGCTGAAGTGTCCTTATAGCTCACTTTCCTAATAACCGTTCCAAGATGGTGGAATTTGAATGGAACTGTTTTTAATGCATCTAGAATACAACTACAATTCCTGACAAGTGCATAGTTTAGACGATGTACCTCAGATCCCGTCTAATAAACACTGATCACGGATTCAGGTAGAAGTTACCTATCTATACAGAAATAATAAGATTCGCGGCGGGTTTGTAGCAAACTTAGTGGAATAGAATCAAATTAATTGAATATAATTATAAATAAATCCAACTTTCACAATAAAAATTTGAATTCAAGGGCTAGCTTGAGAAGGAGACGGTAGGATTCGAAACACAACTCCCAAAACCAGATTTCGGAATAATAGAAAATTAATTTTATTCCAAATAAAATGTACACACATAAGATAATAATGTCGAAAGTAAATAAAAAGAAATTCTTCTTTGGAAGCAATAATAGCAACTTAGATTGTATATTTAAAAGAAAAAAAGGTCTTTAAGAAGTCTCTTTTGAATCCTATGAAAACCCTCACACATTTATTTAAAAAAAATATATATATAAAAAAAATAATGATTTCCAGCTATATTTCGCCTACATTTAAGATAACCTAACATATTATTCCATAAAATGTCCAACATTCAACTTCCTTATTTTATCAATTGTAAACTTAATCAAATCTATAATTTATTATTTTGTTTATACGTGCGCTCGAAATTTAATAGTCCGAAGTCATACACCCAGATCGAGTGACAAAAGAATTCCTCTAACGAGATTATTATTTGGAAAATTAGCACCTGATTCTTCGAAGAGCGGCAGTACTGCGATGAGAATTGATAAATCAAACCTCAGTGACAGATAGTCTCTCGAAAAAAAGGCTCTGTATTCGATGCCTCCTGATGAGAATTCAGACTTCGGGAGGCTATGACAAAAATCGGGAAGAAATCTTAGGAATTATTCCTTTACGTTTTCCTGTGGTGGTTGAGTAGTCCTGATTGGTAGAATGAAAATCAAGGATGTGGGTTTATTAGTTGGTTGATATATACCTCGAAGTATAGGTGTCGGTTGTTCGAGGCTAGTTATAGAAGGCGTGCTTAGCATTATCTTCAGGTGATAAGACGGCGACGGAAACCAGGAATTCCTCTGGAACCTGCGACACAAATGGGAACCACCAAAGGTATATAAAAGGGAAAAATAGGGGGAAGAAACTTCATTTACGCTCTAGATTCTTCGTAAATATGCTGTGGTTACCTGTTGGTCGAATTAGAAAAAAATCATGGCTCACCTCTGCGTCGATTTCCAAGGGTTGAATTTTTCCTCGAGCTCTAGCCGTGAGATCGTCGATACTGGGTCGGGAGGTCCCGTCAGGAAGAGAAAAATGAATCCTCAAAATCGAATTAGTTGGATGTAACAGTTATCCAGGGACGATCCTCCGTTGTAGAAAAGAAGAAATAAACTTCTAGGGGTGCAAAAATAGATTACCACGAGGGACTCGCTAAATTCAGCTGTAGGGCCAACAACGATCCGCCTTTGGCGTAACAAAAACATCAACTGAGCTGCGATTCTGATGGGTCCGCAAACGAAAGGAACAACCAGATAGGGACCACGCACTTGAGACCGATTTGGTGGCGATGCAGTCCACAATCGACAACAACAATATCTCGAATTCGCACGGAGATAAAGGGGGCCCCCTTCACTAGAAAAAAACTATCGGCGTCGAAAAAAAAAAAAAAAAAAAGACTATGAGACGAGATAGAAGATTTGGCTTTTTTATTTCATTGTTCTGTTTTTTAACTTTTTTGGCTTTAGGTTCGGCAAAAACTTGTTTATATACGAAAAAAACAGTTTAATTTTAATTTTACTGGCGTGGCCAGGCCAATTATCCACAAACGATTCAAGTTTAGAGCGATGTGTGACCTCGGAGAAACACTGTCGAGAATCCCACCGGGAGCTTTGATTTGTTGTCCGCTTGACGGCCGCCGAGCTGGCGTTCGCAGCTTCCTGAAGACCGTCAAATAGATTGGCCTCCGCTGGCGTCAGCTCTCTTTGCCGTGTGATATCACGTCCTATCTCTCGCAATATACTTCCACTCCCCCTTCTTCCGTTTCTTCCCTCTTATATTCATTACTATTTATAACCCAATTCATGCACGGCTGAAATCTCGAAAGATAACGTTGTTTATGACTTGATTGAACTATATTTAACCTTTTGGTGAGGGTGCGCCCACACCGAGGGTGGTCACTTGAAATTTTGTGTGATATTAGAATTACTGAAGGGTTCTGCAAAGTTCAATACCATTACAGTGGAGTTGGCAATACTACACTACACATGCAGCTGGTTCTTTTCAAATTTTCAATTTCATTGAAATTCTGTCTTCAAGACCTCACTCTTGTATTTTGAGTTCTCACCATTGAAAGAGGAGTAGCTATGTCTTGGTACAAAAGTGGAACCAATTCGTATACATCCAACCCAAAACCTCTACCTTCTTCCACTTTTTGGAATTTGCTTATCAAATTCGGTTCCGTATCTGTCCATCCTTCAAATCCTCGTCTTCCTGTGGTAAATCCTTATTTCACCCATCATTGTACTAAATTTTATTCCGATTTTGCTCACTGAAAATTGTAAAAGCCGCTGATAATTGTTGCCTTTATGATTGCTATATGGAGAAATTCGTTCACTAAATTCACCAAACGAACTTGAATTTAATTTAAATATGAGATAAAAACCAAATATATATAATTACTCTGGATAGCGTAAACCCAACATCATTACTCGCGAGCAGGTTACAAATGTTAAAAACTACTTCCAATTCTATAAGATATCACCGAACTGGTGAATACAGAAACAAATGTTGTTCGTCGTACTGAGGGCCAACTTCTGTATCCAGACTGCCTGAACGCAGGATTAGCAAAACTCTTCAATTAAATTTCAAAAGTATGCAGGGTATATGAGGGAAAACAATTGGTGCAAGTACATGTCATTTGGAACAGAATCCCACCAACTGCACCTTTCTATCCAAAACCTGGTCAGCTTTTCTATAGTACGAACTCGGACTTGAACAAGAATTTCATTTCACTCCGATATCCCTAACAATCTGAACCATATCAATACAATGTCAAACACAAGAAAAATGAGAATCCCTTAGGCAATAATGTGGATGGTACCTATCATACTTTTTGTAGGTGCCCACTTTTCTTTGCATTCAAACAAGAATATCTTTATGAAGTCGGTAAGGGATCGCAACTTTAACCATACCGATAAAAAGATGATACAGTTATATCAAGTTAACCTGAAATTTGATAGCCTCCAGCACGTTTTTCGGGCATGTAATTAACATACATGTATTTTCAGAAAGTTTTCCAATTTTGAAGTTTGAACCGCTAAATCCGAAATATGTTATCAAAAGTTGAAAATTTTCTTTTAACGTGGAAGAACGTAGGTTTTTAATGCAAAACATGTAGATCCTAAAAAATATGTTTTATAAACCATGTCTCGGGAAATAAATGGGATAAAAGGTTTTATGGTGGCATTCTGATCCACGTCATAATGACTATACATAACTGACCTTTTACATACGGTTATCTAGTCCCAATTAATTTTTTTTTTGTTGCCCCACTCGGTCATATCCACTCTATCATAAATAAAAGAAAAAAAAGGGGGTTAGGCAAAACCCGCAACACCTAGCGGTCTTGAAGGAGGGGTAGGCCCTCAGCGCCGTGAACGCCGTTTTTACTGCATTCGTGAGGTAGGTATCTACCCGAAGCGTGAGATCTTTCAGTATTCGAAGTAGTTACAACAAAAAACATCGGCAACACTATTGTTCCTAATGTAGAGTGTACCAGACTACTATTAGGATATATTATGTTAATTAGTTAAAATTAGTTAAATGAATAAAACGTACAGCAAACTGAGTAGGTACATGGTGTTAAATCTTAATAAACAGTAGCGAGCCACATAACTTACGTTGATTGGTTACCAACTTCTTGCAAGAAAGGTGACGTAAAACACACTGAAAGACCCTTCTCATACCATCATTATAAATATAGCCACCATAAAACCACTCAACCACAATAAATGAAAGAAAACAAATAGAAGATCGTTATTATTTATTAACATATGGAAATGAAAAGAGACCAGTGACAGTGACGACTACAGAAATTACAAAAAAGTAATTATGAGGAAAAGAGTCATATTACTTCACTACATTCAAGGTAATATCGTTTTGGATATCTCTATGTTATGAAGAGAATAAATATATTAGGTAAAGAATGGAATTGAATTAAAATAAACAAGGGAACCTATGGGAGATAGAAATAATCCCTAAGGATAGAACAAAACAGGGAACCAGAAGAGCTTATATAGTTAAGAAGTTAAATAAGTCAGAAAAATATGCAGAGATAAAAACTAAAGAGTAACTAGATGGACCCAGAAACTAACAAGAATAAGGGTATCACATAATGTTGTTACTTCACAATTTTTTCGTTCTAATATTGTGGCGTACAGTTCTCGTCTGAGTGCACATGAATTTCTTCTCCGTTATGGACTAAAATTTGTTTTTTATAATCAGTCGTTAGACCAGAATATCGTTATTGCCTAATTACGCGTGGTAGGAGCTTCCCGAATTATTCGAGCGGTGCCATTTCATCTTCTATTGGGATTCACCAAAAAATCATCCAAAATTAATAGTAAAATAATAATAGTATTCCTTTTAGAAGTGTCGGTTTAATGGGCTGATCACTACATTCTTGCCAAACATGTTGTACCGCTGTACGTGTCTGCAACCCAAGAGCTACCTTCCCTCCTTTGTATTTGGCAAGTTTCTTGATCCTCAGGGAAAACTATCCCTGAATACCAAACTACATTTGTACGAACTGGGATCGTCAGTGTCGCTCCGCAGAAAATTGGATATTGGTTGACACCGTAGAATCCCCCTCCAATCCACAATCCCCGCAGTCTTTGTTGGTGGAACCTAGAACTCCGTGATTTCTATGTCCAGATTTGTAGAGTCCAACAGAAAATTCACCCATGAGCGTATAAGCACAATTTGTTTTATACAATGTTTTTCAAGCCAACTAGTGTGACATCTCACTAAGTTTCAAATCTCACTCAGTTCTTACATGAAGAGCTTCACAGGATTTTTCCTTTGTAAAACTTTTTACAGTTCTACTAGGGTTCGTAGAATGTTAGTAACTACTATGATCAATCCTCTGTTTCCTCTATGCCCCCAGTAACGTCACAAACCTTAGGTTCAATATACAACAGTCAAATTTTCTGATGTTCCTAAAAACCATGCAAAATAGTACGGTATATAATACGATACATCATCTGAACTCTACAAATTATTACACAAATATTCCTATTTCTGTGTACCGTTTTTCGTAAATCGCTGTTCTAACTTTATTAGACGTATATTTTGTTCACATTATACAAGCTCTCCACTTACACCCATGCAACTCTATTCTAGATGTATTTATATGTATGTTTCTTCGTATCCTTGTTCCATTCATTTCACATTAATGAATCGATTCGGAATGCAATGAGCTGCAAAGGTCCTTCAGCTGATCAGTGTGTCAACCTAATTTGTAATTTTCCAAATGTCTCACTCTAGAAGACTCTACCAGCCCCTCAATACCTACGTAACAAAGGCTCATATCTGAATTCGACCACCTAAAATGGTGACAACATAGTGGACATCAATTCGTACGTTGAAATCCACGAGTGAAACAAATTAAATTTAACGAGATAATATGAAACTTATTTGCAAGTTATGATAAAATTTGATGAAATCGATATCAACAGGCCTGTTGAAAACATCTTTCCATTGTAATGACATTAGCTGATGCGGCCTTCATAATTTACTTTTTTTAAACGTTTAAACACGTTCACAAATGCAATCGTGTTGAATTTTTTCTATCAAATTTTAGTGAGGAGAGAAACGGGTGAACTTAAACTGGTCGAACAAGTTCTCAATCCATAATCTACCCGTAACGAATACAGAAACATCTTTGTTATTTCGAAAATTTCCGATATTCCTGACCCTTTGATGTTTCAGTCCTTTGATTCCACTCTTTAGAGTCGGTTAAACTGAAAATTGGAAGTTGTGACCTTCGATTCAATTTTCATCGCCTTTGGTCCATTCGTTTCGGATAAACGCTGCAGATTGACTCAAAACATTGGCTCAAAATGGACGTTAAAATTTGGGGATACCGCACCCCACTGACCTAGAGATCTGAATTGGAGAATTTATAAATTTGAACGCGGCAATCTAAAGTAAAGTGAGTTAAAATAGATCATATTGAAAAACTAATTAATTAAACAAAATTACACACAAAAATGAACCAGAAAAATGAGCTAATGTCGTATAAAAATCAATGAACCCGACGTATTTCAACGTCTTATTCCAAAAGTGATCACCATTTTTCGCTGAAGACATACATTTTTTGAAATATTGCCAATTTTATTTGTAATTTCATTTACATTAAAATTTACGGAAAAAAGGTAAACAGATGTTGACGCGAAGCTCATAGGCATTTTTCAATACCTTGGAGTACTACACAGTAAAAATAGACCACACCGTGATGAACTCGAGCACGACTCATACAAATACAGCCGTTTGGGAGAAATCTTGCGTACGGCGTACGGCGGACGGCGTAACGGCGGATAAAATTCAAAAAATATCACTAGTTTTTGCTAAGAATATTACCACAAAAATTCGTTAAAAATGAACTGAAAACAGTTTCAAGAATTTTTCAGTGACTAGCTGAATTCACACTGAACTAATTTTAGTTTCTTTAATTTTTCAAAGTGCCAAATCAGTCGGTTACGATCCCTAAAACCCCTTCCGTAATATCACCGTTTTTTAAAAACCTATTGGTTTTGCAGCTCTTTTTGAATTGAAATGTTTCTATAAGAAGTATCTTAAGTATACTAAATGGAAAAATAATACTTTTTGATCGGTTTAAAAATGTTCGGTGGGTGGGGTTCTACTTATCTTGAAACTTGAACCAGGAAATTTTGGGGGTTTAAACTTGTTTTCTTTTCTTGGCCGATTTCAAAGTTTCAAAATTAAAATAATGTATGAAGCTTTTACAGTGTTACTTCATTAGGTTCGTTCCCCTTTAGTTGATTGAGCCATCACCTAGATGGAAGACGAGATTGCCCTTCAAAAAACGGTGGAACCCCAAATTGAACGATCGCCTGGGTCTGTGTAATAGAAAGACGATACTTCTTTGAGAAGCCCGCGTTGAGACAAACGTAATTCCGTCTTTGTTTACTTGACTGCTCAGAATCAAACGATGATCAATCAACCTCACCGAGCTCGAATCAATCATTCTACTTTCCCCAGATCTTCTCTTTCAACAAACAATGAGAAAGGAAGTTAAAATGCCTCGATGCCGAGTCGCATTGTTTGCGGTGTCAAAGAAAACTTTCAAGTGATGAAAGCAATGAATCAAGGGATAACGAACTCGACTGACTTAGGTCGAATTCGGGTTATTCAATAGAAATCGATGTTTTGGGCTGTACAGTTGAGAAAACGATGAAATCAGTTATGGGTGTTAACCCTGTAAAATGTTGCGATAGACGATGCTGTGCTCCGGTCTCAGCATAAAATAACCATATGTGGAAATTATTTTAAATGTCGACAAAAGATCATGCTATCTCCGAGTCCATTTTTATGTTATTGAAGGGAAAAATATATTCCAATTCGCAAGGACAATTAAACTGATCCACCACTGATCAAATGGCTACAAAAACCTACAGATACCAACAGGAACGTTTCTATTTTGGAATTTGGAAAACTATATTGTGATCTGTCAAACGCAAACATCAATACATGAGTTTTTTGTTTCGTTTTTAAAATGTTTTTTTCATACTGATTCGTGTTCAAAATCCTTCAAAATAACATTATCAATAACATTTCGATCCTATATTGCTTTATTAACGGCCACTAAGTACACTGGAATTCGGTGAACGCTTACAATTGATTGTAGCCAAGTCTCCAAGGATTGTCTCCAAGTGATTGTTGTTATTAGTTTGTTCTTTGTGCGTGACTCCATAGCTCAGGTGATAGCTATTCGACTAGTAATTGAAAAGTTCTCAGTTAATTTCCAAGATGGAGCTTTTTTTTGCTGTGGCACATTTCAACACTCGCCCGTACTGGGTTGGGACATGAGGCTTCGAAGCAGTAGTAACCTTTTTAAATTTTTTGAATATTGGGAAAATATGGCTATTGACGTTCGAAAATGGTTAGAGAAGAGTGGAGCTCAACCATTCTCAACCATTTTTATACGTCCCTACTCATATTTCGCCAATGTCTAAAGAAATCCAAATTACCTTGACTCAATTATTCATTATGGAATGGAATCCGTTTTTTGTACTAACGCTGATGTTTTACAAAGATTGCAGGTTAGTCTATAAAGAGGCGGAGATACACAGCACAGAGTGGGAGGTGCTCACGTGTCGGGGTTGAAAGGTCTCGGAAGAGGCACGTCCTTGTCCATGGACGGGCGATTTTATTAATGAGTTAACAAAAAAGTTGAACTGCTCCAGTGAATACGGTGATTTTTGTTCTCTACCTTTGTCGAAAATACTTGTAATTTCGTTTCAACGCCACTTGACATGAACTAGACGTCAACTCCCGTGTCATTGATTATAGTCTCGTAGGCACCTTTAACGATCGAAATACAGGTTAAAGCAATTTTCTTGATTAGGAGAAAACAACTAGGTAAATAGGTGCTCTTGAATTTCTCAATTGAACCAAAATAACGGGAATGCAATATGTATTACCTTTCTATTCTCGTCAGATGATTATTTCACAATCGCGTCCATAGTGTTTCGTTCGACAGAACTCGGATTAAGAAATATTATTGACGTTCAATTCACCTTTAGTTAATGCTCTGTTTCCACTTCAAAATATCGGTTGTGGAAAAAGGGAAGAGGTTGGATCATGCAACGTAACTTGGTAACTTGTTATTTTGTTGAAATTCTTAGCTATTGTTCTTCTAGGCGGTCCCATAAAAATGTAGGATCGGAGTATTTATTAGAGTTAATAGGAGAACGGAAAATAGATTCGTCCGTTGTGAGGGTTTTCCTCGCCAGTTGAATTTCGGAAAGAAAAATCTTGCAGAGAGTTTAGTTTTTCTTTTGTAATAAGACTAATTAGCTTTCGATTGTGAACAAATTTCGTGCTTAGAAGAATATCGGTATGTTATTTTGGTAGTTTTCATTCTTATCCCCACAATTGCCATTTGCTTAGGAATAATTTTAGCGTATGAACGCACGTAAGGATTTCTCGTAACATCGTTTCTCGCGGTTTATTGGTCCTAATATGCCAAGGATTAACATTGATGCTTCACTCATTTTATGAAGAATGGTAGCTTGAAAAGAAATTTGATTGACAAAACCAAATTCCGGATCCAAAAATCCGATTTTTATGATATGGCCAAGAATTGTGCCAGTGTGCTTGGTCCCCTACACACACCTTGTATTTTGGGTGGGAGACATTTTTTTTTTTAAATTACAGAATGCTTTATCGAACAACATTATTACAAAGTAATATACCTTAATGGAAGTTTCTGTGCACTGAAATTAATATTGCTTCTACAATAAGAAGAACAATAAGGTCATATTGTGGAGCTTAAGGCGGGCGACTTTGGACGGTTCAAAACCTTGGAGGACTAAGGCATTATTGTGGCTTCTTGTAGCACTGACTAAGTTTCCATGATTCTCGCCCAGTACTCACTGGGCGTTTGAAGTTGGAAATCTTTGTATATTGTAGTGTTCCTGACGAGAGCAGGAGTGTGTATTATGTTCCTTTGGAGCGCTAAATTCTGCTGCTGCTCGAGTCGGCGGAATTGTGAAGTAGAGCCAGTTCCCGAAATCGGCAGAGCATATGTGTGGGAGAATGCGCGAACCTGAATTATAGTCCATGTTGCATATTAGCAAGCATACATAATTATGGTTTTACGTTGTGCTCAATCGTTACAGCACCCTTTTATTTTCCATCGAAAACATTTATTCACCTTTCCAACTTCCCGTATTTAATACAATAATTTCAATACCTAATGAAGTTGAATAGGAATTAAATGCTCAAGAATGCGTTCAAACATTCACGCCCAGTAAGAAAAATCTATAATTACGTCCTCTAATAATCTTATCTACCAACTTATCCCATGATTTCGTCATGTTTCTTTCTCATTTCCTCGAAAATTTTGACCAGGATTTCTAATTCGTATTTTTTTGCTCGTTTTCAGGTTAGTGCGACAACTGCTTCTACTGACGCTAGGAATCTCCTATCATTATCGGTGAGTGTATTAATTTTTCATTATTTTTTACACCTGTATATCCAAAGTTTTTACCGGATAAAAATATGACCATAAATATAAAAATATGCTCTAAACCAGGGGTGCCTAGGGGGGGGGGGGGCTATGTCGCAGACTGCGTATTGAAATTCATGGGGGGTTCCAAAAAGATGGGGGGGGGGGGTAAAGTTGATTGAAACAGTGTGGAACGTAACAACATTCAAAATAATGATATTAAATCATTAGATAGAACGTAAGTAATAATGAACCTAGTAATTGATTTGAATATGGTTTGTTATCCTATCTAACAATTTTCAAATGTCAATGACAGTGCTCAAATATTGCCAATGATTTTAGGTCCGGGGCGCGGCATGGTTTTAAAATACCTATATAAATCTTCCTTTAGTTTTAAGTATTTACGAGTTTTGAGGAGGGGGTACCAAATATATGGGGGGGGGGCTGGTTCTAAGTTTAGAGGGGGTGCGTCATTAAGCTGGGAGGCACTCCTGTTCAAACGGTATTTATCTGTTAACGTTACTATCAGGATGTTAGTTATTATATTAAAACTAGTTTGTTTCTGTTTGTTTTTGTTAACTATTTATGGTTTAGCTGTTGACCGTAAAAGAATAGTTAATCTCTTGTGTCTGATCTGCGAAAAGTTGATATGGAACTATCAGTAATCGAGGTGTCACTAATATTTTATTGATATATGTCATTCCAACGTCTAGTTTGGTTGAATAGATTCTAAGATCCACATCATTGTAAAACCAAAATAGTTACGTTAGATATGTTGAAGAATTGATCTGGTGCATTATAGAAAAATTTCAGTTGCTTAGAAGATTACCCATAATAGAAGGCTTACTTAGAGAAGTTTGATAATGAAATGTAAAACATGAATGTTCAAAAATGTAGGTACCTAGTTATTTATTGTTTTGTGCAGTTGGTTATTTAAACGTTGTAAGAAGAGCAACTAATTATGTTAACTACTCATTAGACCTTCATTATTAGTGTTGGGTTGCCAAAATAGAATAATTGGTTTACCAATAATGGATCTTTTTTTAAGGCTGACGTTTGTAAGAAAATGTCAGCTCTCCATAGGTATAGTAACAAAAATTTCACGCTGGAAGGTAATGTAGACGTTGAGCTCTTACTTCCTGTTTTTTGGGGGAAAATGTGTTTCTTTTCCATTATTGCTTGTGACAAAACAACGTTTTTGACATTGAGCTTTATGTTGGAATCTACTTTTTTTGATGAATCAACCGGTGGTTCTTCTGAGCCTCGTAGGCCAACAAATTAGAGATTTGTAGGTCTTTTACCTCGGTCTTAAGGACTGAATAATCCGTAGAACATTTCAATCTGTGATATACATACTATTTCCTCCGAACCAGAGGATGGGGTCTGAAAATTTGTTGAATCAGAAAGCCCGGGAGGTCCATCATTTGATTCGACGAAAAAGAAACATTTTTCTCAAGTCGGTTAAGAGTGGAAAATGTGGATTTTTTTTCAGGCTGTGGGGAAGCTAAAATTTTGACTTGTGAATTTTGACTCAAACACGAAAATTTACGCTCTGGGTAACACTAAACTATGAACAATAGAAAAGAAGTAAAGGTTTTCAAGATTTGAAAATTTCCGCTTTTCAAGTCATCTTCCCATTTTTTTTTTTTTTTTTTTTTTTTTGGGTTTTTGAAAAGCTTTGGTTTTCCTTCCGGGTAGTAGGAAATATAACGATATTTTGAAGTTATAATCAATTTTGAATTTATTCCTTTAATTGAAAGAGTTATGATCATTTTAGTTTGTTGAAGACGAAAAAAAAATCTTCAGAACTGTTCGAGTTTAAAAGAAAACAGGATTGGCTCACAACTGGCGTCTTGAATTAGTGCCTTGGCCGATGTCACTTATCCAAATAATTAGGTACTTTAAAAGCATTTTTCACGGAAACAATGAAACACTTTTACAAAACGCTGCAAATTCTTTCACTGGGGTTTATTGTTCAATTGGCTTGCGTTCATGATTTGAATTTCTACTAAGCTTTGGAGTGTGCGTGTTTCACAGATGATAGAGCGATTATTGAATTTCAGGAGGTATGCATAGAGCACGTAAATCTGTTCTCGACCAATATACATATTTGTGTGCCTCCTGAAATTCAATAATCGAACTATCACCTGTGAAACAAGCACACTCAAAGCTTAGTATAAATTCAAATCATGAACGCAAGCCAATTGAATAATAAACCCCAGTGAAATTTGCAGCGTTTTTTTTTTTTTTTTTTTTTTTTTTTTAATTTTTTAATGGAGGTTACTGATATCAAAACGAAAACAATAATGAACCAAAATAACGCGAATGTTGACACCATAAATCGGGCCATAGATCGAGAATGGTTTGACCTACGACATGGGGAGGGTCGCACTTTATTCCTCATGGGATGTTCTTCAAAAACAGTACAAATTTAGGCCGCCCTGACTTTTTTTAAAGGTTTTTAGGGACTTTACAAAACTTTGTTAATCCTTAAAGGGCACTTTAAATGAAGTGAAAGAGCTGGCTCAAGAATTGGGGCGTTGTCGGACCAATATTGATTTTTCCTGAAAATTTCACCTTTTTTGCTTCAGCCGTTTGGGAGAAATCGTGCGTACGGCGTACGGCGGACGGACGGAAAATTTTTTTATTGTAGATTCGGATTCTACACCCTTTGAAACGTAAACCATGAAATTTCCAGGGGGGGGTTAGAATTTTTTTTTTCAAGAGCGATTACAGTGGTTTATTATTGAATAATAAACCAAAATGGTATCTAGAATTTTTAATACAAGCACATAATAGGTACAGATCAAGCAAACTGTTCAGATATCTCTTTGGTTCAGCTCTTACTCAAAACTGCATCTGTGATAAGTGAAACTCGTGGTTCATTACAATCTACATCTCTGATTGCTGCACGCCACTGGAATGAATACACGGGCATGTAAATAATTCATTCAATCCATTTTACTCTTATTAGCGCCTAATTCCCATCTGCAGTGCGATTATTTGTCCCGAAATTGAATTCACCGGCTTGACACTAATAGAGCTGGTTATTGAATTATCGTTTTGGGCGCAAAGTGTCAGAAATGCGACTGAACGACTTTGGAGTATCGTGAATATTCATGCGCTCAATGAAATACATATTGTTGAAGGCTTGGTAATTATTTATTCATTTCTAAATAGAATCTGCGTGGGGTCGGTGAAGTGGGAATTAAATGACGATGGGTTTTGTATGGTAATTCTTGCGGAGTCTCTCGTTCCTCACCTTGCGTTATGAATTGCTTTACGCAGTTACTCCTGACGTGAAGCCTACTAATTATGCCGTCTTGCCAACGGTGCTGGGGTGAATGGTGGCTATGGTAATACTACAACCGTACTCTCCAAGACCGTAGTGACATCTATTTCCGAGTCTACAAAAGCGACGGTTATTTTATTTTGGATACCTTTCAGAAGGTAAAAAAAGCTGCAAATGATTAAAATAAGTCTAGTATTTCTGTAGCAGGTATTCCTCCTGCTCGACACGCTCATTCCAGTACATACATGTTTAACCATTATTCCTGTAGGATATCCAGCAGTTTCAAAGATGAACTCAACGTTAGCGGGGAATGGATGGATTTCTATTGTAATATCAGCTTTTCTGAATTGTAGGTACAATTCATGAAACGTCAACTGTTTGAGCCATCAATGCAGTGACCCGAGAGGTGCTGCTACCTAGGTTCATATAAGGAATCAATCGGACAGTCTCACCTCTCTCACTCGTTTCGTCTCCTCCGTGATTCCACGAACTACTTTATGCGCTCTCGCTACCTTTTACTAAATTCATCCGAAATTTACTTATTTAAAGTAATTTCCCCTTCTTTACTTGCTATTTTTCAAGTCGTAGTAAGTGGCTACCCACGTAGTAATTTTATAAAAGCGTATTTCATATAATATATCACGGATTGTGAATATTGGCGTGTTCGTTGGGTCGGTTTCCTCCTTCAACAGCTCTTCCAGGACAGGAAGGACTTCCCCCAGGCCTGGGGAAACATACTACAAGACATCGTCTGGTGAGTGATCCATCATTCAGTATCATAATCCGTGGTTTCATATTTTATACAGTCCACTTTAACTTTCTTTACCAGCCCGCGTAGATTGACGCATTTTCCAATCTATGAGCGTGTGTGCTCTGTGCGCACATCAACCAACCAACTATTTTGGAAATGGATATAACTTTTTTCTCTTGATCGATTCCAATGGTTCCAATTCGAATGGTCCAATAATTGATCAATTCCTCTCGGAATAATAAATCCAAAATAGGCTAACGAATCGGTCCCATTAACTGTGAGCTTTGCAAATACTTCGAGAGTCAAGGGATCTGCTCAAAGGCTACCTTACCTTACGGTTAATTTGAGTCGACCATGTATTATGTAATAATACGTGCTCATTAATGTTTTCTGCCATTACACATTCCATGGTTAGGCAGCTCAATCGGTCAGTAAGGCATCTGTGATTTTCAGCCATAACTCTACCCAAACAGTAAGTCTCACAAATGCATTACCAAGAAATATATACAACATACTTCCATCGATTTGAAATCGCCCAATGATGTGATTCCTCCTTTTTTCTGAAACGCGATATTATTGGTTCGATTGTTAGCCTCACTTGAGCTCGAAAAGGATTTATAACAGACCAAACCTCCCCTCTCAGTATGCTGTGTCATACACAGTCATAATCCAAAGAAAAATATGTTTTCCAGTTAAAAAAATGTATTTATTGTTTTTTGAAGAGCTGCCCTAAATGGGTTGTTGGGCTCTTTTATTTATTTATTCATTTACGGGCAAGCCCAATACATAATAAAAAACACAGCAGTCTACATGTAGGTAATATCATAAATATAACGAACCGAAAAAATATTGAAAATTTGAAGAAAAAAAAGAGGAAGGAGGAATGAAAAAATCAAAGTCAGGATATAAAGATAACATAAGGTTGGCACTTCTTGGTATTCTATTAAGGGGATGATTTCTGTAGTAGCTAGTGGGGGAAAATGGAACGGTGAAAAATGAGGGCGACCGAGCAGCAATCCGAGGGATATGGATGTCGATCCTTGAGAGAAGGGAAGGGCAGTCGACTTCATTGTTCAGAAACTTGTATAAGAAAGTGAGGTCTGCGGAAATACGGCGTCTCTCCAGGGCACCCAAATTACATTTACTTCTCAAATACTTGTAGTGGACTTCTACGGATTGGATGCCACGTACCTCAAAAACTTATTTTGTACCCGCTCAAGCCCATATCTACTGGAAGCGTACGCTGGTGACCAGACTATACAAGCATACTCCAAGATAGGTAGGATTAAGGCCTTGTACAGGGTCAAAATAGCTGGAATGCTCGTTAATTCCCGACAGTTCCTCTTTAAAAAAAAACCAGTTTCTTCATGGCTCTGCTTGCAAGGGTCTCGATGTGGCCAGAGAAACAAAAATGCTGGTCAATGGTCACTCCCAGGTCCGTCAACTCGAAAGATCGACGAAGTGGCTCGTTACCGAGAACGTAACTGGAGATTATTGGCAGAGTCCGACGGTGAAAGCTTATAACGGAACATTTAGCTGGGTTCGAGAATAGGTGGCTCTTGAGGGTTTCCCAAAAGAAAGGAAGTGGGTTGAGGCAAATTCGCAGTGAAACCACCCGCGTTACGGCCATTGGAACCGATCTCATCACGATCCAGAAGTGATTTTATGAAACATAAAAACAGATTTCAGTTTTAGACAAAATATATCACCAACACTACGTTTTCTCCTTCCAACTACCAAACTGCAACTGTATTGTACGTCTACCTTAGGAAAAAACGACAATAATTGTGAAATCTGGGAATCAACAGAAATAAATTACTATCAGTAACAACGACAATTATTGTGAAATCTGGGAATCAACAGAAATAAATTACAATCAGTTTTCCCTAGGTATTCATTAAAAGGTTCTAGTAAGTAAATTTTTACTAAACCTGAACATCTACCTCACCGGTGATAATCTCATTTAGTTTTCTAAGTCAGCCTAAAATAATAGTTCAACAAGATTCAAGTAATAGTAATTACTTGATTCTCTCTCTAGAATCGCATTTCTACTGTCGATGATGCCATTTGTGAAAAGAAGGAAGACAATCTGAAACCCAGCATCCAGGATGGTAATGAACTCGAAGAATTTTGGATTCACACGAACATCGCTTAGCATTACCACAGAGTGTGGCGCATAGTCAAAAGATTTTTGTTTTCGTTCCTCCTCGCCTACCTTATCAAGCGCGGGTCCAGCGTGGTGGCAGATCTTATCTCCAGAAAGAGAAATCGACTTGACATCGTAAATAGAGGAGACTTCCACCTTAAACAAATTAACAAGGAACCTGGTATTAAGAATCTAGCTCTGCAGCATTAGCCACAAGTCCACAGGTCTAAAAAATGCATTTCCGCCTATGACCACAATATAAAGTTTCAGGACCTGAATATCTAGTTGCTTTCAATTTTGCTTAATACAGTTTTGTTTTGATCGTTTTGATTTTATAATGTTATAATTGATTCCAGTTTTAAAAAACTTCTGAACTTCATTCATCGCTGATATAGGGGCATTGGAAAAATATCCAGCTCCTCTCTGAGGTTAGAAGAGAGACACTTGGAAAAGAAACCGCTGGGCTATTCGCTAATGGCCGAACGTAAGGTTCGTTAGAGGCAAAACGTCGATACTATTCGCCGCGCACAGTGATTAATATCGTTGAATAATTTGGCGATGAATCTTTGTTCCATTTCTCCCATCACACGCAAATATTGGACAAGGTCTGGCCCTAATTTCATGTAATGAAAGATGAATGTTCCTTCGGACTGCCGTACTTGACATTGCGAGAGTTCGGCTTTGGCCCGACTTTCCGAGTTAGACATTCGGATTCGACGGAACCTGCTTGAGGCAGGACACACGATTAATCAAATATCTGCGTCTGGAGTGCGATGAGGTGCGGGATAGGGTGCGGTTAACGGGCGGGTTTAATATACCCGGCGTTGCCCCGGGGGCGTAAGGGATATGGAATGTTCCTAGGGAGACCGACTTCGCCCTTTGGATTCCTGGGACTCCACTTTAAAAGTTCCTCAGGCTCTCATTTCCCTCCGCTCGAGTTCCCCAATCAAGAATTGGATTAGTAAGAACCTTTCCCACCGTCCGCATCCCAACCGCACGTCCATCCCTCTGCCGTAGCTTGAAAAACGACCCACCTTCCCGTTAGCAGCAGTGAAGGCGTTGGGGGACCATTTCACTTTACAGATGGAGTAAGTTCAGAACCTTCAGGGTCTTTACTGGAAATTATTATTGCACGGTACATAATGAATTATCAAATGTAGTTATTAGTGAGATAATGTAAGTTACGTTTTTTGCCCCTGTCCCCCTCTGATGTTGAAAATCAAATAAACATGTTTCAATAATCCAAAACCCAACGTTTCATTATTGATTTTCTGCCAACTAATCAACCAAGCAGTCTTTGCATAACTGCAATCTCTACTAACACCATCAGCCGATCATCGCTCAATTAACTCAGATTAACCTTTCAAAATAGCTGATGGAAAAACGTTTATTCTTTCCGTTGTCCGCATGGGTATCACGCTCAGTGTTTACGTTGTATATTTGCTAGGTGACCTGATGCAGCTCTATTTCAAATGTCAGAATTCTAGGGCAGATAAAAGGGAAATTAGTGAGTGGTTCGTCAGGTAGCCATTTCGTCGAGATAGCTTTTAATTTTTCCTTGGTAATTAGGAAAGTAACGCCATCGGACTGTTAGTGCTTGTCGATCAACTATGCATAGAAAACGTGTATAAGTTACAGTTAATACCCGAAATCAGTTAATTCTAGTTTCAACTAGTCAATTCTAGTTTTCACTAAGCCCCTTCGTAAAAACTAGAAGTCACTAGTTGAAACTAGAAATCCCCGCTTGTTTAATTGAGTCTTAACTTAAGAGGCTTGAGGCTTAACTTGCTGCAATAAGTGACTGACAATCTTTCATTAATAATACTAACTTCGACTTTTTAGTAAGTACCCATACTAAAAATATAAGCTTTACAAAAAACCTTATTTTTCACTGTTCCTAGTATTCACTTGTCCAAACCGGTTCTTAGCACGGCTTCTCACTAGGTTGTTCTAGTTTTGCCTAACAAATTTCAGTTAAATCTAGTGTTGACTGAAAATGAATCAGTGACTTATGCTCCCAGTGAACCCTAGTTCTAAATAGTGACTTCTAGTTTTCACGGAGGGGATTAGTAAAAACTAGAATTGAATAGTTAAAACTAAAATTAAATGATTTCTTACAAACATATCATCAATGACTGTTTCGGTTTTTGTTACCTTTGGTTTACCTCCTGTTATTCTATTTTCTAATATAAAAACCCTCGGTACCGAGCCACTCACGTTGGTTACCAGTTGCTGCGTTTTATTTTGGTTGCGTTACCGAAATTCGACTGTCCCCTGGTCAAAATATTGTTGTTTTTATTGGCGAGTAGAGTGCCAAACTCAAAAAATAATAACCTCTGGTTTTCAACGGAATCTAGTTTCCTGCTGGTACTTATTCTGAAACCACTATCTTTTCGCCGTTACACCTTGGCATTTTTCAACAAGTAATTATTGTTGTATACACTTCAAAACCTTTAATTTCTAATACTAAGAGTAAATGTTTTTGTTTGAAGGATGTAGTTGGTGAAAACGTAGTTTCAAAGAAGTAGTGACTCATACAAAACTATTTCCTTACTGAAGAAGGTCTCTATGGGTCTCCATACTAATTATGATCTTCGTTCCAGACTTTAAATGTTCGTTCCAGGTTTAAATTAAAACTCGACACTGATATTTGGGAAGTAGCGGGAGGTGGAGGGGGGAGAGAATTATATAGAGTCTCTAGAATGGAGGCCAGTTGAGGTAAGAACCTCGGAGATGGTGATACTACAAAGAACTCCTGCCGAGATGCCAACTCGAGAAGCTTCTTGGCACTTTTCCCGCACCACACCTCTAGCCATGACACGTTCGTTGCCATGCCCTTGATGTTATTAGGCGCATTTTTTTTTTACAGCTCCAATATCTATCCTATTTCTATACTATCCGATTCTAACCCTCCAGATCTGCTGATTATCGCAGATCCATCGGGCCTGATGGCAACGATATCCGGATTCTTGCCTTTTTCACTCGGCATATGGTTCAGCCGCGCCCTCTCTATCTCTCTTCCTTTGAGGAACGCCAGCGATAAAAGGGAAAATATCGATCTTAATAAATTGGGAAAATTATATTTCTCCAAAGGGTCAAATGGTATACAACTATTACAAAACATTTTGTACATAACAATTATTCATAACCTTCATAATTTTGCATCATAAAGCAGCAGAGCTTCCTAATACAAAGGTGCCTAACGTTTTTTGCAAACTGTAATTTCTCCATGAACTCGATATGGAATCGCAAAGTTGAATGATCGTTAGAGTGATCAAAACTGGTTGAATTAACTCATTAAACAACTGGGAAAGGTTAAACAAATTTTGTTTCATCCAACTACCAAAATTTCTGATTACAACCTGCTTTTCTCTTCACATTTTACTCCTCTGTGGCTCTACCCGAGCTTTTCGTTCCACTCATTGCTTAGCCTATACCCTCATGAAGTTTAGTACGAGCGGTTTCATATTTCCCGTCACAGTTCAAAATTAAAGGACCAGGAGATTAGTATGATGAGAATTAGAATCCTCCGGCGTTGGGCGCGGGGGCATTCGATTAATCCTGATCGAATTGCGTATGGTCGCGGACTGGACCGCAGGGGCGGACGCGACCCAAATGACGTTAAATGAGTTTGAGGAAGGACGATCCATCATCTGTCCGCTGCTGTGGGGTTCACTCCCAGCTCCTGCCCCGCTCTCAATGAACGCTGAAGGGCGAATCACAACAGCAAAATCAGAGTCGTGTTCGAAAGTCAATAACTTAAGGGTAGTGGGTAGATAGAAAATGAAAAAAAATATCCATTTTTTTATTGCCTTAAAAAAACTAGACAATGTAACGAATAAAATGATGTACTCTAAATTAATTTTGGGTGCTCCTAAGTGCATGAAATTTTTTATAAAATCGGGCTCTAGAACTGCCCGGCGCCGTTGTCCGCTTCGAACTCAGCAAATTTATCCTCCAATTTCTTTCTGGCTACTCTTCTTTTTGTCCTGGCTTCTTTTGTAATATTTTGAACAGCTCTTGCAGCTCTTTCCATTCTATCAATATCGCCTTGCTCAAAGAATTTGATGAAATTGTCTCCTGGATCCACATGAAGAGTCCTGAATATTTTGCATTTCGACAGGTTCCCTATATTGAAGGAGCAGATCGCTTCATACGTCCCGAGTTTAGTTCAGGTTTAGCCTTCCCCATTCCGATAAAAGTTGTAAGGTACAGAGTGAAAATTATATTAATAAAAATTACGGAACTAAAACAGAAGTAGGCAGAGATAACAGAAACATACAAAGTCGATGATTATTATAACAGTACTTGGATACACAAAAATTATATAACACCAGGTGATAATAAGTGCAGTGTTTTTCTACTTCAGTCATTCCAAATCACATCCAGCATTATGTGCCGTGCAGGACACTGACAGTTGTGTTGAGATGCGTCGAGGAAAACTTTCCAGAAAAACAGCTGTCCTGAAAAATCTGTTTTTTTTTTAAACTTTAGGTATGGTTTTCTCAAGAACCATTCGTCGCAGTGTTGTGATCCAATTTTCGCCTGACAGAGGAATAAAATGGCTTCAAATAAGTCGGATAGTTTTGTGAAATCAGGCTTGGTTTGAGTGATACGATTTTATGAATACAAAATAATCGGGGTCAAAAAAGCCGGTTTTTGAATCGCATGTACAAAAAAGTTTTCTGAACATATCAAGAAACTATCCGACTTGATTGAAAAGAAAGACTATAGGTACATGCTGTGAAAATTTGAACGAGATAACACCAACAGTAACTGAGGAAATGATACTTGAAAATCGTCAAATCTCCGTTGTATTTACGTAGCTACCCACTACTTACCGGTGCCCGAATGATCTCTAGATTTACTGCCTAAAACATGTAACTTTGGGATATTAACTCGTACGTGTGTCTCGCCGAGGATTTTTCATGGGTTTAACCCAAACCGCGAGTTTCTCCTGTTAAAGTGTCAAAATCATCCTAACCTCAATGCTGAGCTGAAGATTTCAAGAAAACTCGAGGATTCCGAATATTAGGGGAAAACTTGTTCGTATCAGCGCAATATACGAACAAGTAGCCATCTCGAAATATTGGCTAACATTTTTTAGGACGTCTCTTTGAATCAAGGTTTTGCTAGTAGATGGACACCTTTCGGATTTGATCTAGGGACAGGGCATGAGGCATGGGCAAACATGAGAAACAAAAATAACTGAATACACATCAAACTATTCCAAGACCAAATCCATGAAAAATGATAGGTGTAAGACAGCCTGTTACTATGCGTTTGTGTTTCAATAATAATATATTAGGTAAATGTTTATTTTAACCAAGGAAAATCTTCGACTTGAGAAATGTTGCGTCTAACTTGGAAAATGTTGAATTTATGTATGAAATATTGAATTGGGCATGGAAAATATCTACTCTAAGCATCCATCTATTCTAAAAGAATCAATATATTTTGAGAAGAGGGTCAAAAATTTTTTTTTGGTTGATTACAATTCTCTAGAATGTTCATTGCTGGACCTTTCTAACTTGGTATCGTTCGTATATATTACGGCTCATAAATAAGGAGCTCGTAGACTAATTCATTTAAGTGGCTCCAGGGGAAGGACTACATAAGAGGTTCCGTCCTCCCCGGTTTATATATACGGCGAATGGAAGGTAAAGAAGTGGACGAGAGTCGGGCAGTTCTCAAGACCACTGGTGAGACGGGTGTGAGAGGGAAGGAGAGATTTCCTGAAGGGTCGAGTTTCCTTGCGCTCGAAAGAGATGAGAAGAGGTTGGAGAGTAGTGACCGTTAGGGACTGAGAACTGCCAAAACCCAGACACCTGAATTCGTTCTTCATCAATTGAAAGTTCTGCAACCTTTTGCGCAAAACTCTTGTCAACGTTGATAATTTAGCTTAGTTTTGACAATTACTAAAACGAGTCTACGGTACATCACATAAATGTTACTGCTTGTAAGATACTGCATGAGGAAAGAAGTTAAAGGAATACAACCTGAAGAAATGGTTCCTTAGGAAAATAAACGAGCAATATCGTTTGAATGAACGATAGAATATGTAGCTCTACAAGGGTCTCCCACGAGTTATCACAACCCGATTCCTACTTGTTCTACAACTCATTTGTGACCAAAAGTGCATCTTGACAATTTTTTTAAGAGGCCTAATATCCGAATTATTCGTGATCTGATACTTTTTTCATGTTTTCGATCTTATGACATTAAAACTGTCACAACTCCCTCAATTTTGGCGATACAATAAATTTAATGTCACCAGTGGAAAGAGCGTTAAATTGGGAATTTATTTAATGTCGGAAAACATTTTTTTATTGCATTGATGATGATTGATTGCCGCGCGAAATGGCTGTTTCTGCTTTCAGGAGTTGAACTTTTACAACATTTCCATTAGATTTCTGAAGTCGATAATTATATCTTCTCCAATATCTTGATTTTGGTTTATTATTCAATAATAAACCATTGTAATCGCTCTTGAAAAAAAAATGTCTAACCCCCCTGAAAATTTTGAATTGGGGAAGTTTTAACGCAATACGAGTGCTAAAAGACTTGATAAATTATAGATGTTTTTATTGTAGTGGGGGGGGGGGGGGGGGTATTGAGGTTCAATAAAAAAACGCTGCAAATTCTTTCACTGGGGCTTATTATTCAATTAGCTTGCGTTGATGATTTGAATTTCTACTAAGCTTTGGAGTGTGCGTGTTTCACAGGATAGAGCGATTATTGAATTTCATGAGGCACACAAATATGATCAAATGATCAATCCAAATAGGTATTTTGGTTGAGAACAGTTTTACGTGCTCTATGCATATCTCCTGTAATTCAATAATCGCTCTATCACCTGTGAAACACGCACACTCCAAAGCTTAGTAGAAATTCAAATCATGAACGCAAGCCAATTGAATAATAAAACCCCAGTGATTTTCAAGAAGTATCGATTTTTTTGAGAGTCAAATTTTTCCGTCCGTCCGCCGTACGCCATACGCACGATTTCTCCCGAACGGCTGAATCTGAAAAATCTTTTGGGTAACCACCGTATAAGTTAGTTTTTAAAATCAGGAACCTTGAAAATTGTATTCGAAGTAAACGAAAAGTACAAAATGGAACAATTTTTTTTTTCAGTAACATCGATCGATTAGGGAAGATGTAACCACAGGATCCCTTCGGCTCCACCAGACCATTTAATTGACTCCTTGAAATGTACACACGTCCATTGATTAACAGAGATATCATGTAACTGGAGATAATACCTCGTATTAATTAAATTATTATTTAAATCGATATGATTTAAACAAGAAACAAAAGCGGACATAAAATAGGGCGAGTAGGGCAAGCGTCAACTTTCAGAATACCCGAAGGAGTTATGCTAAACCCGCACGACCGTTCGGTCTTGAATGTGGGGTATAACTTGTGCCCCTGAGATCAGGACGATATGAGCAAGAGCGTTCATTGACCTTAAATGAATGCAAATCTTACTTAGCAGAGGACCCAGAACCATCAGATTTTGGTTTATTATTCAATGATAAACCATTGTAATTGCTTTTGAAAAAAAAAAAAAAAAAAAAAAATCCTAACTCCCCCCCAAAATTTTATGGTTTACGTTTCAAAGGGTGTAGAATCCAAATCTGCAATAAAAAATTTTCTTTCCGTCCGCCGTACGCACGATTTCTCCCAAACAGCTGGAGCAAAAAATCTGAAATTTTCAGAAAAAATACATTTGGTCCGACAACACCCCAATTCTAACGGCCTAAATGTGGACTTTTTTGAAGAACATTCCATGAGGAGTCGAATGAGCACCTCCCGAGGTCTGTAGCTCGAACCATTGCGATGTATGGCATGATCTTATGCTGCCAACATTGCATCCACATTCACAACATCACTATATTCACTGCGATCAAAACAAAACAACAGCATTTTTGAGTTGAAGCATTCTGATATGCATGCTCCGTCTTACGCAATTTAAAATTTTCAGATAGAATATTCTTCAATTGTAATCGCTCTTGAAAAAAAAAAACCCCTGCAAATTCTTTTAATGGGGTTTATTATTTGATTACATTCATTGGCTTGCATTCATGATTTGAATTTCTACTACGCCTTGCAGTGTGTTTGTTTCACTGGTGATAGAGCGATTATTGAATTTCAGGAGATATGCATAGAGCACTCAATTCAGTTCTCAACCAAAATACCTATTTGGATTGATCAGTTGATCATATTCGTGTGCCTCCTGAAATTCAATAATCGCTCTATCACCTGTGAAACACGCATACTGCAAATTCTTTCAGTGGGGTTTATTATTCAATTTTATTCATTTGAGTTGCATTCATGATTTGAATTTCTACTAAGCTTTGGAGTGTGAGTGTTTTACAGTTGATGGAGCGGTTATTGAATTTCAGGAGATGTGCTTAGACCACGTAAATCGGTTCTCAACCAAAACACCAATTTGGATTGATCAGTTGATGATATTTGTGTGCCTCCTCTACATCAGTCTAAATTTAGCTACATCGTCTAAATTTGTATTTGGGGAAGTTTTAACGCAATACGAGTGCCAAAGGACTTGATAAATTATATATGTTTTTATTGTGGGGGGGGGGGGGGGTATTGAGGTTCAATAAAAAAACGCTGCAAATTCTTTCACTGGGGTTTATTATTCAATTGGCTTGCGTTCATTATTTGAATTTCTACTAAGCTTTGGAGTGTGCGTGTTTCACAGGTGATAGAGCGATTATTGCATTTCAGGAGATATGCATGGAGCGCGTAAATTGTACTCAACCGAAATACCTATTTGGATTGATCAGTTGATCATATTTGTGTGCCTCCTGAAATTCAATAATCGCTCTACCCTGTGAAACACGCACACTCCAAAGCTTCGTAGAAATTCAAATAATGAACGCAAGCCAATTGAATAATAAACCCCAGTGAAAGAATTTGCAGCGTTTTTTTTCATATTACCAGTGACTCTAAACTTATTTCATATTGATATTTTCTTGTAATTGGGTTCGCCCGTTCATTTAAACGAATAAACTGCTGCTCTACACTGCTGTAGTGGCTCGCGTTTTCAAATCGAAATACTAGCTGGGAACCTCCCTCTTTCAATCATGAACAAATTCTTGCTTTTAATTTATGAAAACGCCTATAAGCATCCGTAGGAGATTATCGCGTATGAAAGCCATTCAGAAACATTGGAAGTCAGAGAAATTATTTCCTTTATTGGCTATCAAATCAGCTTCATTGTCTCCATTATATTTATTAGATCGAACCTAGTTATGTCAGTTGGGCAGAGGAGTGTAGCGTATTTGGGAGCATTGATTGGTTTGGCAATTTAGGCTTTATGTAAGCTTTTTTAGACTGCTCTGTATTGCGTTTGTTTGAATGATGTAAATATGTATATATTTGTTTTACAAAAGGGAGGTTTTATGTGTTTAAGTGGTTCTGGGGATAAGTGGTGAGCGTTGATGTGCTTTGTCCTTCTTTATTGAATACAAGGTGTATGAAGTTGAAGAAGTGCGTTCATTAGACAGGCAGTCCTTAAGACGGCAAGAGCGGGGTGTAGTGGGACGGGGGGAGAAGATATCCTTGAAGGCTACAGAAGGTTTCGACAAAAGCCGGGCGACAGGAGCGAGGGTGGGGGCTGCGAGGATGAGGAGCGTGGTGAGCGTCGGAGCCAGGGGAGTGATAGGAGCCGATAAGAAGCCTTCAGCCTCGCTCATGCGCACCGCCCCCGGAGGCGGCGCGGGGCGCGAGTGGAAGGGGCCGCCCGCTCCCCAGTCTTGGGTTGGGATGCGGTGCAGGCTGACCCCGCCAGTGCTCCGGTTCGAGACAACAGGCAGGTGCAAGGACACCCAGTGGCTCTGAAAAAAAAAACCCGGCGAAAAGGCAAAACCCAATCGGATAAAAAAAAAACCCTCCTTCGTTCCAATCCGTCACCGCCTGTACACGAAACCGCACCCCGAAACCTTCGAGAAATTCAAAAAGAAAAATCATTCCGCGGTTCCGTTCAAAATATCCGTTCAGTGCTTGAAATGGCGCCCAAGAGCGGGAAGGGAAGAGCGTTCGGCGCTCAGCCTCGTCGGGGCGGCGGTGCGCCACCATCTCTCCCGCACATAGTTTGACCATCAACATCGGCTGTCCAACATGAATCTGTAATAGTCCATGCTAGTCCTTTTTGTTGACGCTAGCTTCATTCCTGCTAAGGTAAATCCTTTCACCCCCTTCTCTCACTAAATGTGTGTCCGAACCCTTTCCGCCTGTTCCGCACTACCATGCATGAACCCACCCTGATTCCACATGGGGCAGTCATCAACCAAAAATGAACTGTTAATTTTGGAAGAACACAAGGTAAACAGAAAGTTCAACACGTACATTTAGATATATTTGATGATATGTTATTGAAAATGTTACGAATTAATACACGATTGTGAAATTCGTTTTCTACCATATTCTACATCGCTCATATTAGTAAGAAATGAATCTCCCAACAGAAATAGTAAGACTAAGAGTTCATGATAGAGTTTTCATTAAAGAGGAAACAGGGAGTGACATCCATTGACACTCAAACTATTCACAGACTCCAGATGGGGGTAATCGTATGGAATCAAAACACTTATTCAGGAATAACACGATGTATATAACAATGCACGTGCATAATATGCATTTACATATGTTATCAGCTCACATGCAAGAATAGAAATGTGCCAGTGAGGAATCGGTTGTTTTCGTTCCTTTCTTCTCCATTAAAATTCATAAAAAACAAAATCTACTCAACTAGGAACAATTATTTCCGACCATGAGTAACCATGTTGAGAAAGATGAAACAGTTGTAAGTTTTCCAACGAAAATCGTCATTTCTCACAAGCTTCAATCAACCACATTCACTTTTCCTGTTAAAGGACGATATTTATCAACGTTTTATTCAAGATGCTGTAAATCGCAGTACCACGTCCGATCCCTTCCATGCTCCAAGTTTTATTAAAAAAAAAAAAAAAAAAAAAACGCCAAAACTATCAATTTAATATGAATTGATTTTTGATCGGATCGTCATCGAAGGAGAAGAAGGGATTTCGGGGATGTATAAAACACTTCATCTAAGTTTCAAAGAATCATGGTTTATAAAAAAACATCAATTATCTTACTCTAAGAAAATGAAGAAATGATGCTTATAAGCATAAATGCAACATTTACTATTCAATAGGTTACACCCAATTGGTTTCGATATTATACGATTGGAAATTTGATAGGGAAAACAGCATGGGCGCCCGCAGAATATATTCCCAGGGGGGCCAAGGCCACTGGGGGGTCTGGGGGGGGGGGGGGGTATGAAACCTGTTTGTAAAAAAGTAAAAGTCAAAAATGTTTTAAAGTAATATGTATTTGCTTCAAAATGAACTTAGGTGTGACATGATCTGAATGGAAGTAAAACATTATGACTGAACAAGGATTGTACTCTTCTCTTATCCATTCCAAAAATATTGATTGTCTTTTCTATTAGCACATATTTTTGTTGTTTCACTGTGTTCCTATGAACAGACAGTAAACAGAATGTAGTCAGTCAACGCAGCAACCCCTACCATAGACTAAGTAGTCTATGCCGCTACCCGGCGCTCCAGCAGGATCACTTGCTCTTCACTGTTTTGCTTATTCTTCGTTTTGTTGTCAATTACGTTGTTTCTTTCGCTACAATAATACTAGGGTCTGGTTATTTATGTAGTCCTGTGAGGTTACAACCTTATGAGGAATTACCGATATTTATTAATTTTGGACATACTGAATTTTTCAAAACACTAAAACCTGACAAAATTTATGCATACTATCCTGATTCTCAGGGGGGGGGGGGCAATGCCCCCCCCCCCTGGTCCCTCCCTGCGGGCGCCCATGGACGACAGTGGTTAGGAAATTTTACATTCTCATCATATGGTTTAGCGTCACTACAATACAAAAACGTAGTTTGCTGGTATTCTTCGAATACAGACAACACCAAATTCGACATGGTGGGTCGTGAATAATGCATGCTGGAATGTATGATGAATGCCTATCGTTATCTCTTCATATAGAGATGTGTCTATATTGGGATCGTGTATGTGTTTGATCATGAAAGCGTTTGTTCGATATTCACATGTGATGAACTTGCATGGATACTATTGGTGTTATGTGTGTGAAACTACAACTTCAAAAACTTGTGTGTGGTATGATATTCATGTAAACTAAGAACCCTTCAATTATTATAACATTATTTGGAAGTACCAGCTATGATATCAGTTTAAAAAAATGAAATTCTGATCCATCGCAATTTTCGAAATTCGTTCGAGAACTAGGAAATAAAACTTGAAATAAATTTTTTTTTAATGAACCGACTAAATTAGTAATATAATTAAAAGTAGATCTGTTATTGCGGCCATTCCGAGTAGGTACCTATACACCAGGAGGCCAACATACGCAAACCAAAACATAATAGGACAAATTTATTGGTGTGTGCTTACAATTATGAATGAAAACTTATTTGAATGTTGAAAATTATAATTTAAAAAAAGTCAACACGACCGTGAGTAAAATTACAAAGTGAGGTTAGGGTGCACCCCAGTCAGACCTTTAGCTTGTTCCAGACCTCTGTATCTCAAGCTTATGAATAAATCATTCCCAACACTGAAATAATAAACTATAAAGCTATTTGCAGTGTTTTCGTGACATGGGTAATGTATTTTTTATACCAAATAATACCAATTTTCTTCTTAGTAAATCGAACAATCATCTAAATTTTTCCGGGTTTCCTACCTCTTAACAACTATTAAAAACTTGATTGAAATTGTTTGCAATGCGGTCAAAACATATGGCAACAAGGAAGAACTCTGTAATACCCTAGTAAGGACTATTAGAGTAAACCAATAATAATTATCATAGATTATTTTTCCCTGTATCAGATATCTGACTGCTTCATGTCTAAACACACGAAGTGGGTACTCGTATTTAACATGAATAAAATCGAAGAACAAAAAATTCAACATAAATCAGATGTGGAAAAATACAGAAAACCAACTAACATAATCATCTTGCACGAACTGTTTTCCCTCCGGCTGTATTTTAACAATCAACTCCTCTTGTCAAAGTGTTACATTAATTCTATTCGAAAGTAGTTTAATTTTCCCAATTTTCAGTAGGTATATGTTAAACTTCACTATAAATTTCATGCGTATTTAATGCCAGAAAATATCAGATGTTCACGACGGCCATAATTATCAATTCTTAATCATTCTGATTCATTTTGTTTGATTATATTTTTCAAGGAGTTGAGTTCATTTTCCAATAATTGATTTCCCTGTTTTAGATTCACAATTTCTTTATTAATCTCCATAAAATCTGCTTTTTAAGCGAAATCCTCCTTGATATCCGCACGCAGTTGATTAATCTTTCCGTCCATCAGTTCTCCAAACTGACACATCATTTGAGAAATATCCTCTGGGGTTAACATTCTTTCGTTATTCAGCCTTTTGGCAGAGGTTTCAGAAGGAGAACCAGGAAAAATTTCCTTGCGCTTGAAAGATGGTTGGTTGGAGATGAGCTCGGAATATTGAACATCAATTCATTTAAGAACAGATTACAAAGACGGCAGGCCACTGCAGGAATCCGAATCTGGGGATCGGCTCCCAATGAATGAGTTGATTGTAACCCAACAACAGTAACAACGAGGAGCTGGCGTAAACAAACAATCTTTTATCTCCGCTCACTTGACAGATTCTCTGAATCGCTGGCAAAAGTGGGGGATCCGTCACTTCAGCCGAGACGCGACAATGTGGCACAGGAACAGAACAGTTCTATTAAGAATAATTCACACGCACAGATAAAACGGCGAAAGTAGATAATAAAGGTGGCCTAATTAAAACTAAGCTTTGTCAATCAAGATTATCCAATAGCTATAAACAAATGCGGCTCGGAAACAACATAAAAGCGATAGAGAAGACAGAGAGTCAATGATTAGTTGTTATCACTCCGCCGGCTAGACATGCACTCCCACATTTTCAGTAGGTATATGTTGTACTTCACCATCAATTTCAGTAATTTTATAACCTGAAATTATTAAGAATCAATTATTACTATTATAAACTATACACTATATATGTATATAAGAAATGTTAATGTTTCACTTGGATATAGTCGAAGTAGTAGTGGGAAATAAAGGGAGAGGCGAGGGCTTAACGATTCGATTATCCTGTGCGTAACATCAATATTTAATCAAAGTGTCTAAACGCATCACAAGCACTCAACTTATTGCTACGTCACACTTTAAGCTGCCAACAAATTGACATGTTTCAGATTTAGGTTGATTAAATTTATGTGGACATCTCAATTTGTATATGTGACCGGCCGATGACAGATTGGTATGGAAGGCGGGAGAAGTTTGCGTGAAATTTGGTTTGATGTGTTATTCGATTTGTAGCTTTCCTACGAGTGTTGAACGATTTTTAGGGGATGGGAAGTGTGCAAGCCATACCTCCATAGCAACGATTGATTGTACATAAGGAGCGCAAGGATCACATTTTCGAACGCCATTTTGTGTTCTTGCGATTACTTAACGTTTATTGGGCGGAATAACAATGAAATAGAAAAATTATTGCAAGAATCCAGAGTCACAATTTAAGAAGAACCGTTTGTCCCTTCCGAAACCTGAATGCTCATAATGCCCGCCATGCTTACAGGATGACCCAGACGCTGGTATGCGTCTTATTCACCTCCAGAGGATTAAAGAATCGGGAATGGCAAACTAAACATGTCATAGCATTATAATCAACCAAGAATATAATTTTCCTAAATCCTTCTCCCAATAGAAATAAGTCACTTAAATTTGAAGATACGACAGGTACAAAAAATTAAAATGAATTCGTCCTTCCGCCGTCCGAAGCTCATGTTCAAAATCGTTGAAACAAAATTTACAAAACTTTGTTCAAAAGTATAACAAGTATAACAGTATGTACCATGAATCTCGACCCCATCTTCATGCAATTCTTTGTATGCAATTTAAGAAATGAAACTTCCAATAGTCAATATTGCCAATGTAGTCCATGTAAAAATAAAAATGTAATGTTTTCGTTTATTTTATGAATTGAATGAAACTACAAATTTCTGCCATTTCGTTCGTTCTTTTTCCGTGTGAGGATCTTTACAAAAGTTTAAAATGGGTAACTGCAAAAACTTTCTGAATAAGAACATCATTGGAAAAACTGATTTTTTAAATATCTTATTACAAAAAACTAAAGCAGACCACTCAAGTTGTCGAATTTTCTTCAATTTGCCCCCCTTGGTTTTGGAGGAACACAGGTCAATTTAAAAAAAAAAACTGGCGGCAGCTAGTGGGTATAGTGGCATTTCCAAATGACTGGCCTATTCTATAAACAAAACGTTAAGTTGAGTTAAGAAAAAGTTAAGTGCGTTTTAAGTATAAGACATTCGACCGTCACTAAGTAGTGTGCAGCGGTTTTTGGTTGACAATATCGTCAATTTTGTTTCGGTACATTCCTACATCAATGAAGTTGAATGTGATGTGATGTGTGAATAAGATAAGAGAGTCCTTCTAATTATTATCCATTATTATCATTTCTACGAAAAAAAGTCATCTAACACAGATATAATACACCTTTGGGTAATAATTTGTACCATTTTACTTCCGGGCTTACTAACCCAATGGCAGCAAAGCCACTGTTTTCCCTTACGGGAAATAACAATTCTTTTATCACCAAAACCAAAAATTTCCAAAATCATTGGATTTAAATCAGTTTGAACATTTTGTTTAGTAAATGTTTTTCGTTTTTGTGAAAACCCTTGTAATAAGCTTCACTGCCTTTAGATATTAAAATTTTCTGGCAATGGGACAGTTAGGGCGTGGATTTGGCTCGTGGCATCATTACTCCAGGTAAAATCTATCAAACGGCATTTTCTCACGTCGTGAAAAGAACGGTTTAATAATCTAATGATCTATCTATCTAGTTATGCGATATTCCCAGTTATTGAAAGTTCCTTTCCTCATGAAACAAACAGTGATGGCTTGGGTGTGGTAAAAAGCTTTCTACGAATGAGTGGAAACACATTGCTACTTTATCCTCATCAGTGCAGTCTGCGACTTGCAGATCTTGATAGAAGCTGTTGTCCACAAGCGACACTCTACCATTAGAACTAATTCTCCTTACACGACCTTCTACGAAACTTCTACTTCTAGGTACTGATTTTAGTGGACGACTCTTTTGTCTTGCATCAGCTAAAGAATAATGAGGATAGACTGCCAATGTGTTCGCTCACTCTTATTACGAATATTTGGTAGCTATTCACACATGGAACTTTGTAGGCTTTCATTTTTTGGTGATTAAAATTTGTCCATACTCTTGTCGAATTCGGAGTCTTCAGATCTATCCTTGATGATAAAATAGAAAGAGACTAGAAAGTTAGGAATGTAGTAATGTAGTTTATTTAGTTGAAACATAATTGACGTTGAATATCACCCACTGTTGACGCTTGTTATCTATCACCAGTATCTATGGAAACAGCCTTCCCCAACAGGCAATATCTCCCAACAGTCCAGGATGATTATTCCTTATCTCAGTCTCGCCAAGTCACATCTGCCGTTCAGGAGTTCAGAGATCAGTGTGGTCTGGATGCTAGCATCACAAAAACATAAAAATATCCTGAAGCAATCCTTCTAGTTATCTATAGAGTAGTTGAACAAATAGATCGGACTTGGAACTTCACGTTTTCGTCTCGGCGGATCCCCGATCTCTTACTTGATTTGTTGAACGATGATCCGGCAAGTGGAGATTGTTAAAATTGGACGGCCAAATATTAAAAGGAAGTCGCAAACTAGAATGTTAAGTAGATGTGTGTATGTTAAATACATGCTAATTTTTATGTAATGTTTTATAAGTTACTAGGTAATTGGAGTTGAAGCTTAGAAGAGCGCTTCCTTATATTTGCAATCTTGAGTTTTCGCTGAATACAACGCAATTCTTCCTTCCACTAGCTGGAACTACCATTGGAAGCGAATTATTCCGATTTCATTCAAGTTTGTTACGCCTGCCACGAATTCGTTGTTGCTTAGAATCGCAATACGTTTAATGGGAAGGAATACCGCTATTACGGAGTTAGCCCTCGAGTCCACGGGGAGCCATATTCAAACGCACTGCATAATTTAGCGGACTCTGCTCGATTCGGGGTTTCCTTCGGTGGAACATGGGGCTATAATAATTCATCTTGAACGCTCAGGTTGCTGAGGTTCAACCCTCTTTTCGGCACGAGTAGATGATGAGCCCCACGTATGAAGTCAGCAAAAACCATGTGAAACATTGTCTATACCGCGTGAAATAATGATCATTCCATATAAATAATAACCATAACAACTGCAGCAATCATTACATCATGTGAAATGAACACTATTCCATTTGAGATATTGATCATACCTTATGAAGTAACGACCTTACCACGTCCAATAATGACTGTCATGTGAAATAAATATGATGCCATATGAACAAATACCATACCTTATGAGATGTCGATCATATCATGCAACATATTGATTAGACCATGTAAAATATTGACAATACCACTTAAGTGAAATAATGACCATCATTTCTCATCACTTAATAATGAAAATACATAATTCAGGAGGAATCGATCCGTAAGAGAAAGCAAATACTTTTGCACGTGTATGTTTAAATAGCTAGATACAATTTTATGACATACACTAAAATCACACAGATATTTCTATAATCCACGATATTTCATAGTCTCAACCTAATTTTATATATTGGAAAAACCTATTGAAGTAAATTACAACGTAATCTGACTAAATCAACAATAAAAATAAACTTGGTTGTTCTGAGAAACACTTGGGGAAGAGAAAACTTCCAACCGTGCAGCATGATCGTAAGTGCGAAATTTCGTAACTTTTAATTATGGTAATTTGTTTTGAAATTTGAGTAGGTACATTCTGGACAACAAAGTTTTTAACATTACAACATTTTTAGTCATCGACGGTGAGATATATGGTGGTGGTTTCTCCTTATCGCAAACTGATCGACAGCTTCTAAAGTACAACATTTACATGGAAATGTATTATGTTAAAATAACTAGCTACGTTTCGCTAGAAAGATACGTTTGAGTCGTATCAATAATAATATTTTGAAGAAGAAAGATTTGATTTTGTTGGCTGCTTAATTCAAAAACCACTCCAAAATTTTAAAAACTCTGTCATAGTCAAAACCTGCATCTCCACTGAGTAATGTAGGTTAAATTATATTTTCAAAAAAACCATATATCTTTACCTGAAGTAGAACAATGCAACCCAAGGTAACGCAATTTTGCCTAAAAAAAGGGGTTATTTCTCATGGCCTGCGAAAAGCTGTTGACACTGTATTAGTGTCAATATTTTGTTAGTACTCATGATTGATCACACAAGTGGTACACGCTTAACTATTGTAGTTAACTCACAATAGGTTTTTGGTTTATTATTCAATAATAAACCATTGTAATCGCTTTTGAAAACAAAAATTCTAACCCCCCCCCCCTTGAAAATTTCATGGTTTACGTTTCAAAGAGTGTAGAATCCGAATCTGCAATAACAATTTTTCCGTCCGTCCGCCGTACGCCATACGCACGATTTCTCCCAAACGGCTGAAGCAAAAAAGCTGAAATTTTCAGGAAAAATCCATGTTGATCCGACGACGCCCCAATTCTTTAGCCAGCTCTCTCACTTAATTTAAAGTGCCCTTAAAGGGTTGTCAAACTTTTGTGAAATCCCTAAAAACCTCAAAAAAAAAGTCAAGGTGGCCTAAATTTCGACTTTTTTTGAAGAACTTTCCATGAGGAATCGAATGAGTCCTTCCCCAGGTCCGTAGCTCAAACCATTCCCGATATTTATGGTGCCAACATTTGCATTTTTTGGTTTATTATTTTTTGTTTTAGATCGCAGTAATTTAGTGATGTAGTGAATGTGGATACTGACTGAACTCCTAAAACGGTTTATAGCCTATACACGGGTTGAAGCATTCTGATATGCATTCCGCCAGGAAAAATACGAATTTAAATTTTCAAATAGAATATTTTTCTATTGTAATCGCTCTTGAAAAAAACGCTGCAAATTCTTTCACTGTGGTTTATTATGCAATGATTCATGATTTGAATTTCTACTAAGCTTTGGAGTGTTCGTGTTTCACAGGTGATAGAGCTATTATTGAATTCCAGGAGATATGAATAGAGCACTTAAATCGGTTCTCAACCAAAATACCAATTTGAATTGATCAGTTGAGGTGGGATTGAATCGTGGTGGTACTAGAATCTCGATACCAATTATCATCCATTGAAATCTTTTGATTATTAAGTTTGATTACGTCCGTACCAGTAAATTCCTCTTTAAATTATTTGGATCGGACTTTTCGTGTAGAAGTTGTCACTTAGTTATTGAGACCTATTCTTGCGTAACACACTAAATTCTGTTGAAGTTTGATGACCTCTTTAAACCGGGAGGGTATTCTGTTGGAGTAATTTTTGAACTAGCATGAACATTTGTGGGAGGTTCGTTCTCGAGGTGATGAGATGGTGTTGAGGGGCTTTGTGGGTTTGTCGGGTTCAGTGGAATGTCAGTTGCCAACAGGCAACCTTCGTATAGAAAGCATCCCTGGTCCTCATTGCTGCTGAAAAAAAACCAACTGAACCTGAAGAATCACATTAGTAAGACATTGTTCTCTTCAAACATTGGCTAGATTGAGAGAGTCAAAAAAGTCTTTGGGCTCTCGCGTCAAAGAATAAATTACTACGTGTCACGTTCATAATCTCACTATAGTGTGAATTGATTTGTACTCTGCGGTATTGGGTTGTAAACCGTTATGAGCGGTGGTTGCGAAATTACGATCACGTATTCCGACTGACCGTTAATGATTGTAATCATGCACCCGGTCAAGCAATCAAAACACCACATAATGAGGTAACCGTATCGCACGGTAATGATCAATTACGACCAACCTCTGCCCTCGGCCGTGATACAATTCTACTAAGTATATCTTCTCGGTATCTTAACTAACACAGTAATACATATTCAGTTACGATACAAATGTTGATGCTGCCCGATTCTTATCCTAATGTGGCTTCAGAGTTGGTGAACCAGCACGATAGCCGTTGATGTAACTTGATTGTTCTCACTAGCTTGATTTTGCACCTTGTTTGTCTATCACAAACCGTACGCATCTTTTTTGTTTCACTATCCAGGAACCCGTTTCATTCGGCGTAGTGAACTGACTACAACGATTTTTGTCTGTGGAAGCTCACGGATGACATTTTGTTATTTGCTTTCTCTCTTTCTATGGGAAAGAGAGGAGTGCAGAGACCTTGGCTGGGGCATTCTATTACATTTTGTTCTCAATGGCGGGGCGACCCGGACAAATATTGACTAACCGTCTGTCGTCTTTGGCGATCACCTAGTTCTAGCATTACCGAACGGAAAAAATAATATCCCATGTCCTCCAGAGTGAGGTGTACTGTGATTGCTGGTGACCGCAGGAAATTCTGATTCAACCGTCACATCTTGTTTGCACGTGCACGTTTGTGTTTTATTGTAAGAATAAACCTAATAAATTATTTTACCTTATACGGAAATTCGCTCGCCAGCTGACAGAGCAAATCATCTGTAGAGAACGGGAAATATTTCACAGTTTTTTACTATCAATCGTAAAATGAATTATTAGTACAGAAATTGATTCATTGCAACTCCCTAGAATGTATCGAAGTTGGTTCTGGGTAGTTACAAGTATAGTTTGACGAATCCGACATAATTGAATATTTACACGATATCTCAAATAACCCTACAAATCTTTCATTGTAATTGACGGCTATCACGCTAATGTAAATTATTCAGAACATATATATTTGATACCGTTTTGTTGTTTGTACAATGGGGAAAGCAAATAGATTGAGAACTATATTCCTCTATTCGTCAACAAGAATTATTTTCGATTGCGAACCGTCGTAACTGACCGAGAAAACAAGTTCTTAAGTCATCGCAGTTTTATTTACATTCCATAATACGTAGATTCCGAAGTTACATTTCAAAAATGCATGTAGGGGTTCATTCAAATGGAGGGACACACATGAGCTATCTCTGGGTCTACTGGTCAATCGCATGATTTGATCCAAAGCAAAGGTACGTTCGAATCCCAGAGAATAAAACTTTTCTGATACCTCTCCGTAAAGGTGGAACTTTTTCTTATTGTATTCTTTAATTGGTTCATTATTAAAATAATGATGAGTGTAAAGAGCTCATCTTTAATAACCATTCTGTAATGAAAAATGTAAAAAAGTGAATGAAACTTGTATTTCGTGTCACAAATGGACCGAATGTGATCCTGAATCACTGAAATCAACCTTGGCTAAGTGAAGGTCTGAAATATTAAAAGAACATGACGTCGAAAACTTGCGAAAAAACGCTGCAAATTCTTTCACTGGGGTTTATTATTCAATTAGCTTGCGTTCATGATTTGAATTTCTACTAAGCTTTGGAGTGTGCGTGTTTCACAGGTGATAGAACGATTATTGAATTTTAGGAGATATGCATAGAGCACGTAAATCTGTTCTCAACCAAAATTCCTATTTGGATTGATCAGTTGATCATATTTGTGTGCCTCCTGAAATTCAAAAATCGCTCTATCACTTGTGAAACACGCACACTCCAAAGCTTAGTATAAATTTAAATCATGAACGCAAGACAATTGAATAATAAACCCCAGTGAAAGAACTTGCAGCGTTTTTTATGGTTATCAGAATGCTTCAACCCGTGTTTCGGCTACAAAGCCTTTTAGGAGTTCACTCCAGTATCCACATTACTACATCACTACATCACTACGTCACTAGGTTACTGATATCAACACAAAAACAATAATAAACCAAAATAACGCGAATTTTGGCACCATAAATCGGGCCATAGATCGGGAATGGTTTGACCTACGAACCTGGGGAGGGGCTCATTCGGTTCCTCGTGGAGGGTTCTTCAAAAAGAGTACAAATTTAGGCCACCTTGACTTTTTTTGAGGTTTTTAGGGATTTGACAAAACTTTGACAACCCTTAAAGGGCACTTTAAATTAAGTGAGAGAGCTGGCTCAAGAATTGGGGCGTCGCCGGACCAACATGGATTTTTCCTGAAAAATTCAGATCTTTTGCTCCATCCGTTTGGGAGAAATACGGCGTACGGCGGACGGACGGAAAATTTTTTATTGCAGAGTCGGATTCTACACCCTTTGAAACGTAAACCATTAAATTTTCAGGGAGGGTTAGAATGTTATTGAATAATAAACCAAAACGTGAATGTTTCCAAGTTTGTTGAGGATAGACATACTGACAATTAATAAAATAAGCTCTGTCAGACCACTTCAGTCTCGATGGAAACCTAATATCCACATGAACGTGAATGTGATGGTGGTTGGACATAGCTAAAATCACTTGCTAAATTTGGACAACAGAATCTGCTGATATAAATATAATTGATGATATAATTTTCATTTTTCAAGAGTTCCTTTTGAAATCAAGTTTTTCATAACGTAATTCGTTCAAGAAACAGTGGCTATTTTATTTGAAATTGTTAAATTTCTGTTGATAGATTTACAGATTCCACGCCTTATTAATGCACCATTGTAGGTATTTAGGTGTCAGATTGTGCATCTTACTAATTGACTATTGAAATCGTAGTGTTTCAGAGGGTATATTTATTACGAAGTCTTGAAGACAATTAAGAGGTGAGGAAATACGATGATTAGCCGAAGGAGTCTTGTAGCTCATTTCTTTCGTGATAAATATGAGGATATTGTATATTAGTCTTCAAGGCTCTTTCTAAGAATTCTGGAATATTATTACAAGGCATTTTAGCGCTGAATATAGATAATATACCAATTAATACGTCTTTTAAGCATTGACCAGTGATTCACGTAGGAGGGTCATCTTAGATAACTTATCCTTATCAAATAAAGAATTAATAAAAGTTTGTTCAATTATTTCAGCATTTTTTTCTTTTATTGCCAAAATATAGGAAGTTCAAATCCAATAAAAATACATGAAGACTTTAAATAATTCCTACATAAGTACACGTGATCCTCGCCATCCCTTCATATTTTTATGATCGGATCTTCCGAAGAGTGTCAACACCAATCAAACTCAATTACAGCTACAATCGTTTTCAATCTATGAATAGTGTACTTCAATTATTCATTACTTGAAAGAGAAATTCATATACAAGCTTCCCCTTCTTCATTTTTTACAACAAACTCAAAAGCGGTTTCAACAATTTTTTGTTTTTAATCCAATCCGAAATCTGGGTCTAATCCAATTAGGTCTCTTTGGGATGACTCGTTTAATTTTATTACGTTAAGCGAGTGGAGGAACGTAACAACGTCATTTCAAAGGACATCCAGTTTGATATTCATTGGTTGATGTGTCACGTAGCTCAAACACTAATGTACGCTGAAGTGAGAAAATTTGCGACTCAATTACCAAAATAATCTGCAGAAAGAATTATGTCTCTTTGGGTGACATCATTTGTCACTCACTGATAAATATTTTTCATCAGTCACCTTCTCAGATTGTTAAACCGAAAATGATGTCAATTCTATTTTGTTGCCCCTGGTTTCTCGTGATAGGAAGCTCTTAAATTGGAATCCCATTCAGGTTCATTGCATAATTGATTTTTTCGATAAACATCACATTCAACAACTCCCTCTCTCCGAGTGTTGTATAGCAACTTTTCCAAGAAGTTCAAACTTCCTCTCAACTTGGAAAGAGTACGACTACACCATGCATTCTGATGTGGATCTGAATAGTTCCCCGTTTCCGTTGCTTGACACTGCCACTTCTGTATATAAACCTGAAACTTTTTGGTTTCAGGTTTGTCCTTGAGAGTTACCTATAAATCTACTTTACCTTTGGTTGAGACAACTAGTCCATTCCATCACCTCTTTGTTACATGGAAAACAGTGTTGATACGAACCACATTCTCTTTTGTTGACTGACCTGACGTCCCTTTCCCTTTAAATAATATTGCAAGCTATTTCCCCTCATCCTGCTCTATTTTTTTGAAGTCCTGGAACGGGAATGGACACGAAGTCTTGAGACAGTGCCTTCTATATTACCAATTGGACTTTACAATCAATAAGCCTTGCATACATCAACTGTTGACCAACACACGGTTACTTGATCTTGGCTTCACAATCTTTCCTGAATGTATTAGGATCTAGGAACTTCTTTCTTCATGAACGAGGCATTGCCAATAGTAGAACACAGCTGGATGGATGGTTTTGTTGAAAGACACAATAGCAGGTATGATTTGGAAATCCATAAGCTCTTTCAGAACCAAGTGTCTCAGCTTATATCAGAAACTGCCTCCATGATCAATGTACTCTATCCGTTCCTTCTTACTACCATCATTGAATAATGGGAAGAAGATTGATGTTTCTCTCATCTCGCCAGGAAACAGGCGGGACAAGCAAACACTCTAGTAGGACGAGACGAATGCTACGTCTTACCATGAAAGAGACCTTGTTCGGAATTTTCCGTGCAAGGTACCCGCTAGCTGTGGAACGGCAGGTTTACCAGCCAAGTTTGTATCACAATTCACATGCTGAGATACATAACCAGAGTACAAGTACCTGGTGATGCAGTCTGTGGACTAGGATATGGTCAACCTTTGCCACTACGAATTCTACTTCAAGGCCTAGTTCCGCGTACCCAAGCAACTGTGACGCTAAATACCTCCAGTCTGTCGACAGCCCAACCCGAGGTACCGGTTTTGGGATGAGGAATTACCATGTAACTGGACTCTCCACTTTGTCTCCCAAGCAAATCAACCTTCTTTCGAGAAAGTGGATCATTGATAAATGTTTATGGCAGGCTCTTGATTAGGTCCTGAAGGCAGAACCACAGAAGGCTGAATAAAGCCATAAAAGTTTTTGACTTCACAAGGTAATTTGGGTTATCAAAAGTCCCCCGTAGCGTTCCTTGGAATAAGTACCCCTTAGCGTAAATCTGAATTTTTTAACTTCAGGGAGACTACGTGTAAATGACCTCTCTTTGAAGGGCCAATTATTAGTTTTCATTAATCCTTCTGAATAAATCCTTAGGTAGGATGTTATTTTTCAAGGGATGGCCAGGTGAAGTAAAACGTGGAATAATAGTTGACAATCGATTATTCACAGAAATATAATCTGAGAAATTGCAAATGTTTTTGGAGAGAGGAGCTGAAAAAAACCTAATAGATAGAAGAGTAATAGATTCAATTTTGTAGATGGAAATTAAGGCGATAAACATTTCATTTTGGAATTTCATTCTCCTCCAAAATACAAGTATTTTCACCGCAGGTGGAATTTCAGAGTGAGGAATCGCTCACGACCGATCCCTTGGATCAGAAATGGATCGGAATTCGTCTAGGTGGGCTCAGAGAGATAAAGGCCGAAGCAGAGGGCGGAGGAATAGAATTGGCGAATAGCGAGGAGAGAGGAAGCTAAAGCGAATGCCGATAAGAATCTAATCGCGAAGACGAAAGAGAGCTCCCCACCTATGACCTTTTACCCCTTGGAAAAAATGAAGGCTCTATCTAATATAATTCAGCCATTCGTAATCCCCGAAGATTCGGCGGTGGATTGTTCCGATTTCTATCGTGAGCAACTCTGCAGTTATAGGGGTTAATAGAATTATATAAGAAATTCGCCCAAGAGCCTTGTTATGAAATCCAGGAGAGAATAGTAAATGTTTCCATCCATTGTGTTCTTAATCCGCTGATAATCAATTTTATTGGACAGTAATCGGATTTGTGGAAAACAAGGACAGATTATTGGACAGTTATTGTTAGAGTGGTGACAGTATTTAGTTGTTGAACGGTATAGCATAGGTGATGAAGTCTTATGTACTTCTTTACTCCTTAAGCAGGTGCTCAGTTACTGACAACCTAACTAACCAAAGAAATTTTCCGAATTTTCCGATATTATAAGAAAATTGTGAATTTAAGAGGATCTCAGATTGACATTTACCCACTTTCATTACCCATACATGACGGTGGGTATCTTTGTGGACGTGAAACTCACATGAAACTGACGAGGAATGAATAAAGAACGTATGTGAAAACCCGAAATCAAGAAGCTGAAGGTTTAACAACGAATTACTGACTTATTGAAGGATTAAGTACCCTGAAACCTATTTCATTCGCCCATCGCATTCTGTAAATTTATCAACTTTATTCAAACGTACTTCAACATCTATCGGGAGAAAACACATTTTATGAGTAATTAAGTAATAGTTTAATTGAGAAACGAATCAACCCGCGTGGGCAAAAGGGAAAGCGAGAATAGAACTCAAGTGGAACATATTCTCGTATTGAATACCGCTGAACTTTGTGGGCTATATATTTCTTCGGGTTCTCTTCTCCGATAATGATAATACTCGTAGTACAATATTTATTATGCGCTCACCGAAACGGCCTATCGGCGTACGACCGACGCGGGGATGACAAGGAAATCGCTTAGTTCAACAACTATGAATCGATAGTCCTAAGAATGCTAAGTTTGACGAGGATGGCCGGAGGGCGGATCAATGGCAATTTCAGGCTGTTGCATAGTGCATAGACCGACCGTTTGCCTTCTCTGAATAGGAATCGACTCAACTTCATCAAGTTAGAACATTCCAACATGACATCCTGTCAACTTTCTTTCAGCTCTGTAAGTAATGCAACTTTTAGGGGTAACTGGGTCACCCTCGAATTCTTTCTGTTTTCAATCAAATTTGTACAGCTGAACTGATGAACAATCATTTTTGATAATTAAAACATGAAGTGCAACAGCAACCAAAACCTTCAAGCCCTTTAGCGTGAAATTTTGATCCTGAAACACTGCAATACCTTATTGATTTCACGAACAAATTTTACTTAGAGTGCGAAACAACCTTAGAAACCTTTTAAAACAGCAGTCGTGGAATAAATGGGGTAAAGGTGTTTATGTGGTTCCAGTGTAATTTTTTATTATTTTCAACTTATTTTTTGTTTTGTACATAAGTACTTTTTCCTGTTTTCAAATTTTCTCGTGTCCCCTGAAGATATCCAACTCAAGACCCAATACGAGTATAAGAACTTTTATACAAAACAAAAAATAAGAACCACTCCCTAATCACAAACGTCATAATTGATCCTTAACTTCATTACAGTTATTTTACGACCCGTTCGCTTCTTCCTTTCTCACCTAAACAGATTTATCGCGCCCCAACGGGCAACCGTCAAGCCATTTCAAACGGCCGCATCCAGTAGAAGGGGATTCCTCCGCCGTAAAAATCGAACGGCTCAGTTTTATTGCAACTGAGAAAATTTTACTGTGGGAGGCAACTCGGAGCGGCTTTAACATCCTTCTTGCGGGGAGTTTTCTCGAAGATAAGACTTATGTGGTAACTACCCCCGACTCAGGAGCGATGACGATCAGGCGATGACGCCCCATAAATTTAACGAGGGACCTTGGCAGGAGCCCATAGGTGTGAGATCCTGGGAACGTCTATCACCTGAATCGCTTCCACCGCTTTTGTTGGCTGTTTTCCTCGCGAGGCATTTTTTCGTGGTACTGGAAAGTCGTGAATTATAAAGAGATTAAAAAAAAAACAGTATGTATATTTTATGTAGGGATATTTGGATCGATTCCAAGTATGTTCACTGGTTTATGAGGAATAAAAGTAACGAAAACTGCGGACAGCTAAATTGAATTGAAGAGAACTTCCATATGCCAACACAGCGAAGTAACTTATGGGTTAGAGATTTGGGTTAGATATTATTGTGCACAAGACATTGCCAGGAAACGACTCAAAGGTGCAACAATACATATTCTGACAGCCGAGAAGCGCTAAAGGCTATTTCTGCCTTCTCGGTAACTTCAAAGCTGACTTGGAGTTGCCTAAACTCCCTCAAGGCTGCAACCCAGGGCAACAAACTGATGCTGCTTTTGGTCGCCTTGCTAAAAAGGGATCAGAGTCCAACCCAATTGGACCTGAACCCCAAGTAGGGGTTACCAAGAGTTATATAACTCAACAGGTTCAGAAATGGGAGGACAAAACACGCACAGAATACTGGCACAACACTGTCACACACTGGCACAAGTCATTGTGTATGCCGAATTACTCTAGATACAGACACATCTACCAGGCGATACTTTTCTATTTTGCGACTACGTCAATCATCATCGCTGTATGGTGGTGTGTTGTTTATTGAAATAACCTGAAGATTGTACTGGTTTCATCGGGTTGTCGATGGCATTCCATACAACAAACAAAACATATTTGCGAAACAGTTCACAAATACGTGATATAGAAGACCCTCATGTCATTTCAGTTCTTACACAAAATGAACTGGAAGCACTCCACATCTTTACTCTTCCCCGACCGGTTCATGAACTTCAGGTCTTAACGTACCGTATTCCCTCGAGAAAGCCACCATTTAGCCGTCACCTGACATATTCCTACGAAACTCCCATTTCACTGCTTTCTCATCCGTCACTGTCATTCGACGGTCCATTTCTGGGTTATTCGTAGCTATTACGCCTCGTGGTGGCTTCTGCAACCCGCCCTGATTCGTCTTTTTTTTTTCTCGGGGAATCGGAAAAGTCGGGAAAGCTGATTTTGCATTCGCGGGGGCGAGATAAAAGGCATAGGCTGAAAAGAGTGAGATTGAAGGGGCTCCGGTGACAGAGTGAACCCTAGAGATCTCTTGTCGACTGAAAGGGTGCGCAATATGTTCCCGAACAGAAGGAAAGCTTAAACCACAATTCCCAGCACTCGTTAGTTTTCTCGCTGTCATAAATTATTGCTGTACATGGTTTTTTTAACTCCTTAACTACTATTAATCATTTTCATGATGATGAGGGCAATTTATGAGTGTATTCACGTACGTATTATATAATTTTAAATGAACATCCATCGTATTTCTTAAATAACTCTTTATTTTTGTTTTGCTCGAAACACTTTTAACCCCTCTTTTGGATCTGGTGTACTATAGCAATAATTACCTACGTTCTACAGGAAGTAATTTTTTTAAAGACTTTATTTTATATCACAATCTAGTTTTTACATAATAAGTGATATTATTCTGACATGATGTTAACTTGAAAACATGAAAACGTGAGCAATAGGAACAGTAATAATTACTATTTCGTTTCCATCTGGATTAGTATCAAGGGCTTCATTGTTGAGCATTTATTACTCCTGTCAATCTGAATTATTCAACTCATGAATTCAATTTTCATGGGATGGGAAGTTCTCAAGCAGCAATTTGATAAACAAGTCGAGCGATCAATCCATAATGCAGTTAGCGAACCGGTTTTCCTTTTACTCTTCTATTTAATTTTGCTTCCGAGTCTAAATATAGGTAGCGGTAGGTAAATTATCCCTGAAGTATAATTTTCTCGGGTTCTAGTGGTTTGATCACGTTCAAATGTTCAACGTGGCCAGGACAACACATTCCTACGATCTCATAACAATTTAAATGCAATAGTTACATCAGTAGCTACTGAGCATGCCCGTTCGTAAAATCCTTGTAATGGGAATAATTTCTGCAGTTTTCATCTGATTTTGGTGGCATCTTCAGGGAATATGCGGGTTAGATTGAAGACGGTATCCAATGAGTTTTATTCCTCAGAAATCAATCCATCAGTATCACAATCCGCTTAGGCCGAATACACTGAGCACGATTTCTCAGATCCGCTCACGCTACACTCAAGGGCGATAGACCCGCAAGACATGTTAACCCCAACTCCTCCCACTCCCCCACCGGTTTTCTTTTGAAGATTATTTTAAACATTCCAATGACTTCTTAAGATTGATTTGAAACGTTCCAACGATTTATATACACATTCATGTTACCTAGACGAGGAAAATGTAAGCCAAATCCATCTTGGCAGACGTTCGTTTCATGGACGTTCATTACATGGAAAATGTATTCCATTTTGACAGTACACTAGATACCCAGGTGTACGTACATTACAGGTAGATTTTAGTCAAGTGAACAAACAAAACAGTTTATCAACAATCAACTCCAAATACCTACCAAAAGCTGTTCAACAATATATTATGTTTTAACAATGACACGGGGTTTGTATTCATTTTGAACATTTCAGTGAATCTTATTGGAGGTATTTTAGTACTCGGTAATTGGTAAAAATGTAAGCAAAACATTATTGTATTATACATTATATTAAACCATTCATTCACCATATATATGGTGTCCCACGTTATGAACCGCCAAACTTCGGGGTTCGTTTTTACAAGTAATTATTTATTCATTATTATTTAGGTAAGTAGGTCTGGTGTTCATTCAAAAACTGAATTTTCAATCCACGCACTTCTTCTTGTACCAACCTCACAACAATGATTTGCCGTTGAATCTTCCTTCTTGATTAGCTTTTAATGAGGTTTTGGAATTCGAAACCGTTACGTCTCCATTGTTAAAAAAAGCAGGGTCCTTTGATGTTAACAGTGTGGTGAGTGAACTAGTCAGACAACAACATTAAAGAGAACAAAAACAACACATATTTTTAGGTTCTGATGAAATTGCCTTTATTTCATTCAGTTGTTGTTATATAACAGTCACAACGGCTCCATTTTCAAACGCCGAATATAGGGATATCTTTTTTATCTATGGTTTCTGAAATGGAAAACGTGCGACGTATTCACATTTCTCAGCCGAAGCTTTACCATATATTATCGTTTTCATTACCACATATTATCGTTATGGGTATAATCGCTGCTCATGAAACGCTGCAAATTCTTTCACTGGGGTTTATTATTCAATTGGCTTGCGTTCATGATTTGAATTTCTACTAAGCTTTGGAGTGTGCGTGTTTCACAGGTGATAGAGCGATTATTGAATTTCAGGAGATATGCATAGAGCACGTAAATCTGTTCTCAACCAAAATACCTATTTGGATTGTTCATTTGATCATATTCGTGTGCCTCCTGAATTCAATAATCACTCTATCACTTGTGAAACACGCACACTCCAAAGTTTAGTAGAAATTCAAATCATGAACGCAAGCCAATTGAATAGTAAATCCCAGTGAAAGAATTTGCAGCGTTTTATGCATATCAGAATGCTTCAACCCGTCGGGGGGGGGGGGGGGGGTGCTCCAAAGAGTTGGGCAGAGGAATGACAACTTTAAAACTGATCATTTTAAAGGGCATACAGCCACAAGAGGTGGGGGGGGGGGGATTGCGAGTGAATAGGGGCAGCAGGATAATCAGGACAATTAACAATAATAGGGCCAATGGACGTAACCACGCTCTGCTACCATGTGAGGGTGATAGAATGGTATAGTTGCCCCTTCCGAAGAGGTGGATGCATTATTATGCTCCTTCACGCTCAGAGGATGATCCAGACGGTTGTAAACGTCTGATTCATCTCCGAGGGCGTCAGATTCTAAAATCGGGAAGGGGCCAACTAACCATATCCATCACACCTCTCACGGAGTACCTACCTTTTACAGTAATGTTGTTTGGTTTACGTTTCAAGATAAGTAAATTTCAAAAATCGAAAAGAAAACGGAAGCTTTTATCCATCTGAAGCTTTTATCCGAAACTACTGGTAATGATTTTACTATGCATGTACTTAAAGGCTTCACTGTTTCATTTGCATGAAGAAAAAACCTGTTTAAGTAACAAGCAATATGTATCGACGGTGTTGACATTCCTCAGTTCCCAAAGAACAGGGACAAGTCGGATCGTACGAGTCGTTAGAAGAACGTTGGATTTCAGGTCGGGCTCCCCTCAGCTGTCGCAGCCTTCCGTTGGCGTCGGGGACGTTGATAGATGACGGTAAAATAACAATACCTCTCAGGACCCCCCCGCCGATTCCTTCTTCACGACCGCGAGACCCAAGTTCATCCCTTCGCTCGTCTGACAATAATAGAGAAAGCGGCAGACGGGGTTGAGAATAACGTCAGCGGATACGCCCTCGAATAGACAGATAGGTCCCCCGCTTGGTTAGTTTTACTCGTTCGCCTATGACATTTACCTTAATCAAAACCTCCTCCGTTACCGACAAGTTCTGCTCTTTGAACATAATGCGACTTCCTTCTCGCCTCCATTCACACCCACGTACAGCTCTACAATTGTTATTTTGACACTACTTCACAACAAAAATAACTTTAAAAAGTCCTTGAGCGAACAAAGACTAAAAAAACAGGCTAAAATATTGAATTCTACATAATTATTAATTTAAAATTGAATTTAAATAATCATATTTGATCTTCAGGAATAGATCATACTAACATTCTTATGGAATTATAAAGTCAGGTTAAATAATTTCAATACATTTAATTTGCAAATTAAATGAATATATGTTTAAAACAAATCAATATTTTTTTAGGAACAAGATCAACTATCTCCCCTTGGGCCTATGAGACCATTATTCAGGCTAAAATAATAATTTCTATATATTAATTTAAAATTAAATTAAAATACTCATATTTGATCTTCATGTATTGACATGAATATGGCACAACGTCGTTGCTCAGAAACTTTCCGAACACTCCCGTTGACCTGTTGCAGAACAACGTTGCCTGATACTTGTGGCCGCAATATGTTATTCCTGTCATCATTACGATCACAAGTTCTTGTGTACTCATATATTCAATCATATTTGGCATGTTAAACTCATAGTTGAGCAGCTTGATCTTGCGTGGTAGAGTGTACACATTTGTCAAATTAAGTGCAAAACGGTGTAGGAATTGTCAGCATACCTACCTTTAAGATCAACAAGCTCGAAATTCTCTTACGAACATTACTGTGTGGGATAAACCACATTCGCTGAAGCGGGACTCATATCAGGCCATAAAAGGGAATTTTAAATAAAAATGGGAACTGGTAAAAATTTGTCAATCTACGGCAATGTGAAAACCTAATTTTGAGTAGTATTTGCATTACCAATACAACTTATATTACAACCACCCCTCCCTTGAGTGGATTCCACTTCTGAATATATTTATCAAATATTTTTGGAAAACGTTAATTGTTTTTGCAACAAAAATGACAAACATTAAATGTGTCTGAAAAAACTAAATTTTAGTTGTTGGGAGGAAGTAATTTTCCGGGCAAAATCCTAATATTCGACAGATTTCTACTTCCATGAGTACACCAATGCCAAAGCTGGGTGCATTTTCGTTTTCTAAATAGAGCCACACCAAACAAATCTAAATCTAAATCTAACTATCTAAATATTTCTTGGCTCATATTGAAAAAATTACCGACTTTTAAAATTGAGTATATGGACACTCAAGAAGAGATTCGATGTTGCCTGGTGTTTAGCCATGCACCCAAAAATGTACGAGCAACATGAAAGCAAGAAAGAGTATCCCATTTAGAGTCGCTTTTTCAAATCTCCAAGAGAAGAAGTGGAAGAGAATGTTGGCTTTAGAAACGATTGATAATTTAATACGTATAACAAATATCAACACTTCATTTCACATTTCTGAATGAATGTCGTTGTTACCTCAGGTATTTTTCAGTTAAACTCGACAGGCCTCCATTAAATTGAATTTGAGGAAACCTTTAAACTCGTAATAAACGTGTTGCTGCATTTGAAATTCTCGAAACTATTTCCCCTCCTGATTTCCATTCCGACTGGCTGAGTTTGACGCCCGCCGTCACAAGTTCACAGAGAAATGCTCCCCTGAACTAGTCAGTATTATCAATTCCGCCTCAACCATTGGCTCACGGCTGAGCGAATCCAACCAGGGTCGATGCAGCGGTGAAAATGAATCGAATGGGAGAAGTGGGACAGAAACGCCAGGCATTAAATTCCTTGGGAGCTGGAACCCGTGCAAAGGGGGAGATCGCGCGACCCTCAATTGCCAAGGGATATTCGAAATGTTTGCCTAGCGGAACTCAAGGTGACGGATGAACCTGGAAACTGGGTCAGCAATCGGCCGACAAGTTGCCGCGTTGTCAACTAAACGTTAAACGAAAATCAGATGATAAACTCGAAATGTTATTCAGTTTTAGCTCTTCTCAAAGGGTTGGATGGTTAATTTACGTCAAACGAACAACGCTGAACTCATATTCTTTCGATGAGTGTTCGTCTTGAGGTAAAGAACGCGGAAATAAATAGTAGTTTCGGAGTTGAAGGAACCCACTAAGAAATCCCTAGTTTTTTCAGCCATTATAAAGTAAAGAGTTTTATTTTTCTGAATCTGTGATAGTTTTTGACCGTACCATCTCCGGGCATTTTTTTTATAACAACGAAAATTTGACATTAACGAATTAAAGTGTGAAAGTGGATTTTCCAGTTTTAGGATAGGTAGTAAATGAAGTTCAGTCGTCGTTTTATTAGATCTACTAGGTATATCTTGTATGAACCCGAACTGAAAAACTTAAATTCCTATTCTTGCAAACTAATTCCTTCAACCTCAACTTTCATCGTGTCCCCAGACCTTCACTTTCGTATCTGTAAATGTACACATCATTTCTGCTATTGGTCCACTTACACGTGCGAGGTGCGTCTAAAAAGTTCTGTGAATGGTATGATAAAAACATAAAAAAACAGAATGTTAATTGTAAATAATGACCTCCAAAATACTCTGCATAATCATACTCAGTCATAACACACTTCTGACAACGTTGGTATAACGCTTGAAACTGTTAGAGAAGTCTTGATGTGGAATCGTTCGCAGAACGTCCGCAGACCTTGATCCCCTTAAGGCCTGCTTAAGACGTGGAAACAAGAAAAAAGTCAGTAGGCACCGGATCTGAAGAATACCGTGGATGTTGCAAAACTGTGACAAAAATTGCCGTAATATGATCCTGGTATGCGATAGTGCACTGTCGTGCAGTGTCGTTGCTCCATGACCCGTACTACTCGGAACACTCAATTGAACTGAATGAAATATACATATGGCCCCACTGTAACGTGAAATAACAAAGTTTAGTGGGAGATTATAAAGAATTGTTATGCAATACAAAAACAAAGGCAACAAAGGTAAATAATCAACAAATAACTACAATTCCGTATTAATAATACTCACAAATGTGTTCCATGAAGGCATTCAACTTCTGGTTTGATGAACTCCTCGCTGGATGCCTCCAATTTCGTGATTAACAACTTTAGATTATATTAACCCTGACACAGAATAACTAATTCCGTCGAAACCCAAAAGCGAGAGGACACGCACGTTATACATGACCGTTGTGGCGGGTGCCATCGGGTACCAGCTATTTCCAGAGCACAGCGCTCCCACCGTTTACGCTGCACGCAACTACATCTAGTTCCCCTGCAGTAGTAAATCTTCTCCAGTTTACGCCAAAAATGCCACCCCTTCCCACTGCAATATCCGTCGTATCATCCCTGAAACTTTTGATTGCTCTTTGATGAAGAGATGGATTTGGTGGACTCCTCACGCTACGTTGCGGGATTCGGGTTCCAGTAAAAATCAGTGTTTTGACGCATTGGCCTTTGGTCGTTTGTATATTTGTTTCTATGTATCAATGTACGAATCTATGTTCCCAGTACATGGCCAAACTGCCTGACCGATCTTTGATCAGTTATCTATGATAATTAACACTTATTTCTACCCCAAAAACCTAATTTACTATTTCAATCATTAAACTTGAAAATAGAAATTAATGGTGACTCGGGTATTTTTATGAATAACAAATCGGATTGGAGTTTACATAGATTTTTTGAATCTGATATAGGTCCGCTTTGAAATCAAGAGAGAATTTGGGTTGTATTAAGGAAACCGCAAGTATAGGAAAAGGAGACTTACCATTGTAGGACGGCAAGGGATCAACAACTGGTCTCACAACGCGCCTCTTGGGGGAGCGCCCGCGGAGGCGGGGCTGATCAAAACCCAAAACATTCATTACCCTTCTACATCCTTCATCCTTCAATATCAATTTGTTTGGTTAACGAACTTTTGTTATTATAGTTGCAACAGGGATTTTTAGCGAATCACATAAGTGGGTTAAAATGCAGTATTAGTAAAAAAAAAAAAACACGTATTCTTTTAGTACACAGGGTGTCTCAATATGAATTCACCAAACTTTGAAGGACGATTCTACAGCTCATTTCCCAGCTCTTGGTTTATTTTCAATGATAAGCCTTTGTCATTGTTGTACGAATTGCCTAGCAGCCCATGATGAACAGGTTTAGAATATATACAGGGTGTCCCAGGAGTTTTGCACAATCCGACTCCTACGTGTTCTACAACTCATTTCTGAACAAAAATGCCTCGTAACAATTTTTTGCCAGAGGCCTCGTTTCCGAGTTATTCGCGATTTAAGATTTTCTTCGTGTTTTCGATCTTATGTCATTAAAACTGTCATAACTACTTCAATTTTGAAGATAGCTCTAATTTAATGACACCGTTGGAAAGAGCGTTAAATTTTCTATCTATTTGATGTCAGAAAACATTTTTTAAGCATGGAAGATGTGCGATTGCTGCGCGAAATGGCAGTTTTATCAAAATCTTGAAATCGCCTGTTTTTCATCTCGCCTAGAAACGCAGAACTGTGCAGGCCTGGTAAAACGAGCGCCAAAATGTCAGCTTTCCAACGGTGTAGTTGTTGTGGTTTTTAAAAATATTTTCAATTAAGGCAATGGTGTTTAACTGCAGAAAAACGTGTGTTTTCTGATAAAATTGAAGTTTTTCCAAAAGTCTCGACGAAAGAAGGTTGGAGGCGGGAAATAAGTAACTTTTCTTGCTGAATCGAATGGTGACAACGCCAGACCTCTCATGTGACTATAAAAGTTAGTTTTTTCGGATGCATAAACCCGTTTGTTAGTGAGCAGCGTCTACGGCATTCCTAATCTGTCCGGCCAAAGTCAGGATAATCGAAGAGCCGAGATACGGCATTTTGACAAAATTGCCATTTTGCGCAGCAATTGCACATCTTCAATGCAATAAGAAAGAAAAAAAAAATGTTTTCTGACATCAAATAGATAGGAAATTTACCGCTCTTTCCAAAGGTGTCATCAAATTTGACCTATCTCCAAAATTGAGGGAATTATGACAGTTTTAATGATATAAGATCGAAAACACGAAAAATCTTAAATCCCGAATAACTTGGAAATGAGGCCTCTGGCGAAAAATTGCTACGAGGCAGAAATGAGTTGTAGAACACGTAAGAGTCGGATTGTGCATAACTCCTGGGACACTCTGTGTAACTAAAAAAGACCTAATGATTGAAGAGTGGAAAAGCTACGGGGAAGGCATTGTATTGGTCAGGGGCCCGGATATGCAATGACCCGCACGACCCGCCGGTCTTGAAGGAGGGGTTGCTCTGTGCGCCGTGCATTATTAACCCCAATCTGATTTGGCCGTAGCATTGGGTGTTGCAATGTTGATGATTTGTTGTTTCTGACCAAATTCAGTTTAGTAAAATGTTTGTCTGCTCAAACATGTTATCCAGTTGTAGGGCAATAGTAAGGTAGTGGGGTTAAATCGAGTTCATATAAAGAGTTATAGTTTGAACAAGATTGTTAAGATATAAACCAAAAATTAAATGTGAAAATGAATAATGAAAATGAATTTAATGAATGAAAACGTTCGTCTGTGAACAGCGTCGACGGCATTCCTAAGCTGTAATGGCAAAGTCAGGATAATCAAAGAGCCGAGAGACGCCTATTGTTTGTAATCATTTACGATTGATTGCGATGAGTTGCTTTCAGTTGAGTAGTATTACCACAAGTGAGTATGTTGACATGATTTTTAACTACGATTTTGACAATGGTAGTGCTCGTGAAGCAACAAGGGAGTCACACTCCCCCTGTGTACAACTCACACACAGGAATAGCGGATTCCTTGCGAACACGTCGGATAGTGTGAGGAAAAAATACTAGTAGATAATATTGTTTATGTCACTGATCCGTTTTTTGTCTAGTAAACTACCTTGTTTTTATCTACTAATCCTTTTTTGTCACTAAGGTTTTGGCTACCAGCTATGTTCAATGGTTTCTAGGCGAGATGAAAAACAGGCGATTTCAAGATTTTGACAAAACTGCCATTCCGAACAGCAATCGCACGTCTTCGATGCAATAAAAAAATGTTTTCTGACATCAAATAGATAGAAAATTTAATGTTCTTTCCAACGGTGTCATCAAATTTGAGCTATCTTCAAAATTGAAGGAGTTATGACAGTTTTAATGACATAAGATCGAAAACAAGGAAAAAATCTTAAATCGCGAATTACTTGGGAACGAGGCCTCTGGCGAAAAATTGCTACGAGGCATGGTCGTTTGGAAATGAGTTTTAGAACACGTAGGATTCGGATTGTGCATAACTCCTGGAACACACTGTACAAGAAAATCCATTTTTTTTTTTTTTAATGGTGTTGATGGTCTTAACTTCTGTCCAATCGAGTAGCTTCACGTAAAGACGCTATAGACGAACGTCATAACGTGGCTATTACGTAGTTTTTCGAAGTTTTTACTGTCATAGGAAAATGGGGTGTCATTTTTTATTAATTCAGGACGCAAAATCAATTGGATAGGATTCAGATAATATCATCCAAAGCAAATAATCGCAATTTCTGAACTTTGAAGTGGTTCTACAAAGCTCACACTGGCACGGGCAATCACAGATTATTAAAAAATAATAATAAAACTTTGTCTTAGAATCGGCAGTTTTGTTTGCAAGAAGGCATTACTGTGAGGTTTGTGGGTAACTTTCAGATACAGAAGTTTTCTGTGGGTTTTTGAAACAATTTTGACAAAGTTTTTGGACCGCAGCATCTATGCGTAAGGCGATCGGGCTGGTTAGAAGTTAAGACCAACTGGTGTCCATATGAGAAAGAACGGATTTTCAACATCAATTCAAATTCCTCGCATGGTCCGTGCGGTAGACGGCGGACGAAAGGTACCGAGTTCGAATCCATGCACCTCGAAATGTAAAAAGAAGTCTGGAGGGAGGAGACATTTTGTGTGCAATTACAAAGTCTTATTGAAACTATTGAAAATAATAAATTATGACAACAAAATGTTTTCACGTGGGAATCGTTTGAGCAAATTACTTTTGAGTTCGGAAAAACTAGATCTTACACCGTGAAGTCATGTTTTTCACCCAAAATCGACTTTGCTAATAAATTAGTTTGGCATCGGATTTGATGTGGGTTACAACCCACATACAAGTATGATGTCTCTTTGCGTTGAATCGAATGTAGACCCTCTCGGCCCTCCTTGATAAAGAAACAAGGGATTTTCATGCCTTTCCCTTATTTGAAATTTCCCCTCATCTTATTTCGTGGAATTTTCAACTGTCGATGACGCACTTCGGACCAGATTAAATGGTTCTGTGCATTTGTACTTGTATTTCTATTTTTCGTGCATCTATTGTTATATTTGTTTTTACTATACAAACGGACACGTAGCTTCGTCGTAAGTGAGTGAATCAATTCTAGATCAAAAATTTCAATAACAAGCTTGCAAACTATGGATGAAAAATCGCTTTTTCGTTGTGTGAGCTGCGGAAACATAAACTTCACATAATGAAATTTGGCCGTAAAACCCTGCTTTTCCTCGGAGAAACGATCCCTTAACCCTTCCATCTTACCCTCTTCTCACTCGGAAGAAAGATTCACTCGAAAAGGAACTTAGGAAATCCCTTTCCCTCTGCATGAATAGGTTATATGCACTTGTAATACTCAGGACCCTGTAGTGGAAAAGGTTACCGACGGAAGGTAACCTCACTCTTATCTCTTTTTGCCGTTTTCTTGACGGGAGAGCGAAAAGTAATCAACCGAACGTCTTATCTTTTGACGGCGACATCCGCGGAACTTTGTGAGCCTATAACCGTATTGAGCCGGAGGTCGGATATAATCTTTCATTTCCCCAAGAAAATATCTCCTCCTATTCTCTAAGCCTCGTCTGGAGTTCCTTTCTGAGTTGTCAAAATGCAAATTCCTCGAGTCGGAACAGTATCTAAACTTAACCAGAACCTTCATCTGTCAAAACATAATCCTAATTACATTTGTCGAATTCATGAATTTATACATCCAATTGCTGTTTCATGTGTTTTTGTAAATGATTAGCGTCTTGAGTTACTTTTGTATCCTGGTCCCATTTTTTAATCATTGTTAACATTTGGGGAGTTTACAAATTTTTTAGCTCTAACATCAAAAACTTTGACTTCGAATAATTTGAATACTATTTTCGTTCTTAGTTTGTGTATTTTTGTGTCTGCCCATGTGTCTATTAATCTTCGTGAAGAGCTTAATTTTGGCAGTGTTCATCCGGTTGGAACTTATCTGGGAGAGTATTTTGGCTCTTCCGATGCTCTCATTGCATCAGAGTGTTTGAGACTTCAGAAATACCATTCAAAGAAAGTTAAAAAATGAAAAAAAAAACAACGTTTATCCTCAATAATACATGGGCAGGGATTTTGAGTGTACTTTTCAGAACTTAATTTTTGTTTAATGCATGTTTTAGTCAAGTTATATATCAAAACACGAGACTTACACGTGTTATTTTATTTTTTAGTTTCTGTCCCCGTGACCGTAAAATGCGTAGATGAACAGCCAACGAGTTAAGAAATACATTGCATACGGTCGTGGCACTAATGGGCTCGATATAATTAATGAATTTCCGTTTTCTTCTGAGAAACCAAGGATACAGACATTTCTTCAACTATTTAAGCCTTTAAAGTTATATCGGCTGATTGGTTAACATGCATTTGATTGTTATAGGGCATTGATAAACTCAATGTTCGTTGAAGCCAAGGTGTTTGTGAAATGGACGTTACTTACAACTCCGTTGAGATGGAAAAACCAGCTAAACGTTTAAGGATCATTTCAATTTGACACTAGATGACTCTGTTTCAATAACCACCTGAGAACGCTTTTGAGTGAACAACGCTTTCCACTCTGCTGGGGAAGTGAAAATTGGTTTTACTGTCTACACTCTCGGGAAAGTTAATGCGCTAAACAACATAATTTCCAAATGATGTCATTCAACTGACATTACACACAACTTTCGTGAAACAGATACTCCACCCTCAAAAAAAGTTCCAGTAATGCAGATACGTATGATCAGATTTCCCTCAGTCATCGTATTTCGAGTTAGGTTTTTATAAGTTGTGTTGTAATTAAAGCGTTTTGAGCGAAATGATGATATTAATAACTGCTTTTATAGCAAATGAACGTTTTCTATGTAATACTTCGGGGCAAATGACGAGTTTTTCCAATTTTTAAAATGTTCTTATCGATTTTAAGGTTATTTTGTGAAAATTACCGTAAGTTCGTTTTCAATAGAATTTCAACAGAATTTTAATGTCCTAATCTATTTTATATTCACTTTTTAATATTAAAATGAATAGTCAGATAAAAAATACAAATTTGTTGGTTGTTGGCAGTTTTTTTCGTCGTGGATACATATCGTCGGGTTCCTGGTAAAAGTGACCAAGTAACATTTTTTTCAAAATGAGCTTTTTTTGACATTCCGGTACTAAGGAACGTTGTCTACTGTGTGTTGTTGCTAAGAACGTTATCTTCAAACTGATGTGCAAGAAATACTTGAAAATAAATTTTACCTGCCTGACCCAAAGAGTTTTATGTGACCAAATGGCATTTGAACTCAACCACAAAACACGAGATGGATTATAAATGTACTCTCGCTGGTGCATGTAAATGTTATCAATTGCCATTTGATCACTTTTACTGTGTAAGATTTGTAAGATTGCATAGTGGGCAGGTGAAAATGACCAATTACAGTGATAGGTAGTAGATAACCTTTTCTAACAGAAATAGGTCTATCATTGTTATTAGATGCTTGGCAACACGATAAATTAACGAAAAAACTATTCAATCGCTCGATTTCATGTAACTATGCGACAGATTTTCGAAGAGTTGAATTGACCAAATGAGTAAAGCTTGAAACTCCAGGCAGGTAAAAATGATCAAATAGAGTTTTCCGGAAAACAGCTCTTATTTAATCTTTTATGGCTCTAGCTAACTACCTACAGGATAAAGAAAAATCGAAACATAGTCGGATGAGACATCACACAACCAGTGTTCGTAAGAAGAAAATAGGTGAAACTTCAGATCGCTCCCCTGTAAAATTTTGCAAAATGTTACCTGGTCACTTTTACTCGGAACCCCACGATATGTTATACGGATAAAAAAGATAAAAATCCAGGAATCATTTCAGCATGATCCAAAACCTATTTCACTTGAGAAAACTTTTTGAAAATGTTCATTCTAACATTTTTAGTGCCACGGCAACAACTTTTTTTTAGCATGGAAATTCTCTTAAATAGTTTGATTTTCAAACTTCTCTAAAAATAACAATGGGATGGCAAAAATATTAAAATGTTCAATTTCAAGTGTTCAATTTATTTATTTCCATAATCTCGCAGGTAGCTGTCCAGCTACAGTACACAATATGCAAAATATGCAAAAATCTCCACTGTTGCACTAAGCCAGCCAACGTGTGTGATTAGCTCAGCAGGCTCAGGATGAAGATCGATGGGGAAGGAAGGAAATCAGTGCTGAGGTGAGCAGAGTGTTAACATGGAGGTGGACGGTCATCAGTACCTCGTGAAGGCAGCTATTCCGCCGGGGATTACCTACGGAGAACTTGATGGTCGTCTGATGGGCTGGGATCAATCCCCCTTGTCCTAACAAGCTCCCGGCATTTCAGATGAAGCCCCTCTAATCTCCTGGGGACGTTGATTAAATGTCTGCTTTTTGAGTGTCCGGCTCACCTTCATCGGAGTATATACCCACCACGTGGATTATCTGTGGGGATTATCTACGATCTTATCAGTGCATTCAGCCAACATCCACCCTGCCGAAGCTCATTAGTTCGTGGACAGCAGAGAGCGGGGTTTATGAGATTCGTCTCGCTCATGTTATCAGTCAGGCCAATCTCAGTGTTTCTACCATAAAGTCAACTTGCTGAAACAAGTCAACACAACGTGTAAAACAAAATACCCACACTGTTCTTCAGAATGGAATGATTGGAAAATCAGATTCGTTTTCCAACTCATTTAACCGTTACTATAACTACAGTGTAGTCGGCCACTTATTTAAATCTCATCCAGTTTATTTGGACAATTGAGCAGTCAATTGGAGTCAAGTTCAACGACTCAAAAAGTTGAATGAAACAAAAAAAAATTAATGAAAAAATCCATTTGCATTGTAATTTAACTTTGAGATACAAGGCATTTCTTGCTCCCGATTATACAAATGATAAGGATTGAAACCCGCACAATGGTCGACATGCTCAGTCCTTACGGTAATCAGCAAGGATTCAAAATTGTCCAATTCAGTTATTTCAGCATTCCATCACACGTAATCTACTCAAAAGAATGCGTTTTATCTTCCGAATTTGTTTGTTTCTTCTTTCAAAATCTCTGAAAATACACCTACCTACTATTACAGCACAAGTATTGTAGTGACACCGCGGATCTCCTTCAATCTCCCTTCAATGAAATCCTTATTCAGTTTTATGGGTCATTTCGCAGAAAGTGGCAAACTCCGGTCCTGAGCAAGTTGTGGGAAATTTTACATGAATTTCGTGCTTCTAAAAATATTCTATCGTATGTATGTAATGATGAATCAAATAGAATACGGATATCTATGGCTATAAAGCTAAAAAAATTTATGAACCCCTATTTGTCACTTCCCTGGCATGTCCCTGGGTTGAGTTATACACCTTCTCAGGTCTGTTCTCGCATTGGATTTGAAATTGAGCAGGATTTCGCGGGCACATCGTGTTGCAGGGGTTTGCAGCAATCCTACTATAATAACTAAATGAAATTATTTCTTAAATTAGTGGGTGGCGGGCTGGTGTAAGCTTGGCCCTTGGGTCGCAGGTCACTTCCATGTAAATTTGTCAACTTGGAGTGAAGGCGGGAAAACTAATGTTTTGAACATTTTTTTCCTGTTGACATCACTGCTAAGATCCCGCCAACCCAGTGATAACCTCCTTGGTTTTTAGGAGCTTCCTCAGTTCACGTGGTGCAGTGCCGATGTAAAGGAACTGTGTGTAGGTTAATCATAGCCTGTCACTCCCCTGTCGCAGGGCCTGAACTTGTGGAAAGTACCATAATACATAGAATAAGAATAATTAATGCCTTTTTAGGAGTATTATCAAACAAAAAAAAGAAACTCAACATAGTTACGAAAATGAGGACAACAGCTTGAGTTTTCCTAGAAATTGTCACTCCCCTGGGTGTCACTTCCCTGGCGAACTGTTTCCAGGGAAGTGACTTTCTGAGCAGGGTTGTGACTTTTTTTCATAATTTTTAATCGGTTTTGCTTGATTTAATAAGGAATGGTAGTTGTAACTTACAAGTACCTAACTATCTATCTTTTGGTGTTCATCCAGGACGCACATGATGTCACCAAAGACCCGAGAGGACATTTTGACCACATAGTGAATAAATTGCTACAACACTAGTCATGTTTTGTGGAAAATAGACCTCTTCTACAAGGTATTTGTAATATCTTGCTTTCTCTTTAAATCTTCGGAAGTTTTAATAAAAATTTTAGAAAAACCACACAATTTTAGTCTTCCCTGTGACCCAAATCACTTCCTTGTCCCCTCAAATTTTCAAAATGGTGGTATCTTGAAAATGAATCATTTCTATGATGAGATTTTCCGGCATTTTACTCCAAATATATTGAAGAAGACAATAGTAAGGAAAATATTTGTTTTCCATGAAAGAAGGTTTCTTGTTTTTTTTTTCGAAGCTGAAGTTGCCACTTTCCGCGAAATGACCCTTATGTTTGTTCGTGTTTATTTAAAAATGATTTACTTTTTAATTGCCGTTCATCTAATTTAATGAAGAGATTGGGCTACAAAAAGGGTTTCAGTTTCAAACGTAGGTTTTGGATCCGTAGAAATTCACCCCGATCCTTACTATGACTCGAGTAATCCGTATTATTCATAACACAAATATATGGGCTAGGATTGGCAGCGTTGTTCACAACTTTTACTCTAGTTTTGGTTCGTTCGGCAGTCATTCGACCAAAACAATTATGAAATAAAATCATGGATTTATTAGAATTGTTCACTAATTTATACCTTCCAATAGTGGCACCTCAATCATAACACGATTAGTGGCATGCATGTCTCACATACACTACACCTTTTTGGGTGCAAAACACTAGAATAAAACCTTTTCTAACTATCAGGGTAGTGTATACAAGGCACATAATCGTTCAGTAAACATTTTTTTTATTTTTAGATAATGTAAATTAGAAGTCAAAAATACGTCTCTAAAATAATTTGAATCCTCTTTGGAATTACATTTTCGCTCATAGCGGCAAAATCACAGTTAGCCTTCAGTCTAATCAATCACAGTTTCCACGGTAGACTAGGAATGACTACGATACCTATTCTTAGGAACTTCAAAAAATCTAGGAGTGTAATCATGAAACAAACTATGCAAGCCTCTAAAACTGACTCCAAAAGTAGCCCTCTTCTCAATGTTTGAAAAAAGTACATTGACAAAAACCATCACAAACAAATCTTTTGGACAGAAAATTTTCAAAAAAATCAAATAAATGAAATTAGCAGTATTTTATGGATGAGCGCAAAAAAAAAAAAAAAAAAAAAAAAAAAAAAAAAAAAAATGAGAATCCAGTTCCCCAGTGAATCACTACACTCGAAACAAAATGGCTTGGAGTGTTGAACACAGATGTATTTTTCACATTTCTTACAAGAGAAACGCGTAACTCTTGACCGCTTTTCTGCATAACAGGGCTTGCACCTTTTGGGTTTTGGACTCTCCTGTTCCTGACCGTCTTCCTCCTCTCTCGGACGTTGTCGTGGAGCTCTAGGATTTCTTGTTGGCTCGTCACGCCCAGTTCCTTGCTCATGCTCCATTCTGTCTGCAGCATGCTGCTGGTCTGATCTCTGCTCGGTGTTTTCTATTCCTTGAACATTACTCCTTTCTACATCTTCTGCTAAATTTCAGAACAGTCCTTTACATTTTTGACAGGGCCTTTGGGTCCAGGAAAATGCTTTAGTAGATTACGTTTTGCACGCTTGCTTCGGGGGATGGGCTGCTTTTTCCAAATCCAAGAATTTTCAATCTTTTTGTTTTTCATTTGGGTTGCCTTAAAAAAATCAGTCGGAGTATCGTCTTCTTCATCGCTACTACTCGAATCATAACTCAATTCTGATGCCAAATCCACCTCCTGAACTTCAACAGTATCAACCTCACCAGTTTCACTTTCATCATCGAGGAAATCCCCGCCATCATCTAATTCCTCAAGAGCGCGTCGAATTGCTGCAATATCACACGCGTTTTCCATATCAAAAACCTCCTTTTGATGGGCCATCTGGAAAGAAATGAAGAAGTAGCATCAATAGTGGCTTGTATGTCTAACATACAAAGGGCTTTTGTAGGTACCTGAAGGCAAATATGAGGACGTAAATAACTACTATATAGTGCTTGAAGTATGTAGAACACAATTCGGGTTTGTTCTAAGTGAAAAATAACTTTTGGGAAAAAAAACGAAAAAGATGGCATGTATGTGAGAAATACAACTTACCGTTTTCTCGGTTGTGGATACCAGTGCAATGGCTCGAAGACAACTGAAGGATGCTTCACCTTGCAGGAGGAGAATAGAAGAGGGGGTCGCGCCCAAATTATGCTTGGTTGAACATTGGCCTGTGACGGAAGATAGACATGTATGCCTCGCATACACGCCACTAATGGAACGATTTCTTCCAAACGGCTGAAGCAAAAAAGCTGAAATATTCAGGAAAAATCCATGTTGGTCCGGTGACGCCCCAATTCTTGAGCCAGCTCTCTCACTTAATTTAAACTTTAAGGGTTGTCAAAGTTTTGTAAAATCCCTAAAAACCTCAAAAAAGGTCGAGGCGGCCTAAATTTGTACTCTTTTTGATGTGATGATGTAGTAATGTGGATACTGGAGTGAACTCCTAAAAGGCTTTGTAGCCGATACACAAGTTGAAAAATTCTGATAATTTTCAGGAAAAATCAGAAAATCTGAAATTTTCAGGAAAACGCTGCAAATTTCTTCACTGGGGTTTATTATTCAATTGGCTTGCGTTCATGATTTGAATTTCTACTAAGCTTTGCGTGTTTCACAGGTGATAGAGCGATTATTGAATTTCAGGAGATATGCATAGAGCACGTAAATCTGTTCTCAACCAAAATACCTATTTGGATTGTTCAGTTGATCATATTTGTGTCAATAATCACTCTATCACCTATGAAACACGCACACTCCAAAGCTTAGTATAAATTCAAATCATGAACGCAAGCCAATTAAATAATAAACCACAGTGAAAGAATTTTCGCGTTTTTTATAGGCTAGCGCCTTAGTGTTTCCTTTCTGCGGTACTTTCACGCCCTCCTTCCATATACGAGCAAATCACCTTAACAGGTAGAGCATTGTTGGCTGGTGATGAGGAAAACCAACAGTACCCACTTTCCAAGCCAGTCGAGATTTCATACTTCTCCGGTCTCAATTTGATCAAATCCAATGCATTCAGAATGATATTCTCCTGAATAATTCAACTGAAGCGGCACCTTGATGATAAATCTAGGATGAACTCTGAAGAATCAACTAGGTGAACACTGTTCGGAAGGAAAGAGAGGTTGAAGGGCGGAGAAATATTTGAAAAAAAGGCAGCACTCCGAGAAGGCGTTGCTATTGCATAAGAAGATGGGATATTTCCAGTGAGAACAAAGCCTGCTTGTAGACGGAGGAGGGAGCTCTGAATATCGCTTCTACGTATTCCAACAATGGATTTTCTGAAGAGGAATAATCACCAGCCCGCAAACCCCTTTTATTTGCACTTTTTCTCGAGAATTACCTTTCTATTTCCAGCGTTTCCTTTTCCTTGTGTCTTGTGCCGTATTCTTTCGTGTGAGAGAATGAATTGAGAAAACGTTGTTGCTAAATGAAGTTTGCTGTGCTCTTCCATATTGAGATCTCGGATAAGGGTGACATTTCATGGTCTGCGTTTTGGAACGTACCTCTACTGTGCCGGTATTGATCAACCAATCTGGACCGTCTTCCAAGACACTTGGCTACATCACCAATGGTCTCATTTGTCAGAGTCTTGTCCTTTAAGAGACATCGTGGAACATGAAATGTTACAGTGCAAAATGACCGAAAAAACTTCAAAATTCCAAAATCGTTGTTAAAATTTTTTTAAATATTATGTAGAACTAGTTTTTTTGCAATGAAATTGACAGTTGAGGATTTTCTTGCAGGCAAGATGCTCAAATTTCAAGCCAATTTAACAGAGCCTACCAAAAATTTGCTCATATGGCTACATTTCTTAACTGGAACTTTATTTGCAAACCGATTCGAGTACCGATGGATCTGGTTGAGAATGAGATCTTGGTGGTCTTACTTCTTCGTTTTGACATATGCAGATTTATTTTTGTACATCATCTTTGGGGTCGTTTTCCGCTAGACAAGGTTGGGGCTCTATGAATGAACTAACATTAAATTTTGATAGTACTTGCTAGGGACAATAAAATGAGCGTAAAATATCCCATTTCTAGCCAAGGGTACAACAAATGAAATAGAAATAATTTTTTGCTTATTTTCTGTTTTATTAGGATCAAAACAATGAAATAATGCAAAAAGTTAAACTATAATCAAAATTGTTATACTTAATTTAAAGGGGATGCTGCAGATGGACCATACGAAACCATAGGGCCTTTTTCGTGTAATTCAAATTTCATCATTTCCCACACTGCGTTAGAGAGAAATTCTATTTGGGATATAGATTTTGAATTTATGCGGTTATATATTTTCCATGAATTGACAACGGAACTTCTCAATGAGTTAGTGGCCACCACCATTTATTGCTTCTCACTTAGCTTTTTTTGGTAGTTGGCAACGCCGTTATCAAGCAAGTCTACCCCTCCCATGAAAAGATCATACTCAGAGATCATCATTGACTGATCGATCGATACCTTACCTCTGACCGCTTTGAAAAATCGTTTCACTTTTTGTAAGGGTGAGATACCAGCGTAGCTACTATCTACAATGACTTACGAGTTGTCATGCCATTTTACCACCAGCAAATTTGATTTGGGGTCGTATGCTGAGTCCATGGATCCTCTTTCTTTTTTCTCTAAATCTTCGTTTGTCAAGAGGGGACATTTTTTCAGTCTATTTTCTCTCACCGTTCCTGTGGCTTGGAATCCTTCCTCGGTCAGCAAATGGAATAAAGCATACGATGAGAAGAAATTATCGAAATATACGGAATGCAAGCTCGGATTCTCAACAACTGAGAGCAAATCTATTACCACTCTTCCTCCGAGGCCCAAATCCGTAGTAATGTTGAAGCCTATCCCACCATCAGGAATAAACTTGAGTGAGTAACCGTCTTCTGAACAGAGACACCATGATTCCACATAATAATTCCACTCCCATCGAAACTTCACCTCGTAAGATAAGAGTATACGATTCCGGCCAAGAGGACGCTCACGTCCCTGCTTACTGATTCAAAGGTCACGGCCGTTCTATCATCAGCAAGTGGATCAAAATATACTTTTATTTTTCGTCTACAGGTATATATTCGACCGGGACTTTGATGATTCCAAGAAGTGAAAAATGCCATTGTTTACAATTTTTTTTTAAGCAGCTTAAAGACGATTTAAAAAGTTCAAAAAAATTAGCAGCATCCATTTATATGTAATTCATTATTAAAAATACCCAAACTAACGAAAAACAAACTCTGAAATGGGAAAAAAATTGTAATGATGAGGGGACGTATACGTCCAGTTGGATGAATATGGGATATGGTGAATATTTTGGTTGTCTTTTCCTGTGTCCTTCAACTATTGGAAATATTAAGAAAGATTGCGGTAGATGTTAATAATTAAGATAACGGTAGGTTTTTTAGTGTTACGGGAGCTTTTAGAAAGGGAGAGAGGTTGAACGGTACTAAATAATTTCCCGGAGCCATCATTCTTACCGGCCGTAAACTACCGAAAGACAGGGTCGTAAAATACGCCAGGCCCATTTTTCCTATCGCCCGAAATGAAGAGAAATGGAGGGGAGGGGAGCACCAGTTATGATGTTATGGTAGCCGCTATTATAGCAGTGCACCCTCTTCCGGTCCAAACTGTTATGGCAGTCGTTTCCTGTTGAGATGAGACTTGAAATTCGTTGGAGCTCATGTTGGGGGGTGCACAGTCGAGACATTTTGTTGTGGCACAATTCCGGGAGTCATGCGATCAACTCAGCCGTTTGATTCCAGTACGGTAAGATTCGGTCCCCATATGTGCTACTAAGATGATTTGCATTACTCATTCCCGTACAAGATGTGTGAAATTAGGCAGGGTAATGTATTTGCCGCTCCTATCGAAGTTTTTGAGGCAAATTCGGTTGCGACTGCGCAAAAAAGCTGTCGGTCGGAAAACCGGCTTTAAGAGTGATAATATATAGCCTGATTTCGACTCTCGATTCTGCCGAACTAAGTGGTTAAACCTGAAACAAACATTTGGTTACGAACTTTTCAACATATTTCAGTTTTTATACAACATGAATGAAATGCGTCTACTTGTTGTCATAAATTTTTTTTTTGGTGCCACCACACATCTCTTCAGTTGGGGGGGGGGTAAAAATATTCTCTCATCCTTTTTCATAGAAAATGTCAGTTAGCCTTTCAATTATTGATATTATTCCGATCAAGTAAAAAATGTGCTTCAAACAAAAGATTCAAACATATTTCAGTTTTTATTGCTTTCCATGTCAAGAAGCCAATTTGCTGAAATAAATGAAAGAACATGGGACATGCTTTACCTGTGCTCACTACTACCTTTTAAGAAGTATTGTCTTTTCACAGCGAATGTTGTTTACTATCTGTTCAGCTAGGTAATAGGTTCCTTAGATTTCATTTCGTAAAAACGATGCCGACCCATTGCATCAATAAAACTCAGTTAAATCGATGATAGTTCTGCTGAGTGGAGTTCGTTAAACATAACTTTTTCCGTATTTACAGCGACTGGTGGTATATAATTGAGGGCTTTCCAATGCCTGGTGAACGATCTTAGGCAACGATGGTGTTTGTTGAATGACTCGGGTAAGTTGGTTGTAAGTGGACATCATTGCGAGATTTCCCGACAGCCCCGCGTTCCACCATCCCATGATATGATTCGACAATCCCCACGGTGAACGTCCACCATCCACAAATATCGAAGGTGTCGTGATCTTAAAAGCTCTTAGGGCTTTGGGCCAAAAGGCCGCTTTTCCAGACGAATTATCCGCTGAACTAATCGTGCGAGCTCCTTCTAGGTTTTCCGGTTACCGCGGAGATACGGACCGGCTCCTGGTCCCATAACTCCTTTATCATCCCGGAAGGAAGCTCCTAATAAACCAATTTTATAGGAAACCGTAAATCACGGACCGCTACCTGCTCTAATGAGCCCCTTCCGTGAGCAAATTGGCGTGAAACGACTTTACTAGTTTACACTCCGTTATTTTCGTTTGTTAGTAAGAACACGTACGAGTGACCACATGTGAGGAGAAAAGCTCTGCTCACTATTAAATGTGTTACAAACTTCTGCGTTTGCCTTTTTTTAGATTTGCATCTCAGGAAATCTTCAAAATCCTGAGGTGGGATTCGGATGTAGTAAAGTAAATGCTGCGAGGCACTCCTGGTTATGATGGTTTCAAACCCACTAAAACTTCATTTTCTCTCCCCTCATAATTTCGAGCCTAGTCCTTGAGAGATTTTTTCAGTGCTCCTGGTCTATGTGCTATATTCTCTGTTCTCCAGTTCTTTGATGATCCTTTCCTGTAGAGTGGTTCCCATGTAAACTGCTGAAGAAGTCCAATGTTGCACCACAGCTGCACAATTGCTGAGAGTGTATTATATGCGTTAAATGCATGCACTATCCTCAAATCTCCAATCACTGATCCGAACGAACAGGTAGGAACGTTCAATTCATCGGTTGGACACAGCGCAGACGCTGTCTCCCGGGATATGGCGGGAACTGTATCATGTCCGACCAAACGACTTTCAGCTTGGCCGGACTTCCATTCCTCGTGGAAAACTAGTCAAAAACCTCGATACTTTAGACTTTCCCTCTAGAGGACTTCCTCCCTACTTGTAATCAATAGCGAAGGACATAATTTTGTGTTTCCGTCTCGACTCGTTGCGTCGACCGGTTTCTTTCCCCGGCGGAGACGATACACTTCGGAAAGTTTCCACGAATAAGAAAACGTCACGTCCCGCTTTCCCCCGAAGTTTAAGAGACAACTCGGTGAACCGTATCGACCCCACTCGCTCATTCTCGCAAACTATCTCCCGATTTCGTCCCCCCCTCTCCGATCCCAATCACTGGCTGCTTTATGTTGTTTTTGCTCGTGCGAAACAATTTTCACGTGTCCCTTCGCTCATTGAGAAAATGGGAATGACGAAATACTCTACGGAGCAACCCCCTTCTTCCATCCTTTCACTATTACTGCCCCAATTACTACGATTATTACGACCATTCGCGTTTACACTTCCACAATTTTTAATTTAAATATATTATCTGATTGAGAAAAAAAATCACACCCTTATCTCCCAACCATCAGTACACGAGGGGCACACTAAAAGTAAATTTACCCTATTTTTGAGAAATGGTGGTGAGGGCGGAACAGAATTCTGTGAGTCATTAATTGCATAAGGTATTAAGTGAATTTCGTACCTAGAGCTCACTATTTTCAGGTTTCGCATCTATGATGACTGATGTACATCACATCATTTTCCTCCGTTTTCTGAATTTCACATCCTTTTCCCAAACAAAGTGAGGTGATGAAATGGTGAAATTGCCCCTTCCATTGAGCTGAATGCGGTAATGCCCGCCACGCTCAGAGGATGACCCGGACACTTGGAGGCATCTGATTCATCTCCCAAGGCAACGGATTCGAAGAATCATTAAGGATCTACTAACCATATCCATCACAACTAGAAATACTTTCAAATTCATTTAAACAATCTTTTTGGATTTCAAGGAGGGAGGGGGGGGGGGTATTGCTGCGTACGGTCTTGCCGAATTCCTTCTCATATTCTTTCTGGGGATCGTCAGCAGATTGTCACATCAAACGAATACAAACCACACAGAATCGAGTCCTCCGTCTAATAACAAATTCTCCCTGGTATGTCAGCAACACCACTCTTCACACTGACTTGGACATACCATATGTACGCGACGTACTCCGACAGAACTATATCAATCTTCATCGATCGATTGAACTACACCCAAATACATTGATGACGGATATGCTCAAACATCTGCCCCCTTCACGAAGTCTTAGAAGGCTTAAGCGAAAGCGTCCTCCTGATTTTCTCAATAATGAAATACCACCGTGAAAAGTTCATATTCAAATCTTGTAAATAGTATATCTAACTCTTATTTATTTATAAATTCCTACTACTGTGTCACTTAATGTAGAAATTCGTATTCTATGTTCCACTTATTTTGTATACGTTAGACAGGTCAGTTGGTTAGCTGTTCCTGCAACATATTCCACGTTAATTAGGAGTTATTCCTACTATAATACTGTATTTTCACAATTGTAATGTTGATCAAATGAACAAAAAAGTTATATATTTAAACAAAACAAAAAAAAAATTCTTTCTTCTAGTCCCTTTCTGGAAAATATTTGTGCATGAACCCGATTCGGTTTATTGGTTACTAACAATAAACCGTGGAATCAGGATTCGTTCTGTTCTATACTTGAAAAAAGATGTGGTTTGCGTTTGAGAGCTTTTCATACAATTCGTAGGTGCCTTCATCTCTATTCCCATTTTAAAACAAATCTTTTTTGGCGAGTTAGAAAAAGCGGCGTGAGCCCGTTGTAACGAAAGCGCCGAGAAGCGGACCCTCGAGGTCGAAAAACCCACGTGACAGGTCCATTGTTCGCGGTTTCCACTCTCGCCCCCGACGCTCGCTCCGCCTAATTTCCCAAACAGCGAGAGACATGTACAATTAGGAATTTAGTGAATTAAAAACCCGCTCTTTGTTCCCAGTGGTGGCTCCCCAACACTGCAGGGTTTTTTGTTTTATATTTTTCAAGCAGACGGAGCGGTCACATTGCAACCGAAATATGCCGCTCAGAGGCGACGCAGTTAAACGAATTTCAGATTTGGATGTTATTAGCTAGACCATCTCGGACTTGTTGTTACACTGTAAGATTGTGCATTAACATTTGCTCCACGTACGCAACAAAAATTGCTTCTACAAAGATTATAAAATATCTTATATTCCCGTTATTTATTTTCTTTCAAAATGTTAACTCAGTCTCAAATCATACCTGATCCCTGTAGCATAAAGAAATATTTGATTAAAGTGACGTACAAGGTTCTTTGAAAATATTCCTAATTCGTTTCCTGTCGTCTGGTTGGATAATGTTTGCGGTCAAATACTTGAGAAAATGGAACAGATCTGATCGAAGCAAAATGAAGCGCTACGTACATTAACGTGTTCTCAAACGGCTCCCATTTCATTTTTTTTTTTAATTTTTTATTTCCAAAGATTTACAATACAGACAAGCAGTAACAAAGAATAAGACCAGGTATAAGTAATGCAGTAGGTATACAATTTTTGCTGGGAACCTTAAGACCCCAATGTGGGTTAAAAAAAAACCCCGTGTATGGGGAATGCGAGTCCAGCCTTGCGAAAAATCATAAAATCATAGAGTATTAGAACAAAAACAAAGAATAAAAAGAAGGTGAAAACGGAAAAGTTCCGCGTCCTCTGCACCGATAAACATGTGAATAGAAATAAAGAACTGAATGCAGCTTGGTAAATCACATACAACTTGCAAACACGATCACTCAAAGAAAGAAAGAAAAAAAAAACAGAAACTAGGGACTCTTCTTGAAAATTATTCTGATAGTATCATATTATTGTTATACATTGTTTAATATGCTGATAAGCTTACTTACAATATTATTTTCGTTTTTTATTGGAAATTTTTTAATTAGCAGCATTCTGGAACTAATTTTAGAATCGAGTAAAGTTATTTTAAAGTGATTAGGTAATTCATTGAATAATTTAACGCCTAAGAATGAATAATGCCTCTGACCAGCCACAGTGTATTTTCTAGGAACGGGAAAACAACATAGACCACTCCCTCCCGTGGTTTCCGTAGATTGCGAGAAATCGTGACTACTTTTAAGAATTAAAAAAATAGCTTCTTTGATGTATAAAAGAGACAGGTTAAACACTTCTAATTAATGGAGCACGGCAAATAATGGAGCGGTGTGAGCAGCAAAACCACTTCTGGTCATCACTCGCATAAGCGTTTTCTGAACAAAGATTAATGGTTTTAGGTTACTATGATACGCTCCCCCCCAAGCGATGATACCGTAAGAAAGCAACGATTGCACCATTGCAAAATAGAGCATTTTCATGTTTTTTTATACCAATAATGTTTCGGGCTCTGTACATGACGAAAATGTCTTTAGTCTTTTCATAAGTTGGGATACATGGTCTTTCCATTTAAGGTGCGCATCAATTGTAATACCTTTTCTTCAAGTACAAATAAAACTCTGATATAACTCAATTATTAATAACGTGCTTTATTAGAGAACCCTTTACCAGCAAGGGGAGTGCAGGAGAGAGAAGGCGGTGGCTTATGTGAATGGTGCAATATGGTGCGTGTAAGAACCCCTTACGCCGCCAGAATGAGTACAGAGATATAATGACAAATGAAACAGAGAATACTACTTACAGTAATAACGTATACTTTTCATAAAAGAGAAACGTTTGATATACAAATCCAGCAAATTGACAGTAAACGAGCAGGGTCCTGGGGGGGGGGGGATGATTTTTAGTGTTTGAACAAGGAGCAGAAAGTAGCGGGGATAAACAGCAAGAAACAGAAGGAAAATCTCCAATTGGTTCTGAAGATCCAATGGTAGGTTTCAAACAATTGGAAAACTTGTGCGAACGCGCCAACGCGGCTCACAGTAGTTCAGAAATCAAATCTAGCTGACCAAAACCCCTAAAGTTCTTGTTGTAGTAAATTTATTGATAAATCTCCTGTTTTTCTAGAGGTATTTGATAGAGAAAACAGTGGTCTATCCAAATTTGGGATAGATTTAATCACAAACAGATTTCACGAGGGTGGGCGATTATAACGACCAATGATAAGTGCGTCAAAAACATACATTTGTTTTTTCTTCCTGATCACTACCGACTATGAAAAATCAAAATCATTTCAAGTACAGGAAGTATATCAATATCACACTTCAAAACAATCAAATCAAAATCATCATTTTCATCATCATCAAGGTTGGTCGCTTCCTTCATGGTGGAATCAGTAGTTTCTCCAGTTAATTAGGACATTTCTGAGAACGAAAAACTTAATTGCTCTGGGAATAGTTGAAAATAGATTATGAAACCGCTTTTCATGGGCCCTAAGACAATTATCGATACCGTCTGTGTCGGAGAAATGTTTTTTTTTTTTTTTTGCTCCTTTGAAGTTATGGCTTCAGAAAGATGACAGTTCACATGAACTGAAACGAATTTTTGTTTAATCATGAAACTAATTTCAATATGAGTCAATAACATGAACATGAAACAATAACATGAAGCTCAGGTTTGTGCGTGGGGTACGGTGCGCGTAAAACGTGGATGTCTCATTCGGTTCCGTTTTCGAGCACCCTTCATTTGTTGTTTACGCCATCTCCCAATGAAATATTCGATCGATAGTTTATAGGTTTCGGTCATCTACATTTAAGATCTGTAGCTTTGTGCGGTGGGTGGCCCAGGCCGTGAATAACGTTGAAGTCACAGTTGAACGTTGAAGTAACGCCCACACAAGTTTCCAAACAGGTTCTAACTGATTTGATGGCTTCTCCGAACAAACCTAACAGATCGCGTTTCCTATCTCTGCGTTTCCTTCACCTCCTCGCCCTTATGAGTGACACCCGTCGCAGGGACAATGATGATCTATCAACTTAATTGCTTGGTTCCAACATCTGCTGCTAGAATGAGTTGGTATCGTCATCACTCACAGTCATGCCACATATTATAATTTAACACTGAATCTTTCTAAAACTAAATTTGTACCATTCAGTCTGTCGTCGGCTGCTCTTCCTAATGACGACCTAAAGATTCGCCTTCATTGTTTTGATTGCGATTCTATTAACTGCTCACGATGCCCCGAAGTGGACAAATGTTATAATATTAAATATTTGGGTGTAGTCTTCGACTCAAATGTGAAATGGGAATTCAGATCGAACTAGTATATCATAGATTGAGAAAACTTATTTATGTATTTTCCAACCTTAGGAGGTTTCTTTCTCTGAGTCTCATGAAGATGCTATATTACGCATTAGCCCAATCGATTTTGCTATATGGACTCCCGGCCTGGGGAGGAGCTTACGCTACGTCTCTCAGCCCATTAAATGTCTGCCAAAAAATCCTACTTCGTGTTATTACGAAAAGCAAATTTCTGGAGCACACTGATCCCCTCTTTCGGAAGTTGAAAATATTAAAATTCCAGAATTTATTTGAAGCGAATAGCGTAAAGCAAGTGTTAAAAGAGAAGCGGTTTACATACCCATCACACGAGTTTCATACTAGATTTCAGTCGCAAGGTAATATTACTCTCCCACATTCTCGTACAACTGCCCCTTTGCATACATATTTCTCCACTGGGATAAGAGTTTTCAATAATTTTCCAACAGCTGTTAAATCTGAATTAATAAATCATACTAGAAAAGTAAATAGCACTCTAAAAAAGTGGTACTGCGTATGCAGGATCATCGGTGAAATGGGCTTTTTAATTTTGAAGCAGTCGTCTTCGTCATAATAGTGCCTACTATTTCTATTTATTTACTTCATTTCATTTTTATTTAATATTAATTTTTAACAAGGTACCAACTCGTTTTCCCTGTCACGGGTTTACCCATTAGGGAAACTATATTTCTAATTTCTTGTATTCTATATTCATGTTACTTATCAGAAATAAACTATAATTTCATTCATTCATTCATTCATATTACATACCTGTAATGTTGGGTACACTGTGTGGATATTGTACTGTACATTTCATTTACTAGTTATTTGTTGTCATCTATAGAAAGGATACCCAAAACAAAATAATAATTTGCACAGTAGTTTTCGATTGTGCATTTGAATGAAATTGTTGATAATAGCGGGGTAAAACTGGGTTGGTACTCAAGGATTAATCATATTAACATTTTATATTACCTACATATCACGCAGGTTGTACTTACAATAAGACATGATAGATAGATAGATAAAACATGCTTTATTAATAATGGGTATACAATTTTACAGAAGATAGAAAAATGAAACATGCGATAATCGTGGCCCACAGGGCCGTCCGATGGGTTCACCTTATACACAATAAATAAATAATTCTTCCTCACACATATTACTACCATGAGACTGGGACTTCTATAGACCAACAAATATAAATGAAAACCTGATGAGACACCGATGGCAAATATAATCTGATAAAAAATTATGTCATGTTATTATTATTATTATTATTATTAAATGACAGTGCATTCTACGTTTTGGTGTCTACAATATTTAAGTTAGGCTCTATTAAATCCATACTCAGTTATGGTTCTATACCTCAGGGCCCAAGCAATTCTACAATAACTTATCAGCCTTGGGTCACCCTTCTTTAGCAATTCTAGGTATTCATGCCAATCTAATTCCACCTTACCCAAATGCCTTCTCCTGACATCACATAAAACCGAGCACCTCCGGATGAAGTGATAGCTGTTTTCTACTTCCCTACTACTACATATGTCGCACTCTTGGTTTTCAGAATCATATGGCTTATATTTCAGGGGTAACAGGTCGCCTCTCGCTTTTAGAAGCCGTTTTGCAAACTTGAAATCCTTGAACGTACTAAGAGGTATCACGTCTGTCTCCAATCGAAGAGCCAGATATTGGTGATGTTTTTGAGAGTTGAGCGCTTGCCTTTCATAATCCTGGCACATCTGCCTACCAATTATTTTTATATTTTTCTCTATACGCTCTTTCCAACTACTCAAATTCTCGAATGGAATTAGCTGATACGTGCTGTACTTTTTATGTATCCCCTCCCACTCTTTTGCCCAATACACCTTGAGTTCCAAGCATTTATTGGCCAAATAGTTAGGGAGACGATTACTCGGCATCTTCAGGACTTTCAGAATGTAATTATAATGCATTTTAAGAGTATACAAATAGAGAGGCTCTGACTGGGTTTTGGGTACAATAAGACATGAAAAAGAATGGAGTAAGTTGTGGAGAGGATTCGATGACAAAATATCAGGGAATATATCTCCGTTCGACTGGTAAATCTTGCTGGGAGATACATTGAGAAGGCCTACCTCAAGCCGTTCATCTCTTCCGCCTATCTTCTCTTCACTCTCGCACAAAGCTCCGAGCGGTATAAGCGCATTGTTGTTAACTTCTGCCGATTCCCGGTCCCAGATACGTCGGAAATTTACCTAAAATGTCTCTCAACTCCCACGCGGTAGTAAAAGGAGCAAAAGAGAGGAAGGAGGGACCTCGGAGTGAGATGGGAGCTCAAATTAAATTTACTCCGGGGGGAGGAAAGTTGTAACGAGCCGACTACAGCAACGGCTGTGCCCCGGAATATTCCCAGAGTGGCGGAGGAAAGTAAAGCAGGAGATAGACGAAGGCCTGGAAAAGGGAGTCTCCCCCCCCCTTTTTCGCAAATACAGGGAATATTTCCTTACAAACGCCCCGGAAGTATTTTGCGGTGAAATGTATGTATGGAAATGCACAAAGAGAGATAACATGGTATGGGGCGGGGTCCAGTCAAAATGAAAAATGTGTGATGGTATCACATCAAAACCCAGAATGGTGCCCATGTACATTAGTGTTCGTTTTTTATTTTGGTTCATCACTATCTGAAATTAACCTTTGTATTTTATGGTGAAAAACAAAATGCAACAATGGTGTTCCCTCAGAAATTCAAAATGCAAAAGTAGTACCTCTTTAAATTGCAGTTGTTCCTTTTTTAACTTTCTTCATACCGATATCCAACATTTTTTTATTGAGAGATCAGCTTTTATTGTGTACCTGCAGTAACGGTCAAGTGTTGGAGCTAACGGAGTTACATTTTTTTTTCGTGATTTATTAATTGCGACTGAAAAATCAAATACATTTCATCTAGCAATTTTACATATCGATAAAGATACACTCCAAGAGGGTAGGTTTACAGCAAAACCTAGCCCTTTATTATATAGCTCAATTAATTAGCACTGAGTTCGATTGCACTTCTATTCACGCAGCACAACTAAATCCAGTGGTTTGTTTCGCTTGAGACGTCGGATTTCACCTTCGTTGTCCAAAACGTAGAGCATCTCCGGGTTCACGTGTTTGTGGAGGCGATTTTCATGCTTCCTTGCGTATTTTGCAATAATTTCATAGACTGTCTCCATCCTCAAATCTCTATGAATATCATCGTTTCGCATGTACCAAGGGGCTCCAACTATACTTCTAAGTATTTTATTCTGAAAGGTTTGGATTTTCTTAATATTTGATTTCTTGGCACAGCCCCAGATCTGTATCCCATAGGTCCAAATAGGGCGAAGGATCTGCTTATATATAAGCAGTTTGTTGTGAAGAGAGAGATGGGAATTCCTTCCCATTAGCCAATACATCCTTCTGTGCTTGATTTTAAGTTCTTGTTTCTTCTTTTCTATGTGTTTATTCCAGTTTAATTTGGAGTCAAGTGTCAAACCCAAGTATTTAACTGCTTCAGTATGCGGTATTTTATTCGAATTGATCTCAACATCCAAGATTGGGACTTTTCGGTTAGTGAAGTTGATGTGGGCTGATTTTGATTCGTTCAGCATCATTCTCCACATCTTGGAACGGAGTTACATGTAAGGGAAACTCTGGTCCTTGAGATTTCAAGTATGGAGAAACCCTATCACCTGAAAGGCCTTTGTGCATAACGTCTTTTATCATCCGGAATACAAAAAGAGCTCTTACAAGAGCTCTTGCTTTTTTAGCTCGATTACAATTACAAGTAACTAAAACGTCGAGTTCAGAAATTGTACCATAGATTATGTCTTATGATCATAAATGAGTTGTTTACGAAGATCGGGTATTCAATACACAAATACTAAATCTTTATGTAATTATTTGCAACATTTTAAAAATAATTTTGTACTTCCACGATGCAATAAGTGAAGAAGCAATGCTGCCAACCCATATTGGCAGACGTTCTTTAGATATATGAGAGAGTTTAGCATTTTCTAAGTGCACTTATTCCATCTCTCGAGTTCCCAGCCAAAACATTTTGTAAGTCACGCCAACTTTCCTTCGGATGACGGAACACGAACGGGCTTGCATGACGTTCCTTGTTACAAAGATTGAACGATATGACCGCGTTTCCGACAAAATTATTCTCCCCTCGTTATAAAATGTTTTTAAGGAAGGAAGAACCGATCGTATGTAAAACTGTGGCTCTTTTGACCAGTAATGTAAAGAACTCATGTGAACGATGAGTTATTTTCGACGATAATCCTACAAGCCAAATAATTTATTATTAGTTGTATTTTCTGTATTTTGTACATCCATGCTGGAGTCTGAACATTCATTTAAGTCTAAAATTAGTGTAAATGGTCGCTTTCTCTTTAGTTCAATAGACCTGTGTTTTTGTAAATGTCTATCACGGCTGGTTTCACCAAAATTATTAATCAACGTTAACTCAATAAACCGAAGATCACACGGGTTAAACAACTACGTTCGGTTTCACTAACTCAATTAATTTCGTATGTCAAAAACGAAAAGTTTTTTACTGATAGATAAGTGAGGTGTCATGCTCTTATAATTTTGGGCGCAAATTTGACTGGGAAAGATTATAGATCCTAACATCCATTCTTGGCAAATAATTAAATTTCTGGACCTAAAAAACCCTCGAGCTTTACAATGACACGGACAACCAGGCATTGTTCAAATAGGCACCTTCAAACGTAAAATGGCAACATTTACAGGTGGTTTGCAAGATTAAAAAATAGCAAACCGTAGTGATAGTATTGGCTGCATTTCTTGATTATCAAAAGGGCCAAATGCTGACAAGTATATTGACGACTGCCTGATCCTGCAAGTATGGAAGGGGTATTTCTGCTGCGTTGGCTGGCAGAAACATGATACGTTGATGTGTCTGGCTGAAGTAATCGTGTTGTAAATGAGTAGAATAGGCACCGGTGAGGTTAGGCGTATTTTCTGTTCCGCGTTAAACAAGATCTAACCCCATATTTCTAACTGAGTTCTATGTAAGCCGAAGTGTGTACGAAAGCGAAACTCTTGTTTGGGCTAACCGCATTATACGAGCCGTCCCTTCAACGACATCTCTTGTATCACAGGAATACGTGCTCCAGAACATCAATGTAGTAGAATCCTGCTCGGCCATCTTCCTCATCAGAGTGTAGAAACAGTTAGATTCAAGACACCTCTTCCACTCTGTTCTGGATTCCTATATTTCCTGCTGGAACGATGTTCATCATCTGGGGGCAGGATTGTGAAGGAGCTCCGCTCCCCAGCAGGAGGGGTCTTTCATGTTTTCTTTGTACATTCCATCGTTCACTAATTTATTATTTAATACCGTTGTCTTCAATTTATAAGATAACATGGTATTGTTGTACCTTGAGATGTAGAAATCATCACATTTTACTCGTACGCTTCTCGGAGACCTCCGAAATACTCCAGATGATTTTCATATTAGAAATCCAACATTACTCAACTTTCTTCCACCGAATGGAAGTACGAAAAGTGAACTTAACAATGATCCTACTCTCACGGTTTCAAAACTACCTAAAGGAGAAACAAGTACACACTGAAATGAAATTGTTTCATAATAGTCCATTATTTCAATGTAACAGATTTCAAAATAAATTGCCTTGGGGTAAAGTCACAACCTTTCTATGACAACTTCAGTTTGAATGAACTCAATGCCAAACATCCAAGATCGACTACATCAACAATTTTTAGGAAAGTTTTGCGTACTTCAAAGGGTGTAGAATCCAAATCTGAATTACAAATTTGTCCGTCCGTCCGCCGTACACCGTACGCACCATTTCTCCCAAACGGCTGGAGCAAAAAATCTTTTTTCAGATCAGAAGAAATTTTCAGGAAAAATCCATGTTGGTCCGACAACGCCCCAATTCTTGAGCCAGCTCTCTCACTTAATTTAAAGTGCCCTTTAAGGGTTGTCAAAGTTTTGCAAAATCCCTAAAAACCTCAAAAAACGTCAAGGTGGCCTAAATTTGGACTTTTTTTTTTAAACTTTCCATGAGGAATCGAATGAGCCCCTTCGCAGGTCCGTAGCTCAAACCATTCTCGATGTATGGCCCGGTTCATGGTGCCAACATTTGCATCCACATTCACTACGTCACTAAGATACTGCGATCAAAACAAAAACAACAGTTTTTTTTAAATTTTTTTATTGCAGTAGCCTAGTGATGCAGTGAATGTGTGTATTGGAGTGAACTTCTAAAAGGGTTTATAGCCGATACATGGGTTGAAGCATTCTGATATGCATGCTCCGTCATACGAAATTTAAAATTTTCAAATAGAATATTTTTCCATTGTAGTCGCTCTTGAAAAAAACGCTGCAAATTCTTTCACTGGGGTTTATAATTCAATGATTCATGATTTGTATTTCTACTAAGCTTTGGAGTGTGCGTGTTTCACAGGTGATAGAGCGATTATTGAATTTCAGGAGGCACACAGATATGATCAACTGATCAATAAAAATAGGTATTTTGGTTGAGAACCGATTTAAGTGCTCTATGCATATCTCCTGGAATTCAATAATCGCTCTATCACCTGTGAAACACGCACACTCCAAAACTTAGTAGAAATTCAAATCATGAATCATTGAATATTAAACCCCAGTGAAAGCATTTGTAGCTTTCACTAAGTTACTATCACCGGGAAATTCAGAGAAAAATATTACTGCTTGTCTACTCTGTTTGGTTGATCATGTATGATGTGTGATTCGACACTACAAGAGATAATAAATGGCCTACTCTGAAGTGTTATGCACGTGCAAATTCAAAACTTTGCCCCTTTCTCGCGGGCAGTTACATAAAGACGTTGAAAATTTACATGAATTTGACCATAATTTGAGAATCACACTACTACTCAACAATTGTTAGGATGTTCAGCTGAGAGTTGGGTTACTGAACATTTACCTTCATTTTTCTATTCTCTCATCACCTCAATCATTGTTTGATCACGCTACAAAATACGACTTCAAAGCTGATTAGTTCGTTCCCCCGCGAGCTAACAAATCACTTCGCACAAAATTAGGCTCCGGAGGCGGGCACGGGAATTAATTAACTTGGCTCTCTCCTCCTCCGCCGCTCCGGATTAATTAGATGCGGTAAGGCGAACAAAATACTTCTCAAAGGGGTGCGAACTTGTACAAAACGCACTGCTCAATGCCCGTTTTTGATTGGTAGACGGACAAGATGCTGGGATTAATTTGAAAAAAAAAACTAGTTCTTAACTAGCTGAAACATGATGAGATTCCTGGTGAACATGGAATGTGATGTATTCACTAAATCGAAACGCTCGCAACATTCACGCCACAAATTCATCATTAAGAATCTGCCAATTATTTCATAGCGGTATGTTATTTCAGGATTAGAAAAACTCGATGTAATTCACCGGATTATTGATTGTGATGGATATGGTTAGTTGGCCCCTTCCCGATTTTTAGAATCTGTCGCCTTGGGAGATGAGTCGGACGCCTGCAAGCGTCTGAATCATCCTCTGAGCGTGGCGGAGCATAATAATGCATCCACCTCGTCGGAAGGGGCAACTATACCATTCCATCACCCTCACATGATCTAGGTGTGATCTAGTCTGTGTTACATTACCTTACCTCTTCATTTCACACCTCCGTTGCATTCTCTAGGGCAGAGGTGCTCAAACTTAAACTGCTGGCGATCTACATCAATATTTTTAGACTGCTAACGATCGACTCTGAGAGGCTGCAAGTATGTGTGATGCAGGGTTGTGGACCGTAGCATATACAGATATTAGCTTTCCGCACAATTTACATTACTTTAGTCAAGGTTTGGGTGAGGTTTACTTAAGTTCTTCTCTACAATATCAATAGAAAAACTCCTAGTTACTCAAAATCGCAAGTTTATTCGTTGTTACAAAACAAAAGAGTTACATACGGTGTTAAACTCAACTAAGGAGTGACTTTGGATGTTGAAGCGTGGCACTGCATGTCCTCAGCATACTTTTCATAAGATGGTGCGTAACCACTGAGCGCTAATCGCAAGCATGATGACATCATATTATGATCGTTAGTTAATCGATTCCGATATTTTTTGACTTAATTATCTTCATTTCAGAAAATTCAGACTCGCACAAGTAAGTTGACCCAAACATTGCCGTCAGTTGAAGAGCGATTTGTCTTAATTTCGGATATAAAACACCAGAAATTCGTATCAGATGCTGTAGCTTTGAGATGTATATCTGATATAATCTGCACCAACTCATTTTCAGCAGAACATGAGTTCATATTAAACTGACTTGCTACTTCAATAGCTAATTTCTCAATGTTTTTACATGAAAAAGGATAACTCATAAATGATGCTATATTTACCAATTTACTGCAATCATAAAAACGCATTTCGAACTGTCCCAAAATATTCTATAATTCAGCCTCATACGTATCATAATTCAACTGAGGAATCAGAAAATGTTTCAGATCCTTTCTTTTCAGTTGATCTATCATAAGTTGCAATTTACTTTTGAATGCGTTTACTGCGCTAATCAACTCATTGATAGTATTTCCTTTACCTTGAAGCTCCAAGTTAATGGTGTTTAAGTGCATCGTGATGTCAGCCAAAAATGCCAAATCAGTCAGCCATTTTTCGTTTTTCAACATCTCAGTGTCATCACCTCTTTCGTCTAGAAATTCGTTAGAGATAACAATTATCTTACATGCCGGAGCGTTGCATTCCGTGAAGGGGAATTAGGAACCAAATTGACCACACGGTTCCTGCAGCTGATCACCGTCTCCATTTCATTTGAAATCTGAAATCTGAATTTATTGAAGAGTGACGTTTTTATGGCACCTACAGGCGCCGAGTTCAAAAATTTACGTCTAATTTACATGAATGGAGATTTGCTATTCTAATACAGACATCGGAAACCGCTATTGCAATAATTTGCGGCGTTTTTAGTTTTAGAACATACTGTGGAATCCCTTGATGATAGAATTTTGTCGATTTTATCAGAAATTTCTCCATTATAAGGTTTACTGATCCTTTTTTTTCCTGTAATGTAACTTCCCCAGTTTAATTTTATATCCATTCTCTGTGTTGTTCTCTCAGTTGTTTGTTTTTGGAGCAAATCATTCCAAATTGAGTCAATGAGCTCTCCTCCATAAAAATCATTCACCCCTAAACTTTTGAAGTTGAATTTTCTTTTGCTGAAATAATGCTTGTTCCATTGGTATAGACAGTTTTGTGTTAATTATAGTATGTTAGGCTACGTGTTCATGTACGTACTAGTGGGAATTTTTTGCAAGTAGGCGACGTTTTGTCCACAAACCATTTGTTTTTTCTTGATATTGGTGCTCCTTCATTCGTCGTTGCCTCCGTCCACAAAGGCGTAGATAAGGTCCTTTTCAAACAGGTGGATTTCATGTGGGTTTCGCCCTCGACACGGGGCTGTGTGGAGGATGAAAGGTAATAACGTCCAATCATTAAAAGCCTGTTGAGATAACGCAGTTCGGCGCCGTTACTGGACTTTCCATTCCGCCCCGTTAACGGGCTCCGTTGCACACCTCACGAAAGAGGGTTATCGCGCTTCAAATATTTACAGTTCCGACTCTTTATGGAATCCTTGGCCTCCTAAAGCTCGCCCGACCCCCGGAGCTATCTCCTCTCGACATCGGAGCGGGGCGTTTTCTTTACGGCAGCCCGAGAGACGCCGCGCCGTCTTACGGATTACCATACGGGGGCAACGCACGGACGACGTACGCTCTCTTCAACGAGAAATTCCGACCTACGAGACGCTGTAACGGCGCTCGTGATAAATTTGCATTCGCGGTAAAGCGAGCATTATGACCCAACTGGATGATGAATTCGCACGGAGCACGCGAAAGCAGTTGAATCGCGGGTCCATTACGGACATACTTTCCTTCTAAACGCTCGAGCTTGACGATGTATTGTGGCTAATCTTGATTTCCGGCAGAGCTCTACTCCCTCAAAACGCATTTATAATTTTTCTCTGCGCGTATCTCAATTTATCGCAATCTCATTTGGCAAGTACTGAAATTGCGATGCACGCACGCACTCTTGATGAGGAAAATTAAATGCAAGGGGTAGAAATGATAAAGTACCGAACTTTGAAAATTGAACCACAGAGACATTTTTCGGCCTAGAATCCCTACTGGGGAGTTTAGTGCAGACCCATTTACGATAAACGTGTACAAGTGAGGTCTGGTATTTTAGACCGAAATCTTACAACACCAGTATGGAATATTGAAAGGAGTTTGTTTCCAAAACTTGGTCTAACCATTTCAGCTTATATAAGAGCAGACCTCATCTTTTACTCCTGAGTTCAAGTGTTTTTGTACATTATTGTCAATAATGAACCACCGTAATTGTTTGATGTAGAAAGGGCTGGAAATTGAGCCAATGTCCTAACAACAAGACCAAAGCGTGGCTTATTTCATTGATACGGAATTGATTGAATGCAAGAGAATTATCCTATTAAGTAGGGAGCTCTGTCTTAAAAAGTGAATAGATAGTTTTATCTAAAGAAGATCAAGAAAACTGAATTACAGTGACCAAAGAAAGCTCATCATATGTTGCCGAGTGGTGTTTTCTAATGTTTAATAAAAGCTGCCCTCTGATATGATGCCCAAGTAGGTTGGAAGACTCCAGTGGTGATCAGGAGATAAGAAAAATAATAAGTTACCGGGCTCCTGTAGACAGGGGTGGGATGTGTATACAGTATGTATGTAGTAGTATGTATGTACTACCTTCGTTATCCCGGGATGAGCCTTTCAAATAAGTTACAAAAAAAAATATATCCAATTCACTAGTGGCCACTACAATTCTCTGGACTGCAAAAGGGGCGATTACTGAGGGGTTCAAACACCTTTGGAGGACAACTTGTAACTGATCTTTTGGGAGATAGTGAAGATAGAGGAAGAAGAGGTAGTGCTGGGGAACCTCAAAGACGATAAGACTATCCGATTCCAGAAGTCCAGGTCAGTCAGATAAGTTAGAAGCTCTAGGATAAATTGAAGTTGTCCCCCGGATCACCAACATTCACACTTCCACTCACTTCACCCAACCCATCACAATAAGATAAGGTTAGATGTTGTAAGTACGACTCAGACAGATAGCTCGGGCACTTTTTTTTTTAAATTTATTTGAATTACAACCAAGTCGGTTTCAACAACTTATTAGTAACTTATTTCTAGTATCATAATTTAATATGCCAGGATGTTGCACATTACAGGAGTTTATTTTGTTCTAATATTTGTTAGTTCGCACTCGATAAGTTACTTTATACGTCAAGTTCGAATGGTTTTTGTTCTCTTGAGTCTTCGGGAAAGGTTGTCAACGTCAAAGAGATGGACGGTCTCTGCGTTGACATGGCACTTAGCCGTTCAGATTGTTTAACGGCGAATTTTCTTATTGTGGCATCGACGCTCTCGATCTTCAAATCATTATGAAGGTTGTCGTTCCGAATGTACCAAGGCGCATCGACGAAGTTAATCAATACTTGGTTCTGAAATGTTTGTACAATCTTGATGTTGCTATTAGTATTGCAACCCCACAACTGCACACCAATGGTCCAGACAGGTTTTAAGACCTGCTTGTACAACATAAGCTTATCTAAAGTTGACAGCTGAGAGTTCATAACCAAGTACATTTTTCGATATATAATAGCAAGCTCTTTCCATTTCAATTTGGCATCAAGCGGCATCCCTAGGTACTTTGCTTGGTTTGAGCGGATGGTCTTTTCGTCCAATAGGGCAGGCATTTATTTAATCTTTTTATAGGTAAAGTCTGTATAGACTTTAACCCGTTCATTTTAATTTTCCACTTCCTTGCCCATCTGTGAATATTCACTAAAGATTTGTTGAACTTAGAAACTGATTCTACAGTATCTTCTGCAACTGCCAACACTGCAGTGTCATCAGCGAATGCAACCGTTGTATTTTGTTCTATTTCTGGTAAGTCCCTGGTATATAGAAAGCATAATACTGGCCCTTGCACACTGAAAAAAAAAAGAAAAAATGAAATGAAAAGAAAGTTTATTCTGAGAAATCAAGAGACTTATCTTCGACTTATCTAGGTACCCAATAAGTGACATATCTGTAAATAGATTGAGCTCAACCGACGCATCTTCTACCGCGGGCTTTTACCTCTTACAGGGAGATAATATTTCCGAAATATCTTTAATGTATGGAAATATTACAACTATATGCATTTAAGTTGTGGAAATAAATTCATTTCATTTCATTTCATTACCTTAGCAGCCTCGGACACGAAATAAAATGTGAGTTAGATTTCAACCATTAGAAATCATTTCAGTTTAATACGAGAAAGAAATAATTCAAATGGGAACTTCAGTCGGTTCGCCGCATGAAATATTCTCGAGCCGCCTGAAGGATCTTCTTCACCGCGCGCCGAGCCATTATTTCGCTTGTCGTCCCAGATTCGCGAAATGCTCCAGCGAACAACCAACTGCAACCTCAGTCAAGTGGTTGCGAGATTTACCGCCGCCGGTGATTCTTTTCATAGGTGCACAAAAAGCGCAAGAGGCACGAGGAAAGTACGTGCTTATTGCTCGTACGACGTAACTAGGTTGTAAAGGGAGTTTGCATGGTCGAGTTTTACTGCGGCGCTATCGTTCCTTTCAACCTTTGAATTCAAGATGGAGCTATGATGAGAGTATGTGAATCTTTCAGTGAATTGTAAACCACCGGTTTCCACATTTGAGTAGCAGAATTTGTTCCACTTTGCTCACGTTTACGTTTGACGGGAAAATTTTTCATGAAAAGATTACCAATAAGACTTTAAGTGGTTCGGAGAAAAAGTCCCTACTCATTTTCCCCATTAATACGTCCAAATTTTTAATTCGATTTTTGAAATCCAAGTGCCGAGAAACGTAAACAAACAATTTTTTGTTTGGTTTGGCAAGGAGGGGCGTACAAACTTAGTTGCTTACCGTTAGTTATCGGTGGTTCTATCCCTCCCCCTGTTGGTTCTGGTTCTATCCCGAACTGGTTCGGAATCTCTTGTCAAAACAAACCTAATACTGTCGCATCATGTCATTATTTTTCCTGATTCAAGGTACCTGTACAACATCAATCAAGTCGTTGAGACCCGGCTAGTGCATAACAGCGATGAAATGGAGCTAATCACGTTTTTCACCACTTTAGTATGTTGAAGCCTCATTAGTATGTTGCTGAATTGATGATTTGTTTTTGTATTTTCACGCTAGTCCCGTTCATCAATGAAATCACTGCTCTAAAAAGCTGTGACTGTTACAGCCTTTTCTTTTGAGTCTTCGGGTGTTGTGGAAAAAATAAGAAAAAATAAGAAAACACTATATGTGTCCGTATTAAAGGTTGTTCGATCCTTTTTTAAACGAAATTCGAGCTTAAATTGAGTTTTTCACGTGCTTAAATGTTGATATATAAAATTGAAAGAGCTCAAATTACGAGAAGAATTTGAATGAATGAACGGACGGAGAGGGAGACGATGGCCGAGGCAGGAGAAGGGGGATTATGTGGTTTACTGGGCGCTCGAGTGAGTTTGAGGGCGAGAGGGTGAAAATGGTAAAGAAGGGGTGGAATTGGGCAAGGGGGTAGAATTGGAAGGGGGTGGGAAACTCGGGCGAAGGGGGTGGAAATAGGCGGCGGAGATGAAGAGGGAGGTTACGCGGTTGCAGTTCCCATGGAAACGGCGGGAGATCCCCCTCCGACAAAGGTCATAAGGTCATGGGCCACTCCGCCCTCCCTCCCCGAAGTTTTCCAGCTGTCAAAGGGAAAACTGCCGAATTGGGTTCGACCTTTTTTTTCTTTCTGAAGCGCTCTTTCCTATGAGAGGAGATACGTATACGAAGTTTCAGCTTGAAACGATTTAACAAAATTATGATCGAAATAGCTCAGGGTCACCGGAGTAATCATAAATCCCAAAATACTTCCACGTAAAGAAATATATTTCCATTCCTCACATGTACTGAAGACTAAGGGAAATTATCGACAATTTAACTGTAGTGCCGTCTAAGCTGATCTGTATGCAGAGTTAGAGGAAATATACTCAAAATTATGTAGAAAGTAGGAGAACAGCCCTCAGAAATCGCCAGTACTGTAATTAGTACGTAACGTACTTGTATATGAATGGAAATTATTATGTATTAGTGTAAAAACTTGTAAGTGAAGTTCCAAGTACACTTTTACAAGTATTTGTATAAGTACAACACATCATGATTCGTACTTGTCCAGGATTGCAGTACGAACACTTGTACTTTTATTGCAATGTGTACGTTCAACTAACATTACTCGGAAAAATGATGAGGAGGAATGTCCGCCCCCCTTTCCATCCTCATTCACTTTTACACATTAATGTACACGTATTTCTACTATATTGTACAAAGTAATACTTGTACTAAGTACTTGCACTTAGCACAATACTATACAAACTCAAATACAAATACTAAATTCAACAAATTATTTCATTGAAGTATTCAGCTTGAAATTCCGTTCTGAAGAAATAAAATAAAAACATGGTTTTTATCAATTTGAGAAACTTTTTAGGTCGTTTTGTCACTTATTGTTCATATTCTCCAAGGAATAACATGTTATGAAATTTTCGTTCCAGCACTGGAACCCAATAAAAATTATAACAGAAAATCACTACTTGATGACGATGACGCTTTTCCCGTTTCTTATCTTTCTTGTGGTTGTATAATGAAGCGTCTGTTTCAAGTAGTTACTTTTTTAGGCTTTTATAGGTAAAAACTTACGGATATTGATGAAATTTCCAGGGTAGTTCATGCTACTACTTAGTTTCACATCTCGTGACCTCTGACAATTAAATTTATTCCGTTAATTGGATGAGATCTTTCGGGTTTCTGTACGATCATTTCAGTGCAACTAAATTCGGTCAGGTAGACGGTTGAACTGAAGACCCGGGAGGCAAGACATTCAGCCGGAGATCTCTCAACCGCTGGGAGGCAGCCCAAGTACTTGCATCTTGAAATCAATAATAAGATTTGGAAGAGCTATATAATATAGAAATAATAAACCTCTATGTAATAATTTACACCGTTTTTAGGTCATATTTACCGGATTGTTTATTGGTATTGGCGTCATATCGCTCCGACCTCTGGTTATCATATCGCACCAATTGTGGAATAAATGGGCAAATCACAAATCAGAAAAGCACATTTTTGGGGAAGCACTGGTATTGGAGCGCTAGAGCGGTGTATTTTGACCGTCAGAAGCGAAAACGGGACTAAATGAGTCTTGCTTCGCGAGAAACCGGTGGTGTCATTATTCCATGAACGGGAGGTTGGCGAAATATAGGTACTCTCTTCTCATTATCGTGCCAATGAGTTTTTGTGCCTCCTTTAAATGAAAGTTCTTCAGCTAATAATGAACTGTTACCTTTTCCAGTGGATGACTCCATTAACATTCAGTTTTGAATTCTGACTTGTTCCTTTTACTCTGGTGTCCAAATTAAAAATCGTTTTCAATGTATTTTATCTTCCCATTCGGTGGGAACTTAATATTAAAACGGATCAAATTGCCACATACTTTTTGCTCTATATTTCACATTTACTAGATTTCCAGTGATGAGTTTTCTATTTCGAAACGTATCTAATAGGTATTGATAATTAAGAAACCTATAGTTTCCTCTCCACTCGACGGTTCTGTCCATGACCTGTTAGATCATTAATGTTTCAACCAGTTTCTGTAATAATTACAATCATTAAATATGTTGGCTTGGAGAAATGCCCATTTGTAAAAGAGCGAAACTCTGAACGGTGTTTCCAAAAATCAACTTTTCTGATACGTCTTCCTATTCCACGGTAAGTCCCATTTTAGTTAGCTTTCTAACCTCCATATTGTGAATGAAAATAAAAAATAGAAACGGAGTAAGATAGAACGTTGTCTATATTTCCACGAAAATACTGAGTTACACAGTTGAATCGATTTCAACGGTTAGGTCATCATCAGTAACAAACATGAACTGAAAAAAGATTGAATCCTATTGGCTCAGGGGAGTGAAAGTGGCGGGGAGGACCAACCAATGACACTAAAAGCTTACAAAGTGAAAGAGGCACAAACAGTAACATTATGGAGAGCGGGAGCCAAACTTATTGCAAGAATGAACCCTTATAATGGCGAAATATTTTCAGGAATAGCCTTATTTAACATTTTCTTGACCCATCACTCTTAACAATTTCGAATTTTTCTAGCACATCCTACATACTTCCTTTTTTTGGCAAAAGTGAGGGAATTCTACAGGGTGTCAACAAAACAGGTCTGACGTACTAAAGGGGTCGATTCTACAACTAATTTGCAACAACTTTTGCCTCTTAGCAATTTTTTTTAGAGGCTTCGTTTTTGAGTTATTTACGATCTAAGATTTTTTCGTCGTTTTCGACCTTATCTCCTATAAATTGCTATAACTCCCTCAATTTACAAGATAATCTCAAATCTGAGTACACCGTTGGAAACCAGTAAATTTTCTTTCGGATTGACTTATCCCGAAAAGTGAGGTTTGAGACATAAAAAAGCTTTCTGGCAACTTAATTTGTAGAGTTTTTTCAAGAAATTGAACTATGAGAACCAATTTTTTTTAAGATGTTTAAAAACTGCGCTAAGATCTCACCTTTCCAACGGTCTAGTCAATTTTGTCATCTTAAAAAATTTTCCTGAAATTGAGTTTGAATGCTGAAAAACATAGCTTTTCGAGAAAAATCGGGTGATTTACATGGAAAATGACGAAATCAAAACTTCTGGAAGCCATATTTTCGGGAGAGTCCTGAATGGCAGGGATTGGCAGGGGCTACACCTCTATATTGTAAGATCACAAAGGTACAGGTTGGAACTGCTGAGGGAATTTAATTATTTCTGAGACGCAAGTGATCAATTTGGGATGTTTGTAGAGTGGCGCGTAAATTGGGGTATATCTAATAGAATATTTGAGGGCTGCAGCTAGGTATAGGAAATTTAAGATATATTATGTAGATAGACTATATGCCCCGTTGTAATTTCTTCTAAAGGTATCCTGAATTTGAGAATGAAACATTTTCTGTTAATTTACTTAATGTGTATGAAATGTATGTATTATATATACACATTTATATGTATATAGTTAATCTGCACTGTGGGCAACTAGACAGACGGCATTATGCCATGTCGAAATTATGTTTATATATTCTATTTTGTTATTATTCGTGTTTTGCAATAAACATTTTTTCTTCTTTTTCTTGGACTTATTCAGATGACTTGCAAAGGCAGAATCATCTTTTTTGTCCCTGAAATCCTTTTCATGCTCTTTTATTCTTTCCCTGAATTTCTTCCAGTTTGGCTACAGTACTCAAACCCACATGAACGTTTTAGTTAATAAACCCCAATTTTATCCTGAATATTAATTTTTAACCGAACCCAAAGAAGACAGGCTTTTTGTCTGGTCTGATTACCAAGTTCCCTGTTCCATGATAAGGTATATTATATTATCACGTGGTCTGAAGTGCCCTGAAATCTACAAACTGAACATAATTTTTATGCCACTATTGAACTCAATGTACATCTATTTATGAATGAAACCCTCCGTACCACCAGAACTTCCCAAGTTTATCCGAAATTTTTTGAAATCGTCTGTTTTAATAAGTGGATTAGTAGTTTTTATTGAAATGGGTTCCCACAACTTCTTCGCGAGTGACTTAGTCCCTATCCGTATTATGACACCACACTATCTGAAAATTGCTTCCAGTTTCTAGACTTTGTCTTTTGCCGTTGTTGACCTAGAAGAAAAACAAAAAATAACCTTTGATCCCGCTAAAAGAACTCGGAAGCTGAGAAAAAAACAGGACGCCACCAGCGCAGCTCTCGTCTTTACGAGAAACACACTTTAGCGTTTTTAACTGTTAAAAGTAGCGGAAGCAGTAAAATCTTCCCCCGCTACTCCTCTTTCTGGGGTATTATGATTCCCATTATTTTCTTTTCCTCTCTGTTCCCTTTGTTATTCCATTTCACACTCCGTGGGTCGAGCGTGAAGGGAAGACTCCGGAATCTCATCAATTCCCGAGCCGTCTGAGAAAACGGGCGAATTTTTTTTCTTTTTTAATGCGGATTTTTTTTTTTTTTTTTTTTTTTTTGTCCCTAAAGTACCAGCACACCTGGCGGGATAAGTTGTCAAAGCTTTTCCTTTCAAGTACGGCTCCCTCTTTATATGCCTCGTAATCTTCAATAAGCTCGACAAGGTCTGGTGCACTGAAACAGCGTTATTTTGGTCATTTTCATTTCGTAACAGCGTCTTGAAGTACAACATATTTGAGCTAACAAAAAGCGTGTTATAGAGTTATTGTAGAAACAAACCTACTGCAACTGTTCCTTAAAAGATTGAATGTTCTAGAACTGTTTCCATGGAAACCTGTTTTGAGGTATTTTAATAAAATTTCTGTAGCTTAACGTTTTCTCATGAAACAAGTAATCGCAATAGAATCACCTCGCATGTATGCACCGGTATTTTTGTTTTGTGGATCGGTGTAACAAGTTCATATTGTACATCTTCTCCAGGAAGATAGCTAACGAGCTGTTCAGCCTAGGAAGAAGGGAGACACGTGTAGTAAAGGGGCTCTTAACGGGGCACTGTCCGCTTAGATACCATCTCCACAAAATGGGCAAATCTGACACCACCCTCTGCCGGTTCTGTGAGGCAGAGGATGAGACTACGTGTCATGTGATCTGCCAATGCCCTGTGCTGGCAAAACAGCGTTTCCTAACCTGGGGACAGGCTTTCATTGATCCTCGGGTTATTGAAACAGGACAGGTTAAGGGCGGACCTTCCAGCTTTGGCTGGGCTCGACGAGATTAGGTCGTAATTACCAGTAACCAGTAATTACCCAGCAGTTAGTGCCTGAGTTAGGCAGATCCTGACAATGGGTGCAAGTGCTGTACACAGGCATATACTTGGTTCGGCAGGGTGCCCAGGTCGGGCAGTCAAATGTGCCTGAGAAGGAGTTGGAGGTAAAGACCTCCTTCTCCAGCCGCAATAGGCCCACCAGGGAGGGCCTTAGTGGTTAAAAAAGTCTTCTTTTTATAACTGTAAACCTCAACAACAATAATAACTTTCTGTCAATAAAAAGATTTTAAGATACATCAGTGTCATATTCTTAATTCCTACATTTCTGGCTGATTTCTGCAAATTTTGGCCATTTTGGAAAATTTGCCAATCTTTGAACCCCTATATCTCGGTGATCGCTTGGTCAAAAATTAAGTGTGAGTAGATCATTTCGTGGAAAATTTTGTCTACTTTACTTTATAATAGAGTGGTTTTCTTGCTCGGATGCGTGATTTTCGAGTTATAGAGGAAAAACTGAAAAAAGTCCGAAAAAATCGCGGTTTTTTGGCCCCCCTGAAGTTAGCTCAAGGTTAATTTGTCCACAAAATGAGGTGTAGCACCCCTGGGGGGGGGGGGGGGGTAGAAACAACCCAGCAAATTTGCGGAAAGCTGGGAATTTTGCAAGCTACCCCCCGATTTTGGCACCAGATGACTGGACTACTATGGTAACTCTGAATAGCGATAAGTTATAATAAGTGGCTCTGCTGTCATAGTAACCCCAATGTTATCGGTGATAACTCTATGTACAAAATATCTGCTAGGAAAAAATGGATCAGCTGATAACAGTGGGTTTACCATGACAGCAGGGCCACTTATTTGTCTCTTCATAAGAAACCAGAACACGAATTTCGGGAGGTTGAGAGAGAAATAAATAGAGAGGGATCTCGGACACAATTGGGAGTAAAAAAGAGCAAGATTAGTTCCCAGGAAATGATGATTCCCTCCGAATTCAAGGTGATGGGGTCAGGTTAATGATCTGCATATTCATGTTACTGGTACGAGGAAGCTGTGTCACAACCAAATTAGCAACATACCGTGGTTCAAATACACAGGTAAAACGTTTAATGTTCGTACTGAAAACCATTAGGCTCTAATGATTACTTTCCTTCAATTTATAGCAAGTACCTCCTTGTTCCTCATGCAACTAATTTTCCGCCATATAAATCTTTCTGTAGGATGTACAAAAGCAGTCCATTAAAAGAGCTCTCCCTCTGCCGCATTTCTAAGGCACCTTCCACCTCGAGTGCCTCCCAAGATAATGACGCCGAGGAGTTAGGTCCGCCAATTTATACTAAGCTCGCAGAAGGGAATTATCGTGATGAAAAGGCCGCAGTAGTTTATGAGAGGAACTTTCCCGTTATGTTTACGAGTAATATAACTGACAATGTGATAGTTAACTGCCTGAAATGTGTACAACATACCTGATGCTGAATCATTATCAGTCTAATGAAAACTCAACTGCATCATTTAGCAACGCTTGAACGTTAATACACCAATAAAAAATGACCTTCAAATGATACACAGGGTTTCACTACTAAGTAACTAAAAATGATCCCAATTCTGATCGATGTTGTCCATAAACTGTTTTTATTTATCTCACTCAGTTTTGACTTGGGTATTTCAGTTATGAATTTTCATTGCTTTAAATTTCTGATTTTATATTGAGTAATGTCCGCTAGCAACCTGGTTTAATACACATTAGGGTGGCTCTTATTTCCCGAATTTTTTTTTGTTCCCCCCTCCCAACCCCTAAAACAGGTCTAGTACACAAAAATCATAATTTCTCTACTACAGAGAAATTTTCAGAGAAGTTATAAAGTAGTTTCTTTTTCTTCGAAAATTCACTAATACTACGGCAGTTGAAAGAATTTTTAATATTTCTCTTTTTCCACGTTAGAAAGCAAGCAGACTAGATGGAATTGTTTCTGTGAACCAAAGAGAAAACCAAACCAAAGAGTAAACCAAACCGATGTTATCGGAGCCAACTCATCGATATATTTATATTATCGAACATGTGGCATCAATGGCAAAACATCGTAATATCGAAGCAAAACAACGATATTTCGATAATATCGATGTCGATGTCCCTTCCCTAGTACGCACCTTCGCAACTCTGACACCTTAGCTACTTTACACCCTTCCTCAACTGGTTATAAATAAAACCAAAAGATGATTGATCAATGAACCTACATTATCGTTGATGTTTATAAACTTGATGTTACATAATGGAATTTTTCTGTGTATCGTTAGTTCTGCTTTATTCTTAAAAAAAAAAAAAGAATTGAATGAATTGAGCGGGACCGTTCCCGGGTGTACGTAACGCCCCTGCCCAGACGGGGTTTTTCACTTTGAGGATCTGTGATAGAGTAATGTATTTGGTTGAGACCATCCTGATAGTATTCCTGGGCACGGGCATGGACATTAATGGAATATTACTTACTGGGCTACAGGGCCTTCATTTCGGTGAATAGCAGCAATTGTTGTACTCTGAGGTTGGAACCTCAAACTAAACTTCCTAGTTAGTGAAATATTAGCTATTTTTTTTATCTACAATACTGATCAATAATACTGATCTACTTGAGAAGAGAGAAATTATTTTACAAAAGCAGTAGGTGTACTTACGTTCGCCATACCCATGGCAGTTCAAATATCATTTCGATTTTGTTAGAAACGTCTCAACTCGAGGACACAGGGAGAATTGAATTTATACCATTTTTAGCACACTGAACCTACCCTTCATTATGCGTTGAATCTCACTTATGGAGAGATATCGGTAGGAGTACTTATCGACGGCGCAAAGGTTTACCCCTCCTTCAAGACCGGGCGGTCATGCAGATTTTGCATACCTAAGCTTATGCAGGGGTGCCTACAGGGGGGTGGGGGATGGGGGGTGGGCTAAGGCGCAGAACGCTTTATCAAGCTTGGGCGAGGGGGTGGGATGGCAGAGGGGTTGCATCCCCCTAGTTGGCCACCCCCTCCGCCCCTTGGGCGCGGGGGTGGGATGGCAGAGGGGTTGCATCCCCCAAGTTGGCCACCCCCTCCGCCCCTTGGGCGCGGGGGTGGGATGGCTGAGGGGTTGCATCCCCTAGTTGGCCACCCCCTCCGCCCAAGCTTCATGACGCGGTCTGCGTCGTAGCCCCCCTTCCCCTGTGGACACCCCGGCCTTATGTCTCAAGTAGACAGATTTTGACACATCGCTTCAGCGAATGATACTTGAGAATGATTGAATGGATGGAATGTGAGCTTTCTATAAATGTTCAGTATGTAGGATATTCTGCTAAATCATACCCTCACCCTCGAAAATTATTCCCACAGGTCTATGCTTCACATTTATAGCCTATTTAAACGAAATATCACCGTCGTATATGAAACGTCCCGCCGCATTGAAATACTAATTCTTGACCAGGACCTATTCAAGTGGTCAACTGAACCTTTTATCTTGGTGTATGCCTTTCATGCTTTTAAATCTTTAATACTTTAAATTAACCGCAATAATCTCTGTTTTATTTTGAAATAAATAAGAAAGAGAAAGTGCAATTGCAAAAAGATTTTTCGAAAGCTTGGACAAATTTGAAAATCAACTCGGCATAATAATGAATCCCTGTATAATTTGTGGTGTATGATTTATTTGTGGACATGGTTGTGGTGTGACCACGTTCAATTAGAAGAGCAGAGTGGAGCGTATACTTGTTTTTATTGTTTATAGGAAACGTTTCACCCAACTAAGGGGACTTCCTCAGTCCCGTTCTTTTTATTTCATTAATTTAATAGATCTATCAGGTGCAGCTAGGCATAAGCTTTGTCATGCCTTTTCATCTTCACATATTGTGTAGGAGGTCCTGTTATTCATTTCTCAATCAATTAATAGCCAATCATGTACAGCCAACTCAAAACGCATCTATGTCATCCACATTTTAATTTTTTGCAGGAATAGCCATGCCCTTATCAGTGCATTTCATGTAGCTTAAATATGACTTGCTCCCATCTTTATACCTTCACTCCATGGGCATTATTGTGTGTAATGGTTTCCTAATTACGGTATTTTGACATAAACAAGTATAAAAAGTGTAAGTTTTATTTATTGAAAAACCAAAAAATGTACTTTTGAAAAGAGGGAGATGGAAACCTATGTGAAACAATATGTGAAGATAAGAACGCATGACAAAGCTAGTATCTAGCTGCACCTGATAGATCTGTTGGATAATGAAAGAAAAAGAACAGGACTGAGGAAGTCCCCGTTGTGGGATGAAACGTTTCCCATAGACAATAAAAACAAGTATATGCTCAACTCGGCTCTTCTGATTTATTTGTGTACATATAACACAATGACACACAATTTGTAAAAATCAGCTCATACAAAAAAACGCAGCAAATTCTTTCACTGGGGTTTATAATTCAATTGGCTTGTGTTCATGATTTGAATTTATACTAAGCTTTGGAGTGTGCGTGTTTCAAAGGTGATAGAGCGATTATTGAATTTCAGGAGGCACACAAATATGATCAACTGATCAATCCAAATACAGATTTTGGTCGAGAACAGATTTACGTGCTCTATGCATATCTCCTGAAATTCAATAATCGCTCTATCACCTGTGAAACACGCACACTCCAAAGCTTAGTATAAATTCAAATCATGAACACAAGCCAATTTTTAAATCTATCTTTGGTTTATTATTTTCAATCGTTAAACCCCAGTGAAAGAATTTGCAGCGTTTTTTTTTTAAATTTTTTTTCAATGGTTATCAGAATAATGCTTCAACCCGTGTATCGGCTACAAAGCTTTTAGGAGTTCACTCCAGTATCCACATTACTACATCACTACAGTACTAGGTTACTGATATCAACACAAAAACAATAATAAACCAAAATAACGCGAATGTTGACACCATAAATCGGGCCATAGATCGAGAATGGTTTTAACTACGGCCCTGGGGAAGGGCTTATTCGATTCCTTGAGGAGTGTTCTTCAAAAAGAGTACAAATTTAGGCCGCATTGACTTTTCTTGAGGTTTTTAGGGATTTTACATAACTTTGACAACCCTTAAAGGGCACTTTAAATTAAGTGAGAGAGCTGGCTCAAGAATTAGGGCGTTGTCGGACCAACATGGATTTTTCCTGAAAATTTCAGATTTTTTGCTCCAGCCGTTTGGGAGAAATTGTGAGTACGGCGGACGGACGGAAACATTTTTATTGCAGATTCGGATTCTACACCCTTTGAAACGTAAACCATGAAATTTTCAGGGGGGGGGGGGGGGGGGTTAGAATTTTTCGTTCCAAGAGCGATTACAATGGTTTATTATTGAATAATAAACCAATATGCCAAAAAGCTTCGAAAAACCTACGTTATCCGGATGGTGTTTTTGATATAAATACGCTAGAATCAGAGCTCGGTTCGTTCTGTTTAGGTCAGTATTTCTATTCAAGTTTGGCTAGTTTGTTTATGTTGTTTATTTCGTTTTTCTGGATATTAGGAAGGCATTTTATTCAGCAACCTTTCGAAACTACTAAGCGAGTTGTACACATAAAGGACAAGGGATCAACCACTTGAGTTGATTAGATCTTACTTGCTGGACCGCCCACAGGTGACCAGAATTAATAACATTCTCAGTGACGCAGTGGAGTACCCTATGGAGTACCACTGGGGACTGTGTAAGACCTTATTTCGTATGACTAAATCTAAATGAATTACTAAATCTTAGAATAGCAGGTGAAATGTTGGGCTTTGCTGATGATAATGCCATCGCATTTTACGCAAGAGATGGCAACGGTCACTTGAGAAAATAAATTATAAGCTCGATATTTTGTTTAGGGTGAGAGAATTTACTTTTTGAAGAATCAGAGTTGTAGTCACAGGTTATGTTTAACGATTTTGAGTGATAGGTCTGGGTTGTATCAAGCCTAGTTCTGCTTTCTTAAAATATTACGAGTTTCTACTTCTGGTTGAGAGTGAATCCATCAGCACCCCCAAGTTTGTAAGAACTTATGATGTTGGTGGACAGGAGTACCCTTCCAAATGTTATTCTTCATATATAAACTGTATTATCATTCCTGTCAATAAATAAATATTCTATTCTATTCTATTCATGCACGAAAAAGTTTGGCTAACGATTTGGAGCCTAAAAGTAAAGCGGATGGTTTTGGCCACCTTCATTTTTTCGTACTTACTTTCATTTCGGTCTTTGGCGCAATTTGATTGCGTGTTTTCAATATGGTGTGAACAAACCGTATAGTACAAACTCCTACTGCCACATCAGTAAAGCAATTTGATACTGAATTTCCTTTTTCCCTTACCGCTCTGTGCATTGTTTTCTTACTGAAATAATTTTTGACTTCGGATGGAATGGTAAGTTTTCGTGTTCGGCCAACAATGTTTCCTGTATACCTACCGTCATTGTAACAACATTCTGATACATCGGTACAAAAAAAATTGCGTATTTCTAGGGAACCAAATAAAATATCTGATTGTTCGAAAACCAAAGATACTACGGGTTCTATCTTCAACCCTTCCATATTTACCTCCAAAGGTGCTTTCACCATTCGATTCAGAAAAAAAAATTGATAATGATAATAATAGTAGAAAAAATAGTAGGACCAATAGTGAATTTTTCCCAACACAAAACCTAATGTAGCAGTTTTGCAACACTGTGCGGTGCCGCCCGGCTGCTGTAGATAACAGTGCACGGGCCTTCTAGGCTACTGTTTACAACCGTTAACTGGGGATAAACGCTTTTTGGAACACTTGAGCTAACATCCACTTACGTTAGTAACCACCTTAGTAACAGATTTTTATCACCAAAGGCTTTCTTGCTAACAGCAATGGACGGGGTCCCTCGGTGCCGTCCGTTTCCATCCAATAGCAACATCTCAGCCGTTTCGTTCCATTCCGTTCAACCGCTGTTAACTGCTTTTTCATGAAGGATCATCTGTTTACGATGGCTTAACTTGTTGGAACAGGACTTACCACTACCGAGCATGAGCAAGTTGAAGGAGTTAATATTCTGGCAGCGGCTCATCTTATTGAAACAAACCTATTGAATCCCCCAATAAGGTATCCCAACTTAACGAAAATTCCTTAATAGGTTCATTCACCAAGTTCACTCCAATATACAGAATGGTCGTAGGAATGATTGAATAGTTAACACAATGTAATGATATTATTTACAAAACTATCACTAGCATTGTTTTATTAACAAAAATCATATAATATACAAAATTTTGGTAAACATTCAAATATAAAAAATATAAATAAGTCACAATATTATACAAAATTTTCAGCAACGTACAAAATTAAAAAAACAATCATTGCCCACTCGTTTGTTTGGTAATATTCAACGAGTAAGGGGCTACAGTCTGACTTTTAAAGTATCAGCGAGAACAAAGTATTTTCGTTCTTTTATTGTTCGCATTAATTTTAAAACAGAAAGAAAAGAAAAAAGAAAGTCCATTGGAAAACTCTCAATCACAGCTGATGGAAATCAGTGTTTGGCACATCTAACGAAAATGGGAAAAAAATGAATAAATAAAATTACCTAACCTTACTTAGGTACTTGCCTGGAAACAAATTGTAAAAAATAGCGTAAGTAAAAAACAAAAACACATTTTGGCAAATTTTTTCAATGGAACCTAATAGGGTTCATTCGATTTCTTGTAGCGAAACGGTGGTGGGTCCAACAATATAGATTTGGAAGTTAAGGGATCAAGTACTCAGTGAGTCCTTATTCTGCAATTGAAAGCAGCTGCTTAGGGTTAGGTGGATAGCTCGAAAACGCAAAAAAAAAAATTAGAGTCATCAAGGTATTGTGAGTTTACAGCTAGAAAATCAGAGATATCATGGTATTCATTGTCTAGTTTGCAAGAGAAGGTTTAAGATCTCTGCAGGAAATATTCCTGAAAATTGAGAAGGTGACATTTATGTAGTAATTGTTGAAGCATTGATATTTATCTTTTACTCGAAATTTCAAAAGTACATAATTACAAGAAGTTGTTCAAATGCAGTTTCACGGAAAATCCCATGTGGAATACGTGTTGTAAGTTAAGAAAGCCGGTAGTTACGCACTGTGCAGGTCGTGCGAGACAATGTCATTTGTGAATTTTACGAGAACAATAGGCGGCCATAGACGAACATTCTTTCTAATAGGAATTAGGGGTCAAGTATTCTTTACAGGACGAGTGTCTACTTCATCTCGGGTCAGTTCGGTGTTAGCTTGTTCGGTAACGCGAAGAAAGGTCCCCAGTTTGTTTTCTATAATTTAGCCTGTTTTTAAGTCGTCTTTCTGAAACAAGTTCCCGTTAGTAGAACAGTCTTTGTTGCCGTCGCAGATCTGCTGGAGCGTGATGCACCTCCCGTCGACGCACCGTAGCTCTCCTGACGGGCATGGCGACGCGTGGGAGTGGTCCACTAATTCTGCAATTATGAAAAACTCAATTATAAAAAGCTAGCCCTATCTGAAAGATCGGCATGACTCAATACCCTTTTTTGTTTGCATGAAAGAAATGGATTGTTAGAGTTCTGTACTAATCGGTTCATAGTTTGAATGGGATAGATTCATTGCGTTCAAATATTGCTTTTACAAAAATACGTTTTGCTGTTTGAAAAGAATAGTTATTTAAGGACTAAAAGATGTCTTTCACCGTTGGTGGGTCATTACGTCTATCCTATCAGGGTGGATGAGTTCTGAGGGAGACTTGTCTCATGAAAAACGCTATTACAGTAACATTGTTGATTATTTTGATTTTACACTCAACTACCACTTGAAAATGGAAAAACGCTGCAAATACTTTCACTGGGGTTTATTATTCAATTGGCTTACGTTCATGATTTGAATTTCTACTATTTGCAATTTATTACACTTTTGCAATACGGCCACACACTTGTTTGATGAGGTGTTCCTGAACCGATTATTATGAAATTTAGACTTGTTTCCTGTGAAGTTTCATTAAAATCGGACATGATTAAAGCGTGCCCCAACAGCCCTGTGTGATGAACATAAAAGGGTATGCAATTTTGGAATTGACGGGTAAGGATTATTGGAATTAACTCATTTCGAATCCAAATCTAACTGGAGCTTTATTGTGGTAAAACATTATTTTTATTATAATTGAACAAGTGCTTACATTGCTTAGTTAGTTAGTCTGATCTTGGTCGAAGAAGGATACTTGTTCCGGTAGTCTTTGACGAACTAAAGTACCTACTGCCGCTCATCTTCATTCTTGATGAGGATGTTGTTGTATTCTTCTGTAAATTTTATCCCTCTCTCAGCTATGTCATTGACTTCCAACAGCTGTAGCCCTTTTTTATAGTTTTCGTCGTTTCCCCCAAACAGAGGGATGCTTACGCAAAAATGCCTTGTCAATCGAAAACCTCGTGAAAAACTTCTGAGATTCTGATGTTATAAACCTTTAAACCGTTATAAATCTTTGTCGCAAACGTCTTTCAGCTCCTGATGTTTCATGATAACCCTTTTGACAGTACCTCCCTCTTGTAAGTCAGGTTTGTCAGGTGGTAAGGAACCTACCATTTTTTCTTTGACGTGAAGTGGCACTTCCTCATCAAAAAACGCGAAAGCTGCGTTCTCTGGGGAGAGGTACCACAAGTGATTCTTGAATTTTCTCGCGGCTGATTGACTGATTTCTGGATCAACTGATTCGTATCGTAAAATGTTTTGTAAAAACTTCAGGTCTTCAGATGGTGCTTTGATGGGGCAGAGGGCTAAAAATCAAACTCTTGCTCATCAAAGCAGTTGCTATCTTGTGGTTTTTGATATAATTTCCATCTTTCAATGATCTTTGTGGTTGTCGGATGTTTTGAAACGGTGAAAGATTTGTGTGATAGCCCACACCATCTGTCGGCTATCAACGGACCAAAGTCAAAAGTTGAATATACTTATCATACCTACAAATACTTAGAGATAAGTCAATATTTACTCACCAACCCCATTTTAGCAGAAGACTCGTAAAAAACAACAATAATAAAAAAAAAGTATTATTGTTGTATTTAATACTTTACATTTACATCTACACTGACAAACCTCAATATATTCTCTATTTTTACTTATTTTACTCTTTCTTTATTAATTGTCTACTTTTTTAGAGTTTCTTGAAATATGGAGAAGTCGAGAAGCTTAGAGAGATTTTTTTCGGATTTTGACAGTGATTTAAAGGAATCTAAATTGCATGGAAGTAATACCGTAATCCCGCAGTATGGCAAAAAGGATGAAGCTGGGCTTAGACCCCCTCCTCAACCCTCATACCATAAAACATGTTTTACTCTCGTTTCAGCCTAAGCCTCCTATAGCCCTCAGGTAGGGGATCTAAAATTGTTGAGAAACGCGGAACAGTAGCGTGGAGACAACTTCCTAATCAGGTCGTACTCATGCTTGTTGGGGAGCCACATCTCGCCAAATCGTCACGTTCCGATCTCCACGTGAATGTTCCTCTTATCTTCTAATGGTGGTGGAAAACTTCGATGGGGTCGAGGTATCTTTCCTCGGCTGAATTCACATTCGGTTGATGTCTTCAACATTCTACCTTATCAAGATATAACCATTTATTCGGTTAGTTACACCTGTGGTGGTTTCTGTCTCGCATTGCAGAGCTGAACGCACTTCCTTCTCGATCATCTCAGGCCATAACTGTACCCACTATATGTACCTTATATAAAAAATCTCCGACAGAAGTGAAACCTAAAAAAGGTGAATCTGATAGCTTCTAATAATGAAACCCAGAAGTGACATTCCTCTACCGTTAGTTTGTTGAATTTCACGGAGTGAGCCCGGGCGAGTGACCAAAATTCCGTGATATTGCAGTTAAAATGTGTGCTGAAGTTTATTCCTCGGGTATCCAAACGATTAAATTAATAATGGAGTCTCCTCATAACTCATTGTTTTATAACTAAACATTGTCCCCTTTCTGTACTGAAATAATTTCGTTTGATTACAGGACTTAGCTTCATTTTAGTTTCATAATTTTACTCAGAAGTTTAAAGGGTCATTTCCACAAAGTTCGGAGTTCATGACGAAGGGAAAGAGTAGGAATTTCCTACACAAGTCACGTTCAGCACTAGTGTAGTTGAACTTGAGTTGTGAATTTGTCACGTTGGAAAGCATTGACGAACAGATACCTAGAGGGGAAGGGCATTCTTTCAACTACAGATAGCAGTCGTTAATAGCAGTGTAGATAACGTGGATGTTAAAAGTGGCATACCGGTTCTCTGTTTCGCTGAACTTGTTTCATCGTAGTTTGGCAGTTGTGAATATCAGGTCAACGTCTACGCTAAAAGTAGCAGGATGTTTTTCCGTTTCATTTGCTCACTTCTATCGACTAGTCCAAGTCCTTCAATACAAGTACTTCATTTCGATTTTTTAAATTATTTAATCCATTGGTCGAAATATCGTTCTCAAGGAATGTTCCCGATTGTTCCTAATCGTTCCCGGTCCGGATAGGATCGATATTACCAGTCAAGAAACGTTCCGGTCCGAAATCCAAACGGGTCGAAAAATCACGTTCCTGAGCAGAACGGATCTTGAGCGGACCGATTTTTTCCGCTCCCGCTAGGAACAAAAAAACATCGTTCCCCGGATTTTGTTCTCAAACTTTTATCAGGAAACTGTTTTTGATTCCACTGTATTCAATTTTAGTAATATTTTCCGATTCAAATCAAGTTTGATTCCTTTGCCAAAAACATTCTGTTGTATTTATCCACTAGCCAGAGATGGATGACAGCTTGCTCCGCTTGCGGCAGAGTCAGTTATGGTATATATGATATGAGGCCTAAAAGTCGATCAAACGGCGGAGGAACGAATGAAATTCTAGTTTCTTTTTTTTTCGTTTTTCCAGGAACACGTTATTTTTGGGCCAAGACGATAACCCTAGACTAAAGTGACGTGCATAAAGTGCAGCGTTGGAACATTAAAAACCTGAAGCAGGGGTTGGAAAACCATTGACAGCTGCTCTTCAGATGTAACTAAAAACGGAAGAATTTTCATGTCATTTTAAATCTCAGTTAGATTATTCGAAAAACCAATTCGACATTGGGGATTCGATACAGTTGCAGATCAACTTTTTTGGGTTTCTCAACCCTAAAAAACATAGAAATTATATTAGTTTCAGAGATTTTACTATTGGTGGTACTCAATAAACGTATGTAGTCAAGGGGAAATGTTGAATGTCAGAATTTAAACAGCACAGCGTTCCATTTACAAGAATTTGCCGTAATTTGAGAATCACACTTCTAAAAACGTATGCGTGAAACCCTACTATTTGTTCAATACTTTCGGAAAAAATAAACGAAAGTTTTGAATTATGTGATTTTCTTTATTGGCTCTTCTTTATTGGATTTTCCGAATGTGTTAAATCTTCTTTATATTATGATAGTATAAACAATGGCTTATATATTTTTATTTCTTGTTGCAGGTAAGTAATGAGGAAATCGCAGCAATTGGTGTGATTCGGATAATATTCGTTATGGTAAGATATAAACCTAGTATTCTAAAATAATACTTCATTTTGAACATTCTAGTTAATCTGAATTTCTCAGAAATCATTCACCAACCACCAAGCTTATATTTCCTTTCCGATTCTGATGCCATCGATCATTGTGATGATTGATGATTAAGTGAAGGTATCACAAAGGATTTAATCAACGTTTAATCATTAAAGAGGAGATCGGAGCTCTTGAACAACAATGTTCGGTTTCACCAACTCCGGGTCAGATAAACCATAGATCAAACATATTGGTTATTAATGCAAGCTGCTTGAATCTACAAAAACCATGAAATCATGGGTAACACTTGAAGTTAACTAATGTCCTTGTTTTGTGCAATTTGAGAGATATTCGCTCGTTAGCTGAACAGTATGTAAAACAAAGGAGTCAAATTTTCATGAAATTTTGTCTTGTAACGATTCTGCATTAAGAAATATGGGTTTCCATTTCAAAAGCCTTTGTTAACAGCCTTAAGTTGACATTTGCGCCAATTTTTGCAGTATGCCCAGTTTTTCTTCCGTAATTTACTCAATTTTTATTTTTGAACAAACTTCCTCGGTTGTGCATAATCATGTTTATAAGTGAGATAATATAAAAACCGGACAAAGCGACGGGCCTATAATGCATGCATTACTTACCAATATTCTTTACAGTGTCAGCTCTATTTCTACTAAGTAAAACGATTGAAAGGTGATAGTTGAACGCACGAGTGTCCTGGGGTTACGGGGCCCACTTGTAATTGTTTAGCGTATCGAAGGTCGCCTCCAGTTGGTCGACCGCCACTCAAAAATTCCTTTCTTTTCTTCAAGAAGCACTTTACCGATCCGAATGGCAAAGGTCAGAATTGATTTTACTAGCCTTTCCCCCCCGGTATTAAATCAGAGTAGGTACAAGCTCTTTGCACAAGTTGCAAGTTCAATGAGACCCTGGAAACCGAGGCTATAGAATATTTGATGCGAGGCTAAAAAACAAATCATTTTTCCAACTGGTAAATTTACATTGTTACTGATGATATTGTGAAATGAAGGGGTTTTAAAATCCATGAACGTCAAATGAAACCAAATAACGCTTTTGTAATAAAACTCGGCAGTCTTTTAGAATTATTACACTGAAGAATGAACCTTCATGTTTTGTTTTGTTATTGACGGTGTTTTGAAATGAAAAGGGTGTGTTTAAAATGAGTTAAATTTCGGTGGTCCTCTTGTGAAAATCTACCAAGAAAGAGAATTTTCCATCCTCCCAACTCAAAACTTGTTGGTTTAATTTTCAAGATACGTAGATTTCCAAAATCGAATTTTAATAAATCCGTCTTGAACGGAACGAACCTTTTTTCCTAAACTACTGGACCAAAGTTGACGACATCTGACTTTAAAAACCCTACATTGAACGGGATGAGCCAGGAATCTCGGCGTCTTAATCAAACAATCCTAAGGGATAGTATTTAACGATTGTAGTGAAGACATCTGACTTTAAAAACCTTAAATTGAACGGGATGAGCCAGGAATCTCGGCGTCTTAATCAAACAATCCTAAGGGATAGTATTTAACGATTGTAGTATTGCAATATCGAAATCTCAAAAACTTTTGAAGTCAGAGGGTAATTCTTTTGTTTGAACCATATAGAAATTAGTTCTACCACTAAAGATGCTGCTCGATAATCCGTAGGCTCACCATTTGAAAAAATAGGGGAGGTTGTCATGTCAGGTAGACGGTCGGCTTACAAATCCTCCCATTTCTACACTTTTTAACGGGAGGTCTGAGTGAGACCAGGCGAATATTATGTCATTAAATTTAATCTGTTCTATTCTAGGATTTCTATGTAGTTTCTGAGTGTGCCCAGTGTCCTGGGACTGTCGAGCTTTATGCTCAATGAGCATAATTGGATTGCCCAACCAAGTGAGAGCAGTTGGCCTCCTTTTCCCTGGCTAGCCGAAGTAGTATGCTCTTCGGAGTACGAAACAAAATCATGTCGCGGTATATACCATTCTAGCTTCAAATGGGATCATACTTAGTTGCCACTCTAATAAATGATGCCGCGGGAGAGGGGCTCAACAGCCTACAGGTGCATCGACAAAAGTCCGAGTACCGAGTGGCGGCGGGCCCCTAGTCGAGATCAGCGCGATCATTCGTTCCATATGCCAGTGCGTGGTGTTTCATCTTGGAGTTTTCGAGGACGGTACTCCGGTGGTAATACACAGAGCTGTGCCAAATTGTTAAGGGTTATGAGGTATGGTTTGGGTTTAAGGGTATTGCCCATTTTGTCTGTGGGGGCACTGCGAGGTAAAGGGGACTCAGGACAATCAATGATCAAGGATCCGTGGTTTCTGACTACGATTTTCTAAAATCCGAGTAAGAGTGTGATGGATATATGAAACGGTATAGCTGCCCCTTCGAGGGAACTAAGGAGAGTAATGTCCGCAACACTGAGGGGATATCCATGATGCTAGCAGCCGCCAGATTGTTCCAGGAAACGGTGGTTTCAAGGACAAGGAAGGGGCAACCATCAGTATCCATCACAAGATTGGTACAGATACTTTGAGTATCCCAAAAACTCTGTCTGACTAAGAGGCTCTTCTCCAATAGCTTGCAACTGTTGTGGAGAACACTACCCCAGCTTGGTTTGTTCACCATGAACACAAATTGGGGAAGGAGATATTGGGACCTATGAACCTATGAAGCGTTGACTCTTATTACCCGGTGGTCCGCTCATGAGGATTATCTAATACAGAAACAATGAACCTTCACGTAATAATTTGCATTGCCCTTCCTTTTTCTGTCTTGTTTCATTCCTAAGTGTCCACAGGAGATTTCAAAGAGGAATGCTAACACCCACATACAAAGTGAAGACAGGTAACACGCTGTTCTAGCACCCATGTAGATCCAGAAAACTGGGAATGATAGCGCTAATGATGTTTTCTCCGGCCTATATCTCCCAAATCCTCATACTCGTACATTTTGGAGAGAATGCAAAACTTCCCGACGACTTGGTAGACGTATGGAGATCCGTGATGGCTTCTAGCTGTCCAATAATTTCAAACTCGATACTTTTTCCTTCCAGACTCCGCACATCGTGTTAAATCCCGCGCAGCCATTTCGCTCCAGCCGGCCCCATCTCTCTTGTCGGGCGAGCTCATCGGATAGGCAGCCCGTTTTCCCCGTTCCGAATCGCTGCTCGCTCCCACAAATGGGCGAGCTAATAAATCCAGCCGGCGGTGGAGATAGCGGGGAAAGAGAGGAAACTGTAAACCCTCGGCTGTTGCCGTCGCCTATCCGCGCATCCTGCTCTCTCGCGGGCTCCCCGTGAAATATCGCGGGTCTTTTTCAAATTCAAACTCCGTATTTTACAGGCGAACGGTTCTAACTACCGCCTCGATTCAGTATCCCACTTTGCACCTATACGATTGCCTATTCATCTCACTTCGTCAAGTTGCCTCAGCGAGAATTATCTTCTTTCAACAACCAGTTCGAACTCAAAATGACACAAATTCCTTACAAAAAACGAAAACAGCTGGTTGAATGTAGCGCATAGTTTCCTCGTATAGATAGCATGAATGAATAGATATGTTTATATAATCTTAAATGATGTAGAAGATAAGCGTTTTACATGAGAGCGTTTTTACAACGAGACATATCCTCGCATAATATTTCAGCATCTTTATGGTTGGTCATAATTTCTAGCCAATCCGATCACAATAACGGCATCGATGCTAAGTTCGTGGATAGTCGGGATTTTTACTGACATTGGCCAGTGAGAAGTCTTTTTTTTAAAGTAATTTTCAACTAGAAATCGACTGATACAGATCACAGACTAGTCCAAGCTCATCTGACTCCTAACATTTCGTTTTCAACGGTGAAAATGTTGGAAACGCGTGTAAGTTTCTATTTTTCAAACCTCAATTTTTTTCGTTTTCAAGTTTTGAAGAATTGAAAGTCAGGAAATGTTGTGGCAAAGGGGGGGGGGGGGAGGTGAGAGGATGCTTTAAAAAACAGTAAGCCTATGTGAATTGCATTGAAGCGTTTTCAGTTTTGCAATCATTTATTGCAGTTTTTTTAGCACATTTTTATTTCTTATAGTTTCTTATAACCATTTATTGGTGATAGTCTAAGTAGTTTTCTTCTATAATTAAATAGTTGTCGATTTGGTTTCCCATTAATGAAGCAAAGTCATCTCTGTGACCTCCAAAATCATATTTTTCCAGTATTTGATTTACCACAGTTTCTTTGGCGATTTTGCTCCGGTGCCTAGCTTTCCATTCGACCATAAACTACTGATGATAGTTGCAGGGATTTTGTAGGTTGAGCCTTAGTTCAGTGGTCAAGCAGTTGACGCTGCTCCTCTCATTTTCCGAATATACTTGCATCTATGTTTTCGATATTTATAAAATCTTAATTGAGCGTGGTAGGCGTTTTTTAGAACTTCCAATCGGATACTCAGGGTGCTGCATGAGTATCTGAGTTGAAGTTTACGAAAATTCACATCGGATCCTCCACATCTATGACATGTTTGATGATCGTCCTCGATATGATTAATGTCTACGTCACGGTTATCGTATTGATCTATATCGACTATCAATCTCCATCCACTTAGGGAGGCTCAGCTCAATGCGTCAGTGAAGTTTATTTTTCAGTCATATCAATAACGGATATTGTTTCTCGAAACATATATATTATGAATATATGGTTATATATGAATAGAATAGAATAGAATAGAAATGACGTATATTTGGATAAAATACAAAAAAAAATTAACATTATTTTTCAAATAAAAAACAAAATATCTTCTTCTTCTAAAATACGTCTACAATGCAATGGTTTACAACCGTCTGCAGAGTTCGCCCCTACCATGCATCATTAAAATCTGTCACCAATTACTTCGAAGCGGCTGGTAAGAAGTACATACATATAGCAGTCATGTAGGTATATAAATCGAGTAGCCTAATAATACATAAAATAATTAAATTGACCTACCAGAAACCTCCTATACTTCCCAGCATGTTTAATAACGTTTCCTAAACTCAGCCAGTTATTTCCGTTCAGAAGACTTATTATATCCTCATGCTGCAGAGCTTCCTTTCCAAAGTATTTATGTCGGAACTCCGATAATATGGGGCATCTACCAATAAAATGAATAATATTCTCTGGTTCGTTGAGGTTACACATTGCACAGTTAAATGTTCTATCAGCTCGTCGTGGCATACAGTTAAGATCCAGCAACTCACCTCGAGCTTTGCAGATTTTGCTAACCAACCGAGAGTCATTCAAAATTCATATATATGCGGGCAATAATATCAACATCAAGAGAGGCATAAATTCTACTGGATTCTCTTGCTTGTTGTTTGAAATTCTCAGTATTTATTCTGTTGACTTCTACCGAAATTCTGGAGATAAGAGCTTGGTCTAGGTTTTCAATACTAACAGAATAGTCCTCTAAAACGTTTTCTTTTAGATGTAGCCAATTTTCGTACCAGAAACATTTTTTTCTAATCACTTCTAATGCTAGGTATTTCGTTAGACGGTGATCTGGCTGAGACATGACTTTTTTAATATAATTTAAATGCAGTTTTAGCGGATATATGAATATATCCTTGTAACTAACATCCGTTCTTCAGCTTTTATCCAATCACGATGGAATTGTCAAGGAATGTGTGGTTTGAGCAGCGGATGGTCCTCCTAGGAATGACACCGCTCAAGAATCAACAGTTAGCTCTGGGCGTTCGCAAATGTAAAATCCGCCCAGCATCATTCTCTCAGGATCTAGTTGTCCCACCTCGCCTAATTTAGGGGATAATTGAAAAAAATCCAATAACCTCAAACAATTTCAGCACGATGATAGTATAGTACCTGCTGGGATGATGTCCATTTAAGAAGTTTAATTGCTTCAGACTTCATCAGGGGATGTGCGGGTAAAGCTGTAGATGGACCCTGTGGACTTCATTGCTCCAAAATCAATACTGTTCCATATTATAAGAGCACTTACAACATTTTGATTTTCTACATGTCCATGTCTCTGATGAAGGAGGTATGCGCCACACGCAATTTGCCAGGCTTTGCCTGTGTGTGTGTTTCTTAGAGGATTTTCATATCACATACAAAAAAATTCTTGTCAAGGAAGAGGATTTCGTGGTCATTTAAGCATCACGGATTTAATAATCGAAAAAATATGTCACCCTTTGAGTTTTTTCCTCTCACAAACTTAGTGCAAGAGGTTTTTTCATATTCTCACCAACAATCGTGTTACGTTATTTCATTTGGATGATTGAATGGGTGTGTAAAAGGATTCAAGCGACCATAAGAAAGGACCATTTAGCTTGAATACTCTTAAGCCTACCATACCATCCTCGGAAGGGCAGAACGACTGAATTAACGGGGTCAGACGTCAGTTAATTTCCATAAATTGCCTCCTAGAGAGACGCTCCACCAAGGAGAATCACCATATTTAGTGTCCGCCGACGTTTTACCCCCACCCTGCGCCTCATAAGCCGTTTCGTTATAATATACGATGTCGCATATTATCCCCTTGCAAACACAGTATCCCACCCCCTGCTCATCTCTCGCCACCCCGGGCGTTTAACATAATCCATATCGATCGCGAACAATATATGAGTGTATGAGCTCTCTGTTACAAAGTGAACTTGCGAGGTGGCAAATTGAGTTCGGATTCAAACGATCATTTTCACACATTATACCGAACACGTAGAAGTAGATATTTCCTGAAGATTTATTGTGACTTCATGTCCCAAAAGCTGATTTACGTAATCAAGTCCAAGCTCCTGTTACTTGATACTATTCGATGTTGAGAATAGTTCACAAAATGGCCTATTGGTTGCCAGAACTGATGAGGAACAGTTTTATTTAAAAAGCTAACTTTATACTTCCATTTGGAAAGTACACCTACATACTTCCCTGCTGATCAAATCTGAAGGATCACTGCTGAAAAAACTCCATTTCGGATCCATTATTGCCGGATCGTAAAATGCTAAAAAGGGTGTTACTTCAAGGTAAAACTACATCCAGAGAATGAGTTTACGACAACCCCAGTTCAATAGAATGAGTCCAGTCTCAAGTCAATCAAGAACACGTTTTTGGGGTAAAAATTAAATTTTCGTGTCTTCAACCAGTTGTTTAATTGATCATTTTCGAAGGTTTCTCAGTATAGTACACGTCATTGAAGGGCTGAGTTCTCCAATCTCGATCTTTAAAAATGTGTCTTTATTAAGGGTCTACCCTCAATGAAAAAATCAAGAGGACCCCTTAACTTTGAACACCATTTGTCAAACATTACCTCAATTTTTCTATGAATTATTGGTTGTCAAAAACCGCTTCTAAAGATAAAGGTTTTTCAATGTGAACTAAGCTCTTCAATTAACTATATAATTTTTAAAAACCTTGGAACGAGAAAAACTGGACAAAAAATTGTTTGCAGAAGCAGAAAAAACCTTTTTGTTCTAGCTTTACTTCATACTGCACCGTTCAGTGGAGTTGGGAATAAACTCGATAATAATTGTGAAATTTTACTTTTCTGTTCTTTTGTAGGATGTATGAAGATGGTTGGCGTCTTTAGCTAAATATTGCTCTGCCTTTTGTAAGATTTCCGTTACAAGTGATCAGAAGAAGTCGTAACTAGTAGTAGTGTATGTTTGCGTAGTATGCGGACATCAACTAATTAGTAGCAGTGATTGTAACAGTAACTATTGCAAGTATGGTTGTTTAAGTTGGGATAGAGCTCCTACCTGACAACCACTCGTTTAAGTAAACGAGATCTTCTATCGGTGACAGTAATTCGGGATTATGCAGCCTCATATGCCTTTCAATCAGAGTTTAAACGAAGCTGGGATCCACTTTCGCTGTTGCCGAAAAAGATGTTGATGATTTTTCCTGACTCATCGAATTTCTTCGAAGTTCAGTTGTACGAGTAATGTTTCCCTTCCTTGATTACTTCAAAGAGTAAATTATATAACATGGCGTTCACTAAATTCACCAGTGATGATTAAACTTCAACTGAATCATGGACATTAAGTTGAATAGCACATGAAACGGGTTTCCGCCAACTCTGCCCTCGTCAGTGTCAATTCGTACCGTTCTCTTCTTTTTTCAATTTTTCCCTCTGGAGTTAATATCCTTCTTCAGAGGTGAATCGACACTTTTAATTTCCGTACGAAGCCAATTTATCTCCCGCGTGCCATCACCGATGGTACGCGCCCAGCGTAGCTATCAATTCTTCATTGACAAAATCCTCACCCACTATTGACGCAATCGTGTGATGGATCGACGTCCCGAGTACGCATTTTCTCCTTTTCTTCTGCCCTATTGCTTCTTTTACCTCTGAAATCTTCAAACTTGGAGATGTGTTATGCTTTATCAAAATTACAAATTTAGACCTCACAAACAGCCATATAAGCTACCTGTAGTACAGTGCCGTAAGAACATAATGTTTACTTCACTTTTGAGCAAAATAGAACCATAATTGTTGTAGCTAAAGAAAAATCCCTACGTACTTCCTGATCCAATCTTGATACATTACACATCCCTTTCCTTGAACTTCCAACCACCTTTTCTCATCGATTCCACTTATTCATCATCAATTTTACAGAGGAATGTGGAACTCTCTTCTCTAAGCCCAATAGAATGTCCTGACTATAAAAACTCATATTTTCCCATTTCTGTTTGTGTTTCCTTTTCCATCAACAATCTGGTCTCAAACTTGTTCAGCCATACCAAGCTCGATTTGTATCAAATGATGACCCTCAGGTTACCAATACGAATGAGCAGACCATATTCATGTTCTTTGAAATCTATTCAATATTTACTCATTCAAGTATACAGGGTGTCTAGTAAAATTATGGGACAAACTCATGGAATCAATTCTACGTTTAATTTGCAATCGAAAGTGTCTATTAGCATTTTTCGTTTAGAGTCTTCGTTTTCCGGCAACCTAATTTTCTACGTCACCTAAAGACGTCCAAACATAAAAACGAGTATATCGTTGAAAAGCTGAGTGTCTGGGCAAGTTTTTCCCGAGGAGCGCCAACAATAAACCTCCCTACAGACAGTGAAAAAAAAAAAAAAAACGATGATTTTTAAGAAATTTTCAAAATTTGAGCTTTGGCCATTTTTGTCACCAATCAGGTCTGGCTAAAAAAATTAAATTTTATCTCAGGGTAATAGGAAATTTTATGTTCTTTAGAATGGTTACCTTATTTTTTCGTTTAGACCAAAATTAAGGAAGCTACGGCTGTTTTAGTGAGACAAGGTCTGAAAAGTAAAAAAAATCTTTAAAATTAAATTGCGAGAAAACGAAGCCTCTAAACGAAAAATGCTAATAAACACTTTCGATTGCAAAATAATCGTAAAATCGATTCCCTGAGTTTGTCCCATAATTTTACTAGACACTCTGTAGATTGAACAACCCTTTACACATCTCAACATGGACTAGATCAGAGAATCGAGGATGCTCAGGTTGAAAGTCTTCGTTATTTAGGAGATACCAACGGAGAGTCCTCCGCACTTCTAGTTTTATGGGAGCATAATTAGCCTGCGTCTCTTTGAATTCTTTTCCTCGAAGGATTTTGCTTTATGTTTAAGAGTTAGAAGAAAACAGGTGCAGCAAAATGTCCATTTCCATACGCGTGAACATCAATCTTTTGACAGTAGATTCGCCCAGGAAATCGGGGCGTTAAACTTCATTCATCAATTCAGATTTCATGTCATCCCAACGCCAACAACTGGAAGGTAATTTCGAAACATGGAATCTGCTTGTGATGATTCTTGGCTGGGTTCAGATGACGTGAAGTGACCATTGAGTAGACGTTGGCCGTGCAAAGCCCACTTCCCTGCCGTAAAACTAAGTCATGTTTTTGGTAGTCAAGAGAATGTTTTTTGCGAAACAGGAGCCAATCCCAATAAGTCTGAGAAGATAGCTGACTATGTTAAAAGTTGGATCTCGGAACATAAAACCCTGTCTGAAAAGGCATTTTATTTTACCTTGGAGTACTTTACAGAGCAATGGAGCACAGAAGAAAACTACTGCTGCCACAAAAGACTTCTCGTGTAATGCAAATAAGATTAAGCCCGGGATCAGGAGAATCTCCCAAGTGGCCTTTAAGCTTGAAGCTTTCTCAATGCTCTTGGTAGAATTAACCTCACGCTATCCTGTTTCTCTAGATTCCGAAAACGCTAGAACGACAGGCGATTTGGCGTCTTAGAAACAGTGGTTCGAAGTCGAATCTCTCCCAACTACTCTAACTAGGGTACCGGATCTCACCTGGCAGAAAGCATCAGGGGTCCCCTGGGCTCCGAAAGAGAGCGTGAAATAGAACCTTCGCTTACCTTGGACTCGATTCGGCAAACCATTCCTGGCTCTCCCTAAGGACCTAGAGGCGAAGAATTCAGTGGGAGGAGGTAATTGGGTAGATTTGTGCCTTTCCTCCGCCGCCCTTAACAAGATCAGCTGACCTATATATTCTTGCGTTTTTCTGCAGACGTGCTTCAATGTTTTATTTGTTCCTAGTTGGACTCTTGGAAAAAAAAAACCGTATTCGTTAGCCGTGACAGGGCTGACCGTGTAAGACCCCTGACATCTATTGCTTCATCAGTCTCTTCTTTTGTCTGGAACAGATTATGAAGTACTGAGTATTTGTCTTTGCCACGAAATAGTCGAGCAATGTTTAATAAGATAACACTTACGTAAGCCACAATTTGGTATTAACTTCGAGGGGTAGGCTTGGAGTCTGACGGACGTAACCAAACACTTGAATAAGGAAAAGATGGTAATGTGCTTGCACCCTAGTATATTCATTCCCGTACCCTGATATTCAAATTTCGAAAGCATGCGTATTCATTCAAGAAAATACGTAGCATATATTCATGATTGAGGTAAACACAACAGCTTAGTATGAAATCATTTTAATTAGGAGTGTACTTTATATTCACATCTTCAGTCTTTTAAATACTTATACCATTTATCATATTTTCTTGGAGCATTATTACAAAATATTGGTTCTTACTATTTGAAAGGTAAAAAAACAACAAGCAAACCGCACTAATTATAATTTTGGTTCTTATAAATATGAAGTAACTGCTACTAGTTATAGTAAAAATGAACAGGCTGTTTGTTAGTTCAGAGCTTAATTTAAAGTTTTACATGCTCCTTTTGGTTTATTATTCAATAATAAACCATTGTACCTAATCGCTCTTGAAGAAAAAATTCTAACCCCCCTTGAAAATTTCATGGTTTACGTTTCAAAGGGTGCGGAATCCGAATCTGCAATAAAAATTTCCGTCCGTCCGCCGTACGCACGATTTCTCCAAAACGGCTGGAGCAAAAAATCTGAAATTTGTCAGGAAAAATCCATGTTGGTCCGTCGACGCCCCAATTCTTGAGCCAGCTCTCTCACTTAATCTAAAGTGCCCTTTAAGGGTTATCAAAGTTTCAAAGACATTCCATATCCTCAATCCCTGCTACCGCCCTGGGAAATATAAGGTCGGGCATCACGGAAAACTTTAAAGAAAAACCTTCACAAAAACCGTCATTCAGTTTTTTTGTACAGAATTGTTTTCAGTTTTTTGTACAGTATTAGTAGCTGCCGGTTAATAGTGATTGGTAGCTGGTGTGAGGCGTCTGAAATCCGAGGAAGGTGCATCTAAAAACCTTATTATTGTTATTTAAATATATTGGCATTAACAGCTTATATAGCCAATCACATTAAAGTTTTTCAAATAGATGTATCACATTCTCTTGGAAAATAAAAATTCGCCTATAAATAATAACGTCCTCTTTGTATAAAATTGTAAAATAACTTAAAAGATTTTCCTCTTTGTCCATTGGAGTTTTGAACATGTCTACTCTTCTGTCACTGAATCGTCACATTCCGCAATTAAAATCCTCCAAATTTCCTGATGACCATCCAGGAACTGATGACCTGCCCTAGACTACAAGGGTGGGTTGTTTCCCACCAATTAGTGCGTTCGGAATAATGTGATTCTAATATGCTTGCCTCGAAACTGACACATGTGAAGAATCAAAACAATGAACTAATGCTCCTTGATCCCCACAACTCCTTGGTTCTACAGAAGATGTAGCTTTTACACTGTAGAAAATGATTGCTAAATCTATTTATTTTACATGGAGTGCACCCAAGAAGCTCAGGAATTCCGGTAATTATTTTGTTTTTCCCTTGGCCGATTTCAAAAGCACAATACTGAACGTATTACACCATCATCGTCTGCATACATATTTGAAGGAGCAGGAGCTACAGTACCGTCAAGACCGGTAGGTCGTGAGGTTACTATATAACCTGGCGCCGTCCGTATGTTGTACTCTAACAATTATGTTGATTTAGTCATTCAATAACTGGCCGTCAACATCAATGTGTCAGCTTGTAGAAACCTATCCACAGCTCTGCGGTGTTGGCAACAAGATGGTTTTATGTGTTCCTTTGATTGCAAGACGATTTTTACTACATTCAATAACGTTGACGTTATATTTCCTATATGAAAGTCATAGGTTCTCGAGGTCGAGCTAACAATTAAGCGTGGAGTGAGAGTGGGCTCATGTGATACATTGAAAATATGTCGGAATTTACTTTTCCTCATGTCTGAATATCGCAGTCAGTTGATTTCCAATTTTAGGATTGAAAGGAACTGATGACTACCCCAAGACTACAAGGGTGTTTTGATGCCCTCAGAACAGTGTGATTCGAAAATGCCTGCCTCGAAACTGACACATTTCGACAGCCAAAACAATGACCTAATGTTCCTGTATCCCTTCAACTCCTCGGTTCTTACATAAGATGCAGCTTTTGTATTGTAGTAAATGATCTCTAAATCAATGCCTTTTACAAGGGGTGCATCCAAGAAGCTCAAGAATTCATGTTATTTTTTGTTTTCCCTTGGTAGATTTCAAAAGTACAATACTGAACGTAATACACCAACATCATCGTCAATAGGTATATATATTTGAAGGAGCAGAGCTACAGTACCATCAAGACCGGGAGGTCGTGCGGGTACTGTATAACCGGGCGCCGTCCTAATATTGTACCCCCAACAACTATGTTGATTCAACTGCCTCCAAACCGCCACAAGTGAAGAACCAAAACAAAAACCTAATGTTCTTGGATGAAGTCAGTGTCCAATAGATGTTGTCTATCGCGCGAGGTACGGTCTGCTAATTCGCACGCTGAAATGGAAATTACATTTTCGGCACCAACACCGCAAACAAACTCACTGTGAGACGAACTCCGTGTTATTGGAGGCACAATTGTGATTAGTCGTGTGATTTCGTATCCACATTTAATTTTGTGTTTTGTGTTTAAAAAAAACCGTTGCAAGACGATATTTACTAAATTGTTGGACGTTGACGTTATTTTTCTTCTGTCGAAGTCATAGGTTCTAAAGGCCAGTGCTTATGTGTATCATTCAACTACAAATTTAACTAATAGCGTTACTTCGGAATAGTTCATATTATGATTTTGAATATCTCAGTCAGTTGATTTTACCCTCTTAAGGATTGAAAGGAACGAATCCCCTAGACCATAAGGGTGTTTTGATGCACACCCCTACATGCGTTCGGACCAACGTGATTCGGAAATGCCGTGCCTCAAAACTGACACATTTGAAGTACCAAAACAATAACCTAATGCTCCTGGATCCCTTCAACTCCTCGGTTCTTCTTTGTTCCCCAAACAATTATGTTGATTCAATCATTTGAAAACTGGACGTCAACATATGCCGGCTTACAGAAAATTTCTATATGGTGAAACAGGATGACGTTCGATACTTGACGATAGTTTTCTTTTCCAAAGAATGTTTAAACAGGTTCAACTTATTCTAGAATCCATTTATTATTCCAATCAGATCTGAAACCGTCCGATTTCTTCGTTGAAGACACAAGTTCTAACTCTTAAGATGATTAGTCAAATATGTAATAAACGATGTTGGAGGGAGAAAGTTTTACAGATCCACGATGCGTTACACTGTACTTGTGATGTAAAAACGATGATATAACAAAAATAATAAAATATATTTTTATCATAGATTATTTTATGATTATTTATTTTTGAAAAACCTACTCGGGCCACAATTGATAGCATCGGCCAGTTGGACAACCCTGATCTATCCTATTCTAGTCCGATCCATGACGCATTACATACATGTCGGTTGGGGATATGAAGAACAATTGTGAGTGGAGACAAGTTAGAGAGCAAATTCGCTTTCCGCTCGATATTGCATTCAGAAGAACCCAGAACTTCTAATTCGGTGAATGTTTCATTGTGAATATTACTCGCTCTCAGCTCCTCACTCGTTAAACGGGCGAAGTGAATTTAATTTTCAGCTGAGCTCAACCTCAAGAATATTCGCGATATATTTCGACGGAGAGAGAAGAGGTTTGCTCCATGGGGCGGGTTTGGGTTAGTACTAAGTTATGAGGGCGCCCACCTCTGATGGCGGAGATTAGTTCCCTGTTTGTTCGTCGAATTAGCGCCGAGGTGTCTTAACATCGCATCCCTGGCGTGCCCTTGTTGTTAGGTCTTCTCTTACAGGCGAGGGAAGGAATCCCAAATTATATCTCTTCGGTGATTCCACCTCCGGATTATTATACCTCGCTGGAAGCGCGGGTAATGAGGTTGGCAGCTGCGGAGGCTGCCTGGTTTCATCGTCGGAGCCCCCATTCATTGAAAAAATCCCTCCTCTAGATAATATGAACGTGTGGATCTTATGAAATGTTTTGAATGATCTCGACAGATGTGGAATATATGCTTGTTAGATCAATGCACGGGACAAAAATGTCGGGATATATTCCTGCAGACATCAACCCTTTTAGTTGAAAGTTCAGTCGACATGCATTGCGTATCTGTCGCGCCAATACTCTTGCGGTTAGAAGAATGATACAAACTTGGAAGTTCCCCGATAATTTCATCAAAATTTGATGAAAACAGTGGAAATTAGGATTGTTACATTGATCTGCGGGCTTGGAAAGATTCGATATTCGCGATTTGATCTTGATCCGTTCCTGGACATGTGAACACCAAAATCGAGTATTCGTAATACTAATCAGTCACAAAATAATATATTAAGTACCAAATACACACAATCAATTTATACCACATTTATAAATTAAAATAACCTTACAAATAAATAAATATTAATGATTAAAATTAGCTTCACTTTAATTAATTTTTTTTAACTAACTGCACTTGAATTTGAGATGATACATCATCGTCTTCACCTCCCTTTCTAGTTTTCTTACTAAAAACACTCGCTTGTTCACTTTCTGGGGCACATCTCTTCGAAAAATATCAATCTAAAGAAGCATGTTTCTGACGTCTCGTTACAATGTTGCGAAAATGACTCATACAAATGTCATTCACATTGTCCATTGCACAAGCTGTACGCATTTTTTCTGGGTGTTTTCTTTTTCTTTAATAAAACTCTTCAAGTTTTCAAACCTACCGATGGCTTCCCGTATTTCCGTAGATGTCAGTGCCACCTCCACCTACTCCTCACCACTAGAATGATGATCTTCTTGAAGATCGCTGATTTGCATTATATTTTGCGCATTGAGGCTTGCTTGGTGACGCATGAGGTTTGCCAACTTCAAAACAATTTCAAGCGACAAGACATATTGGGATCGTGTCGCGAACGATATTCCACTCCGTGCCTTGAACTCATCGTATCGTGAACCCGTCGTATTGCGAGGTTCTACTCAACACAAAGCTACAAACATGGAACTAGAGTAGTTCGAAATGGTACAAAACGGCAAATTGCAAGTGGAAATTTTGATTCTGGAGAAGCATAACTTTAATGTCACGAAAGTATAAAAAATTCTCCAACTGTAGGTTGATTCTGAATCAATACGAGTATTTCTTTTGTTTTTATTCGTCCTTATTGGCATATTTATAGCTGAAAACAAGTTCACTTAGATGATAATATTTAAGACAGAATCGGCATTTTGTAAGAGAAATGATCCAAGAACAAATACTGAACATAATTGAATAAGTTTTTATTTACTGGCTGCTGTTCAAAGACATAATTTACTCACGGGTGATAATAGAAGAATGCGCAAAACACATTGCACATCTGTATGCAATTAGGTGTAGTGATTTTTCGAATGATTTCCCGGAATAACACGATGTTAACAGAATTGGAGGAAGTAGAAGTTGCTCTTGTAATGAAAAAGAGCGTTAATAATGATAATGTGACCGAGAGTTGATAGGTCTCTCAAGTCAAGTGTTTCCGTCGAAATAGAGATATGTGTAGCACAGGTTTCGCGGTGATGCGGCTAGATAATGCTCCAATGGGAGACAGCAGCCGTGATGAGTAGTTTTTTTCCTAATAAAATATTTTGGTAATAGGATCAAGGGTTAGTTGCGTTAGGATTATTAGCGGCAGAACGGCAGAAAAAAAGAACTTGGTACAAAACTTTCTCAAGGATCCAATCCTCAAACCCCCCCAAGGGAACCCTAAAAATGAATTCAAGAAACAAGGACCACGCTGTAAACGTAATCAACTGATCCCAGACCTATTCATCTGCATGTATAAATTCTAAGGAAGGTATGTGCACACCATATTCCAGCTTTTTACAATAAAATAGCATTTTGCAGCCACTCATCAGATCTCGGACTAACTCATCTTCAAGAACAAATTCTGAAAAGTCCTCCATATAACACATCACATTCCTCCTAGCTGAATGATAAGTCATGATAAATGTAATAAATTTATGTAACAGTTTTTAGTGACATAAAAAAGTCACATTATTGATGAATTAGGTCGTGGCTAAAGCATATGTCACTCTACTCCTCTACGATACAAACAGGACTTTCTTGCTGTAAATTTTACCTGCTGCTTAGGAATAGTATCAAAACTGTGTTACTCAACTTGATACGGAGTTGAACTAATGGCTGCCACACATAATTCCACGGTTCAATCGGAACAGCTTAAGGTTTAGAGACCTTCCCACAGCTCCAATAATCCCATCTGCCTACGTGTTCGTACGGGGTCGTCCAGAGTTGCCCCTCTTGCCTCTTATTGTCTCTTCAAAAGCGTCCCATCATGGGGCAGTTTATTATCTAAAGGTCGATTCACACACCAGTGGAGTGACAGTGGCGTGATCGGATCTTGACCCGTCCGGTGAGGGTAAAAAAACATTCTTGAAGGATTCTGTTCTCACTTGCCCGGGACGTGACAATGCCAGTGCAAATACAGCGGACACCGTGCTCGTACCGTGTTCCGGCACATAAGTTGAGGACCATATTTTTTTATCTTTGCGGCCGGTTCTCCGGCGGCTTTTAAACTTTCTTTCGTCATGAGTGACGAAAAACTGAAGATTCTTCTCTTGGTGAGATGGCTTTTCTCCAACGTGTGGTTTTCTTTTTGAGATGAACTTCCAATTTGCTCAGTAGTACGTTTAAATTTTGCTCCATCCTCCATCAATTCCTTTTATTCCTTGTTCTCTTTTCTCATGTTTGAGAACTTCCATTTCTTTCCCTGGTTTTCCTCGTGGTTTTCTTCATTCAAAATCAAGGCGATCACAACAAGTTCATCATCTGAAAACACCATGGCCACGCAACTTCACTGCCACGGGACGTTTGAAACACTGACCACTATGAATGGCGACCACGGCCAGTGAAATCACTGTTACAGTTCTGTTACGCCACGGGTGTGTGTGGTGGACCCTTGTGGACAACAAGGGTTGTGGAGTCAACCCTTGTGGACTCGAGTCTGAGTCGGCTGAGCATGTTCTGAGGGATTGTTCAGTGTACAATGCTGAGCGTCATGAACTGACAGGATCTGAGGTCTTTCAGGGAAGTCTCCATGAGCTGGTGGAAAGGCAATTTGACAAGCTGCTTGAGTTCAGTGTGGCTTGGTATCGAAGGCGTGGTGAAGGACCAGATTTGAAGGATATAGCCTCTCAGACATCGTGATTTAAGCAATAAATACCTGTGATTTTAGTGATAAGTATTCAAAATGATGATAGTTTAGTTCAGTTAAGTAGTTTAGTTAATTCTGTGATACCTCAATAAGACTGTGATATAAACTGAAGCTGTGATACAAGCCTTATACCTGTGATATTTGCCATCTGTGATACTGACAACGTGCTGTGATATGATATGTGTACAATATACGCCTGCCAATGATGGAAAGCCCCAAGACAATCAAGACGTGGTTAGTACTGAGGCTGAGCAACCTGTCAAGGATTTCTGGAATCAAAAATTGAAATATGGAGCATGATTAAAATAAGACAGACTGAAAGTCTGTCTTCCCCTCTGCCTTCGCAATCCCTGTGAAAACGGCACCTCCACGTGGTCCATCCCGGACATGCAAAGCATGACCAACGCCGAAGGAGGCAGGAACAGAGGTAACCTGCTGTGCAAGTACCGAAACAAAACTAGACAGGTGCAAAAGCAAGGAAAAGAAAACGAACAGAATGATTGGTATGGGCCCTAAGTAGGCTTGAATACAATCAACAATGCTCCGAGCACAGCAGGATAAACCTTTCTGTTTCACTTCGCAGGGTTTATTTCGAGGTACAGAATGCTCCAAACAGAGAAAAATCTAAACAAATGCTCCCTCATTGTTAAATCACCCCCGCTCCCAAGCACAGCGCTGGTCACGTCGGCAGAGTTAACGCTTTCGATGGCAAATTCCCTCATCGGAATCATCCCGCCCTGGAATGAAAAACCTTTAAAACTGAAAAAAAAGCGAGAGAACGGTCCAAAACTGCCGACTTGGCGTGAATGAAGGCTCACGGATTCAGGCCAGGCGAAACCAGAGTTTTGCTACACCTACCGACGCCACCATTACCGCCCTTCTCTCCGTACTCTCGTCCCAGCAAACCCCCGTCCCGCCTATTAATATTTAACTCAGACTCTGAAACCTTCCCTCGAACAAATTAGAGATAAACAGGGCTCGAGGGCACTAAGCGCTCTAATTCCCTTGATTTTTTCTCCAACCCCCGCGCTCTGAACTTCCAATTTTTCACTTCTCTCGCCACCCTACCCGGCCACGATCCCTCACTCCTTTTCCGACGTCAAATTGAAAACGAAATTGGAAAAGTTTGTACAAATAGATTTTAACGAGTCCACAAACCCTGCCAATTACTCGAGCGATGAATGGAGAGTATGAATTGAATTCAATTATGTATTTAACCACGCCGTTTGTAGTCGCGAGAGGAAACTAAGAGGCGTTTAAAAATATATTTATATATTATTTATGAGTCTTTTGTTGGATGAATTATTAATGCTGCCTTCGAAACTGGTGGGAGTTTATTCGAAAGTATTTTCAACGTTTATTCGGTCGTTGGAGGCCTTTGTACTGGCCGACTTGTGATTGAACTGATTTGATACCCCACCACTCTGATGGTATGAGTCTCGAAATTCACCCGACCCGAGCGAGGAAAATTCACACCAATGCCGATTTCAGGATAGACTAAAAATTAACCCCTTTGCAACCGGGAAAAGATTCAAGTCATCGACGTATCGATTCAAACTTGAAACCGCTGCCATCTGTTACAAGAGTTAAATATTGTATCTATTCATGGAAGAAAAATAGACATTGATCTTCATAAAAACGTTTTCTATTTCCTTACAAAAAAGAGTGAGAACAAGATAATCCGGCATTTTCGTGGAAATGAACCACTTTTTTGATGATCCTTAAATTACAGGCCATTTGAGGTGATGGAACTGTTGATCGAATAAAAAACAAAAAAAGAAGTTAATCAATTACGTGGCATGATGGGTTTTCCTGCTCTGCAGACTATCGTGATGGCAATAGAAAGTTTGGAAAGAACTAAAAGTATTCTTCTCAATCAAATTTCACTAAAACCGGCCTATTTCATATATGCTGAGGTACGGATTAAGTCACTCGCGACCAGTTGTGGAAATCCATTTCAATAAAACCGGAGTAAGATAGAACTTTGTCTATATTTCCACGAAAATAAAGAGTTTCAGAGTCAAATCGATTCCGACGGTTTGGTCATCACCAGTGAAAAACATGAACTGAAGTACATCACGGAAAATACGTCATATAGTTAGGTATTTATTCTTATTTATTTGCCTTAACACATCTTGTATGGATTAGAATTATTTTTATTCGATGATGAATACTATACTCAACCTGGGGTAGCGATGGGTTATCCACTATCTCCTTTGCTTGCAAATATTTAAGTAGGTCGTGTATGGGCTACAAAGCCTTTTGGGAGTTCAATCTAGTATCCACATTACTACATCACTAGGTTACTGATATCAAACAAAAACAATAATAATCCAAAATAACGCAAATGTTGGCACCATAAATTGGGCCATACATCGGGATTGGTTTGACCTACGGACCTGGGGAAGGGCTCATTCGATTCCTCATAGAAAGTTCTTCAAAAAGAGTCCAAATTTTGGCCGCTTCGACTTTTTTTGAGGTTTATAGGGATTTGACAAAACTTCGACAACCACTAAAGGGCACTTTAAATTAATTGAGGGTGCTGGCTAAAGAATTGGTGAGTTGTCGGACCAATATTGATTTTTCCTGAAAATTTCAGATATTTTGCTCCAGCCGTTTGGGAGAAATCGTGCGTACGGCGAAAGTGACGGAAAAATATTTATTGCAGATTTGGATTCTACACCCTCTGAAACATAAACCCTGACATTTTCAACGGGGTGAGCATTTTTTTTCCAAGAGCGATTACAATGGTTTATTATTGAATAATAAACCAAAATTGGATGTCAATACATTTTTGTAATAATTTGCAGCGTTTTTCGATTCGCCTCCACGTTGTGTCGCTGTTGTAACGAAGAGTCGTAACTTAGTGGGAATCGGTGGTTCGATTAGGTAATAATTATGGCGGCATCGGGGAGTGAGGTGGGGGCGGCGGCGGCCAGGGGTTGGAAGGTTAATCCGTTTAGGATTGAGAGGAGCGGACACCGCTGCTGGTGATGGCCGGCGGCGGGGAGCGGGGAGATGACCTGTTCAACAGCTGCGCCGCCTCCCGTCTCGACAGCTCCGTCGTTGCTGCTGCTGCCTCCTCCCTCGCCATGTGCACCGTCACCTAATTAAGACAGAGGTCGGCGATGTTCAGTGGAGAGGACCCCTATAACGAAGGGCATAACGAAGAGTGCGGGGGCGGCGGGGACGGGAGCGAGGTGCCCCATGTCAATGGAGGATCGATCGCTCCACCTCATCCCCATGAATGAATGATTGACCGACTCTCCGTCCTCCATTATGTACCGCCCCCAACTCCGCTCTTAACCTCTTTTTTTTCTCCAATCATTTCACCATTGCTCACGCGGCGAGCATATTTTTCCATCTACCTTCGTTTACTGCCAAATGAACCTTTTCCCAAATCGTTTTAACGCTTTTCATTTTGGCGATTCATTCTCCCTAAAATACCCTGTGCCAATGAATTCTCAGCGATCAATCAGCAACCCTCACAAACTTACAAAAACTCAACTAGCAGAATATTCAACCAACAGAAAAATTCGATATCAAGAACTACTACAACCAAATTGCACCTCAGAGGTTGTGGAATAGCACTTTACAAATACTCGATTACGGATTGACGAAAATTCAAGCTTGATTTCGACATTTAAGATTACATAATGGGTGATTCCTATTCGTTTATTATTCAATAATAAACCATTGTAATCGCTCTTGAAGAAAACAAAAGTTCTAAACCCCCCCCCCTGAAAATTTCATGGTTTACGTTTCAAAGGGTGTAGAATCAAAATCTGCAATAAAAATTGTTCCGTCCGTCCGTCGTACGCCGTAGGCACGATTTCTCCCAAACGGCTGAAGCAAAAAAGCGGAAATTTTCGGGAAAAATCCATGTTGGTCCGACGACGCCCCAATTCTTGAGCCAGCTCTCCCACTTAATTTAAAGTGCCTTTTAAGGGTTGTCAAAGTTTTGTAAAATCCCTAAAAACCTCAAAAAAAAAGTCAAAGCGGCCAAAATTTGGACTTTTTTTCGAAGAACTTTCCATGAGGAATCGAATGAGCCCCTCCCCAGGTCCATAGGTCAAATGATTTCCGATGTATGGCCCGATTTAAGGTGCCAACATTTGCGTTATTTTGGTTTATGATTGTTTTTGTTTTGATATCAGTAACCTAGTGATGTAGTAATGTGGATAATGGAGTGAACTCCTAAATGGCTTTGTAGCCGATACACGGGATGAAGCATTCTGCATGAAATTATAGACGTTTTTATTGTGGGGGGGGGGGGTATTGAGGTTCAATAAAAACGCTGCAAATTCTTTCACTGGGGTTTATTATTCAATTGACTTGCGTTCATGATTTGAATTTCTACTAAGCTTTGGAATGTGCGTGTTTCACAAGTGATAGAGCGATTATTGAATTTCAGGAGGCACACAAATATGATCTACTGATCAATCCTTTATTGATATGTAAAATTGCTAGATGAAATGCATTTGATTTTTCAGTTGCAATTAATAAATCACGGAAAAAAACTGATCAATCCAAATAGGTATTTTGGTTGAGAACCAAACGCAAGCCAATTGAATAATAAACCCCATTGAAAGAATTTGCAGCCGTTTTTTCTGTCAAAGTCATAGGTTTTTGAGGTCGAGCTAACAGATAAACGTAGAGCAAAGTTGGCTCCTGTGATTCATTGAAGAGATATCTTTCAAGCAAAAATTTCAATACTAGTGTTACTTCAAAATTGTCTATATACTGATGTCTGAATATCGCAGTAATTTAATTTCACCCTTTCGTAGGGACGACCTATGAGCGAATGTCGACCTCTCGACTTCTACATGTGCGCAATCTTTCATGATGTAATATTCCACTTACGAGTATTTCTATTATCAGGAATCCTCAATATTAGGTTCCCCTAGTTATGTTTGTACATTCAGTCGGAGCCAAACGCAACATCACGAATAGTACAATACTTTGAGATGTGAGAAGCCAGAATAGCATAGAACCTTTGGTTTGCTCAACATTTATTACCAACACTTGTAAAGTTGGCAGGAGTTCGGGTGACATCGCATCCAGCCGATCTGACGGTCATGCTGATAAGCAATCACAATTTGGGCCGGATCCAAAAATTTCCCCTCGAAGGAATTCAAGAGATTCCGGCAACAAGAAGCCGGAGAACAATAGCTTGCCCCTTTTGTTGAGAGAACAAGAGCGACGGGGGCAGGTGGGAATTCCGCAAGGTTGTACTTACGCCTTCCTCGCTCGTCGAAGTTGGAACAAGGGGAAAGTTGGTTAGGGAGGAAACTTGCGGCGTTTTGTGCGCTTAAAACCGGCTCGTTTCGCGTCAGACTTGCCGGACCTCGAAAGAGACTTCGGCGGCTGGAGTAGAAGACGGGCATCCTTGGAATTCCGCAGTTGACGGGCTCGGACGACTCAAGGAGTCAACAATTATATACACTTGAATAACGGGGACATTTAACCTTGATCATCTAAGTGAGTAGCAACTGAGGAAGAACTTCAGATAGAGTATTTCATGACTATGAAGTTGTGTTGTTAATGTTCGAATGTAGCTTCTACGAATCAACACGCTGAATATTATTACAAAGAGGTTTATTGTTTCTGTGATACTATAGCATTAGCAAACTGAATTAACCTTTTCGCTAAATTAAACTTTTAGCAAATTGAATTAACCTTTTCACAATTAGATTAACCCTTTTGCGATTAGAATTAAACCTTTCGCAAAAACAGATATGGAGGTAAAGTTTAATTATAATTGCGAAAGGGTTAATTCTAATTGCGGAAAGGTTAATTCAGTTTGTTAAAAGTTTAATTCAGTCTGCTAAAGGATTAATTCGTTTTGCTAAAGATTTAATCCAGTTTCCTAACGCTATACAACTAATTTGTGACAAGTCAATCACAACGAATAGAGATCATTGAGCAGCTGAAGACCCTGCGTCTAATTTCGTTCCTAGGTAATAATTATTGATCTAATTATTGATTGATCTAACACGCTGAAACAATATTGGGGCTTTCGTTATGGCACCCTGAACAGTTCAAGACATGTGGGTTCGAGGGTCCATGTTTTGATAATGAAATGAATGAATGAATGAATTTGCCCTTGTAAATTGATAATGTTTTCTAAGCAATGTAAATTTTTGGGAGTAATTATCGATGAACATTTGAAATTCAAAGAACATATGGATTTGCTTATTCAAAAATTAAGAAAACTCTTTTATATTTTTAAAATTTTAAAGGGTTTTGGAAACATGAGGTTATTGAAAATGGTTTATTACGGTTTATGTCATTCAATTATCAGGTATGGAAATTTTTGTTTGGGGAGGCGCTTGTAAAAGCTCCCTTCGTCCTCTGCACATTGTACATAATGCTATATTAAGAATAATTTTAAATAAGCCTCGTATGTATTCATCCAGTTTACTTTATAAGAAATTAGGTATCTTGAAAATTAAGTAAATTTTCATTTTAGAATCATGTTTGCTTGTTTTCAAAACTGGAATTGACGATAGTAATTTATCTCGGGTTGGGTCCACAAGAAGTACAAATAGGTCCAATATTAGACTGCCTAAAATCAACCTTGAATTATATAGAAGGAATGCATATGTTGTCGCCTTGAATTTTCTATATATCTAAGCATAAAATTGATGTCCGCAGTTTTGACTCAGCGAAGAAATTTAAAATATACCTATGCGTGAGGATACAAAAACAGGCATGACAAGTAATGATCAATTTTTTTCGTGTGTGAAGTAATCTTATAATTTTTGTTAATTTACATTCTAAGAATGTACAGCATCATACTGGCATAACCAAGTGGGGTTGCAGCAACTCCACGGAGGGAGACAAATTCCCTGAATTTAATCCTCCGTGGGCACAAGTGTATTTTTACGTTTTTGATTATGGTTTACTTCATGAATGGTATTTTTATTTTGTAGATTTTTTTGTTTTCTTTATAATGTGCCAATAAATATAAATAAAGAAACAACCAATAAACCCCAGTGAAAGAATTTACAGCGTTTCTGGTTTAATCCAATCTTGCGTCGGAGCCAACTAAGTCTATAGTTTTGACGAAATCCCCTTGGTTTTTGTTATCTTTTGTCGTCCACTGTAAGCGAAATGCTGCGAACTCAGTTCGTCCGAATTTGCTCGAAAACCCACAAACGACCCAAACATGTGATGCGGGATAGGGGCCGCAACCATTCGAGACCATTCGTCCGTTTTCGTACAAGTGCGAATGCCATTCTGCTGGAACTTTTCGAAGGAACAGATGGGAAACAGAGGTTGAAAAACATGGACGCTGAAAAGCTTATTTGCTTCTACAAGAAAATTACTTGATTCATCGTGTTTCAAGAAGATATTTTCAACAATGTTTCGAAATGTGTCCTTCTTCATTCAAAGAAAGGAGGAGCGGTGATTGATTTGAAGGTCACGCATTAAATGAAAAAATTCTCTGAAATCTCCTCTTTTTTCGACTATGTGTTTTACCCTAATTTCCTATCTTCGTCTACTAAATCGCTTTGTCGAAATATCTCAAAGATGATAATTCCAAGTTTAAATGCTGCTAATTATTACATTGATTGCTAACTATTATTCCTGTATTAGATAGCCCAGAGGGGTAAATCACTGACTAGATGAATCAGATAGTATGGGATACAGACTGTAGCAGTGAGATTTCGAGTTTGATGATTTTGAGATTGATGATTTAATTGTAGCCTCTTAGGGCTGATTGATCTATTTGCTGAAATTATTTGCACATCACGGATCGATTTTGGATTATTAAGAACATACCGCTTAATTTTGGAAAAAACGCTTTCATGATTTGAAAAAAAATGTTTCATGATTTGAATTTCTACTAAGCTTAGGAGTGTGCGTGTTTCACAGGTGATAGAGAGATTATTGAATTTCAGGAGATATGCATAGAGCACTTAAATAGGTTCTCAACCAAAATACCTATTTGGATTGATCAGTTGATCAAATTTGTGTGCCTCCTGAAATTCAATAACCGCTCTATCACCTGTGAATCACGCACACTCCAAAGCTTAGTAGAAATTCAAGTCATGAATCATTGAATAATAAAAACCAGTGACAGAATTTGCAGCGTTTCATGCGTATCAGAATGCTTCAACCCGTGTATCGGCTACGAAGCCATTTAGGAGTTCACTCCATTATCCACATTACTACATCACTACATCACTAGGTTACTGCGATAAAAAAAATCGCTGTTGCCAAACAAATGTTGGCACCATAAATCGGGCCATACATCGGGAATGGTTCGAGTTGCGGATCTGGGGAAGGGGCTCATTCGATTCCTCATGGAAAGTTCTTCGAAAAAAGTCCAAATTTAGGCCGCCTTGAGGTCCTCAAAAGCATTTGGTCGTTGTGAGTGGACCGATCACCATTCACACGACTCGGAGGGATGACATTCGCACGGTTTCTGCTCCCTGTGGACTACCGTCACGCCTCCCATATCCTGTCTAATTGGGCTTCTTGTTATGTTTCGTTCGATCTCTAAACGCTTTTTTCGCTCTTACAGTATCAAAGAAGTGTAATTTTCCTCACAACGTGATCTGGCTTTGAACGCAAACTGCCTTCTGGAATCACGTTCCCCGATCATAATGATCCCCATTGACTTATGACGTGATCTCTTCAAGATTCAGTTATTTACAATCTTCTCAAACTTGTAGACCCTTGAAATTTTTCGAAGAAATCAATTTATGATGACCTATATGATTTCTTCAGTTGCATCTTTATGGTTCTCGCGTTTCACTGTATGGGGATGACAGCTACGCCGAAGTGTCACGCGGTCAAGCGCTCGTTTAGTCGTTATTGGGTTCAGCGATGTGTTCTTCTTTCACACCTTTTTTTCATTTGTCATTTTCGCCTGTCATTCTTCAAGGCTTTTTCATCGGAGGAAAAAACAATCGAATAAAACGATAAAAAAATAAACGACCGATGAATGACATATTCAGGAAGGCAAAAAACATCAAAAATTTACCGAGCGATCTGTCAGTGTCATCTGATCAGACAACTGAACGTCTTCCGGGTCGAAGTTCAATCAAGGATCAACTACAATGTATTACAGTGGTTCACGTTGAACTTGAACAGGTGAAACTCTAACTTTCAAACTAAGCTAACTTTCATCAATCCACCGTTCACTTTGATCTGTCCTCAAAAGTTCACTTCTTTTTTTAATGAAAATGCCCTTAACTTCAAGAATCATTACGAAAATACCTCAAAATGGGTTTCCGTAATGAAAACTGTTGAATAATATAATTAACTGTTGTTTTAACCCAACGCCATAGACCCATTTTCTTTGAAAGTTCTCAAAGAAGGTGGCAAAAGGGTTCTCCTTTTTTCTACGTGTCGACAACATAAGTTCTGCGAGATGTTTTTCACTAAGGTTCTGGGATATGGAAATGTACTGTAAGCGACCTAAGTGGAATTTCCTTTGAAAATCGAGAGCGTGAACTGAAGTGGGGCCATCGGAACAAAGAGACTTGACGATGCTGCTCCCCTTTCTCAAGCTCCTCCAACTCTAATAACTCCGAACTAAAGTAAACATTGTTAAGGACGTCTGACGTTTGCCAAGTGAGTTCTTCAACCCTACCTCTCTCCGGATGTCTCTTGTTGCTTACCATCTCTGAATTTATTCATTACCGCCCGCCACTTAGGTGCCTACTTTAGCTGATAAGGCACTTGTGCGCGCACTCACGTTGCGGCGGAGCACTTCATTTCGATCTGAACAAGGGGCGCGTGCTCGCCCATTCGTTTTATGAGCTGTGTCACCAACATCTTGCTGTGTAGGCCTAAGGTCTATCAACTTTCCAACCTACGATGTCCTTTATGCATTCTTCGCTGCATTTACATTCATCACATTCTCAATCAGACTATTAACCACCTGCATCCAGAATTGTTCCCCGGGCTGATCCTGGGGACACCGCCATTACACATCTGTTATATTCTGTTTCCACCTATATCCATTTGAGCCGTTCTAGTTTTCAAATAATCGCAATACCTCCCACAAATCTCTTTTACTACCTTTCTTTCTGAGTTACCCCAGGAGCTGGAGCATGGGGCGACCTGCTGACAGCCCACATCAGGAGAAGACTAGTGAGTGGTGTGATGGATATGGTTAGTTGGCCCCTTCCCGATTTTAGAATCTGTCGCCTTGGGAGATGAATCGGACGCCTGCAAGCGTCTGGGGCATCTTCTGAGCGTGGCGGATCATAATAATGCATCCACCTGCTCGGAAGGGGCAACTATACCATTCCATCACCCTCACAGTGGGCAAAGAAGGGTCTTGGTCTCCATGATCAAGGCTTACAGGACAATCCCGGCATATGGAGCTTGTGCGGTAGCATGCGGCCACCGCCACTTGGCTGGCAGTGAATAGGCGAGTATAGTGGCTGGGGAAAATGATCGTAGGGAGCAAGAAGTAGGGTATGCTTGAGAATATGTTGTTGGATCAACGAAAAAGAAAGTAGTACGAAAGTATGAAGTAAAGATGGTCGTATGATCTTGTCAATCGTGAAACACAGAATGGGTAAATTATATATACGCACGTTCCGTGGAATGTTCAACAAGATGGCTGACTTTGATGAGTATTATTTGTTGGATAACTCTTTTTGAAGTCGGGTTTAGTGCTGGGTTGAGCTAATACAAACGAAGAAGCAGTCATTGGGTGAGTTCGACCACCTCCATGAAGAGTGACTGGGGAACTGCAGAATGGAAACCACTAAATATAGTGAAACCATAAATGCTATTCAGTTTTAGAAAAAAAAAACTGTGAATCACTGCAAACGAGAAAGTTTTGAATCATAAGGTCGAGAGGATAGTCAATGACATGGGGAGGTTGGCAAAGGTCGCGAATAGACAGGCTATCGATCCCATACGAATGGGATCAGTCGCTTATCGCTTGTAAACGCGAAAATAGGGTCGCTTAAATAGGATGTGGTGTAGGACCCCTAATGCACTTTAGCCCAATGAGAATAGTCGCTTGGTCGCTCAAAAATGCCTCCAGTGGAAGACCAGGTTAAACAGTAGTTCAAGGGCTAGGGGGGGGGGGACTCGTCTCATGGGACATGCTTTTGCTTTCCGACCATATTACAAAACTCTTCATTACCATTCACGGGAGTTGGAAAAGTATTAAGACATTGGATTCGCTCTATCAAAGCTCCTCAGATGGGTTCCGGTGATTTCGCTAAGATGGAAGCCGGTTTGGGAAATAAAAATCAATCGCCCCTGCCCGCGCTTTCCCCGAAGCGAATTAACTCGAAAAAGTACGTCCGCCGCAGTTTGTTTGCCGACCATTTGCGGGAACAGCATTCAAACTCCTTGAGCTTTAGAGTGCCGCTTCGTCCGATGCTTCTGAAAATTCAATGAAACTGAACAGTAGCCCCACTCCAACTAATCTTGTAACTGCATTGCTAGAACGTCTTTTCCCTTCTCTGCCTTCAACTTCATTATTCAACGTTTGTATTCACTGCTGGAACCGACGAATACCTACTTTTTTTCCCATCCGTCCAGACAAGACAAACCCAGATTTGTCTTGCCGGTGGGCAAGTAAACCCAGATTTTATTCCATCTGCAATCTACGGAATAAGTTGAATTCGAAATTGTTAAGAGTGATAGGTCAGGAAAATGTTTGAACGAGATTATTGCTCAAATATATCACCATTATTGGGTTCATTCTAGCAATAGGCTCCCCCTCTCCATATTGTTACTGTTTGTAAGCCTTGAGTAGCATTGGTTTGTTCTTCCCGACCATTTCGCTTCTCTGAACCATAAGAATCCAATCTCCTTTCACCTGGGCCTATATAAAATGTGCTTTCTATGATGTACCTTTAGTTCATGATTATTACCGATGATGATCTTACCGTCGAAATCGATTTAGATGTGTAACTCATAATTTTCGTGGAAATACAGACAACGTTCAATCTTACTCCGCTTTTATTGAAGCTCTGTCTGTTCTAATTTAAATGAAACTGTAACTGACGACACCAACAATACGTGATTTCATTCCTGGTCAACAAAAAATATTGTGTCACTTTTTTCCTTTCTTTTTTACATTTTACGTCTGTACTTTGGAAAATGTTTTGAAAGAGCCATTTGTTACGAAAAGTCATTACAGTTGTTTTCTCAACTGAAACCGTTCATCATTAGTTGGAAAGCTCTCGATTTATTATGAATTTCTTTCGTTCTATTTATTACTGTTATACATGGATGTAGTAAACAATACCGCTTGTTTTGTCGTGGTTAGTTTCCACGTTGGAAATCACTTCAAGAAAACGCCTAAATGAACCAGTGGGTAGAGATAATTGCTTTATCTCAAGAGTTTATTGTAATCTTTGAAACTGTTACTATTTGATCAGCGTTTCATAAAATCATTTTCATCTCCCTAATAAACAGTTTTCATAAAAATAAAACAACAATGAATTAATTAGTTACCCTTTATCAACTGTACTTTGTAGATAGAGAGGAGTGCAGAAGAGGGAAAGGGTGGTTTTGGAAAATGCAGACATGAAATATCCATATCTGTTGCAGACTTTTATTAACCCTAGAACGTCTAAATGGAGTGAATTTTACTCCTCCTACGGTGTAAAGGGATATTTCAAGTGTTTCGTTGACAGTTACCACGCTTCCAATCCAGGAATTCATTCTGGATTTGTGACCCGACGGGTTTTCAATTCATTTAAAGGGACCCTCTGCGTTTGGTTTCCGAAAGCAATGGGATTGAGAAATACATGTTATCAATAAGATTCACTAGATTAGGGTAAATTTACTCTAATGGCTCCTGACCCAGAACTAATTGGCTTATGTATCGCTTGGAATGATAAATAAACAACTTTTTTGAAAATTTATTCACCACCGTAATTTGGTACGAATTGAAAAGTGCTTCATACTTCGCTACTATTGTTTTACTGTGCTCCATCAGTATTGTTTTATTGAACCAATCATTTTAACAGTTAATTAAACCGGAAATTTTTCTTCACAGCTTCCTATTCATTAATTTTCCATCCATAAGAAGCAAATTATCGAGCCAGAGTAAAAAAATACTCCTTGTTCTATTAAGGAGGATTTTGAATTCTCCTGTTCGAACTCGATGACGGTTGCCGGGACCAAACTTCTTAGTGTTCGCCCCGGCGAGATTTTGCAATTTTCCCCTTCTAAAATTGTATCCCAAAATCTCTTTGTTTCACCGCAACACCCCGTGGAAAGGAAAAGTTCAGTAAAGACTAGAATTTCGGTTAAATTGAACACTACTTCTCTTTATTTGTACAATCTGAATCTTTTATGCCACAATGCCACGAATCAAAAGTTCTGTACCTTGTGAAGGTCTGTAGGTCGTGCTGAGGAAAGCCGCTAGTGGGTTGGCTAGGCCTGGTGCTGCTTGGGCTAAGGTTCTTCCAAGTCCGGAGGGTCTTCAGCAGGGGGAATGATTCGCTCACTGCCCGAAACAATCGGTTCGTAAATCAGACGAGGAATACTTGATTTTTCCGAACTGTACTCGAGGAGCCTTTTCCGAATCCTGGAGGGAGGTATTTTTTTCCGCTGCTGTGAGTAGTTGGGCATCGACGGCTGAGCGGGTTGACAAGCTCAGCAGGTCTGCCGTTTAAACTAGGCGGGAGCGCCCAAGTTCCGTTTCCAGTATTTTCCCCTTGCAGGCCGGTTTTTCGTTAAATTCTTTCCTCACATTGGCATATTCCGTTGTGTTCAATATGATATCATGTTAGCATTCCACGGTTGAGCGTTTTTAGTTTAAGAGTTTGCGTATCTGACGTCACTTAATGACCCTCAATGAAGGTAATAATTGCTTAATCCATACAAACTACTCTCCTAGGTGGTTTTAATTCATCAAAATAAAATTAAATTTGGTGTAAGTACGACGGAAATATCATCTAAGTACAATAACAGTGGGAGATTTGGAAAATACTTCACGCTTGGGGTTTTGTCTCCGTTTCTACCACTAAGCAGGTAATTTACTGGAAAATAAATGCATTGTTTTTAAAGTGACATACCAAAATAAAGAATAAGGAAATTGAATAAAGTTGTAATACTATCAAGTTGATATATACATATATATTCGATCGTTTTATGTTAAAAGTGGTTCAGCACTTCATTCGTTCGAATTAAATGTACTTGTGCTTTCAATAACAGTCATGTTGTCGTTTTTCTTCCTTAATTCTTATCACAGAGTAGGATAGATCTATATGTACTATATAGAGTAGGATAGAGTCTACTCTTATCAAAGAGTAGGATAGATCTACATATATCATATGTAAAAGGTGGTATAGTCAATATCCTTCTCTGGGGTGCGTAGCTCTTTTAAAGGAACAATACTGGAGTTGATAGAAATTCCTTTATCTTCTACAGTTTGGTAGCTAAAATATATTTGGACCTTTTCTGCCTTCGTGGAATCTCGGTTTATCTCTCAGTGGGGCGGACGCTCTGGTTAATCACCGGGGTTATTTGTACAACAATATGGCGCCGCCTAACGAAGATCTTCCAACTGCCCTTCTGGCAATCGTAATGATAATAATAACGATATTCCAACGGAATCTCAGTCGTTAGCCGTCCATTATGAGCCTCGCCGTCCGGCTCGCCGAGGGGAGATATCCGCCACCAATTATTATACGGACGCCCCTCTATCGCTTAATTGGACCTCCCTCCCTCATCTCCGCCGCTCCTGACCTCCTTCATTGACTTCCAATGATTGACCCCTCACCCATTTCCATTGACCCTCCCCGCCCTTTTCCCATTGAAACCCCCGACTGTTCTCTTGTTTACATGTCTGCCACTTGGGTCCGGGCCCTTCATCCCGTGTAAACTGTTCGGCTTTACAACAAAACTGCGCTGACAGCTGGTTCACTGCACTTGATTGCCTCAATTAAACAATCCGACGAATCTCTCTCTTTACTCCGCCCAATGTGAGCTGAACCGCAGCTCAATGTTGTTTCCAGTGAATAGGAAGCTAACTGCTCAATTGTGTCCTCATTCGAGTTTTACTTTCCTTACTGGACCGGAAAAGTCAATGTGAACCATGGAAACCGGCAAAAAAAAACTTTTCTGCCCGAATGAGGGACGTCATCTTCTGGTCTAATATCTGCATTCCTTAAAAATACGAGTTTGAATATGGAAAAAAATTGGTTAACCATGAAGGAAGCGTTTTATCGAAAAACGGACATCAGATTCGTGTTCAGCACCCCGAAAAACCCTTTGGAGAGTAGGTTTGAAAAGGATTAAACAGAGTTCATTATTGAGCAATTTTGATGAAAAATCGCGAAAATAACCATGAAGGAAGCGTTTTATTGAAAAACGGACTTCAGATTCGTGTTCAGCACCCCGAAAAACCCCTTAGAGAGTAGGTTTGAAAGGGATTAAACAGAGTTTATTTTAGGTGTAGAATTCTACCGACCACAACTTTTTATCTCAATCCGTTCCAGAGATATGATTTTTTCTAAAAGTACTTTCAGAAAACAATGTTTTTGCCATAAAATTCCACATTCTTGTACCTTAAAAAACTTGTTTTAACTTTCGACCACATTTTCGTATTCAGCATTAAATTTTCTACGCGCTCTGTTCACATCCGTAATAAGAAATTAACTCTTAAGGACCACAATTGCAGTTCATTAAGAAATTAAGAAAAAATTAGGCTTCTGAGATTATTTGTACATTAACAGTATTTTCGAAAAATGAGCTAGGAGCGGTCAACAGGGACACTTGCATATAAACTATGGCTTTTCAATGATGTGGTCAATGTTGCGATGGTGGCTGCATTCTAAGCCACGAGGCTGTGCGTAGCAGATAGTTGGTGCTTTGTCATCTACTCTGGTGTGGAAAGAGAGGGGCTAAAAGGTGTAGCTGTCAAGCCTGATGCATCTGCCATAGTCCTCGATGGTCACGTTCCTTGTGGATACGCAGGCATTGAGGAATGATCTGCGGCAAGTGATAGAAGGGGTGGATCCTAGTAATATCAAGCTCATGGGCGCGATTGGTCCATGGCGCGGAGTGTGGTGTGGGAAAAGTGTCATGGAGCTTCTCGAATTGGGAGTCTCCACAGGAGTGCTTCTTGGCATCACCACCTGCTTCCTTCGGGGCTCTGGTATCAACTGGTGATCGTTTTACAGAGCCTCTTCCGTTCCATCCATATTCTTCAACTTCCGAAATCCGGCCGGTGTTAAGAGAACTTGGGCGAATTGTAATTATTATTTTTTTTTTTTTTTAGTTTTATTTATTGGTGTGTCCCCTTTTGAATGGAGTTTCGATTTAAAAAAACTGTGTTTGTATGAACTAACTGGAATATGATGACACGAAGAAGTGCGCAATACTACCGGCCGTATAGTCCATTTCTGGGACCTACTACAGAGGATACAAGCAGGTTTCTTAGGATGAAATCCATCGTTCGGCTTACTTGAGAGCTCTTTCTTCTGTCTGAATTCATTAACGCGTGGTGGTACGTGGTAGAGAAGTTTAGTCTTGTTCAGAACGCTATTTTATTCAACATATTCCGAAGTTTACGGTTCTGTTTCGAGTCAGAGTTAGCGAGAACAGCCGGTACCTAGAAGTGAAGTTGGTTCTTTGCATTGGAGCGACACCGTCCAAATTGAGCTATACGGAGCGCGAAGCTCATTTTCCCGTCGAAAGCCGGTAGCAGTTTCGATGATTGATGGGACCCCGTTCTCCTCCCCGCTTACACCTTCTTCCTTCCCGTTCCCTTTCTTCTCCTCCTTCGTCGCTTCTCTCTTCAACCTCTTTCTTCCCTTATCCCTTCCCCCTCCTTCCCTCACGACGTCTGACGCGGATGCCGATAGACGAGACGAGTTGACACAAAAGCCGCGTAGCTGTCACTCACAACGGCATCCAGTTGCGTCATTAACGTCAACAATGTCGTTCGTCCCGTCTCGACATCATAAACATCTCCGAACTGTGATGGTTGAAGCTTTCGTCTAGTAACATCGTAAGTTCCGTGTAAAGCACACAAAGCTACAACTGGATCAGTGATTTTCCACACAAACTGCTGTTTGTCAAGCAAATGCAATGGCAACACTCAACAATTAATTAATCACCATAAAGCTTATTACATTTTACCACAGCCATCCAGCTGTCCTCGGACATTCGGAAGTCAGTTTCAATGTACAGGGATCAGTGATCAGCAGAACATCCTTATGGCTTCGTTCCTAATCGATTTGACGTGCTGGAATATACATGAGCAGCTATAAGGCAAGACAAAATATCAACGTGGGAGGTGACGAATTCAGATAATATACTTCCTATTGGAATTGACTTCCTTTTCAATCAGTTTTTGGCACTTTTAACACTTGTACCCGTTCCCTTTTAGATTGGTACGTATTAGGTCATATTTAGACAATGACCATTAAGTACACTCTATTTGATAATTATCTACAGTTTAGTGATTTCCGTAAAAGAGTTATCTGAAAATAAAAAACCCATGTGTTAAAATTAGCAGCGTTTTTGAATTCTATCAATTTTGAAACGTAAACCAACAAATTTTCAGGAGGCATTAAGCTCTTTGTTCGCTTGGTACATTTTCAAGGTTCACTGTTCAACACAGTAGAAAAGATATGCATTTTTTAAAAACAGTTAAATCCATCCATATTGACTCCGGCTTGCCGTACTCATAGTAACAGAAATGAATTGAGATTAAAATTTTGTCTGTTGGGATGTGACTCTTTGACTTTCAAAATGGGCCAGGTCTCTTGACGCGTTATGCATTACACAGTCATGAAACATACGACCGGCTCTTCGCTACGAAGAAAAAGCCCTTTCTCTCGTTTTACCCATTATCTTCATCGACCTGCCCTGATCGATTGGGACCTCTACTCGCACGGGGACGACCTTTATTCTTCGATTCTGTCACAATTATTATGGATTCGGTTTGATGAGGTACAAGGACGGGGGCGGAAAAACCTTCACCCTAATATCTATAGGTTTCCCATTTTAATACAACCGGCGACTAAGTTTCGGAGTTATTTACGTCGATGGAAGTATCCAGTTAGCCGCAGGTACCTCCTGGTTGGGAAATTACTGGGGGAACCATACGAGGGTATTACGTTAGATTACCTTAGCGTGTGCACGTGTAGTAGAGGGAAAAGTAGAGATGATATCCACGTGTGGGTTGATTGGAGGATAAACATTCCGTTTAATAACAAGACAGTCAAGTTAAGTGTGGCGGGTAACATGAATTTCAAACACGGATCAATGAAAAGTATCAAATACTTTCAAAATTCCACAGCTTACGCCATAGTTTGAAGGTTAATTTGATATAGGATGGTGAATAAAATCTTAGCCAAGTAGATTTTTTATAGTGTATTATTATCAACTGAAAATGTGAATGAATTTATTGGAGACAACCAACTGCCTAAACCATTCAATTTCTCAAAATGTCTTCCAACATTCATGGAAACTTTAGAAACCATAGTTCGAGATTCGCTCATGCACATCACTTACTAATTGAAAGACCGAGATGAAACTCATGTGGAGTAATCAAATGGTGATTTTCTACTACCCACCGAACTGCAACGAGGTAAGAAGCAGAAAAAATAATAATTCCCTCTCAAAATTTGTTGGCTTAGGGACCTACGGATCAAGATACTTGGTTCGGAGAACAAATTTACGTGCTCAACCTATGCATATTTTTGAAATTCTCCTGAAATTCAATAATCACTTTATCACCGTAAAAGAATGTGAAACATATAAAAACATCTATAATTTATCGCACTACTCCTGAGTTAAAATACGCTTAGTAAAGATTCAAATCACGAACGCAAGCCAATTGAATGATAAACCCAAGAGAAATAATATTTATTTCCCCACTAATAATATTGAATAATATTTACCTATATATCATCAGCGTTTCATGCATATCAGAATGCTCCAACCCGTGTATCGGCTATAAACTACAAGTATCAACATCGGCTATCACTCCAGTATCCACATTCACTACAACTGGACGCTATCGGCATCACTAGGTTACAAACAAACAATAATAAACCAAAATACGCAAATGTTGGCACCATAAATCGGGCCATACATCGGAAATGGTTTGACCTACGGACGATGGGGAGGGTCTCATTCGATTCCTCATGGTATGTTCTTCAAATAGGTAAATATTTAGGCCGATTCGACTTGTTTCGAGGTTTTTAGGGATTTTACAAAACTTTGACAGCCCTTAAAGGGCACTTTAAATTGAGTGAGAGAGCTGGCTCAAGAATTGGGGTGTCGTCGGACCAACATGGATTTTTCCTGAAAATTTCAGCTTTTTTGCTTCAGCCGTTTGGGAGAAATCGTGCGTACGGCATACGGCATACGGCGTACGTCGGACGGACGAAAATTGTTTATTGCAGATTTTTGGATTCTACACCCTCTGAAACCTAAACCATGAATGTTCAATTTTTGATGGGGGGGGTTATCAAATTTTTTTCAAGAGCGATTACAATGGTTTATTATTGAATAATAAACCAAAATTAATCCCCTCTCAAAATTTGTTTAGGTACCTACGAATCAAGATACTTAGTGTCGGAAAATAAATTTTCTTTAAAATCTGTAGGTCCACCACCCATTTTTTTTTTTTTTTTTTTTTTTTTTTTTTTTGCCCACCGCCCATCCATTGTTAGGAACTGCCTGGGATCCAAGCACTAGCTGCTTGGTAATTACTGGGTAGGCATTCACATCCCAGTCTGTTGTGAAGACCTAATTGCATCGACCCCAGCTAAAGCTGGAAGGTCCACCCCGCGTTTTGGCGAATGAGAGGGGAGCCCGTTTTAACCCGCCAAGTACTATAAAGGGGGCCCATGCAAATTTCCACTCCTTCTTTTTATATGTTGTTACTAAGAGGTAATGAAAAGCATACAAGACGAAAAACCGCGAGAAAAATTATTTATTCAGAAGATATGAGGGTGTCACCCCTAGGTGACCCTAACCTGAGCTCAACACTACATACAGTATTAGTCCTCCAAAATCTTACATTGTGAACTTTATCTCTTGTACGTTGAATCAAACATTAGTTTTGTGGAATGAGTACCAACCATGAAAAATATTCAGCAGCAGCAACTAGGTGAAGACATTTTCAACGTACAAATTGTATGGTCTCTCATACTGTTGGCATCCTTGAATGAGTGGTGAGGACGACTGCAGCTCCAAGTCCAACTTCATTTTGATGAGGAAGGGGGGCAGCTTTTGCACCTTGGTAAGGTTCAATCGACACAAGGAACCCATTCTTGGTGGCTATGGACCAGAGTTTGTAGCCAAAACGGATTGGCTTCCCCTTTATGTGCTGCTTGCTGCCATGCCTACCATGGTAGATCTGTGACATCTAAAATCCTCCTCCAACGGGGTCAACAGAGAACAGCCAACACCAGACACATACTTTCACCTTGTTCACAGTTCAAATAAAACATAAGTATTACGAATAAAACACTTTTGACGTCTTGGGTGAGAGTTGGGGGTTGATGTTCCGTGAAATCCTAGAGTCACCTACAGGTGACATGGCTGATTTGGTTGAGTGTAGGGGGCTTCAGTTTGAATTTTTCTGGACAAAATGTTATTTACAAACACATGCTACATCCTAAAAAACAGATAATCACAAAAAAGTCCCAGAATTTTACCTGATCTTCGGCATTTTTCTCAAAACTCTTGACAAGTTGCAGGGAAACACGAAATTCACGAGATAACGAAACATATGAGCTTATCAGTTGAACTGTCATGAATATTAACTTCTTCTATGACTCGTAAGTTGTTGTCCATGCCCTGTAGGTCCCGTAGGACCTAATTGGCGGCTAATTTATTTTTAAGGAATTATCAAAGTAGTGTCACCTAGAGGTGACTATAGTACTTGCCGGGTTAATAACCCCAGGATCAATGGAAGCCTGTCCCCAAGTTAGAAAACGCTGTAGGGCAGTGGCAGATCGCATGACACGTAGTCTCATCCTCTGCTCCACAGAACCGGGTGGTGTCAGATTTGCCCATTTTGTGGAGATGGTATCTAAGTGGACAGGGCCCCGTTAAGAGCCCCGTTACTATACGTATCTCGCCGCCCCGCTTACTGGACCAAAATCGATTAAACTTGGGTAAACAATTAAAAATGAGCCGACGGCGAACTGGAATCACCGGCATCAATCTTGATTAACTCTAAAGGGTGAAATCAAAGGGCTGAAATACTCAGAAATCAAAATCGTGCGAATGGGACTGGGCGCGGTTGTTAAACATCTGAACAGGGTTAGAGTCTAGACAGGTGATCCAGTCTGAAGTTCGTGCAGAGAGGAAGAAGAAACTGCATTCCATCTTCTTCTTGAGTGCCCAGCACTCGAAGTTGGACTGTTCCGAACCTTTGGGACTCACAACTTGCAGGGGATAGTACCGGCAGACAATCTCGTGGGGGGATCTCTCATTCTGGTGACGGATGGGGATTGGCTCCAGAACCTACCGGCTGAAAACAGGAGAGAGAACTGCACAATAAACCACGATTTCTGTGTTGAAGAGGGAAAGTAAGACCCTTCCCATTTACCCTATGAATTAAATAATTATACATAATGAGGGGCTATTATTATATAGACAGAGGAGACACATTGATCAGCTGAAGGATCCTTCCGGCTGTTTATCTGACCAAAGCAGGGAAAAATATAAATGAGGCTCTTTTTAGAGCGTCTACAATACAATTACAATGTTTGGAAGAGCTGAGTTTAGAGAATGTACCACAGACTACGTCTGAAAGACATAGATCAGTGATTCTGGTAGAAGGGTTAGTCTGATACGTAAATAATTGTTGAATGGTCAGCCGAATATTTGTCCACTTATTTCGACCCTAAAAGAACATTGAAAAAACTGTATGAAACTGGCGAGAGAAGAGCATCTCTCAAGTTATGAGTAATAAAATAATATGAAACAATTAAATCGTGTACTGTTCTCTTGGAATCTCATAATCACATAGCAGGGTCATATTTTCAGCATACAGCTTCACAGTTAATGCTTTGCTATCAGATTTCGGTCCGAAGGAGGTTGTTCCTAGTCTGTCATCACTACATCTATAATTGTGGGCGCACAGCTTCAATTATGGCCTATCTAATAGCAGATGGTTCGTGGTTTGTGTTGTCGAGTCAGGTTGTCTCTCAGATGTTGAGATAACACCGAATAGGTCCGGTGTCCTTTGACATGTCAAGACTTAAGCGATTCCATAGTCATATGGTGTGACTACATCCTGCCGTTGCTCTTTTGTTGTACCTTCATCTTTCAAAATCCTCTATACACCTGGATTTCAGGGACCAATATCTTTTCACATTAGAGTCACCTGCAAGATAACGCTAAGCGGTATCAGGTTGCAACTAACATAATGGTAACATTAGTCTTGCTAATGACTTGTGGTATGTTTGGAGTGATATATTCTTCATGGAACATTGTAGAGGATGGCAGAACTGGCGTACATCTATCCAGATGTCTCAACAAACTGTACCACGTGATGGGTAAACGTATGGAGAATGCTAGAGTCGCCACTAGAAGTTATGGAGTTGGAGTAATCTGTCTTCATTCTCATTTTTAAGAAAAACAAATAATCAGATTTCGTTTGTTGTTTACCTAAGTCAAAGTCAACTTAATTGGGTTTGACCTCTAGGGTCAGTGTTTCATTTCAAACGTACCTTTCTATTACATTCCCAGTTGAACTTCACTGTTGAACTTCTCCTTAGAGAGGGACTCTTCAACAGTCAGAGTGCTTGAGATTACCCCAAGTGCCTGTTTGTGATCTACAGGAAGAGACGAGCCTTCTGGCATGCATGAGGATTGCAGTAGGGTTCGAGAAAGACGTACACGAGGTACAATTTTACTATGGAGTAAATTTCCTCTTTCTCTACCCCAATATCAAATCGCCGATCAGAAGAAAATTGCGCAATGAACCGGTTACCAATAGTGGTTGTCTACCCTTTAAAAACATTTCTGGACTGATAAGGTATGTGGGGACAATCATCTGTTAAAACTTATGTAATACAACCTGTACTATCCTTGACCACCTGTACTTTCGCTTTCCTTGTCCAAAAAGTTGTCTCTCATCCTGTTTTCCTGCAGGACCTAACGGTGATCGATGCCCCTATGCCAGGAGAACTAACTCGGCAAAAGCCAGACAGATTGGTAGGTATCGTAGGACAAGGAGCTGTGTGGGTTGTTTTAACATTCTCCGCAACTGGTGGAGGTATGAAGTAACCAGAGGCATCAGTGCCTACAATGTAAAACAATCAAAACCTGACACTTAGTATGTGGTAGTGTTTCGGGATTGCACAGAGAGGCATTGTTCGGTGACCTAGTGATGAACATGAACACTGGTGTTTCTTACTACATCACAAGTTCTTTGACAGGAAGACAGCAGCGGTAGATGTGGTGGACATGAAATTTGGAGAGGCTTATGACGAGCGTCTTGCTTGCGTAGATGATCTTGTCTTACTGCAAAGGACGGCATTTATACATTTGCTGGCAGAGCGGGTATTAGACATATGATCATGTCTGCAATGCATCAATCCGGAATAATATCATGTGTAAACAGTTTTTGCCCATATTGGCGAATCAGTAAGAGCATGATCGAAGCATTACAGCTTGGACGAACAACAACCAGTCAGCAATCAACCGGTTCTATGTGTTCTCTGAGAACCACATTCGTGTGTGATGACAATCGTCACATGTTTATTTCAAAGTATGCATTGGAAATTTCGTGAATGTTCTTTAATCTCTCACACGTTTAACCTGTCTCTCTCCGTTACTCAGAAGAAACATTTTTGAATTCAAATCAGCTTCCACGCTCACCATCAGCCCCATGAATCGAAACATTGACTACAAAACCGATTCAGAGGCAACCGAGCCCTGCGACTGATTAAATATGGACAATATCAAGTGATAGGGACATTCACATCTCAACCAGCTCATCTCTGCCCGCTCCATCATTTAATCAACATACGCCCGAACAAAACGAGTTCTGCTCTGAAGCGATAGTGAGTTGCAAATGCGAGGCGATTTACATAATTTCATTTCGTCGCCCCTCCCGTTGAACACACCAAGAGCATTTCCAACCAAACAGCAAGTTCAACCCACATTCGGTGCCGTCTGTGACATCTTTTGCAGAAGAATTCATGGCGAAAACCAAAGCACTATGTCGCAATTTCCCTTTGAATCAAAGACTGCGGAATATGGTGGGAATTGTCTTATACTTTATGGTGGTTTTGTCACCATACTATGGTATTATGTCATAACACACATACTGCAGGGGCTGACAGGGCAGTACAACTTTATACTATGTATATTGAGGATGCGTATAACCTGGAATGTTTTCAAAACGATTTACAGTGTCCTCAGAATATTTAACCGGGTTATCAACATTTCATCGAGTTTTCATCATGAATAGGAGCGGACAGATCTTACTTTTGAAGAAATGAAGACTCTTGGTTGAGAGAATAAATCACGGGCCCGGGAACAGGTGTGGTTGAAGGAACTAACAAGAATCGATCGACTCTTCGAAGAGCAAAAAAAAACTAAACGAACGAGAAGAGTTTTCCGAAGGCAGAGGGTAATTGAGTGATCTTGGGTAGGAAACTATGGACAAAGTAATTGAGAAGCTCCCAGGAAGGAGTGAGGACTAACTAACTCTGATCTCACACTCCGTTTAAACTTCTTTTTCAACCACTTAAAAAACACTCGGCCTTTGCAGAACAAGTCCGCAAAAGGGGAGAGACAATGATCCCATTATGATTACCCGTGTTTTCGAGGCTCCTGCGGCGATAATGTTCTGGAGAGGGAGTGAAGCATCGATTTACTTCAGGATCCCGCATGGCCATCAAATTCACATTTATCCTTCCGGCTTCTTATACAAGTAGTCTGAAAGCGATGTTTTTTTATTCCGGTAGAAAACGACTTCGGGCGCCGCAATACGTCTCACCACGGATTGCCTTCGACGTGTTTCTTCCTTTGGAGTTTTTTCTTTACAACTCGATGGTTGTTATTGCTCTTGTTATTCCTTCTTTTCATACCTGTTACTGATTGCGTTTGAAATATACATAAAAAGAAACGAGATCCATGGCTGATTCTTTCAGACCTAACCGGCTTCTACGAGACGTTGTGAGAATGTTCACACCCTTACAATATTAAGTTAACTACTAACGCAGCTCTCTTTCTAATTGAAAAATGGGCTTGGGAAAATAACATGAGCTTTTTTCCAGAGAAGACAAAGGTTATGCATATTACAAGAAGAAGAGCCATCAGGGATGTAAATGTTTATCTACTGGGCAAGGAGCTTGAACAGGTTAAACTCAAGTATTTGGGAGTCGTCTTCAATAGCAGATTTCGTTGGAACGACCATGTGACGTATATCTGTCTTCCCGTCTTTAAGCTCTCTCCCGTTCTGCGAAGGTGTATTGGGGTATGGGCAGCGAAGCCCTGGATGTTATATACAGAGGAGCATTCCTTCCTGTCCTTTCTTATGCTGCTCCTGTTTGGTCGGAGGTACTTGACTATGACTGCTATGTCCAAGTGATGAGGCGAGTTCAACGTAGGATGCTTCTTCGAATTTTGAGAGGATTCCGTACAGTATCCTATCAGAGTGCCTTTATAATTTCTGGACACATGCCAATTGAGTTATATGTTAAAGAAAAGTCTAAGCTGTATAGTCTCTCAACAGTTGGAAACAGAGTTGATCTCCCTCTTGCGCCTGACAGATGGTTGCACCCTTCAAGAGTGCTTAGCTTTGGCTCGGTGGAGATTGCCGCCCCCCACTATAGAATCTTCACAGATGGAAGTAAGAGTAGTGAAAAGGTGGGATCGGCCATGGTGGTCTACAGAGGAGAGGGGGAAGACCCTATTCACAGGCAGGGGTTCCGCTTAGGACCCTCCTGTTCCATCAATCAGGCTGAGGCTCTTGCTGTGCTAGAGGCGGTACGTTGGCTGAAGCGTCAGTGTATTGGAGTGCATCTCAGGAGAGCTAGTGTATGTACAGATAGTATGGTGACGCTTGACTCTCTCAGGAACCCTTCTAATCATCTGCCTGTGTATGAGGAAACTCGTTCATTGATTTTCCATCTAAAAAATGATGAGGGTTGGATGTTGGATGTGGGATGGGTTGAGGCTCATATTGGAGTACGGGGAAACGAGGAGGCAGATGTATGTGCCAAGATCGCAGCTGCTGACGAATCCCTCCAGGTTACGTTTGATCTGAGGCCACGGTCTGCATTGAAGTCTCAGTTGAGAGCAGAGAGCAACTCGGTTTGGGAGAGCATGTGGGCGGCGACTTCGGACGGATCGCATTCCAAAAGATTCTTTCCTACTGTCAAGAATCGGTTGGATCTTCCAGTTCACTTCACGTGGAGACTCACTCAACTTCTCACTGGACATGGCAAAAACAGAGCATACTTGAAGCGCTTTGCTATATTGGATGATGATGCCTGTCAGTGCCCCATGCAAGTGGCCCAGACTTGGGATCATATTATCTACGAATGCCCCAGATATGATGTTGACCGCGCACGAATGCAACGAAGAATCGCGGTGTGTGGAGGTCGATGGCCAGTCTCATTCCAGGATCTGTTTTGCGAGCATCGTGACGAACTATTGACATTTATAAATTCCATTGACTTCGACGATTTCTAAGTGAGGTGGTCTATGTGTTTAATTTTAAATATTTGAACTTGTTGACCAATTATTGTTAAAATTTTAGTTTATATTGTTTACTTATGTGGTTTTATTCCATCGATATTGTTATATAATCGATATTGTTTATATAATTTGTGATTTGTAGTTTAATTTTCTTGTGTTGTCAAACACCTGTAGTCACAATTTATGGGAGCAGGTGTGAATGTTTTAAATTGAAAAGATTCCCGGTCTTAGTGGCTTCAAACTTGCAGGAGGTGCAGCTCATGTCATCTTGTAGTCAGAGGTTGAACTAGGAGTGCGCAGAGCATCATTGGCCTCAATATGACCGTCCCTAGTTTCCTCGTTTGTTGGGCTGTATCCTAGAGCTTCTACTGGATAGAATCAATTTTGTTCATCTGGTATTGAATTTAATGATATTAAACACGTAAGGAGGGCAAAATGCCAAGTAGCCACTACTGAGACATGCACGTGGCCACTACTGGAAATTTCGTAATTTGATGTGGCCACTACTAGATCAAAATAAAGGTGTGAGAAAAAAAAAAAAAAAAAAATAGAAAATAAAAAAATTGTTCTTTTGATTGTTTTAGGCAATGGATATGTTAGGGAAGAGTCGGGCTATATTCTAAATGAGTCCTGAAGAAAGCCAGTACTACTGTTGGCCCACAATTGTCAAAACTAAAGAAAAAAATTCTTAACTGTGGCCACTACCGGTACCGTTACCTTATAATGGTCTATGAACTACCTACCAAAGCAGCAGGATAACTATGGCTAGTATAGTGCAACTCTCTTGACTGAAAACGCTGCAACTTCTTTCACTGGGGTTTATTATGCAATTTCATTCAAAAAATTCCACATTTAGGCCGCCTTGGTTTTTTTTGGAGGTTTTTAGGGATTTTACAAAACTTTGACAACCCTAAAGGGCACCAAACCCTTAAACTAAATCCCATTTTTGTAGGTTGCACAGGCAATTTTTCATCTTCGGTACCTAAATGTGTAAAATTAATCATTTACTACCTCATCATATACTGTCCCCTCTTTTTTATTGCATTACTTTTAACTTCATGGTAACCCACTATTCATTTCGAATTATTTTCTAATCGACTGACCCACAGTGTGCTAGATTCCACCAAAAGAACGGATAATCTCAACCAGGGTTTCGCAGTTTTCCTAATGACGTTTTGTGTTGAGTTCCATGGAACTGTCCCAAGTCATTAAAATCATGAACTCATTGGGCTCAAAACTGAGTGTTTTTAGCAGTAAGGTAAAATGACGCTGCGTAACAAGTTCCTCTAGTTCCGTTGAAGTAGAGGGATCAATAATTATTACTCGATACAACGATTTCGGAACTCATATGACAAAAACACAACTAAAAGGAATGAAATTGAATTCCCTTAAAAATTTACGATTCCAGTTCTACCTGTACCAAATCTCATTCGTTTAATGAAAGTATTTCTATTACTAGATTTTCAGTAGAACACACATAGTTACAAGTTTTGAGGAGCAGGAAACGGACAATGGCATGCATAATTAATTTTACCTTTTAAAAACCATATTTCGTTTAATTTTCGCGTTTGTGAAACACGCACACTCCAAAGCTTAGTAGAAATCCAAATCATGAATCCAAGCCAAATGAATAATAAACCCCAATGAAAGAATTTGCAGCGTTTTGATGTAGAATCATTTACGTATCTCGGAATGATTCTGCCATGTCGAATTTTCACGATCGCATCCACTCGCCTCAACAATGAAACGCATGATGATGAAAAGTTAAAGAAAACAGTGATCCCATCAGTGAACGTCTCAAAGCGCCAATTTTCGTATCATTGAATTTCTTCACATACTTCACAAATCCAGTGTCCTTACTTCAACTGTGATAGACATAGTTACATCAAACCTCATTTCAACGAATTAGTTGATTATTTATTTCATGGTTAATACTATTTGTAACACTCAACACCCATCACGTAGTACAGTTAACGACTAAAGAAGCAGATCAATGGGTCAGGGTTTTTCATCAAGCCGGTTCATGACTATCTGTCACATTATCTATTTGATCGACCGACAACGGGGGTATCAAATGATGAATCAACGCATTGAAAACTCACCTTTCACGGAACCATCCTGAAATCCATCTGATCCAATTCAAACAGCACAACTGTTTAGAAATACCTCACATTTTGGTTTATTATTCAATAACAGACCATTGTAATCGCTTTTGAAAAATAAAATTCTAACCCCCCCTGAAAATTTCATGGTTTACTTTTCAAAGGGTGTAGAATCCGAATCTGCAATAAAAATTTTTCCGTCCGTCCGCCGTACGCACGACTTCTCCCAAACGGCTGAAGCAAAAAAGCTGAAAAATCAGGAAAAATCCATGTTGGTCCGGCGACGCCCCAATTCTTGAGCCAGCTCTCTCACTTAATTTAAAGTGCCCTTTAAGGGTTGTCAAAGTTTTGTAAAATCCCTAAAAACCTCAAAAAAGTCAAGGCGGCCTAAATTAGTGACTTTTTTCGAAGAACTTTCCATGAGCCCCTCCCCAGGTCCGTAGCTCAAACCATTCCCGATCTATGGGCCGATTTATGGTGCCAACATTCGCGTTATTTTCGTTTATTATTGTTTTTGTTTTGATATCAGTAACCTAGTGATGTAGTGATGTAGTAATATGGATAGTGGAGTGAACTCCTGAAGGCTTTGTAGCCAATACGCGGGTTGAAGCATTCTGATAAAAAACGCTGCAAATTCTTTCACTGGGGTTTATTATTCAATTGGCCTGCGTTCATGATTTGAATTTATACTAAGGTTTGGAGTGTGCATGTTTCACAGGTGATAGAGCGATTATTGAATTTCAGGAGGCACACGAATATGATCAACTGATCAATCCAAATAGGTATTTTGGTTGAGAACAGATTTACGTGCTCTATGCACATCTCCTAAAATTCAATAATCGCTCTATCACCTGTGAAACACGCACACTCCAAAGCATAGTATAAATTCAAATCATGAACGCAAGCCAATTGAATAATAAACCCCAGTGAAAGAATTTGCAGCGTTTTTTGTTGGATGATTTGTGGGTTCAATTGGTATTTTGTAAATTGTAAGGAAGGCACCAAGCTTTATATAATTGAATTGACCACCCACGAATAAACTTTCCTTGACTTGAAGTACTTACGTGATATTTGGAAATTACATCAACTGTAGGATAAATATTTGAAATTATGCGATGAGATAAAATGTATTTGAAAAATTTAATTATCATTCCTAGAGGTCTGTTAAATACGTAAGTACCTGTTACTCAAATAGTCCGCATTGAATTTATGAGTAATAATAGGAACTGTTTGTGAGCTCCAGTCGCCATCGAGTTACACGCTACTAAAAGGGGTCGGGCGATCACGTACGGCGAGACAAATGTCAACTGAATACTAAGTAGGTGCACAGTCGGTATATCTGTGTTCATGCAACGCTACTTCACACTCCTATTTCATTTTTTAATTAACACGAGAGGTGGGAGACTTTTCACGAAATAGTTGCGTCAGTGGCTCCTACATCATTATGATAAAAACCCCGTGAGATTATAATCCCCGGGAGACCATACGCCCATTATCGGTTCCGTTCCCCCCCGCTCACGTTAACGTTATCGGTTTCACGGGTCAAGCGCGCGCCCTTTGCTTATCTGAGGGACAGGCGGTGAACCAGGTGACCGTCTCCGCTCGCCACGTATGAATGAGCCCGGCGGGTACCTACCTACTATCGAACGAATGACCTCAATGCGTCAAAGTTCGAGGTCATATCGTTTGATGAAAACGTTTCCAATCGTATGGGCTCCGCTTTTAGTAAAACAATAATAGGATCCCTTCACTCGACGACGCTCCAAATATCGAATTCCGCCCGGCATTTGAACTCTTCATATCCAATTCAATGATGTCCCCCACAATTCCAAACGTGCCCTTTCTTCCTTTTTGTTTTATTTCAGCTTAGGTATATTTTACGTAATCCTACGTCAGTTGCATGGATCTGAATTGATATAATTGAAATAATTCTTAATTTCAGGGGTACCCCCCTTGTAAGTTGGTACCCCCTCCCCAAACAAAAATGTAAAAAATACTCGTACGAACCCCTAATTTATCTAAAATTAAAAGAAGATGTATATACTTAGTTATTGAAAAAATTCAAAACCAGACGGCAATAAAAAAATTCGAGCTCTGTCATTGTCATTTTTACATTTTCAGATATAAAAATAAACCATATTTAAATGAATAACTCATTATAATTTACGTTCAATCTAGTGGTGTAATATATTTTTGAATTTCTTCACGTTAAACACTGTTTCAATCAATCTCACCGCCCCCAAAAATTTGTTCGGACCCCCTCCCCAAGAATTTTAATTTTTGCGTACTGCCTCATAGCCCCCCCCCCCCCTTCCCTGTGGGCACCCCTGCATATTTGATAACTAACTTTATCAAACTTCATACACTCATTCCTCGACAAAACGCTGTCAATTACTATACAAAGTTTGGCTTAATATTTTCAATAACGATCTTACCACCAATAATTAATGTATCAACTGATTAATTATTATTATACAGGCTAACTAGACTAAGAAAAAACAGTTTTTAACCCCCTCAAACGTTGTTGGATTACGTTTCAAGATATATAAATAACATATGTCTACGTTGTACACCTCAAGTCGGCAAAAATTGGCTCAAAAATCCTACATCAATCCGGACTGTGGTTGTATTCTAAGTTTTTTGATCAATTAGCCATAAGGAATAATATTTAAGGATTAGACAATTTAAAAAATTGATATCTTAAAACTTTTGAAGTAAGAGGGTAGTTTTACAGTTTAATTGATTCAGATATAAATTGGTCCCGTGAAACAGATGAGAGGGTTGCGGTACAACTATCATTGCACTCACCATGTGAAAAATCGGTAAGATAGACGGTCGGGCTACAAAGTTTGATCGTCTCTAACGTGTGAGCTGCGAGACCCATGACTGGGGAGAGACAAGGATCCGATATACGATTATAGTATGCATAACGCAGTCTCTCAAACTCAATTCTCGGCACTACCCGCCTATTCGTCAATGGTTTCTGGCAATTTTCAGCCAAATTCATTCCGATTCATGGACCTCTCAAGTGTCAAGAGTAGAGCACCGAAGTATGGTGTTCATACGAAAAATTCAAAAGTTTGTAATAAGTTCTTCAACTTCAAATAAAAACGGAATAAGATAGAACGTTTTCTATATTTCCACGAAAGTAAAGAGTTACACTGTTAAATCGATTTCGACGGTTAGGTCATCTTCAACTTATTACGAACTTTTTACGAACGAAATTGTTTCTCTCGGCAATACAACCTACAGTACAACCTCCTAAAAAAATTATAGATTACATTTAAAATTTTATTTTGGAGCTGAGCCCATTGTGTAAAAGAGTTTTCTGGTTAAAATAACCAAGGGAGTAGACTTTTACTTGAAAGTAATCGAAAGGCTTTTGACTTAGTTTATGGACTAATGGAATTTGTTAGCCAACACGTTGTATTTTGGCCAATTTTTGTCCGTTACCATGTGTCGGGTCCACGGAAAGGAAGCGAGCGTCCAGTGTCCCCTCCACCTGGCTCAAGGCGGCATTAACCCGGGAAATTGAAGACGGCAGGAGTTTTCTAGGAAGCAGGGAACTGCACAAAATTTAGTCCGGAGAAAGCTGCGGTAGAAAACAATTCGCTGTTGTTTCGTACTTAGGACGACTCCTAAGACGAATAGCCCTGTCGTAGTATCCAGTGCTCGAAACAGTCCCCCTCGCGTTCGGAACAAGCTGTCGCCCCATCGTTCTCGACGTTAAGGTACCATATGAGGAGAGACTTTAGTTTAGGGTTAATTAATATATAATTAGGATTAAGACAAAGTTGTTAATTATAGTCTTTATTTTAGCTTAAATACCTAATTGAATCAAACACCCCTAAACTAGCACTGACACATGTAACTTCACTGATCCTCAGCGTAAATGGAATGGCCCGGCGGAGTAACCAAAGCGATGTATTTCAAATTATTTGAACACCGTCATTGCTTAGTGCAGAAATTGCTGGCTGCGGTCTCATCGTACCATCAGTCATGAAAGAGAACGCGGTCAGTTTGACGTAAAACTCTCCTCCTTAACCTCCTCAACGGGAAGCCAGTTGGTCCCTAACGAGGTGTGTTTTTGTTGGTGAACTAACTTTCCCTTCTCCCCAAGTTGATAATGAAATCAGCGGCGGTCGAACAGTTAAGAGCAACACCCTCCATCCGCCATCACTTCTGTTTCTGCTCCCGTCTTCGTCTATTCGCCTGGAAGGGAAGTGGCCTATTTAACGGGAGAATCCACCAAACTCGAATACGGAACTCTCCGAAATATCTGTTGAGTAAATCGTACAGGTTACTGCTGAATCAGTGAACATGTTTCAAGAGGAACTCCTCTGAAATGTCAGCGATTAGAGTGCTCGTTTTATGAAAGATTTAAACGTTCTCTTGCTTCTGATGAAGTCTTCAACAGTCTAATTGAATTTTCTTCTCAATCACACAATTCCACAGTAAAGATGTGAAGCAGAAAATGGTCCCCAACGGGATTGTTTGCCTGGAACGTGCAATACTTGGAACTACAACAAAACATGAATAATGACGAAATCGCAAAACGGTCTAGTTGAAAATATAAAACGCAATCGAATTTACAAACGACCAATTTTGCAATGGTTGAGCTTACATTTTTATCAATTTAGCGTGTTACATGTTTTACCGCAGGGTTGTGCATTAAAAAATTAATAACGAACCGCCATGTAGTGCTAATTTCCTTTGGCCCCCAAGCAAAATTGTACAGTATAGACAATTTGAAGCTGTTATTTTATTTTTAGACTCCTTAGACTCCCACGACCCCCCCTAAACTCGTCGAATGAGAGTTAAACAACAACAAAAAAACATTTTTTTTTTTTTTTTTTTACTTAGAGAAAAACCATCTACAGCTCTGCGGTTGTGGCAAATTCTATGTGTTAAATCGGTTGAAAGACGATTTTTACTATGTTCAACGAAGTAGATGGTTCTACAGATGAACGTAGAGCAATCAATGTGGACTCATGTGATGCATTGAAGAGATGACTTTCAAATATAGATTTTCAACAAGTGTTGCTTCGGACTTTAGTTTTCCTCATGTCTGAATATCTCAGTCAGTGTATTCCTCACTTTAGGATTGAAATGAGCTGATGACTAGTCCTACACCACCGGGTTGTTGGCTACCAATACATGCTTTCGGAACAATGTGATTCAAAAATGCCTGCCTACAAAGTGACAAATTTGAAGAACCAAAACAATGACCCAATGCTCCTGGATCCCTTCAACGCCTAGGATCTCGCAGAAGGTCTAGCTTTTGTTTTGTAGAAAATTACCGCTAAATCAATCATTTTTATTTGGAGGATACGTAAGATGCTCTGAAATTCTTATTTTTCCCTTTTTCAATGTCAAAAGTACAATATTGAACGTGATACACCAACATCATCGTCCGTATATATATTTGAAGGAGCAGGAGCTACAGTACCATCAAGACCGGGAGGTCGTGCGGGTACTGTATAACCTGGCGCCGTCCTTACACAGGGTGTCCCACAAGTTGCCCCCTTCCCGCCTACTAAAATTGTCCAAATGGGAGTACTTAAACAAAAATCCTTTCTTTTAATCATCATATTTTTTGCACGCGCAAGTGACACTAACTTTCTTATTTTAAATGAGAATCTTATCTTTTCATTTCAGATTCGGATTTTACCCAAAATTTCATTAAATTTTGATCCCTCAACCATCGTTCGATCGCTCGACATCTGTTCAGCGAGCACGCAAAGCTGCGCAACCCCCAAATTGTCAAATAGTGGATGATGTTGAACTCTTAAGTGAGGCACATGAATTTTCATTGTTTTTTAACGCTGATTCTCGTGGTGCTACCCGTTTCTTAATTTGACTCGATTTTCACGGAATAATGACCGAACTTTGTTCATTTTGAGTGAAATCCCTTCCATGATTTGGCTAGAAGCATCAACTCTTATCATATGATCTTTGGTTGTGTTTACGTCAGGCACCCATACCCCGAACGGTTGTAAACTGAAGGAACAAAATACTTATCCGATTATTCGAAGGTAACTGTAACTTGTAGCTTATTTATGCCGACTTTCAACTATCAAATTAAGATAATTTTTCACTTGATCACTGAAGCAGGTTTCAATCTCCTATCCTTATCTTTTTCAACCTGACCTCGAAAATAAATCCCAGTAAAAGTCTGAAACAGGCGCCTGAAATTAAAAAATGGACGCGAAATAAACAAATGTTGGTCATTATTCGGCAAAAATTGAGTCGAATCAAGAAACGTATAGCATCACGTTAAGCAGCGTTAAAAGCAATGAAAATTCATGTTCCGCACTTTAGAGTTCACCATCATCCATTGTTTGACAATTTTGGGGTTGCGCAACTTTGCGTGCTCGCTGAACCGATTGCGCGATCGAAAAAATTGGTTGAGGGATCAGATTTCCATAAAATTTGGGTTGAATCCGAATCTGCAATAAAAAATTCGGGTTCCCATTTAAATTAAGAAAACTAGTGTGATACGAAGATTTAAACAAACGTTTTTTGTTAACTCCCATGTGGACGATTTCAGGAGGAGGGGAGAGGGAGCTGATTTCTAAGGTGTTCACACTCTTAAGTTGCAATTCAGTATGTTAAGACTTCTACCTTAAGACTTTTACCTGACGACGCATAGGCCCCGGTTCAGCTGCGAAGCTTCTAAATCTAGTTTCTACGCTATTTGAATTGTCAAGCTGTGACCTAGTATGTAGACTCCTTCGGACTGTAATTTGACTATACGTAGGTCCCGGTTAATCTGAGATGCTTTCAATGCTAATATCAACTCCTTTTCCACTCTCAGGCTGTAATTTTTCATTTTTAAATTCCAAGCACCCTGAAAATAAGCCCACTCATATTTGGTAGATTATAAAGATTAGTTACTGAAAATAATTTTTTTTTAATTTTTTTTAATCTGCACGTCATATTTAAGAGGGCTTAAAAATGTTTCTCCTTCCCGGAAACATAACCGAGTGAAATATTAGTTCTATCTGAAGAATCGGAGGGACAATTAATCATCCCAATCTCTCAAGCCTTCCAGAACAACGCTGTTTCAACAAATGGTGCGGACATCTTGTTTTAACCGTTGGATGGGAAAAAAACAATAAAAAATTCTTTATCAACGACAGCGTAGAGAGCACGGAACTCAGATAGAAAGGGGCTGAGATAGATGTCCCACAGTCATAAGGGGGGAATCAACTTTTGACCCTAGCGACACTTTGGCGTGGGGAGAGAAAACCGGGAAATTTCGCAGCAGATAAGACCAACCACGCTGGTATTTGTACTCGTAAATAACTTCGGTGGAAATGGGAGGTGAACGTGTACGGAGTTTTACTTGAGCGTCGAAATGGGTCGAGGTCGGGACTCTTTCGGGAGCAGCGGAGTGCGTAAAGGGAATTTATGGGGTGGCGATTTCACGCGTTTTCGGTTCCAATGCCAACCTGTAAAGCCGACGGTGAATTCAACCATGGCGTGAGATCAGTAAGTCTATCGGTGACCTTGGATTTTTAAAGAAGATAAGTTTTTAAACATGGGCATCATACAAATAAATAATTTTATTGAGAATATCGTGATGTACAAGATAGCTCTAGGTAGATTTCCCATAAAACTCGGTGATAGCTAGTTAGAAACATAGATTTTGCTACTAATTAGCAACAAAAAGTTCATATTAGGAACCATTTCTGTGATGATTTGTTTTTGAGTTATTTCTCAGGTCAAATTTTGCGTAAGACCAGTAGGTTTATTGGTGACTTTGGATTTTTAAAGAACATGACCATGGCCTTGGGTTTTCGAACATGGTCTTTCATACAAATACAATAATTTAATTTCGAATTTACAAATAGAAAGTTGTGATCTACAATGAGGCTCTATACAGATTTTTCATCACGTTTGAATATAGCTAGTTACAAAACATTGATTTTACAACTAATTTGCAACAAAAAGTGCCTATCACAATCCATTCTTTTGTCATGATTCGTTTTTGAGTTATTTCGAATACACACTTTTTTCGTGTTTTGGGAGTTGTATTAGTAAATGACTTTAGCTCCTATATTTTTCATGCAAAATGAAATATGATTAAAGAATTAAAAACAACTGGAAAGATTTTCTATCAGATACAAAACTTATTCACCCTTGTATCTTCAAACTTCAAACTCGATAATGTTTGAGTTTTTCTACGAAATTCTCATTATTTTTATTTCAAGAAATTCCAATAATGGAGATTTGCACTCATCAATGTGATTTTTCAGGAAAACACGTTCAAACTCTCCGCGTACTAACGGTTTAATGCAATTCAAATGTGTATAGTAAATTAGGCAAGATATGCGTTTAAACGCAGAAAAACGTGTTTGTTTAAGTGAAAATCGAGGTTCCTGTAAGAGACATTTCTTGTCTACGACTTGCTTGGCAGGTCGCTAAAACAATTTGAATCATATACTACAAATATATTTAAAAAAATAATCCATAACCCCTTTCATGATATCACGTAACATCGCCGAAAGGCACAACACCACCCTGCCAATTGCCAGAGCTAGGATTCGTGGTGATAACGAACTAGCTAGTTGGTAGATAGCTGGCTGCCCTACCCCGCATTTTGTGTTGTCACTCCTCTTGACAGAAGGAAAAAGTCAATTAACCCGGAGGTCTAACAGAGAAAACGTAAACCTTTTTCGCGATGGGTGATGATTCAACCAGTATTCATGTTAATCGATATGACCATGTGTTTTCGAATCATCATATGTTTTGTTCATTTCTTGCAATCCTAGGATATGTTCACTATTACTTTCACTGTGAAGAATAAAGCCTAATTATAAAGGTTCTTATTAAACAATGTGAATTTGGTTTGAGAATTCAACTGATAAAACTGAAATTTGGCTATGTGGCGGATTGGAAAGTGGGAAGTTTCGGATTACTAAAATGATCATCATGAGGCAAAAGCGCAAAAGCAAACTTTATTGTTTATCAGTCAACCCGTCAGGTTTTAAAACTTTTCTTCCTCGCTCTAAAGAATACGCTGAGCACATACCTCGAGTGTCAATGATTCAAAAGTTTTGTAAAGAAAACTAAAAAGGCGATGGAAATTCCGTGAAGCCAAACAGTGAACTGTCTTGCATGATGTGAAGTTACACGAAAATCAACAGTTGAGTGAAAAGTTGGACTGAAAGAGGAGTCGAATGAGGAAAAAAACAGAAATACGTCATGTCACTCGCAGTCTCCAGAAGTTGGGACCACGAGAGAAGTCAAGGTGGGATTGAGGGTTAAGTGAAAGGGAAAACCCGTGTTTATGAATGCTGTAGTAATATACATGAATAATACAGCAGAGGAGGAGCGGAGATGGGACTTTTCCCTCTTGGAAGATACAAGGAAGAGTCATGCAACATTTAGACGATGGGTCGACCCCCTGCCCGCTGGGGACCGGGGAATATAAACGAGCAAGCGGGACGAGTAGCCTCGTTACGTGTACGGAACCGGTTACGAGCTCGAATCGGATAGATCGATATTTTATCGAATGTACGGCTGCTGAATCTCTGAATCCATTCAGTAACAATGTTTCTTTAGCACAAAACCTTAGCAAGCCACACATTTCTTATAATTGTAGGCGCTGGATGGCTTACAGATCAACATACAGATAACATTATCAAGAAATTACAGAGAATTTCAAATCAAGTTATTTGATTTGGTAGGTACTAAGCCACTACATGTTGAATAGAACCAGAATGACTGCCGAATCTTTGAACTCTGAATCTATTCAATAACAGAGTTTCTTTTGACTATGACCTTATGGTTATAGCGTGACCATTTTTCTATGCGAATAAGGTTGTTGGAGCTCTTAAGTTTTTAAACATATTTATTGTTGTTCTGTACGTTTCGCCCATACATCGTGAGCTTCATCAGCACTAAAGAAAACAGAAATATATATGCATATGTATACGTATATACGTACTGTAATGATAAAAGAGAAGGTCTTTCAATCCAGAAAGACTGGTGTTTATATAAAAAGTGTGAATATACTAGGTAGGAATCAAAAATAAAAATGAACTTACATATTCTAGTGTATAAATGATACATTGACAAAAATTTTAAATTTAACAACTCAAAAAACTACACTTACTTATTAAGGTGGTTCTTCTCTTTTATCATTATAGTACATGACGAGTGTATAATATACATTGTTTAATATATATAATATGCATATAAGTATATTTCTGTTTTCTTTAGTGCTGATGGATTCCACGATGTACGGGTTCTTCTCGAAACGTACACAACAACAATAAATATGTTTAAAAACTGAAGAGCTCCAACAACTCTACTCAATTATGAAACTCAGATTAATTGTAACCGGCTTGCTGGTATATAAATCAGCATAAACATAAGGCAATAGCATAAATATTGTTAACAAATGATAGAGAATTTTTAATTTACATTAGATTATTTTACTGGATGCTAACTTGCTACATGTTGAATGGAACGAGAACGACTGCTGAATCTCTGAATACATTCAGTAGCAATGTTTCTTTAGATTGCTTGTAGAACCTTATCAAGCTACACAAGCCTGATAATTGTAGCCGGTTTGCTGGTATACATAAAACGTTGTTTTGAAATTGTAGAGAATTCTAAATTAAATGAGATTATTAGATTATTGGTATTTACTAACTCGCTACATGTTGGACTAACCGGAAGGATGCTGACTCTCTGAACTGTGAATCTACTCACCAACAAAGTTTCTTTTGATTAAAACCTCAGCAATCTACCCATTTCATATACTAGGATCACTGTAGCCGGCTCATTGGTTTATAAATCAGCATAAATATAACATTGTTACGTAATTGAAGAGAATTTTAAATTAAATTATATTTTTTGATTGGGCGCTAAATTGCTACAGGTTGAATGAAACCAGAAGAAATGCAAAATTTCCAATGTCTGAATCTATTCAACAACAAAGTTTTTTATAGTAAAACCTTGGCAACATACTAATTTCTGATTCACGGATTATTGTAACCGGCATGCTGATTTATTAATCAGCCTAAAGATAACTTGATCACATAATTATAGAGAATTTTAAATAAAATTAGATTATTAGATTTGGTAGGTGGCTTCAGCCAGATGGGGCACCTCCCCACACGGTAAGAACATCTATGCAGGCTTTACACACTCAGTTCCCAGGGCATCTGATTTCGTGTAACAGAGATGTGGAAAGGGCCCCTCGTTCGCCAGACCTCACGGTGTGTGATTTCTTTTATGGGGTTTTCTAAAAGCCAGAGTGTACACCAATAAACTCTACACCCTTCAAGAACTGAAGGCCTCAATTGAGACAGCTATTCGATCGATTCCTATCGATGTGCTTGAGCGAGCTATCCAGAACGTGTGAGATCGACTCCAAGAATTCGTCGCCCAAGAAGAATGACATCCTTCATAATTAACGAAAAGTTGTTTTCTGTCATAAAACTCCAATGTTATTCAACATTTTGAAATCCATTTCAACCCGACACCTTCAACATCGACGATTTGGACACTATTTGAAATCGACCTGGTATTTCACCCTATACTAACTCGTTTGATGTTGAATAGAACCCTAACGACTGCTGAATCTCTGAACTCTGAATCTATCCAGTAAACAAGTTTCTTTCAGAGTAGTGATAACATGTAGATGGATAAGATTCTTGAAAAATTATAGAAACTTGTTAATAATCAACAGTTAATAAATATTATCGATTATTTGATTGGGTAGGAGATAACTCGCTTTAGTTTTCCGAAACCGCGATGAACTGCTGAATCCTTTCAGAAAAAAGTTTTTACTAGATTACCAGCACAACCTTAGCATGCTCATAAAATAAAGATCAATATCGCTGTGTTAAATGTGCGTACATCTATGAAGTGCAACTCGGATAACAGTATTGCGTCCTAATTTGTCAGCATAAAAGTAAAAATATTCAACTCGGATGTTAGGTACGACGTGCAACTATTTATTAAAAATGATGAGAAAGTAGAGAACAAGCTATCGTAACCTTACGACTTTCGGAGTTAATTAGAAGACACAGGGTGTAACGCGCTGACTTGAAGTTAAGAAAAAACGGTGTTGCAGGTACACCAAAATAACTCACATTTGCTACATGTGGTGTGGATCCGGTTATTAACGCGAATAAAGCTGTTTAATATGTTTTTGAGTGAAGTGGACAACACTTAATCCTTACAACTAACAAGGTTTGTGTACTACAGCTTGATAAGGTTGATTACTGAGAGCAGATTATTGAACTAATAAGTCAGCATATCTATCAATACCAATAACAGCCAACTAAACCTTGTTACAAAATTATCACAAATTGGAACGTTGTGATAATACTACTGAAATTCTGGGAGGTATGAAAAAATTTGGATTTTAACACGTATAACGACGAAATTTTGTAATGATGAGGAAGGGGTCAAACGACCTTCATTCGGAGTTATCTAGAAGCCCTTCGCTATTACACGTAAACTTAAAATATTTCTGAAAACAGTGCTGTCCCATTCACATGTGCTATGGAACTAGTCATGATTTCGAATCATATTGACCGAACTACTCTATCTTAAGGAATGATTGTGTAGTTATGTGTCGCCTTAAGGTGGTTATATGGGGTATCAGATGAAAGCAGGCTTGTTGAGGGATGTGTCAATTGGGGTGTCTAAAAGGAATTCAATAAATATGGAAATGTTTGAACGGTGGCATGTCAATTGGCAGTTACACTTATCTTGCAAGGCCTCAAATGTGTTGGTTGTTCTAACAGCATTTGAGTTTCTCATAGCCCAGATAATTTGAGTAAAGGCAGATTTGGGTGTCAAGCAGGTGCTTATCAGGTATATGATGAATTATTTAACCTTAGGATTTCTAGGCACGGTCAATCCTTGTTGCAAAGTGATTTGCTTTAAAAAAAAGTCCTTTAGTCAAATACATTTTTCAAAATTTCCCATCAGTATCCATTTTGTAGTCGCATAAGCCTAAGTTCTGTATCTTTCGCCACCAGTTGTGTGTTTAATTTATACCTTTGATTAGCACGTCAGGCCAAACCTTTTTTGCAGCCTGGTGGATTCCCATTTCAGAATCAGCTACTGAAGTTGTCTATGCTGCAGGGCCACACTTCTCGTTGAGAAAGAGGAACGCCGCACACTGGTTGGAAATGGCCTAAAAACGGAAAAAAACCCCGACACGCTCTATTCATCACTTTAAAAATTTCGTTCTTGCGCTATAAAATTGGTATCAGCAGTTAACAAGTGAGGTTCGTTGGCCAGCCCGATTGGCAGGGAATTCGTGGTCCAAATTTACAATTTAATGGTTGAAAAATGCCCTAAAATTCATTTTTTGCCAAGGTGGGCATGTGGGGTGTCGTGAAACATGGTTTTTCGGGTGCTGAGTCGAATGAGACCATTTCAGTCCGATCCACTTCCATCCAGTGTGCTAAATTTAAAAAAATCGTGAAAAACGCTGAAAAATAGGGTAACTTTTTTGAATTGGCAAGTTAGGTGTCATTAAACATACTTTCTTGTGTGCTGAGTCTCTTGGATCTAGGTTCAGACTGATCCTAGCAAAACTGGGTTGGAGACGGAGCTTTTTTAAAAGTCAAAAAACATATAAAATTAACGTTATACCTACTGCTGTTTTTTCATTCTAAATGCCTCATATTTTGTATTTTTTGTGACCCGGAGGGTATGTGCGATGCAATGTAGAATGTATTTAAGCAAACAGCCAGTCGACTGAATTTTTAAACGAAACTGTACGCAGTTCCTGACCTAAATTCATATTACTCTAAATCCGCTGATTCTTCAAAATTTCGACTTTGAACGGGTAAAAATAGGTTCGCGCAATTTTCCAGCGAAAAACCATTATTGTATCTTGATTCTACAGGACGTTCGCTAACAAAAACGAGCTTCGAATCATTAAAATCTTGCATTTGGGAAATTGAGGTTTTTCCCGCGTTTTACCCACTGTGCGCCGTTTCATAACTACCTACTGCGTTTTTTGTCCAGTACAAAAAAAAAAGCTGAGAGATGAAGTGTGAGTTGTGACCAGCATGCTCTGTAAATAGTTGTGTGATGTATTTTGCACTGTATTTAAAAGTTCAACTCACGTACTTAACGGTTGAAACGATTAGAAATGGTAGCTATATGACGCTTTTGTCCCTGTTGACCAACACAAATGGTTCATCCTCATAACATTTAGTTTATCAACACAGGCATGATCTTCGGTGAAACAATCCGGCTAGCTACCCAGTAAAGGGAACTACCCAGCCGCGGCTGCTGTTTCGGGCGAGATGCACAACCATGTTCTGGTCACGTCATTGATTATAAATCCATCCCTTTATTCGTGGAACAGTTTTCTTGGCCGTAAATCGGATACTTGTAGCAATAAGTCAGCATAACATTGCTGACTCTCATTGTATTAAATACCATGACCATCATTAAATATTCATGATAATAATAATTATTATTATCAAGGTGATTATAAAGTTTTTTTAAATGGTAACGATTTAACAAGTTACGAGTTCGAACAGCCTTTCAATATATTTATGGATAGAACGCACGTTGAATCTCTGAATCGATTCTCTATCAAGGTTCTCGTGGGTTTTAATTAGCAAGTTCCTAATTTCTAATTGGCTAATTATTGAGGTACTAAGATTGTTTACAACCCTGTGCGTTTGGTAGTTTAATAGCCTATTATCAATAATGGCCGATTAACAACTGACGTTATCATTAACGGTAATACCCAATAAACCTTACGCCTTAAGGTTCAAGTCTTAAGTCTTTCTCAATGGGTAGTGAAGTTCAATGAATCATGAGCTCTTGAATTCCGAATTAGGCAGTTGAAGTCATTTTCATTTTGTAATGCTGCTACCTTGATTGTGCGTTAATTAAAGTTTTTTTTTTTGTCCACAGGTAAGAAGATCACCCTGGGTTTCCTTGTAAGTAATCGATGATCAGTCTGATAATTTTAAGGCGATTTAGTATTTAATATCATTTAAGACCAATAATGTTGGCAACATTGACATAGCAGGTTCTCTTAGCAAACAGAAATCAACATCACAAAGGTGTGCTCTTGTCGTTGAATAATGAATGAATTTGGTGATAAGGGCCAAGACCCATATCATCAAAATCTACATCGATGAATATTGAATACTGTGACAGTTTATGGTAATCTTAATATTGCATAATCAGCTTAAGTTCTTTCCTTGTTCTGCTGTAAGGAGTTTGATATATCCAAAACTACTGCAAATCATAGTATTGACAACAGGGTGGAGACGTTAATTGTCTTTCATCTTTTTCATAAAATTTGATTGGGTTGATTTCGAAATTCGCCCAGCAGCAGTTGAATTTCGTTCCGCTAAATGCCGCCCGGCTCTCCAATTTCTGATTTCCATTCCACTCGAGTTCTGGTAGAAACAACGGATTGTGCATAGTAAAACTAAATTTAAAGCTTCCAAATGTTGATTTTGTGCAGATTTTCCCATATAAAAAGGCTATTCAACCAAAAGAAATATGAACTAGTAATTTTTCTGGTTCCATCTCCCCGTCGTATCTGATTCCAGCGGCACTTGAACCCGTCGTACAGGATTCATCTTCTCGACGTCACGAGTAAATTAGTTGTCAGTTGCTGCTACGATAGCGCATCACATCCGAGACAGGCGCGGAGTGAATGCGCCTTCCCGAAGATGAAATGCCTAATTTGGTCTTCCAGAATGACTTCCCGGCAGCCTGACAAATTAATGGCAGCGGCTCCGTTAGCGGGTGATAACGTCCTTGCCCTCCGTTCTTATTGACGCATTTTCTAACTAACATCGACCACAGTCATTTTATGCTGCATACAACGAAGATGCATGTTGCTGCTGCTGCTTATGCGTGTTATCTAAGCTGCCTATGATGACCTACTCACGCAGCTATTATATTAAAAACCTTCTTAAAAGCAACCAATTTTACCAATAAGGCAAATTTTTCGAAATCAGTTGTTCTGCTTGCTTCCAAGTTAACTGCTTTTAATTTTTAGTTTGACGTTTGAACTTTAAAACAAGTGGGTGTGGCACATAGCTTCCTCGTATCCATAACATGACTGTATAGATCATTGAAAATTATTATTGACTAAAGAACTTCGTTCAATTAGGCGAAGTAAATATTGAATTGGGGTAAATTTTGTTATGCAGGAGCATAACTTGAGAAAATAAAGGTAGACATGTTCAACTATTGAACAAACTATAAAAATCCCTGAAAATTTCATCGAAATCGGTCAAGAACTCCCGGAGTTATGCTTGTGGCAAGGATTTAACGTTTGCGCATGCGCAGAGGCAACTGTTGATCTGGGGGTCATGGAACTCATATGGGACCATCTACACATCAAACCGAACAATCCCTGAAAATTTCATCGAAATTGGTCAGGAACTCCCGGAGTTATGCGTGTAACAAGCATTTCGTTTGCGCATGCGCAGAGACTACTATTGATCCGGGGCTCATGAAACCTATAGGGGACTATCTACACCCCAACCCGCACAATCCCTGAAAATTTCATCAAAATCGGACTATAACTTCGTGTAGTTTTGCCCGTAACAAGGATTTGCTGACAGACAGACACACAGACAGACACGGAACCAAAATTGTTCAGAAAGGTCTAAAACGCAAAATACGAGTGGAATTTTTGATTTTGGAGACAAAAAAATTTTCACATTCCAAAAGTGAAAACAATGCTTCCGCTACCTTGGTAGACTCGGAAGCAATACGTGAAAGAACGTGTTTTGACAAAGTCTGATAACTGATGAACTGGTTATTCCATTGTTTTACATTCCCTGAATGTTCATGTGGTTTTCTTATTGTAATTCCTCTAAGTCGGTCTTGTTACACGATGGCAATTTTCTTGATAGTTCCATCCAGGTTCCTACCTCTGGATCAAGGTAAAGTCTATGTACCAAGGTACATTAATCATGTTGATGAGCACGTGTTGAAAAAGGCGGACGTACACAATTGCGCTCTATAAGTCCATACAGAAAGGACAGGGTTAGTTCGTTTTGAACAGACAACTTTGGTCCACCGTCCACAAACCAGGACTCTTTATGAATATGAAAACCAGTTCTGGTTTTTTCTTCTACAAGTTCGATTTCCATCCCAACGTTATTCCCAGGTACATCCCTTCATTGGCGTAAGGGATGATCTTTGCCGATGATGTAAGCGCTCAAGTAGTTGATTCAAAAGTTCGTGAAATCAGCATACACCGTCTTTGCCTCATTCCTTTTCACCCATAGCATATTTTTGGATTTTAGAAAAATAAATCAATTGACCTTATGAACAGCAAAATTTTGACATTTTCTCGTACAGAAAGCTCTTCAAAGTTCGTCAAAATGGCGGTAGTATTTCCAGTGATTTCAGATAGGCCACTAACGCAGAGTAGATACAGGAGTGGGCTACCTTGTTTCAGGTTATGGTGATCCACCGATTATTTGTAGGATATTCTACGGATCTAAGAAATTCGTGAACAGGGTTGCCACTACCGCTCAAAACGTCATAAGCTAGAGGTACGATTCGAATCTAAGAATTCTGTTAAGCTCCGGACGGATAAAAAGAGACTTTTTCTGCGAAACGAAAATGAAAATATTTGAAAAATGGCCTTTATTCTCCTTTGACGCAGGACGTGTGATGCCTGATTATGTAGATATCAACAGTTTTTTTTAGTTGACTCAGGAGTGTACTTGGTTTTACTATTCTAGTACTAATACTATCCTACTATGATATTCTACGATTTTTCAAGTTTTGCTATTGGTGACACCAAATCCATTCAAATCATCATAATACTACTGAAGTAAATCCAGCTGTGGTGTACACACTACTCTACGAATCGATGTAACATTTCTTTTTACACCTTGCAGCTCGAAATGCTGATCAATTTTGCTTTCAGAATGACCCAATAAAATTAATCACGGCAGTGAGGATCATAATTAAATCTGTTCAATCCCTACGAACAAAATCCGTTCCGCGATTCGCAGACCTTCTTATCGTTGGATTAATCCACGTAATTTACAGCCTGTAAATCTAGATTATGCCGCGGTCAGCTGCGGGTACGGTTCGGGCTAACGTTGTCCCTCGTCAGAAGTGATCCGGTGTTACGTGTTCTGCGTGATCCTCGTGATATGCTGTCCGGCTACAGTGTGGAATCTCCGAAACAGGACGTTGCCGATAAACAAAAACTAGTGAGCGGAATTCATTTTTCTTGAAATGTGAAATCATTTTCGTAAATTTGATCAACATTGATGAAATTACTCTGTAAACTTACCTATATCGACAATCTCTTTCTGCCCCGATAACCACTTCACCATCCGAGTTTCCACTAGTCATACAGCTGATCTCATTTCAAAGATGTTGTCTGAGAACCAAAACATAGTTCCCGCATCATAGTACCCACAGCTTTTACAGGATGTATGTTCGTGACTGGGATCGCTGTATCAAATAAAGAGAATTTTAAGCGAAAAACATACGGATCAAGTACTAGCAGCGTAGCTTTCTGCAACTTGACGGACATAATTAATAATGACCTTCGCAATCAACTAAGAAAACATAATACTTACTTAGTAAAAATCTTGACTTGGACCAAACTTAATAACTCTTGTCAAGAAGATCGCATACCATAATCATCATCTGTACTTAGTACTTTTAAAGTAAATCATCCCAACCTCTGGATGGCACTCTGATCAGCTGAAGTACCCTTGTAGCTAATTTCGTTCGTAATCCATCATTGGTGCTAAAATATGAAATGAAGCTACATCTAAGACACCAACAGTTCAATTGCAAGATATGGGGTTATACTGATCAACTTGACACTCGGCATTTTCTAATCGATGCGGGGACGGGTATGTAGATACCAGCTGGTTCACCCTGCATTGCCCGAGTTAGGTCAATAAAATAGGTGAAGGCTCAATATATCCATAATTGATGACCTTGTCTGTACTACATACTTAAATAATAAAACTGTAACACTAAAATACCTAAAGTCTCCAAATTAAATTATCTTTAGTGATTCAAAAAAAATTACCCACTGTGTTGACACATCAGATAGGGAACATTCCTTAGCTTATTACCCAAAGTCTATAGGGCTATCAATTCCATTACTACCGAAAGATTGACCTTTAACTCAATTCTTCTTAACTTTAATACATTATAAGAGTTTCTAAATAGACTAATCGTATAGTTTGTTCAAAACCTGACATTTTCCTAATTGAGGAAATTATTGAACAAGTCGTAGGTAATTGCTAAATGAAATTTCAAATGATTACTTCACCCATTTCTAACAATGAATTCAAATGTCACAATTTCGCGCGTTGCGCACTTGCGCAAATGGGAGATTTGCGCATTAACCTTGTTATTTCAAATAGTGACTCATATTTTGTATTGCGGATTCAGATTCTGCTCGATTTTATGGAAATTTGACCCCTCAACCAATTTTTTTTATTGCGGGTAACCGGTTCAGCGAGTAGGTACGCAAAGTTGCGCAACCCCTAATTTGTCAAATAGTTGATGATGGTGATCTGTAAAGTGTGGCATATGAATTTTCATTGTTTCTAACGCTGATTCACGTGGTGGTATCCTTTTTTTTTATTTGACCTAATTTTTTCGGAATAATGTCCAAAATTTGTTTATTTTGCGTGAAAAATCATCATTTATTCCTACTTTTAACTCTCATATTAAGATGTTTTTTTACCCATTACAATCTGAAAACAGGGGCCTAGAATGAACAAAACGGACGCGAAATAAACAAATTTCGGTCATTATTCCACAAAAATTGAGTCAAATCAAAAAACTGATAGCTTCACGTGAATCAGCGTTGAAAAACAATGAAAATTCATAAGCCACACTTCACAGATCACCATCATCAATTATTTGAAAAATTCGGGGTTGCGCAACTTTGCGTGCTCGCTGAACCGGTTACGCGCAATATAAAAAAATTGGTTCAAGTTTTCATGAAATCTTGAGCAGAATGCAATAAAAAATGTGGGTTCCCATTTGAAATAACAAAGTTGATGCGCGAATCGCGCGTTTCGTGACATTTGAATTCCTCGTTAAAAATTAGTGAAGTTATCATTTGAAAATTTTTTTTAGGCTCGGAAATTACAGAGATAAATGCCTGGTCCACTAAATTTTGGCCACCCTGTAGATGACTATGATACCGGTGTCGCCGCTATTCCATTTCACCCATATTTGAGCTTAATAATTTCAATGAAAACAGTTATTGTGGCTTAGCTGTAATAGTTGAGAATATTCCCTTTTTCGGGACCAAATCTTTGGTTTTGGCAGCTCCCTCAAAATAATTACTTTTGTAGACCCACTTTGGTGTCTTAGGTTACATTTTTTCATTTCGGATGGATATATCTGACTTTATTGAAAATATAAATATATACTATTATATAGGCATTGTGTTTCCACGTAATGATGTAGCTTTCTCGAGGTGAAAGACTTTTTAAAATGGGTCGAGTAGTTAGTGAGTTAAATCGGAACAAAGAAACAAACAGTCTAATATTTTCCTCTTTCTAATATTGGTGTAGATATATGAAATTGAAGAATGTAGCCCTTTTTTATGCATCTACAATATAATCAAAAAGTATGGAAGCGGGAAACACCGATAAGACAAATAGGTACTGTACAGAAGACTAATGACTTATTTAAAAGGGCTATCTATTACAGAAATAACCTTTGTGTAATATTTACATCGTTTTGTCCTTATAATTGAATACCCGTTGCCATAGCAATACGTCATTAACTATGAAACGGATATTACATAGAAGGTCTCGATTCCCTTCTCTTCCATTCATCCTCACAAAAAAAAGCTGATTTTTCTTGCTCCGATAAATCATCATGTTTCTCGTATTATTTTTGAATTACAGTTTCCCTCCGTGGTTAGGCAATATACCCCCCCCCCCCCCCACTACTCCTCTTCTTTAACACAAGCCGGTTTTTTCGCCTCCCTCGAGCTCGGCTGAGGCCTTTTGGAATAAATTCCGCCCCACTCACTTCTCCTTTTCTCTTCCAATCCCCAATGCTCAGGAAAAGAAAAACACAAACACGGATATACGTTAGTAGCCTTTATAGACTCAACGATCCCGTTTCGTTTTATAGCGATTGCGATTTACTGGCGTCTTCTGCTTCTCTATTCTCCTTTAGTGGAGGTGAAAACTAAGAATACTCTCAACCTTTTTTTTATCCTGCCCAAGTCAAACTCAAATGATAAAACGATGCGATTGGCCTGCTAAAAAGCAAGATATTGATTGATCTTCATGAAGTCTTTGAGTGTATTGTATTTTATTAACAGACAATTATGATAGAGTTTATGGAGCTATCAAAGGACCACCCATTACTACCATCACAATTAAAGCAATTTTGATAGAATTATTCACAAACAAAAATTACCCACGTGTTTGATTTATCATACTTCAAGTGAATAGATTCCATCCAAAGAATTGTTACAGTACAGGTGGCCTGGAATTAGGCCCTGCTGGTATCCCTGTTTCTGATTGGAGCCACACAATATTCGTCATTTGCCATTAATGTCTCCCACATTCTTCTCTCCGCACAGGTTGCAAATATCTCACAGACATAGATGTGATCGGCTAGTATGTGTACCCATAGTGAGGGAGGTAGCACGTGGGAAGTTGTTTAAACCCCTTACCCCACAGCCTGCTCTGCATGCAGTTTGAAGCTGGTCCCTTTTCACATTCAAAGGAACGAAGCAATGAGTAGCTTCAAGCGAAACATCATATTGAATTCTGATCCTTCCTCACGGGAACAGTTGATGACGTCACCCGAGACAGGCGGATGAAAATCACCAACTTGTAATTTTTTCCTACTTTACAACATTTACTGCAAGTAATATTCAACATTAGATAAATGCCCAGAAGTTTTTATCGTCAAAATACTGTATAATCCAATTAATTTCTTCCACGGTGTTGAAAATTAAACAAAACAAACCACCTAGAGGAATTGTATAGTTTCAACGAGTACATAACAGTATTGAATTGATTCAGTTTATTCGAAGTTGTAATTGGATTCTCTGAAAATGTTGCTAATTTAATGAAAATAAACCCTTGAAACAATGTTGAGAAAGCCTACTCGTGGTGTTCGGAGAGCGGTATAATGCTCATTCAACGAAATGTATTTGAAAAGACAGTGGGATTGCTGGGAAGACAGGAAGCGTCGCCATTATTTCTCAACCTCTCGAGAAACTTTCCTTTTGTGTCAGGAGGAACTGAATTTCTCTCGGAAGACTTGGTCAGTCTTTCTGAATGACTTTCCGCTCTGAATTTCTTCCAAGTACATTAGGGCTTGTAACCGAATGGCCTGCGGGATTCGATAAGTTGACTACTTTACTGTCACGCCAAGTTTGTGCGTTGTCGATGACACTCGAAGTTTTATTCTTAGCATAACGACGAATACGTTTCTAACTTGAGGGTACTTTGGAAAATCTAAATCCCGCCACTCTCGGGGTTACATTGAGTGGACCGCTTATTCTTGAATAGGGTTTGGAATTATATTTGTTTGTTTTTGCCTTGTGGCCACACTAGATCATTCTAGCAAAGTCAGGTTTACAACTAACACAGAACGAATCAAAAATAGTATGAGATACAAATGTAAACATTGTCTTGAATTTCGTTTTGAATTGCAAGTGAATATTTGACTCACGAATTTACGAATTACGTGCACATATCCTAAAAAACTCATGGATTCGTCTCGGAAGTCATAGAAAAAAAAAAAACGAACTCGTATGCTATCATGTAAAGTAGCATTGAGGATGAGAATCATGTGATTTAATTCGAGAAAAAATCTAACAGCCATATTCCTAGTGCTAACCATCATCAGTTGGCTTTAGAATTACATACCTAACGTTGACTTTCTAGGAGTAAAACAGTAGTTCCACTCTCATAGGGAACGCTACAAATTACTCCATAGAGGATTTTTATTTCTATATAAGGCAAAAAGGAGGCACACAAATATGATCAACTGATCAATCCAAATAGGTATTTTGGTTGAGAACGGATTTACGTGCTCTATGCATATCTCCTGAAATTCAATAATCGCTCTATCACTTGTGAAACACGCACACTCCAAAGCTTAGTAGAAATTCAAATCATGAACGCAAGCCAATTGAATAATAAACCCCAGTGAAAGAATTTGCAGCGTTTCATGCATATCGGAATGCTTCAACCCGTGTATCGGCTACAAAGCCTCTTAGGAGTTCACTCCAGTATCCACATTACTACATCACTGTGTGTACCTGTTTGCATTTGCCTCAAGCCGAGCAACACTATGGATGGAAAAGCGAAACGAGATAGTAAAATTATACGAAAGTAAATGAGTTTTGTGGGAAATCTCTCTGGCAATTCGCGCGAAATTGGGTTCATCTTCAAACCTCACATCTTCTGGAGCCTGTTTCCATATTCGCACCGATTTTGGTAGATTTTTTTGACCCACCAACGTCGCTTACGTCCCCTTTTTTCTTGGTTCTCAATAACCGTTGCCATCACAATGAATGCAGTGGCTGCAATTTGCTTATACGGGATGACGGCACCATATTGACTGCTTTCCGTACTTTTGGGTGGTTCGCGTGCTCGTGTTTGCGATTTTCGTCAAAAGCGTTCGCCTCGACCCGAGGCATTCGAAGCGAGCAGCCTCGCACTGTCTGTGCTAGGCTTATTAGTAAATTACGTTTAATCATACGTCGCTCGCACCATCTCCAGAACCAGTGAACTAAAAGAAGACTGTAAGCAAAGTACAATCACTACCTGACCTACAGACCACAACCTGCATCATAGGTTTACTTTTGAAGATGTAGGAAGAAGTAGGAAAGAGTACTGGAACACACTCTGCACATATGGTCAGTGTAATTACACTAATTCTGTAGCAGGGAAGTCCTGCGGACGGCCAATTGGGATAGACATTATCACCTGACAAGTATCTAGTTATTATAAACTCCTATATTGCTCTGTATAAGCCAAATTTAATATTTTAAGAATGTACAACGGGCAGAAGACACAGGCAAACATTGATTTCTGAATATTAGATGTTGTTATGGCATAGTACGGGCATTTCATGTCGCTCACAGCGGCTTTCCGTGTATTTGCAAACTCTCAATGCTGGCTCAACGGCTCTGAGTCAACCAGAGACCAAGTCCTAATGATGTTTTTACACTTGGGAATAATATCTAAAGGCAACGGAGTGGAGAGAGAGGTAGAGGAAGATAAAAGGAGAGAGAAATACACAGAAAGAGGCAGAGGCTACCGGGGCGAAATCCGTGTACCGAGGCAGTTTCCAACAGGCAACTAATTAACGCTCTCTGTAAAACGACGAGTGCTAAGTTGGCAAAACGGGTAATAAGGTCGCAGACCTCTGGGGACTAAATTCGGGGTCCTTCAGAGCTTTAGGAAGGTAGGTGAATAAAAGCACTGGAAGGGGAGAAGTAGATGAGGAGCGAGTTGAGCTCAGTGATTACTAGAATGAAAGAAGTCTGTTAAGTCGTGGAACCATTTGTATTCCTAAAAGAATAGATAGAATTATTTTCAATATATCCAACAGCACTCGACCTTATGTGAGGTGTGGACCTTATGTGAGGCAAGTAGGTTGGTATATTATAATGAAAACTTCTGTGAGGTTGTATGAATATTTGTACTCCCAAGAGAATATATAGAATTACTTTCAATATGTCCGACATGAACAGCACTAGATCTTATATGAGATGTGGGAGAAAGTTAATGACCCTCTTTCTCAGCTTTCAAGGACATTTTCAACAAAAACTTAATTCTTTGTTCTTCCGAAACAACGTGAATCAAGTTTTTTATAAGTATATTCTAGAAAGGTTCAGAAAAGTATTTCTTGTCTCCTGCTTCACTCCTTCCAGCAGGAGTGGAAACAGAATTACATATTGCCAATTAAAATATCCAAAAGGTTTCATTTGACTCATTAGAATTATCAATAACGAACAAACACGAAAAGCTTTTAAGATTGATTGCAATTGTATCCATATCATATTTATCCGAATATTCCCGAGATCCTAAGTTTCAAAATGCGGCGACGATTAACTAGTTGAGTGTTGGGACTGTGTGCGTTAGTAAGAACAGTACAGTAATTTTTGTCGATAGAGCTGATGACATAGTTTACGAGTATAATTTTAGCCGCTTATATGGTAGCCTTACTGGTTTATAATTTTAAATTTATATCCGTTATAATAACCTTAAGGTACGTAATAATTGGCTGCATTTCCCGATTGAATCACCAGCGACGAACAATGTATGGCTATCCTGCAATTACACTCATGAGCCGGATTCGTGTAAACTCCTGGCAACGTCGTTCAATGAATGAACTTTTATATCTGTATATACCGATGTACCGCGATAAATCAGATGTGAATCAACAAATTGAACCGGATGAGATTGGCCGGGACTCCGAGCGTAATCCCGCATCACGAAACAATTAAAGATTACGCCGGAAAAGTGGCCACTCCTGACAATCGAAATTTGATCCCTCCTGGATTAATCCCCCATTGATCAACTCGTGTGGGTTATCTGAAAATACTCCGGTGCGGCGAAGAGCATTAACCCGACGTTGGGGGTCTCGGGGTGAGTCACACAGCTGGAGCTCATTTGATAAAGCTCAGGGCTGGATGGGCGTGGGATTATCACTGCTCTCTTGTACCCGTTCTGAATTATCGGGAAGCGTTCACGAGCTGGTCGTAAACTCGTCAATGAACCGAAGCAGTGGGTTAGGTGATTATCGAATTTCAGAGCTCTTGATTCCAAAACACAATCGGTAAAAGCCTTTCAGAGTAGATATTTGTTGGTTTATTATTTTCAATAATGAACCTTTGTAATCGACCTACAAAAGCATTCTAACCGCCTCAAAATGAGTTGTTTTACGTTTCAACGTGTGTGGAAAAATCGGTCTATCACTTGTGAAACACGCACACTCCAAAGCTTTGTAGAAATTCAAATCATAAACGCAAGCCAATTGAATAATAAACCCCAGTGAAAGAATTCGCTGCGGTTTTTTTTTCTCGTCTTCTGTTGACTATTACCGAAAAAGTCTGACGCAATTCATATTTCGTAACAAGACTGGAAATTGGAGGAACGGAATCTCACCCAATTGTCACTATTTCTCGATATTGATTTAGTGATTTTATTAGAATTTATGGAAGGGGTTTATTGAGTATTAAGCAACAGAAAGATGAGCTGAGGAAAAGAGGTGGTTAGAGGTTTCAATTTTCACTTCCAAGGACTTCCTCGAAACAATGTGGTTTTTCATTTTTCCTACAGTTTTTATTCGACTTTAATGAAACTTTCCGGGAATGTACGGGTTTGTCTGTAAATGATCCCATTTCAATTTTTTTTTAAAGCTCCAACCTAAAATGGTTATCTACTTCACTTTTACTTTCACGTCACTTACTCTACCCCATTGTTTCAAGCTGCGGATGACCAATATTAAAATTCATTACGCACCATTTTCACCGGTTTTAATAGTGTGAGCTTGCTCAGATTTGGAAGCCAATTGTGGTAGAACGGTCTAATAATGCCATCAAAACTTTAACAATTGTTTAATTTAATCATTGGTAGGTCCTGCGCATGCGTGAGCATCAAGTTTTACACGATTTCTAGCTTTCACACGATTTTCACGGCATTTTCAGGGGAAGTACACATTTTTAAAACAGATGGTATCTTATGAATTTCATTGCTCCAAACCTCATACATCACTCAGCGCATGCGCAAAAGTATAATCCATCAAGAATAATTTCATCACATTCTAATAATCCGAGTAATTAACGACTCTTGCTCGTCACCACTGTTGTACCTACGTCGAGCAATATTGTTCTGATGTTTCTATGTATCAAATTTTTCTTCCTTTGTTTTTAAAAAAACAAATTTCCCTTCTCTCTCTCTCTCTCTCTCTCTCTCTCTCTCTCTCTCTCTCTCTCTCTCTCTCTCTCTCTCTCTCTCTCTCTCTCTCTCTCTCTCTCTCTCTCTCTCTCTCTCTCTCTCTCTCTCTCTCTCTCTCTCTCTCTCTCTCTTGCTCAAATTTGGAGAGTGTTTGGGAAAAGCCGGATTAATCATCTCATATCAATTCAAACTTGGCCGTATCATTATCCTAGGCTCTTTAGAATTATTGCGACAGAACTGCAATACATGACGAATCACCTTTTGAAGGCGTCGATGTCTGACGGAACCTGTTTCACGGCTGTCTCTTTGAAACGTTGTAACAAGCTCATATTCTATATATTTTGAGACTATTTAAAACGTTTGAATGATCTATACTTGCACGTACCGTATACGTGGAAACCACGAGCCGCACTGCCCTTGCCAGACTTTTTTTTTTCAGCAACTCTTGTTCGTGACTCATCTTGGGATCCGTTATGAATGTTTTTGCCTTCCCAATTGGTCGGTGTTGATTTTTTTATACAAAGGCTTGTAAAAACCTAAAACTAGACCAGATACGCGGTATTTTCATGGTTGCATAAGTAAGTAGACCCTTGAACTTAATTTGACCGAACCTGCCTTATCTCGACGACATGGAAAGCCGTTCGCCTCCAAGGAAAACACCTCAAGTGCTCTAGTCGTTGTTTGCTCCCTACACTTCTGCATAGAAGAGGTGAAAATGTCTCCCCCTCACAAATTTCCCAACAAGATTTCACCGTTTCCTACCCGCCTTCCAAGTTTTCCACGAAGATCGAAACGGATAAAGTACACTTACGGGAGCTCGTCTTTGTTTCAAATTTATCTGATAACGTTGGGAAACGGTCTTTTGTGTTTGTGAAGCGCACACGTTTCCAGGGGATGCGGCAGGGATTTTCATGTGGTCAGGGAGACGATGAGAAAACTTTATCCCAACACCGCAGAGTGGTTTTAATGTAGGATCCGCATGCTTCAAAACATCTTTGAGAAACTTGAAACGGTTAGATGGCACCTCCTTTAGGTGTATGGTTCTCTAGTTTTTTACTCTCTTTTTCACTTTATGGCAATATAACCATCCAATGAATACTAAAAACGCTTGACTCTTGTTTGAAACCTAATCATAAACACAAAAACGCTTCCGATTTCGACACAAGGGTTCATTAGTCTTTCAATAATGCAATAACACATCACGCAATGCTGCTTAGGGGGCTTTTTATGTTCAGGAATTATATTTTTATGTTCACTATTTGCAATGAGTGAACTTCTGCCGATCTGAAACCTATTTCAGTCAATTCTGCTTTCAAAATTACCTGGAAATTTCACCCCGATTCCCTACACCAGAAAACACATAGAAAAAACAATTTTTTGAGACGTTTAAAAATTAGTTTTTGACCATTAGCATATGTGGTGTGTGGCGATTGGGCTGACTAGAAGTTAAGACTAACTAAATCCCAAGTGGAATTTTTGTGCTGTAGAACGGTTTTTTTAACATAAATTCTACGGCTTTCTATGTCCCTTACGGGGGGGGGATAGAAGTTTGCCAAAAAAAGAACTAAATTAAATCTTTTTTAATGAGTAAAACAAATCGGAAATACAAGATTCCTTCAGAAATAGACAAATGATACTATAAACAATACAATATACATTATATATTCGGCAATGAAGGAGGCTCTATAATAAAAAACCATAACCCAAACCAATAAAAAAAATTTCATCAGATATTCATTGATGCTAGTTTTGAATTTGTTAAATAAATAATTTTAATATGAGGAGGTAGTTCCATAAAACGTTTAGGGTCTACATGCGTACGGTGACTCGCATAAAAATCCCATTTAGGGTAAGGATTGGTATCATGATTCCAGAATGGAAACGAGTTACACTACGTAACCGAGGGCTAAAGGGAAGCTGACGGCTTAAATAATATTGGAGCACTTTTGATGAATAAGTTAATCGTGGTGGGAGAATATTAAGATGTACGACCAATGATTTGCTATGGCTTCACTACCCAGATCAGCATAAAGGACCCAATACCGAACTTACTAAATAAAATTATGACTGATCTGCCCGGCCCCCAAATAAGAATACAGTAAGTCAAGTATGCAAACGCATGGAATGTCATTTTTAAGATAGATGTGGGGAGGAATTTATTGAGAAACCATAAAGTGAAAGACTTTTCACTAAAAGAGTATGAAATTTCCATTTCGAAAACTTCTCGACCGAAACACCCAAGTATCTTTGACAGTCAACTCGCTGAAGTCGGGAGCAAGAACAAGGATGAGACGAGCATGACGAACTTGGCCAATTCTAAAGGCTCTTGTAATGCGACAATCCACCCTTAGAACTTTCGTCATTTCACGAGCGATCTGAACTCAGCTCTCGTATTCCAGGACACCATTCAACTTAATATTGGGATTTCTTGAACTGCTTATAACGAAGATCTTCAATGGTTTTTTCAAGTTCAGAATTTTTCTTAGTCAAATTTCCAGCTTTGAGTTTTAAAATAGAATCCTTGACCAAATTTGAATAAGTGGGTGCCCACAAAGATCAAAGAATCTTCAAGTTCCTTCAGATCCTCCTTAATAGATTGCCTATCCGAATTTACATTAATTTGTTCTAAAGCTCCATCTTTCTCTTCTATAGCTTTTCCAAGTCAGATTCGGAAATTTCCAAACCAATTTCAGAATTTTCCATTTCAATTTCAGAATTTTCCATTTCAATTTCAGAATGTGATCAATATCCGGGTGGGAGCGTAAAAAAGTGGGATAAAGAGAAGGAAATAAGTAGTTAGCACACATATGTATTAATAAAATTAAAAAATTGTCACGCGAGGTGAGAAGGAACTGGTTCATCGAAATTAATAAAATATGCGCATGTTTTGCTTCCGAGTCTGCGAAGCAGCGGAAGCCTTGTGTTCACTTTCGGAAGCCAAACAATTTTTGTTGTCCGAATTCAGAATTTCCACTCGTATTTTGCGTTTCATAGTCTACTAAACAAATTCGGTTCCCTGTCTGTCAGTCCGCATTTCCTTGTTACAGCCATAACTTCCACAATTTTGAATGAATTTAGCTCATATCTTGAGATATCATGCAGATAAGTTTTTTTGAAGTCCCATACGAATTGTATCTATCGCTCTGCACATGCACTAACGTGAAATTTTTGAAATGGGTATAACTTTTCGGCTGTTTCAAGAATTTTACGTTAGCGCGTTTCACGTTATCAATTTCGATGAACTAGTTCCTTCTCACCTCTCGTGATATTTTTTTAATTTTATTAATACATTTTGTGTGCTACCTTCTTATTTCCTTCTCTTTATCCCACTTTTTTACGCTCCCACCCGGATATTGATCACATTCTGAAATTGAAATGGAAAATTCTGAAATTGAAATGGGAAATTCTGAAATTGAAATGGAAAAGTCTGAAATTGAAATGGAAAATTCCGAATCTGACTTGGAAAAGCTATACCTCTTCTTCAGGGACCAGTAACAATCACTTGAATTCTCCTTCAAGACCCTGACTTTATCACATTTCCATTTTCCTCTAGCCTATTTATTCAGTTTTTTTTTTTTTTTTTCAATTTTCAAATGTTTTCAGCCAAGTTCATTATGCTTGGTAGACAATTTTTGCATTCAAAGCAGATTGCTGTCTTCTTAGGCGTGTGAAGACCACGAGCTCACTTCCATGGACCGTAGTCCATCACGAGGACCAATTCTTTCCCTACCTATCTTCTTAGAAACAAAGATCTCAGAATCCTTACTCGTAGATCAGTTGGAGATTGCGCGATAATCGCGGCAAGACAACGGTCAGAGTCAGAAGGACTGAGGCCAAAAATTAGAACAAAAGGGACAGAGAATCAGCGCTAACGCCAAAGAAACGTTACACTTACAAGGTCCGACCGAATACTAAAGTCGCCACTTTTACTCTGAGATGGTGAAACTTGTCCTATGAAGTATCTTTCAACTGTAGTTTTCTCCAATTCTCCAATTATAACGGTACGGATACATTTTAGACTGGCCAACCTCTCACCAGAAGTTATACCCTTTAGAATTTACAAGTTTCGGATTCGGAATGAGAGCTGAGATTCATCAGTCTTCGTTAATGGTGAGAATCGTCGGCTGCGGTGTTGGCAACTGGGGTTCGGAGTGGACCGCAACCGCCATCTCGTCTCTTCTCCATATGAAAGATGCAGGTGGAGGCGGTTGGAGGCGGTCAGGCGATTTCAGGGCTCTCGGGGGTCTCGTTACAGCGATGTCACGTCCGATACAACGGCTACGCTCTAACGGGGAATCTGACTCAACCACAGAAAATCGCAATGCGACCTTTTCAAATCACGCACCGCCACAAGGGCACTTGTAAAGAACCTCGCTTTTTAAGGGACCAAAAAAAAAAAAAAACAAATCAACACACTTTTCAAGCTCATTTTTTTTAAATTTGATCGATTACTATGCACAATTGGGATCATTGCTACAGCTTAATTTTTTTACAGAAATTTTGTTGAAGGATTTCGATGGTCGAAATTTACAGTAAGCGGTCTCGTAAGTGATTGGAATTAAATTTACGAGTGTGTATGTACTTTTATACGAGTATACAAATAATATTTATATGATTCCAGTTAAGAAAAATTTTGAATTTTTCCAACTGATAATTGAGCAATTCAACATTTCAATAAACTGATGATTTCTCAAATACTGAAAGAACGGATAATCGTACATAAACTACTGTTGTCTCTTACGATTCACGAACCACATTTCTACCCGAATCAAAAAGAAAAAACCGACATCGTACATCTAAAGTATTGATTTCGATTTTTGGATAGATCATTCGTTAGTGTTGATTGATCAAAATGCCGAGATTACAGGCATATCCCGGATCAATGTTGGATTTTTTAGCTTCGGACGGCGGATGGACGGATTTTAGTTTATTATTGACATTTTATGTCTTTACTTTGCTACATAAACTCGAAAATGTAACGCGGACAGCGTCACGAAAATATTTCTGATGGTTTTCGTTTACAACCGATTCGTTCCTACGGATCATTGTCTTCGACATTTGTCATCGTACAAAACTCGTTCACCATTCATTTGAAAGCTGTTGATTTACTTAATCTTGTTACGTTAACCCCTGGACATTCGGAACCACCCGATGGAACCATATTGCTTACTAACTGCGGCAGTTCTGTGAGTGGTGATGATTATGTCTTAACAGTTTACCATTCGTTGCTTCGGAGCCTCAGTGACCAAACGATGGAACCATGACGACCTTCGATTTCTTAATTTACTATTATTCCGGCAACACAAGTGTAACAACAACGCTACAGGGGTAGGTGATGTAGCCTGGCTCGAATTCAATAAAGTACCCACGGGTGTCGGAACAATGAGTCAACACGATCGCGAAATCAATCAAATACCCACGGGTGGTACGAAGTACGTGTGTGTGTGTGCGGGAGGAGGCGCAAAGACAGAAAATGTCCCTCGTGGTTGCGTACTTATACGAAAGCTGTTTAATATAAATTTGTCAATTCAATTTAGCTTAATTTGCTGATTTTTTTAACCTGTGTAATCGGAAACGAAAGGAAAGTTAACCCCCTACAAAAGTTGTTGATTTACGCTTCAAGGTAGGTAGATTTCAAATATAGAATTTGAAAATTCCGACCGTCCGGAGCCCGCCGTCCGAAGTTTTTCTGCGAATCTAGTGGATCAAATTTGACGAAATTCGGCTCAAAAATCAACATTGATCTGGGATGTATTCTCCAGTAATCTCTTGATCAATCAACCCTAAGGGATTATATTTAAGGATTGATATATCAAGAAAATGAAAATTTCAAAAACTTTCCACGGTTTTTTTGTTGTTGAATTAAGATACAAAGTAGTTCCCTGAATCGAGTGAGACCACTGAAAAGTTAGGTAACAAGAAATGTGAAACCTCGGTCAAATAATTTAGGTACAGTGTTTTTTTTTTTGTTTTTGTTTTTTTTCGATTGTTGATACCTACGTGACTTTAAACGAAAACCAACAATTTCTGAGGGATGTTAGGAATATTTTCTTCATTATTGATTACAAATGTTTTCGTTACTAAAAACGATACATCAAAAAACAATTTTTTTTAAAGGTTTCTACTACAAGACTTTGTTTTTGGACCCATATTTATAGAAACCTTTTTGTATCACGTAGATAATGTGTAGAACTCCAGTTTTATATAATATATAATATATAAAACTGGAGTCTTACACATTATCTACGTGATAAAAAAAGGTTTTTACAAACATGGGTCCAAAAATAAAGTTGCATATTATGCAACACGTATGATCGCTTCGTCACGAAGGAGGCGCGTCATCACCTTAAATTTCTGCTCCGAGAATTCATTTGTTCGCTCGTCTCCTACATTTAAACAACTTGCTGCAGAAGAGACTGTTTCGCCGAAAGAAGACTTGTTTGTTTCGATTCGTTTCAAGTATCATATCAAACTTCACAGCTAATGAGCTTTATTTATATTATTATCTTGATCATTAATTAATAAATCGTTTCAGAACGCATCGCAGTTGTCTTCTTTGGCTTACACGCTTATAAATGTATCACATACGACGTCTAAAATGCATACATGAGTGATTTACGTAAAAGGGCCATCCAATACAGAAATAATGAACATCTGTGAAATAATTTACAGTGTTTTTGATGCGATTTATGAAATCTTATCTTGAAACGTAAACCAACAATTTGGGAGGGTTTACAAAATCTTCTTGGTTGATTGCAATGGTTCATTATTAAAAATAAAATACCAAAAAGCAGTTTTTTTTAGGTTTTTACGATAAGACTTCATTTGCGGACCCTTGTTTATAGGAAGTTTTTTGTTCAGCGGTAAATTTCCATTAAAATCATTATGGATTATCTTTTTTGGGGGCACCCCGTACACAACGATTGCCGATGTCAGCGTGATCACACTGAACACAACTCATAGTGCGAACGTCTCGAAGGGTGGAGATACCGCCGTGGTCTCCGGTGACATTTACCGCCGTGAGATGTAGGTCAGAGTTCACGATGGCGCTCGATGCGTTGGGCGCACACGATATTGGACATGACAGGCTCCCCGTTCCGTCACATAAACGTCGTCGTACTAGGAGTCCGCCGGCCCCACCGCATGAAATCTGACTTGATCCCATTAAATATTTAGCGGGCGGTTATTTTTACATTCCGCTCTTTTCGCCTTGTCGTTCATCGTCTTGACAGACGTTAGTTAGGTGAGATTCATCCGACGAGATTGGCTTCTGCTATTCCCCTAACGTTTCAACGCTTTAAAGCATTGTATCAACGTTACCGATGTAATCTGCTTAGGTATCTTTCGTGCATAATTTTAACCTCTACCAGTACTTGGAACTGGAACACAACTTGTGAAATCTTGAATATGAATCAGGGACATACACTTCTGATTAGTTGTACGTGCACTTCTAGGATATGGAGCGCAGGTTTGGGGATTTCTGGAGTATGTTTCTGTAGAGGCTGTGCTATTAATGTTCATTAAAAAGCTTTTCCATTTGCCCTTATGCTCTCCAAACTACCTGGTTTACCTTGAGACCGAACTGGACACAATTTCGACATATACTTTCGGTCTGCACTTGGTACATATCGCTAAAGTAGCTAGCATGCCGGATTCTCGTCTGCCAAAGATTGTTGCCCGTGAGATCATTCGCCGTGGAATATACTGGGCAGAGAGCTACAACTCACTGGCTGCTCGTTACAACATCTCCAATCCGCTGGCACCTATGGATGCGTCGCAATTGAAGATGAACATAGGAAAAATTTTAGCGAGCTTCAGGGAAGAAAAAGTGAAGAGCTTTTGGGCCAGAGCTGCTGCATCAGAGACATACACTCTTTATAGAGAGTTAGATCCTCTTGTGAAATTTGCTAATTTCTGTAGACAGCTGGACATCAGTTTGCACGAAGCTCTTTGGATCCTCAAACTGCGTGCTGAGCTCCTAAATGTGAATGCCAGACCCTATGGTGCAAGTCCTAGAGAGGAATGCTGAATGTGCAATTTAAGGGAGCGTGAGGACATTTTTCACTTTCTCTGTATTTGCCCCATACTGAGTGAATTCAGATGGCGGGCACTGGGGTGTGGTACGCTCACCAGGGACGAAGCAGTATTCATCCTTAATGGGGGCATGGGTCGGTCATGTGTTGTTACATATTGCAGAAGAGCTTGGCGCTATAGGAAATTTTTAGTTTGAGAAGTTTATTATTTTCATGTTCTTATTTTCGTACTCTCTCATTTTCGTACTCAACTAGCTACGAGTTATTGTTATTGCACAAGTAGGCCAGGGCTTGAAACTCCGGCGGACAATGCGTTCAATGAGCTATGCTGTATTGTTTATTATTTTTCGATAATGTGTTTCGTAAATCAATTTCCTTACAATAAACTTATTTCTTCTTCTTCTTCTTCTTCACAGCTTCTGATTGACTGCAGACACTTGACTGGCAAAGAGGATTCAGTCCATGTATTGTATTTGAGGAGAAAATTGTCTGAAAATTCGGTTTACGTTTTAATAAAAAGAAAAAATATTTTGAAAAACTCTTCCGTTCGCAGTCTACCAAACGTTCAAGAGAAAGCTCCTGGACCAAAATATCTGGGGTCTAGAATGACATATGGCTCCTGAATCTTCGACATAACTTGCGATCTCAACCAATAGGATTAAAAGGGAAGTTTTCCGTTCGACCTAAGTAGAAATCAGTTCAGCGAATCGATCTGTGTCGTTCAGACATTGGACGAGTAACGTTTGGGCTCCAAAAGGGTGAATATGTTGAGAGGAGATGAATAATAAACCTCTCAACACGTAGAAAGCAGAATTAATAGTTGCCCCTTCCAGGGAACTGAGCTGAGGCGATATGCTTGCAACTCCCAGAGAACACCCATGAAACTAAAAAGCATCATGTTTATGCTCACGATTAGCAGTTTCAAGGTATTGAAATCATTCATATGAACCACAAACATTTCACAGTTGCTGTGACTAATTGTGTGGAATGTTTGCATCGTGATCACATTTCAACCTCAGGTCAGCAACTCTTGTCAAGGCTGTAACGTCATCAAAACAATTTTTCAATTCTCCAAACGTGATGTAGTTTGATTCACGGAGGAATATATAAATTAATGTATGGACTGGAGGAAGAGAGCGTATTTTTCCTCGAGTCGATAAACGTAATCGGTCGAGACCGATAGATAATTCATTTATTCAACGATTGCTTGTCACACATTCCCCTTCATCGATTGCTCGCTGTTTCAAGTCGAAGTTTCTGTGTTGCTTTCTAGTTGAATACAAAAAGTTGTGCAATAATGATCGCGTTATCGATTGTGTTTAAAACGTATCAGCACGATTGTTTCATGCATATCAGTCTTATTAATAGATTCCCTTAAGTATGAAACCTGGACTATGTCATATGACATCAAGAGATTATTTTGAGAATATCAAGAAGAACATCATAGGTATTGAATTTCCTAATTCTATTGATCTGCCAAAGGAATTATATAAAATGGTCAACACGAGACTCTGTTCGTGTCACTATGACACGGCGACTGGTGTACGTATACTAATTGAAGATTTCCATATTTTAACGGTATACATTAAAAACCAAAAGTAATGTTAAGTTTGTGTATTCTTTGAAGACATGTCCCTATATTTAATTTGTGTATGATTTAAGTGAGAATACCAATTGGAAGAATGGAATGATATCTTACTAAATGTACTCTCTTCATTATTATCCAACGAGTGTTCAAAAAGCCCTGTCTCTATCGCCTCTGTCCTCTCCATAAAAACTCGAAGACACCCACCACCGCACACACCATTTGTTTCACAACTATGTTGACAGCTGAATGGTCGGTGGTTTAACAAACCTCCCACTTTCCCTTCACACTACGGAATTAAATTCACTCACAATAGTTTCAAACAAACACTTCAAACAAAATGGTTAAAAAATTGAACAACAAAGAATCACAATAATCAGTTTAGAATAGTGTTAACAACACAGTTCTCTTCCCCTTTCATCGCTGCTTCCAAACATCATTCTGTCACCATGAATGATCCATCATCATGCTTTCTTACGTGTGTTTCCTTTGCAGCTCGTATCAAGCTCATTTTCGAGAATAAAAAGAGACAAAACTGGCCTTTTCCCTGTACCCTTCACATAAGGAAATATTGTGCAAATTTTGCCGCCATAATCACCTAAACAAACTTGAACAAATTAGCAACTGTTATTTCCATAAATAATAATCATTTTTCACGTATTCAAAATTTACCGGTTTAGGAATCGTTCAACAATTAGATCTTATTGTACTTTCGTGGAAATATATGCAACGTTCTATCTTACTCCGTTTTTTATTTGAAATGGGTTTCCACAACTTCGTCGCGAGTGACTTAGTCCGTATCAGTGCTGCAAGTCAAGCAGAAATCGCGAGTTGGTACATCAAACTGAAGGTACGTATAGCCATTGCTGAAAGGAATATTTGGTTCAATCAGCAGTGCATTGCGAAGCGTCTTATTCCAAATTATGCCATATACAGTGATGCTGCAAATAGGATAATTAAGGAGGCTCAACTCAAGCTTGTCAGAAGTGAGCTCCGTCAAATACTTATTGTCAAGCTTGACCGGCCACCCTCTTCATCATCTTGAAGAAGCCTGACGTAGTTCTTTCCGTGAATAATAACGGTTTCTCTCGGTGATGTATAGGTATAGTTAGTTGGCCATTCCCGATTCTTGAATCTGTCGCCTTGGGAGATAAATCAGACGCCTTTAAGCGTCTAGGTCATCTTCTGAGCGTGGCGGGGATTTCCGCATTCAGCTCAATGGAAGGGGCAACTAAACCATTCCATCATCTCACATATTTAAAGAATCAGCCTTTTCTGAATCCCGTAATTTTGCACTAATTCACATACAATTACATCCAAGCTTACACATCTATATCGAATCAGACTTATGGTTTTAATAACAAGAGAAATTGATTTCTGAATCTATTTATGGAGTTACTGTCGACCTAGCTGCAGAGCGACAGCCTATAAATCCAGCTCGGTATGTCGTTCTTTTGTTAGGCTCCGCGAATTGGAGCGCGTATCAAATATCTCAGCGAGCAGGTGGAGTGATAATATTTCCGACGAGCTGCAAAGGAAATCGGAGCGTCGGGGAAACGTGTCCGGAATTCCTCGGGTGGGGCTCGTCCCCCGGGATTTATTGCTTGACCCGTCGCGCGACGAGTTTTTCACGAAAACAATAACAAAAAATGTTAAATAATGACATATATATATTTATAACGTAAAATGTTAGAGGTAGATAGATATTTCCACTTGCATGAAACGCGGTGGTGGTATAAATCATCTGCAGTCATATCAACACGTCCCAATAAAATAGAAAGGATGTCGTAAACTGGGAAGGAAATATTCATATCCGGGTTATATCCCACAAATTGCTTTTCTGCATTTCTCAAGCGTGTTTTTTAGCCTTGACCAAACTGTCATAAAACTATCTGTGAAACATGTCAAGGAAGTAGCTTGGAAGTTTCTGCTTACGACCGATCCTTGGAAGGAAATGAAACTCTTTCTGTTTCCGCACCATGAAAATCATTCGTCACTAGTTGGAAAGCTTCCAATTTATCACGAAATCCTGTGAAGTAAAAGTTTTTCCTTGTTATCCACAACTTTATAAAAACATTTTATTGTAATGTATCTTCTTATCATTGTATTTAGTTCACATCTAGTAATCGATACTCCTATCATTCTTCATAGGTATATTTGATGTCTAGCAACCAAATACCACCGATCGAATAAGTCGCATAATCCGACAAACGCACATTGCTTCGAGACAAAATTGAAAAAATGCTGCAAATTCTTTCACTGGGGTTTATTATTTAATTGGCTTGCGTTCATTATTTGAATTTATACTAAGCTTTGGAGTGTGCGCGTTTCACTGGATAGAGCGATTATTGAATTTCAGGAGATGTACATTGAGCACGTAAATCTGTTCTCAACCAAAATACCTATTTGGATTGATCAGTTGATCATATTTGTGTGCCTTCTGAAATTCAATAATCGCTCTATCCTGTGAAACGCGCACACTCCAAAGCTTAGTAGAAATTCAAATAATGAACGCAATAATTGAATAATAAACCCGAGTGAAAGACTACTTATTTACCCCAGTAATATTATTGAATAATAATCCCCAGTAATAATATTTACCTACATATTATCAGCGTTTCATACATATCATAATGCTTCAACCCGTGTATCGGCTATAAACTACAAGTATCCACATCGGGTATCACTCCAGTAACCACATTCACTACAACTCGACGCTATCGGCATCACTAGGTTACAAACAAACAATAATAAACCAAAAAACGCAAATGTTGTCACCGTAAATGGGGCCATACATCGAGAACGGTTTGACCTACGGACGTGAGGAAGGGCTCATTCGATTCCTCATGGTATGTTCTTCAAATAGGTAAATATTTAGGCCGATTCGACTTGTTTTGAGGTTTTTAGGGATTTTACAAAACTTTTACAGCCCTTAAAGGGCACTTTAAATTGAGTGTGAGAGCTGGCTCAAGAATTGGGACGTCGTCGGACAAAGATGGATTTTTAGTGAAAATTTCAGATCTTTTGCTCCAGCCGTTTCGGAGATTTCGTGCGTACGGCGAACGGCGTACGGCGGACGGACGGAAAGATGTTTATTGCAGATTTGGATTCTACACCCTTTGAAACGTAAACCATGAAATTTTCAGGGGGGGTTAGAATTTTTTTTTTTCCAGAGCGATTACAATGGTTTATTATTGAATAATAAACCAAAAATCTTAATTTTCTTGACCAAAACTTCATATGTGGGCTCATTCTAAGAGATCTATAACTGAGGAAGGCGTCACTAATTGAACCCAATTGGTCACATAATCACGGTGAAACCTACTTATAAAAACCAAGATACACACTACAAATCCCTAAATAGAATTGTAATGAAATGCACTTTAGTAGAGCAAAAGAAAATACACACACTCAATTAAGAAACGGAAAATTGGGAGAATGTATTTGCTGCAAAAACATCAGGCTCACACTAGCTGGAAGGTACAAAAAATTAGACATCAAGCTCGAAGATTTGGATTTTCATCCATCTACAACAGAGCCACGTTACGAAAGTTGTTCAGCTTATTTAAAATACGAGATGAGAATGGAGAGCTAGGTTTTGGAGAATAATATTGAAATCCCGAAAGTGAAAACATCACCACCGCTGAATATAGGTAACGTTTTCTAGTTTGGAGATCTGGGGCAACAAGGGGCTAGACCTACCCCTCCTTCAAGACCTGACGGTCCTGCGGGTATAGTATAACCAGTGCGCCGTCCTAATCACTACTGTTCCAAGAAACTACTTTTCGCGAAAATCGAAATTTCAATTCGGATCTTGGGTTTCAGACCATCTTTGACAGTTTTAATTCACTCTACTAGCAATTTTTGGAACTAAACAGTATAACTCTCTAGCAACAGATTAGTTGATTGAATAGATCACCGAAAGTAAAAATATGGGTTCTCTTGCACGGGATACGATACTTGTTAACCCCGTAAAAACTTAAGACAGGCCTGTGAGAGGTAGGACGTAGGAGCATATTTGATGAAATCAGTTCATAATTGAATTTCCGTTTATTTTTTTTCCTTTGTAATTGTGTAGCAAAAACGCTTCACAATCTCCCCACCCCCACCCTAAAATGTTGTCCTTTTACCTTTCAAGATTCCTAATTTATAATGTCCATCCTCTGTAAGCCTCCATATCTTGTCGTCTCCACTCTAGAATCCATAGAAAGAGCTGTATTTGTATTTCGATTAGGTACGGAACCATTCAAAAGGGGTTTCCGATTATCATTGATCTCCTACCTCGTAATTGAATTCTAGATGTCCGAAGACAATTTAATGACTTCTTCTTGAAATGTAACTTCAACAACCTTTAGCAGTCCCTTTGTAAGAAGCAGAAGTTGGTATCAAAGCTTGTAGGTCAAGAAGCTCTAGATGACAGACTATGGGTCAGTAGTATTATCTACATGTCACGTTGGAAAGCCCTCAATTTAGCTATCTACCATTCAAATTTCAGCTTTCTAGCTTGATTAGGGAAGATAAAACCCTTCAGGTTCGCCCAGCAGATCATGGTTATTGCATTACCATAAATTCTGAAGTTGATATTTTCTGTGCATAACGGCTGATTAAATTGCGATACTAGAGGGAAATGTGCGAAAAAAGCTCATGTGGTCATGCTAGTTGTTCCAGATTCTCTTGTTGGTGTTTTCGAAGCTAAAGTACCTACTCATGCTGAAGCTTAGAAATTCTCGTGATAAGGTTATGATAGTTTGAGGAGGCAAAAGGGACGTAACGCCTGGCAGGGGGTTGGAAGTGGATTGGTAAGTGACGAGAGGATGTAGAGAGGGTGAGGATGTGTCAGAGAAGGTAGCTGGGATGTCTTCTGGCCTATTTCACCTCAATGGGGTCGTTCCCGTGGAAGGGCTTCACTTCGAAATTTCCATTTACTCGCCAATTTCGGGAGGCGGGTGGCGGAGGAGGGAGCGACTGATGTGGGAGCGGAAGCGGTCCGCAAACTACGGTCTACAGTTTCCCTCGAGCCTTGACCCAACCAGCCTTGAGAACGTCCAAAGTGCCATATGTTCTACACACTTGCTTCGTCAAAGCAGGTTCCTGAATATCATATTCATTTTATAAATACAGGATTCATTGAAGAGAAGAGATGGAATCGAAGTTAAAAACTAAATTCATTTGATTTGATTATTGAACTCTGCACTGATATTTGATTCAATAATTTTCATTGGTTCATTAGTTACGCCATGTGTTCGGCAAGAATCACAAAAATCAGAGCATCATGTAAAAACACATACCAATTTTAGTTTATTATCCAATAATAAACCATTGTAATCGCTCTGGAAAAAAAATTCCCCCCCCCCCTGAAAATTTCATGGTTTACGTTTCAGGAAAAATCCATCTTGGTCCGACAACGCCCTAATTCTTGAGCCAGCTCTCTCACTCAATATAAAGTGCCCTTTAAGGGCTGTCAAAGATTTGTAAAATCCCTAAAAACCTCAAAACAAGTCGAAGCGGCCTAAATTTGTACTCTTTTTGAAGAACATACCGATGAGAATCGAATGAGACCCTCCCCACGTCCGTAGGTCAAACCATTCCCGATATATGGCCCGATTTATGGTCGCAACACTTGCGTTTTTTGGTTTATTATTGTTTGTTTGTAACCTAGTGATGTCCGACCAATAGCGTCGAGTTGTAGTGAATGTTGATACTGGAGTGATAGCCGATGTGGATACTTGTAGTTTATAGCCGATACACGGGTTGAAGCATTCTGATATGCATGAAACGCTGATAATATATAGGTAAATATTATTCAATATTATTACTGGGGTAAATAAGTATTCTTTCACTGGGGTTTATTATTCAATTGGGTTGCGTTCATGATTGGAATTTCTACTAAGCTTTGGAGTGTGCGTGTTTCACAGGCGATAGAGCGATTGAATTTCCAGATAGGCACACAAATACCTATTTGGATTGATCAGTTTCTATTGTGATCAATAAAAAACGCTGCAAATTCTTTCAAGGGGTTTATTATTTTGACTTGCATTCATGAGAATTTCTACCGGAGTGTGATGTTTCACAGATGGTAGAGCGATTATCGCTCAGGAGATATGCATATCTAAATCTGTTCTCAACCAAATAGGTATTTGGAATAAGTCGCTCTATCATACCTGTGAAATTCAATAATCGCTCTATCAACTGTTAAACACGCACACTCCAAAGCTTAGTAGAAATTCAAATCATGAACGCAAGCCAATTAATAATAAACCCCAGTGAAAGAATTTGCAGCGTTTTTCCTGATTAGGCATAAACTTGATCCAGCTGGTGATTATTGATGCGACATATTGAGTTAGTTCACGTGCTTACTTCGTGTCTGGAAGTACAAAAAGAGGGAGATTAGGAGTGGAAGTTCGTTTGTGTTTGTTTTTGTGTATTTGTCAAAAGTGCCACGGAGTAACTGAAGTTAGCTGGGGATCTCGGCAGGGGTGAATCGTGGTACGGCGTCATCCGGGGCACTTACTAATATTATAGGTCATTCTATCGAGGCACTGTCTTCCATCCCTCTCTCCCTACTCCATCATCCATTATTTCCCAAATCCCAAGAGCCTGCGTCAGGTAATTCTGGGCGTCCTCCCCGCTTTTATTGCATTTACTTTTCTCATTTTTATTTCATGGGTGCTCCCCTCTTCCTCCTCCTCCTCCTTCGAAGGGATATTTTGAAAAAATTGGTAAATGTGATGGTAGTAGTGGAAGGGGTTCATACAATACTGATATAGAAAGTGAGATAGAGGGTGATAAAGAGTGGGGGAAACATTGAAAATAATTGAATTGATGTGTTCTTCTTCACGCATTAAAATCTTGTTGCTCTCTCTTCCATCAATACGGATCCAATCACGAACAAGAAATTCACATTCCATTAGATAAGAAAACCCATTTCAAACCATAATACCAAATTTCACGATTAAATTATATAATAAATAACTGATATTCACTGGATTCAAATAACAAGAAATTATTTATTTAAATGAACGGAAACATTGCCACAGATATACGGTTAAAAATTTAAAAAATGTATAAAAAACTGTGCTTTGTTATACCACTTAGTTGTAAATAGTTTTAATCTTGGTTGAAAATATTCACTTTGGCCTTCTAGTCGATCCGCAGGTAGGGGAAACCTTGTTTTCACTCCAGGGATTAGAAAGTTTCATTTCTCCGAAATTCAAATCTCCCGTATTAGATCATTCTGAAAAACGACGAGCCTAATTTGTACAGTTTTCGTCCGATTTTGATGTAACATTCCAAAAAAGTAAGGATTCGGTTTTTTTATGAAAACTTTATTGTCAATAAAAAGAAATTACAGTTGTTCGAAACGATTTGGGGTACACTATGTGTACAACCTAATTAAGATGTCACATAAAGAGAGGTAGCAATCCAATGATTGTCCTGCATTAAGGTACTACAAGGATCACTAGTAGGTACATGCGTTTATTAATTAAATAACAAAGGAACAACAAATGAGAAGGAAATGGAGAGTACATAACATCACAGAAAGTCTTGCGGTCTTTTGGCTTCAAACGACTTTGATTTAGTGGAGGTGCTCTCTTATCGAAGAGTGAAGGTTGATATATGCGGACCTTAGTATGCGATTCACCTCAGGGTCGTCCACGTCAGTATGTAATGTGGAATTACGGATGTGCCAAGGTGCGTTCGTGATTAATCTTAATACTCTGTTTTGAGCTGTCTGGATTCGCTTCAAATGAGTTTTGGCGGCGGACCCCCAAATTCCACAAGAATACATCCACATGGGGCGAATTAATGAGAGATAAATGAGACGCTTGGTGTCCAGATTAAGAGTGGATTTACTACCCAGAAGGCTTTTTAGGCTGCCCATTATGTGCCTTAGTCTTCGTACTAGCGCCCAAGTATATGCTCCTTCCAAGTTAACTTCTCATCCAAGGTCACACCCAGATATCGTACAAACTCGACGACTGGGATGGGCTCACCGTTTAAAATTACATGAGTGGAGGTTGTTCGTCTTCATTGTAGGGTTGACTAGGGCTGACTCATCGAGGCTCAGGGATTAAGCTACATAATTGATTGCATCACTCAGAAATCAATACTCTGCTCAGCGCATGAACAAACGTGAAATCTAGTAAGGACCATTTTGGTTCATTATTCAATAATAAACCATTGTAATCGCTCTGGAAAAAAAATTCTAACCCCCCTGAATATTTCATGGTTTACGTTTCAAAGGGTGTAGAATCCAAATCTGCAATAAACATGTTTCCGTCCGTCCGCCGTACCCCATACGCAAGATTTCTCCCAAACGGCTGGAAAAATCAACATTGGTCCGAAAACGCCCCAATTCTTTAGCCAGCACTCTCACTTAATTTAAAGTGCCCTTTAAGAATTGTCACAGTTTTGTAGAATCATTATAAACCTCAAAAAAAGTCAAGTCGGGATAAATTTGGACTTTTTTTAATGAAATTTCTATGAGGAATCGAATGAGTTCTTCCCCACGTCCGTAGCTCAAACCATTCCCGATGTATGGCCCGATTTATGGTGCCAACATTTGCGTTATTTTGGTTTATTATTGTTTTTGTTTTGATTGCAGTGACCTAGTGATGTAGTGAACGTGGATACTGGAGTGAACTCCTAAAAGGATTCAAAGCCGATACACGGGTTGAAGTATTCTGATAACCATTGAAAAAAAAGCTGCGAATTCTTTCACTGGGGTTTATTATTCAATTGGCTTGCGTTCACGATTTGAATTTCTACTAACCTTTGGAGTGTGCGAGTTTCACAGGTGATAGAGCGATTATTGAATTTCAGGAGGCACACGAATATGATCAACTGATCAATCCAAATAGGTATTTTGGTTGAGAACAGATTTACGTGCTCTATGAATATCTCCTGAAATTCAATAATCGCTCTATCACTTGTGTCCAAAGCTTAGTAGAAATTCAAATCACGAACGCAAGCCAATTGAATACCCCAGTGAAAGAATTTGTTTTTTCAGTTTCTAGTTGTCTGAGTCCCATATCAGTTTCAACACTACAGCATGCACCACAGTTCTGTCCAATGATTCGTTGTAACATGCTTATATTCAACACCTTCATACATGAGTCAAGGGTGAGATTCCACAATAGCATTGTTTTATGGATAATGAACGGAGTCAAAAGATACCGCTGAAAACTGTCATTTGTCACCTAATATTGAATTTCAGATAACATACTTAGATAATATCAAAGATAGCCAATTTCATAAAATAGTGTTTGGACGTTCAGGTGAAGAGCTCCTTCCATCTTGAGAACTACACTCCTTCCTTTATGTGTGACAAAAGGGAACGGGAACTCTGAATTCCTGCCAGGAAAGAATATTTCTTATTATTTTCACCTTCCGACGCCTGCCGACATAACATTTCGGTCCCCCCCATTCACCATCGAGGTAACGGCGCTACCAGTTGCTCTGATTTATGTCGCCCATCCCGCTCCGTTCTATATACGAATGTAAGGGGAACTCGGAGCCTTTTAAATTACCAGGATGCAATGGGCATAAATTATTCGACAGAATGGCGATATTATGTTGGGAACGGAGCGACGAGACTATTTCTGGCCTCTAATCAACGAGCTGGTCTTTGGCTCATTATTCATGCAAAGTGTGAACTACCAGCAATATTTTGCGTAAAATAACTGGAACATTAGCGGCAGCGGCAACTAGTCATTTTTTAGTGTACGTATTTATTTGAGCTCACGTATTCTCTGGATTACATAACGGATTTGTGACTGTGTGTGTGTAACGAAGGAAGTAATTGGCCTCTTCCTTTATTGATTTTATCTTTTTCACCTTTGGGCTTCATTAGGTGCATTTTAATTATTGATTTATTACGTCATATGCCAAAAATATCATAAGCTGTCTCCATACAGGCAGACGTCACCCCAGTGGGATCTTATTTGTTGTTCCAGACTGAACTCGTCATGAGTAGGTATAGTTTTAACCTTCCATTTGTCGCATGTATTTTTTCCACAAGGATTGTCGCATGGACCTGTGAGGTGCATCCTTACTTTTTCATAGCTCACAACTACCCTATTGGCCAGATATAACAAAAATATGATAAACATCAATGGGGAAAGGTAACATGGGGTTTCGGAAAGAAAATGTGCTGGCTAAACTGTGTTCAAAATTCCAAGTTTAATAACAAACAAAAATTTAAGGATTTAAACGGTGATAATAAGAAGGTAAATATTATTACGGGTGGATTATTCTTCAAAATTCCGAAACTGGCAACGAAATGTTCTCAGTCTACTTTTCACTCGGGCTTATTATTATTCAATTGGCTTGCCATGAAATTTGAATCTGTCATTGGAGTGTGAGGTTTCAATAAAAAATCGGGCTGCGAAATTCCACTATTAGCCATTCAATATAACATTATTTGAATCAAATATGATCAACTGACATCGAAATCCAAGATAGAATTTTTATCAATGGAAAGGGCTCCATATGCATATCTCCATCGAAATTCAATACGGATCAATGTGATGTGTGTGAAGTGGACAAATGAAATTTTAACATGCAAAAAGTTTGAAAGCCAAGCGGAAAACATTTTTAGATGCCATCAGCGAAACTGTTGCCTTGCGTTTAATTTGACTACTAATTGGTCAGTCCGGACTGTGACGTGAAATACAAGTTTTTTAAATGAAAAAATATTTGAATTAACCAGCTATAACAATTTATAATTATAAATTTTGATGTGAAATGTGACAAATTATTTTATGTGTACATATATATGGCTGTTGGAGAAATCCTAATTTATTAAAAAAAAAAAAAGATTTAAAATTTTTTTAAATAAAAGGCTCTCAATGCCTTGTAAATTTTGGTTGGGTTGGTAACACATTAGTAATCTGGATAACGTAAAAGTATGTAAATCAGTCTCATCCTAGCATCGGCATAATTATATCAGTCCCATGAAAAAAGACTAGGAAGAAAAACCCTAATGAAATCGTAGGAATCAAGGAAAATAACCGCATCAGGCTTTTGAAAAATATGAAGAAAAAATCAAACAGAATCGTGGCATCAAAATCATCTTCACTTGGATCAGTTGAAGCTAAAACATTAACCGCACAGGGGATAAATATGCACCAGACAGTACTTGGAGCTCTTTCTCTGTGTTCTTCTTTGGTGTTTCCCTATTCAAATGATTGCTGCACGTTAGGTACACAAGTACAAACCAAAAAAATTAGAATTATTCAAGAAAAAAATTTAAAAAATAGAAATCTAATTTACCTACTTCGATGGTCGCAAGCACCTGTGAGGTGTTTTTGGTGTCTATCTAGCTACTGGCACACGCCACGGAGCACAAACTCGCACTGTCTCTAGGAAAAGTGATTTGAGGAGGATAGGCTGAGGGGTATCCTCCACACTCTTCTCGTTCCGGTAGGGGAGTGAAATATCGTTCACTATGCACCTGTGAGGGCCATGCGACAACTGGAAGGTCAAAATGTGTTCTTCCACATTTTGAACGGGGATATTTCTAGCTGTAATCAACCACTTGTGTTGAAAGCTTCCCTAATTTCTAACCTTCGTCGCAATAAACCTATAAGTATACAAAATTAACCTGATGAGGACCGAAGGCGAAACATGTGCAAAATGCAGATTTTATCTTGAATAAACAAAATCAATAAAGGAAACGGCCACTTGCTTCCCTCAACCATGGTCACCCGTATTACTGGATCGAATGAATATTTTAGGCCCATATCAACAAATACGGTTTAAATCATTATTTCGATAAACTGTTAAAATTAATAACCGTCGAAAAACAAATCGGGTGTAATGTGAAGCAGTCGCAACTTTATCTCGCGAGCGTGTAAAGCGTAGGTAGGTGTCTTATTTTATCTTAGTTGTTCTATTTGTAGGTTTCTTCGTTTGTGTCGATATACAATACATTTTACCATTACAGGTATTCTCATAACAGCTTTTGCTATGTACTACTGTGAGTATTGTACTGTTGAGTACTTTAGGCTTCTGAAGTGTTCGTTTTTACGGAGTTATACTATTGTCGTCCAAAAGTAAGATTCCCTGAGCAGTGAAACATTGAATAACGATTTCAGAATTTTTTTTAAACGTGTTTGTATTCAGTAAAATTCTATTTCTATAGATGATCGCCATTTTTCCCAGAACATTTTTCAATAATTTTCAATAGTTTTGGTTCATTATTTTCAGTAATGAACCTTTGTAAGCGACCAGGAAAAAAATGGTTTATCGCCAGCAAAAATTGTTTGTTAATGTTTCAAAGTAGGTGTATTTCAAAAATCGAAATAAAAAAATAAATCCATCTATATGCCAGACCGATTGATTAGTCTACGGTTTGGTAACTTTGTAATGGTGTATTTTCGGACAATCTAAGTCTTGCCTGAAAGACAAGACGGACGAAACATGTGTGAAGGCCGTGTAACGCCATGTCCAACGCCAACTTCTATTGGAAATTTTATTGAGCAGAGCTGGACTACTTGAGGCCAACAAAACTCGTCAATGTGTAATAAATTCAGAAAAAACACTGATCGTATTCATTGACGCGTTAGGTACGAAACTAACTTAACTGAAACGCGCTCTACTTAACTTGCGGCAGCACCCGCACAGGCAAAACCACTGGTGTTTTCCGCTGTAAACGCTTGCACTCGCATAAATCGACGTTATCGCCAGTTACGTTGAAATACTTAGGACGAGGCCTAAGTGAAGGTGCTCTGCTTTGGTAGGTGGCTGAGAATTGGTTCGGTTCAGATACGTGCTTACCCGTACTTAAGAATTCACACCCATGTGATCTCTACAGGAGCTCTACCGATCTCATCTCCGCTGTAATCAATATGTCCTTCATAGCCCACATCATCCTCATAAAATTTGAGGCTTCGCATCTTGCTCTATACCTGATGATACTAATGACTGCCGTTGAGGCCGCATGAATGGAAAGAGTAATTCCGGCTACACATGAAATTTGTGTACCGAGGTTATCAACCTCCCATTTTTAAATGCACTGATAAACGCTGAAGATCGAGGTAAAGACTCTTCCTGTACAGCTCAGAGTGATCCCAAATGCGGAAAAAATTATTTTATGAGCTATTCTTACAGGAAATTTTGTGATGATTTAGATCAGACCATGTGCCCCTATATATGAAATCCCTTCCTTTACAATGTTTTCTCAAACAAAACCCTATTTTTAAATTTTGGACAAAAAAACTTGTCTAAAAAATGTTTGCCACAAATAAAAGTTGGTGTGCATTAGGTTCTATTTCCAGTGGTAACGAACCATAAATTCCTAAACTTATCATAAAATAAGTAAGTTATCGAGTTTCCAATTTCTTTACAAAGGGTAAATCCACCTTTTACGCATTTTTAAACGTAAAGATCATTTTTTAAATTAAGAAGAGCAGCAGTTTTTATGAGTTGTGAATCTTACATTTCCATAACAACTGAGCAACTCTGAACAATGAGAAAGTTACGGAGCACAGTTGGAGAAATTGAATATATAGTTGAATACTACGGCGTACTAACTGAAAATCCCATTATTCATGTATGCTAAGTCGATTCAGACTACATACCAGTTTAACAGGTTATCAGATTTTAAGGGGTTTCCAATGCCACTGCAATGTAAAACAGACTGTCTAGTTGGCATGGACAGGCTATCTAATACAGAAATAATAAACCTTTGTGTAATAATCTGGAGCGATGTTCATGTCGAGTCGATTCACTGGGTAACTGTTGGTAACGCATTCCTGTGACTGGGACCCGACTAATGTTCGGTCGTTACAGTTGACGTGTGGCTGGGGTCAGAGGGGTCCGGAGAGAATAAAACGCTGCTAATTTGAAATATCTGTCGAGCGAAGAGCGGTAGAAGATTTAACTAGATCAACAGAGGCGAAATGGTCGCATTAATTTTGAAAACTTGTTGAATCTATGATAATGTAAAGAGCTACTTGTTGGTGACGGTATCTGCTTTATCCATCGGTAGTCCAAAACAAAACTAAAAACGCTGCAAATTCTGGGGTTTATTATTCAATGATTCATGATTTGAATTTCTACTGAGCGTAGAGCACGTAACTCTGTTCTCGACGAAAATACCTATTTGGATTGATCAGTTGATCATATTTGTGTGCCTCCTGAAATTCAATAATCGCTCTATCACCTGTGAAACACGCACACTCCAAAGCTTAGTAGAAATTCAAATCATGAATGCAACTCAAATGAATGAAATTGAATAACCCCACTGAAAGGATTTTCAGTGTGCGTGTTTCACAGGTGATAGAGCGATTATTGAATTTCAGAACACACAAATATGATCAACTGATCAATCCAAATAGGTATTTTGGTTGAAAAAGATTTACGTGGTTTACGTATTCTGAAATTCAATAATCGCTCTCTCCAAATATGCAAGTACGCCGTACGCACGATTTCTCTCAAACGGCTGGAGGAAAACATCTGAAATTTTCAGGAAAAATCAATATTGGTCCCACAACGCCGTAGCTCAAACCATTCCCGATGTATGGCCCGATTTACGGTGCTAACATTTGCGTTATTTTGGTTTATTATTGTTTTTGTTTTGATTGCAGTAACCTAGTGATGTAGTGAAAGTGGATACTGGAGTGAACTCCTAAAAGGTTTTATAGCCGATACACGGGTTGAAGTATTCTGATAACCATAAAAAAACGCTGCAAATTCTTCCACTGGGGTTTATTATTCAATTTGCTTGCGTTCATGATTTGAATTTCTACTAAGCTCTGGAGTGTCCCTGTTCGTAAGACGGAGCATGAATATCAGAATGCTTCAACCCGTTTATCGGCTGCAAAGCCTTTTAGGAGTTCACTCCAGTATCCACATTCACTACATCACTAGGTTACTGCGATCAAAACGAAAACAATAACAAACCAAAATAACGCAAATGTTGGCACCATACATCGGGAATGGTTTGAGATACGGAGCTGGGGAAGGGCTCATTCGATTCCTCGTGGAAAGTTCTTCAAAAAAAGTCCAAATCTAGGCCGTATTGGCTTTTTTTGAGGTTTTTAGAGATTTTACAAAACATTAACAACCCTTAAAGGGCACTTTAAATTAAGTAAGAGTGCTGGCTAAAGAATTGGGGCATTGTCGGACCAATTTTGATTTTTCCTGAAAATTTCAGATTCTTTGCTCCAGCCGTTTAGGAGAAATCGTGCGTACGGCGTATGGCGGACGGACGGAAAAATTTGTATTGCAGATTTGGAGTCTACACCCTTTGAAACGTAAACCATGAAATTTTCAGGAGGGGTTAGAATTTTTTTTTCCAAGAGCGATTACAATGGTTTATTATTGAATAATAAACCAATATACAAAATCGTTGTTCGAATGGCTGAATATCATATTGACGGTTTTATATGAAATTTATAGTAAAACTTTTCTTTTCTCACAACCTTCTTCTATCTTCTTTAACACAAAGTTATTAGTACTGTAAGGGAACTTACCTGGAAGACACAGAACTACAGAACAAAATGAGTATTTATACTCACTTATAAGCGTTGCTAACGTTACCGTAGATGTAATGAAACACATTTCCTATTTGCATGTGAAATTCACCCATTTCACGCCCGTTTGGTTTGCCTAAAATACAGCTTCATGGTTTGTAGAACTTAATACTTATTCCACTTTTCTCTTTATGGCTCTTTGCACGTGGTAATTTGTTATGATTATGCCCCGTCAAATCACTCAGTAATTCTTATGCCGAGCATTTTATTTCCTTCGTTGAACACCCATTACTGCGGAATATATAATTCGATATTGAAGGACAACAGCTTTAACGGATGTACCTTCTTGAGTAGTGAAGAATCGACCTTTCGTTTGTTTTCCTTTCGAGCTAGAACAAGAATTGCGTAACAGCTTTGAAAGCCCTCCCCCTTCCCCTGTCTCCAGAGGTCCATTTATCCGGGCCTGACAATGCCATTAAACACGGCGATTTTTTTCCGTCCCTTTTTCTTCTTCGAGACTAAACTAGCTTTACACGAATTGCCTAGCATGATCGCTCGTTTAAAAAGAGGGTGTGTTCACATGAAGGGAAGAGGCGCTTAATGCTGTTAGGACTAATTGTATTTAGAGGAATTGGATTGTCTCTCAAGAATCTGAATCTCAAAAGACCTTTTACGTAACGACACAAACAAAAGGGAGTGGAAATGTAGTTCATTAGAGCTTACAGGCCGACTTTAGTGCCTAGCAAAGACTGTCCGATTTGTAGAAGTTGTGTAACACCTGGATTTTTTTATCTTCTAGATTCAAGTTTCCGTTTTTACACAATCTATTCATCTCTCTGCTAGAAAAGATGAAGATTCAATTTCTGCTTTCCATCTAGCAAGCAGAAATTACGGACCGGTTCAATAAAAGGAAAAAGCATCCAACTTAATTTTTGGTTTATTATTCAATAATAAACCATTGTAATCGCTCTGGAAAAAAAATTCTAACCCCCCTGAAAATTTCATGGTTTACGTTTCAAAGGGTGTAGAATCCGAATCTGCAATTAAAAGTTTTCCGTCCGTCCGCCGTACGCCGTACGCACGATATCTCCCAAACGGCTGGAGCAAAAGATCTGAAATTTTCAGGAAAAATCCATCTTGGTCCGACGACGCCCCAATTCTCGAGCCAGCTCTCTCACTCAATTTAAAGTGCCCTTGAAGGGCTGTCAAAGTTTTGTGAAATCCCTAAAAACCTCAAAACAAGTCGAATCGGCCTAAATATTTTCCTATTTGAAGAACATACCATGAGGAATCGAATGAGCCCTTCCCCACGTCCGTAGGTCAAACCATTCCCCTTTGTATGGCCCGATTTATGGTTCCAACATTTGCGTTTTTTCGTTTATTATTGTTTGTTTGTAACATAGTGATGCCGATAGCGTCGAGTTGTAGTGAATGTGGATACTGGAGTGATAGCCGATGTGGATACTTGTAGTTTATAGCCGATACACGGGTTGAAGCATTCTGATATGTATGAAACCCTGATAATATATAGGTAAATATTATTCAATATTATTGCTGGGGTAAATAAGTATTCTTTCACTGGGGTTTATAATTCAATTGGCTTGCGTTCATGATTTGAATCTGTACTAAGCTTCGGAGTGTGCGTGTTTTACAGGTGATAGAGCGATTATTGAATTTCAGGAGATATGCATAGAAATCGGTTCTCAACCAAAACACCTATTTGGATTGATCAGTTGATGATATTTATGTGCCTCCTCTACATCTGTCTACCTTCGGCTACATCGTTTAAATTTGGATTTGGGGAAAATTTAACGCAATACGAGTGCTAAAGGACTTGATAAATTATAGATGTTTTTATTGTGGGGGGGGGGGGGGTATTGAGGTTCAATAAAAAACGCTGCAAATTCTTTCACGGGGGTTTATTATTCAATTGGCTTGCGTTCATGATTTGAATTTCTACTATTTGCAATTTATTACACTTTTGCAATACGGCCACACACTTGTTTGATAAGGTGTTCCTGAACCGATTATTATGAAAACTAGACTTGTTTTCCTCAGAACGATGAGAACATTTTGAATCTTACAAAAAATTACATTTTCCAACAAAAACAATTAAAACGTCTTGCGTCAAGAGGGGGAGATTGAAAGGGGTTTGCAGGGACTGCTGCTAATGAGGGAAAGTCTGCTGTGGGGTGTTAAAGGGTCGGCTGTGGTGTTGCCACCTGATGGCGGGGAAGGGGTTTTCGTCCCTGCGGTGTTGGGTCGTGCCAATATAGGCAATAGTACAGGTACAGGGGCGCTGGCCGCCTTCCGGGCCGCGCCCCTTGAGAGAAAACTCTCCCACAGCGCGGCGCCCCTGTGTATGTACCTACATGGAGAAGTCGCCAGCCGCAGAGGCGTCAGGGTCATATGTGAAAAACGAACGCGAGCGAGCGGGCCACCTACGCGATCTGTTCTATAAGCGATCTAACTGTGCTGTTCTATGGAATTGTCATACGTAAAAGCGCGGTACCGTGCTAGTTGAGTTTGTCGCGGCAAACCCTCGTGCCGCGTGGTTTGACTTTCAAATCGCTTATTCGCCGCGCAATGCCGTTAACATTTGTTAACACTTTGTAACGTTAACGGCGGACACTTTGTAGGTTAACCCTCGGGCACCCGCGCCTCTTGTATGAAGCCAGTCACTCCGTGCCGCGCTCACGAAATTTACCCCTAACTTAATAATACCTAACTCTATTAAGTGTTTTGGGACCAAATAAAATATACTTAATATACACCATTATATATATAATATATAAATTTAAAAAATTATATATAAAAATATACACCATTTAAGAATCTATGAAATGGCAATTATGGCTTCATTTTTATTCATAAACTGGTGCAGCTAAAAATCACAAAACAAAAACTTGATTTCTAATCATTCTAATATCTGATGAGACTGTTTTTGAAATGGATGTTGTAACCACCGAAAAATTGTCCGGTTCTTTTCCGAAGCAAATAAATCAGGGATATGTAATAAACATTCTTGAATAATAAGAACTTTTTATTCATAACACGTCAATAAACCATCTATAAAACAACTCATTCGTTATAAACGATTCTTGAAATTAGAATTGTGTTGAAAGTACTGAAATTCACTATCTACGTCGAGATCCTTCAAACTAGAAAATAATGACAAGAATTTTAGGAATGAACATTTCAAATAACTAGAGGGTAAGGTAACGGCACCGGTAGTGGCCACTGCTCCAGTAGTGGCCATTTTAAAGTTTATATTTGAGAAATAAGGATTCCCGGTCTCCTAGTGGCTTCAAACTTGCAGGAGGTACAGCTCATGTCATCTTGTAGTCAGAGGTTGAACTAGGAGTGCGCAGAGCATCATTGGAAATTGTGGTAAACTTCTCAATATGACCGTCCCTAGTTTCCTCGTTTGTTGGGCTGTATCCTAGAGCTTCTACTGGATAGAATCAATTTTGTTCATCTGGTATTGAATTTAATGATATTAAACACTAAGGAGGGCAAAATGTCAAGTGGTCACTACTGAGACATGCACGTGGCCACTACTGGAAATTTCGTAATTTGATGTGGCCACTACTAGATCAAAATAAAGGTGTGAGAAAAAATTAATAAAAAATAGAAAAAATTGTTCTTTTGATAGTTTTAGGCAATGGATATGTTAGGGAAGAGTCGGGATATATTCTAAATGAGTCCTGAAGAAAGTCGGTACTACTGTTGGCCCACAATTGTCAAAACTAAAGAAAAAAATTCTTAACTGTGGCCACTACCGGTACCGTTACCTTGAATAGAAAAAAAATCATGAAGAGGAAGATAACGAATTGGTAGGTAGGTTGAGATCCTTCAAAAGAGGTTTGACAAGAAAAAACTTCTAGAAATCTAAAGAAAAAATGACATTTGTCACAAAAACGAAACTCTAACTTTCGAGTTTTATAAAAAACAGGATCAAAGATCCGACGAGATTCACTCATGTTATTGAATAAAACTGTTAGAATTATGTACGATTAGATAAAATTCACAATTACTCGCGGACGGCATACAGTGCCGCTCGGTGACTTTTCGACTTCAAGTTACAAAACACAACTGATAAAAGTGATTAAAACTCGGCGCTACGCGCCTCGCCTGGACCCCCCTTTTGCTTTTATTTATAGCCTGCTGCTACAAGTATAGAAACGTAGAATACGCTTTAGCCTCGAGTGGACGCTGAACTGCAGAACGTTCAACGGTGATTATGAAACGTGTATTAGCGTTTAAGTAACGTACACTAACGATGTTATTGATATGGCGGGCGAATATGGAATCAATGCACGATCCACCACGATAATCCGCATTCTTGTATGTGACAATCAATACAAACGTGCGCAAATCAATAGAAAAACGACGGTTTATTTTATTGAAAAATGGAACATAAAATTATTAAGGTAAATGCTCCTTCAATGAATTTAATAAAGTCTCCGCTGAGCGCTGCGGAGGGGACTTTTCAAGTGTTTTACGCAACCTCCATTCTTTTTGCCGTTCTGCTTCAGTTTTTGGTTGTTTGGGTTCGCACTGTCCGCCTTTTTTTCGCAACCGCCACTCTCTCGATCGTTCAGCAGCAGTTTTTGGTCGTTTAGGATGAAGAAGACATGTACCTGAAGAGCTCGAAGGAGGACAATCTGGACCGGGGCAGGAGAACATTTATTTATTTATTTATTATTAGTTGTACATTTAACATATTTATATAATTTTATATGAACATTTCATTTAAATCTATAAACAACTCTTTTGCAGGGAAATAGACTAATAAGTCTGTAGTACCCTGCAAGAGTAGTGCCAAACTAAATAATTACTGGTCGAAAAAGAAAAAACATACAAGTTGTAATGAGAAAAAAAAACTTAAATTGTTCAAATTAAAATATAAATTATTGTAACTATTTACTCCTTATTCCTATTTACAATTCTTATAAACTTCAGTTCAATATTTTTCTAATACTATTACATTATATATACGCGCTCAGAATTATGTTTTCTACTTCGTCTCTACCTAATTTTAGAATCCATTCAATTATATTTTTCCTGTATGACGATCGAGTCTGTGACAGTGGTGCTTTGAGAGAGGAATCCAGAGCTCGATGGACTATAAAAATTATATAACTCGGACTTCTGGTAGTGAGAGAGAGTGCGGGCCTAGGGGCGACTACATTACCCATTAACCTAAATCGGGTATCATACGCATGATGCTGGTTTATTTGAACCAAAGATGGGTTTTTATGGTATAGAAGTAGGAGGGATTTCAAAAACAATTGTCTGGGGGTGAAAACTTTAAATTCGTCGAGCAGTTTTTCACTTGAATATAGATGCCCCTTCCTCATAATAATTTTTATAATTCTCCTCTGTAAAACGTTAATTTTCTCTAAATGACTCGGAAAAGTGCCCCCCCATGCCACAATACCATACTGTATGGTTGACTGCACAAAAGCCATATATAGTAGTCGGAGCTTGTCACGGTTAAAAACCCTTGCAGCATGGTAAAAAACAAATAGAATTTGGCGCAACTTCTTACTGACAGCATTGATATGGTTTGTCCATACTAGTCCTTCTTCCACCATAATCCCAAAGTAGCGATAGCTTTCTACCTTTTCCAACGGGTTGATTCGCGAACGACTGAAACTCCGATTTACATAAATAAAATTACTCATTTCAAACGGGTTTGTCGCAACTACTACACACGGATGTAAATATGCAAGTTGTTGCTTGGTGATCGCCTTTAGTTACCCAATGTGCTTATAAACATCAATTATAATTGATAATTATTATCGGTGTTTTATGATCATAATGGAAATAAAAACTGAGAATTTTCTCGATTTCGCCGATGATACAGCGATGATTTTTTCAATTACGGTGATCGAACTGCGTTAAGTTTTGACCTGAGCAGTTAAGAAGTGGTTGGACAAAATTATGTTTGCCTTAATGTGTTTACAATTTTACACAATTTCTAATCACCCCCAGTACTGAAAATCCTCAATGATTACTTTTTTACAGTGTAACTGCGACAAAAGCATTTTCTGACACCTATAAGTATCTGGGAGTGTCCTGATAATAATTTTTATATTAGTTCTCCTCTCGTTTAAAACGTTATGTATTTAAAGTTGTAAATGATTTTTCGGAAAGTATTTGCTGCGATCGGTTTACATGGCTTTGGCATCCATTATTAATTATGGTATCTGGTATGGTTGAACTTGTACAAAAGTGAATATATAGTAGTCAGATGCATTGTCACGGTTAAAAACCTATGCATCCTACTGTGCTATCTAAAAAACTTTAATGTATTGAATTTGGCGCTTTCTTATCCTCTTGTTTGACAGCATTGATATGGTTTATCCATATTTAGTCCATTCTTCCAGCAAATCCCAACGTTAGGTTACCTTTCTAGAACTGAATTTTTTCCAAGCTCTTTTGTGCAGGCCATTAAATTCTTTTACTATAATAATATTAACTTATGGACGTTAACCAGTGTGAGATTTTTTGTTTTTATTATCAAAATGTATTTTTTTCTCTCAATAGCTTATTCTGTAATTTTTAACTTCACCGAAGGATTGTTCAGTGCTCGAACGACTGAAACTCCGATTTACATATAAAATTACTCACTTCAAACTGGTTTGTCGCAACTACTAAACACGGATGTTAATATGCAAGTTGTTGCTTGGTGATCGCCTTTAGTTACCCAATGTGCTTATAAACATCAATTATCGGTGTTTTATGATCATATGATCTGTTTCTAAAGCAGCCCAGAACGTTCTAGACTTTTCCGTGTCACATTTCGTTACGCTCAAGCGTTCCTTTTTTGGCTAGTTAGTCCATGGCTAAAGCGTATTCTACGCTAAAACTGGCGCGTTCGGGCATGGGTGGCCAGAGAGTAGTACGAAAGATACCTAAGTGCCATCTACGAGAAACGTTACGCATTACTGGTTTACTGGACTGCATAGAGAGTTGCGGCACTCAGTCCCGCGGGTGCCCGAGGGTTAACCCGCTCCTGTCGAGATTTACCGTTCTTCGTTGATATTGCCTTCGTGGTGTACTTTCAATGATTTTCAATTGAACGATGTTTCAAAAACTTGAAGTACGAAAATTTCAAAGATTTTGATAACTTCAACAAAATGAAACGTTAAAAACGTGAATTCTTTTCATGATTTTAATAATTTGGACAGTTTTAGAAATGTTTTCATTCGATTCAGCGAGAAAAATTGCCTGGTTGTTTCCATTTCGTCTCATCATTTTCATCCAACAACACAGGCATTATTTCATGTCAAAACGCTGATTTCGTTTGAAAAATTCACGTTTTTCCACGTTCAAACACCGAGTTCTCTGTCAAAAATCGCTATGAAATAAAAAATTCGATAGACCTATAAAAACGCTGCAAGTTCTTTCACTGGGGTTTATTATTCAATTGGCTTGCGTTCATGATTTGAATTTCTACTAAGCTTTGGATTGTGCGTGTTTCACAGGTGATAGAGCGATTATTGAATTCCAGGAGATATGCATAGAGCACGTAAATCTGTTCTCAACCAAAATACCTATTTGGATTGATCAGTTGATCATATTTGTGTGCCTCCTGAAACTCAATAATCGCTCATCACCTGTGAAACACGCCCACTCCTAAGCTTAGTATAAATTCTAATCATGAACGCAAGCCAATTGAATAATAAACCCCAGTGAAAGAATTTGCAGCGTTTTTTACATTTCAGTGTATACTTATACGAAATTCAAAGATCAAATTGAAAATATAATAAAATAGATCGATTAAGGACGACCACATTATTCTTAAAATGTTGCAGATGTGGAAAAAATATATTTTCAAAAGTTGAAAATCCAACTCACAGGAACCATCGACCATTATTTTGAAAGTGCCCGAATTGTCTCGCGTATTGATGTCGTAGTTTTATACTTTTAGATGTTCAATAATGCGTTGTAAATGGTTTGTAAACAATCTTATGTGCCGCTTGGCAAACCACTACGGCAAAACCATAACTACTTTTATGCTGAATGACATAATATGTTATATTATATTATATTATATATATTATATTATATAATGATATGTTACACATTATGTTCTTCCGTGCTGAATCACATATTACGTGATACAAGCATGGTCCATTTTTCATGAATTTTACGAAATTGTTGTTGGTACTTAATGCGAGCTATTCATCGTATACTAAATCGCTGTTTAATTATGCAAAAATTAAAGTTCAAAGATTTCGGTTAGTGAATTATGGGTGATTCTCATTTAACGGGACAATCGAGGTTTTGATTCTGACTGAAAAATTTTGTTCTCCTAAATTTATGATTTTTTTATTATACAATCAAGATGTTACTCTAATGGTATAGTGATGTACAAGCACGCATGATTTTCGTTTGTTTCCTCAAAATTCAGGTTTTAAAATTTTATGACAATGAGCTTTGTCAACCAAATAACGATAGAATTATGTAAACGATGTGTAGGTAAGGTTAAATGAGACAGATATCTGATTTCAGTTTTTCCTGACTTTGTGCTAGAACAAGTATCACATTTTAATATTAGTATTTATTTAGTATCAAATACCTAACTTGAAAAAAAAATGTTTCAAACAGCCATGACGGCTTTTGTGTAGCCACAACAATGAAGTTTAAAATCGCCACGACAATGAGAAATCAACATTAACCTTCTGCAATTAGGAGTCTACTGAACACTTATAGAAATTGAAACTTGCATTAAATAATGTTTCTACATCTCTATCCCAAAATGAATGCTTTACGGGTCAATAAAATTGATTAAGGGTGATTTTCAAACCCATAACAATGAGAAGTATGAAACGTACACAGCTGTTTTACAAACGGCCAACTCTATAGAAATCGCGGAAGCATGGTCTTTCCTCAAAGGGCAGGGTTACCAAAGCTGAAAAAACTTTGAATTGCCAAAAAATGCCCTCATTTGAGAGAGCTACGATGATTTCCTTCAAACCCATGACAATGAGACAGAAGGTTTGGGACAAACTTGCACTTGATTCGTACAGTCTATCTAAAAGTTAGTCCCACTTGTAAGCGCACTAACATCCAGTAACTAATTCTAAAAAAATACTAGTTAAAATATTTCCGGTAAAACGTACTTTGAGCGGATAAAATTTCGGATTAAGTTCAAATTCTGACTCACGGACAGACCAAGACAATGAGATTAGAGGTACATTTCGATCAATTACCGGCATGTACAATGAAGAGCAGCCGAACTTTATGACAGCCATGAACAGGCCTAGTTACCACATAAAATCTACAAAAATATTTTTTGGAAAAAGTTGAACAGAAAGTTATTTATCAATGAAGGACAACGATCGTCCCGTAAAATAGGAATCACCTTTAAACAGAAAGACCAAGTGTTGCAAAACTTAGTGTGACAAGCTGTCACTATTATTTTTCGATTTATACTATGCCTAATTCAGGTACGAATTTCAACATGGTTCCGACAGATGAGAACGTAATTGCTATTTGTGTGAACAAAAGTGGTTGGCAGCTGATGGATAGGAGAAACCGAACGGTTGACAAAGGAATGTAAACAAACAGGTACATTCACCCGATGTTATTCGGGGCTGCCCTTTCGCAGTGTTCAAACATCAACATGACTGGGATATCTTGGATTGGACAAACAGGGCAGCCCGTTATTCATTCGTTTGAAATGCTAATTTCACAGGGATAAAATTGTTAATATAACACGAATGATTTTTTTTGTTCTTGATTGGTTCAAATACCTCTTTGCTGTGGAAAATGGGTTTTCCCAAAACTGGAAACTCCTAACTCCAAACTGGAATCTCCATTTTCAAAATTAAATCTTCAAAATAAGACATACAGCTAGAAATTGAATTGTTAAAACCACCTAATCCAGCCCCATTTCGATTTTTAGCTTAATCACAACTCATAGAAGTAGTTGAGTAGCACCGTGTGGGTATGATAGCATATAATGTGTCATTCCAGAAGCCTTGAGGCCTTGTGTTATCGAGTTTTGCCCATAAATCAAAGGTTTCCGACCACCTTGCGAGTGGAAACACCCAAATTGTTATGTACCTACAGCTGTTGGATTGTAATAAGAACGAATGAATGAATGAATGAATGAATAGTGCGTTTATTCCGGTAAAAGGTATTAAAATTAGTACAGTTTCACAATATTTGGAATATACCCCTCACCCATCGGACGGACACTGAGCGGCGAGGGGGAGTTGGTTCAGATGCTTACAAAGATTGCTTGCAAAGATCAATATTATATATCTAACAGGTTATACCTGCAAAACATTATAATTAATAAAGTTTAGCCTATCTTACATATACACTAGTCAGTAAGTTCTTACAATTATCCATACCTTCCGATATTAACCACGAAAATATCTCTTTTTTATAAGCAGAACGGGTAAATTTGAGAGTTCTCTCAATTTCTCCGGCAAATTTCTCATCAAGAATGGCAAGCTGTAGAAAACGTGCTTAGACGTACTCCAGAGCCGTGTTTTTGGTGCTGGCACGACCGCTTGCGACGTTAGGCGAAAAGTGTATGGGGTGGTTTTGGAAAAATCGAAGAAATCGGGATGTTTGAACAGAACAAGTGAAGAAAAACATCAACATGACTGGAAATGAGATCTGTTTTTATTTTATTATTTTTAACATGGAACATGTTTTTAGCCGGGCCTATCTAGTAAAAAAGCGTTATACAGAAACCGTTATACAGAAAGTGTCACGAAATTGTTCTGATAGTTTTCACGTACAACCGAGCTGTTTCTAGGGAAATGAAAGTTGTTCAGTTTTCGACGGACGAAAATCGTTCTCCATTCGTTGGAAAGCTCTCGATTTATCACGCAGGCCTTGCGTACTTGTTGTTGGTATTTATGTCCTGATTTAATTTTATGTATGTTATTATATAGATGTAGTAAACAATGCCGCTTGTTTTCTTATTGTCACTTGGTTGTCATGTTGGTTAGAGTAGACGCTCACCGGAATAGAAAAATACCTACATCATATAAGTTACCATCGTGGGTAAACCGTTCAATTACAAATTTATTCTTCATCACATTTAGTTGATTATAAAGATAAAGACTAACAAGTTGAAGCTAAAAACATGTTCCATGTATTGTGATATTAGCCACTAAGGCTCAAAGCAGGTACGTGGCGCGGAACGCCGAGTTTTCCGATAAGATTTGTTGCTTTGTAAGAAATTATCGCTAGAACCCTCCCCCTGAAACGCTGAAAGTTATTTTAAATCAGAATAGGTACCTTCAATTTTGGGAAAATGAACTAGATATTCTCTAACAAAAATCCCCATTTTTCTTGACATGGGTGTTGAAGAAGTTTGATTAAATCGGTCACTTAGCTCGGCCTGTCAAAGTGTTGCAACTAAAGGAAAAATTTTCCTTAGTAGTAAAGACCAGAGTTCGAACCCAGCTGTAGGTATTTGTGGTAGGTATTCTATTGTGGATACACAGTTTTGAGTGTTTTCCTATAAGCAACTATATTGGTTTATTATTTTCAATAATAAGGGTTACCTCTCCCCTCTCCCGCTCATCCTCAAATGTGCTCTTACGTTTCAAGGTACATATATTCAAAATCCGCAATATCCGTCCGCCGTATGGCCATAAAACGCCTTTAGATTGATGTAAAAAAATCCATTATTTTGCACATGGACTCCACTTGGGGTCTAGTTAGACCACGTTTAGATGTTATGGGTCAAAAACGAGGTTTTGATAGGTTTCTACTGCAGGCAAGCGACGTGTCGTGTTTCAGTAATTTTGTACGAAAAATCGACTTGGACACATCAGATCCGTAAAAATGCATCCAAACCAATAATCGAACTGTAAGAACCTACAATGTACTTACCCCCAAACTTTGCAATCACTCAAAATTCAAAAAAATCTTTTGCTCAAGCACGGTTTGCAGTATCAGCACGGTTTTTTCCCCTGAATTTGATGACTACCTTAGACATTTTTTAATATTGTTTTCAATAATAATTTTTTGTAACGTTATAGAAGGTTTTTTTGATCCCCGGGAATTTTGTCATTTTTCTGTGAAAGATGCATAGATTTGAAAAGCAAATCAGCAATTAGTAGCAAATAGTTGCAATTCCTGAACCAAAAACGCTACAAATTCTTTCATTGGGGTTTATTATTCAATAGGCTTGCGTTCATGATTTGAATTTCTACTAAGCTTTGGAGTGTGCTTGTTTCACAGGTGATAGAGCGATTATTTAATTTCAGGAGATATGCTTAGAGCACGTAAATCTGTTCTCAACCAAAAATACCTATTGGGATTGATCAGTTGATCATATTTGTGAGCCTCCTGAAATTCAATAATAGCTCTATCACCTGTGAAACACGCACACTCCAAAGCTTAATAGAAATTAAAATCATGAACGCAAGCCAATTAAATAATAAACCCCAGTGAAAGAATTTGCAGCATTTTTAATTTTGTTTTCAATAATAATACTTTGTGACGTTATGGAAGGCTTCTTTAATCGCCGGGAATTTTGTCATTTTTCTGTGAAAGATGCATGGATTTCAATAGCAAATCAGCAATTAGTAGAAAAAAGTTGCAATTTCTGAACCAAAAAGTGACCTCCCCAACCTCACAATGACACGAACATAAACGCATTAATCTACAAAAGAATGAACCCGTGAGTTGGAATCCCAGTTCAGCTTGTCGTAGGGCGTCTCTCCACGATACTTAGCCTCATTGATGCAACGAACCGCCTTGTTCTGAAGGAAAAGTGGCACTTAGTTGGTCCTTTTATAAATGGGATCTTCGCTTCGTTAGACCTAAATCTTCTTAAGTATTTTTGACCACTCTTGAATGCGGAGTACGGAATGTTTCAGTTTTGTATCTGGTTCAATGGTCCCATTTTAAAAATATTGCTTTGTTACTTGCAAACGTGGAAGTTCTATTTTCCATGGTTTTGGTAGCTCGGGAGCGTAAAGTAGACCTAGTTCAGTGCCTTGTGGCTCTCAAAATAAAATATTAGATGATTGATTAAAGCCCAGAAAATCACCCCAACCGATTTTCTCATTTCATTAAAGACGGTGTTATGTTGTAAATTAACAAAAACCTATTTTCTCTGATAGTCATATTTTTCGAAGCCTGACTTTGGGAGCAAATCCCGAGTTTTCCCTCTTGTAGCTCAGAAAGAAGCTGTATCAAATTTCCACCTCATAATTTCAACATTAAACCCCATTTTCTACGACGTAGAGCCTCCAAGTCCGTCCTTACCTTTGGCAAATCCCCGTTGTTCAATTTTTGGGCCAGTTAACAAAGTTTCAACTTCGCTCCGCATTTTCCAGAAAACTTACCCGCTTAATCCTCAGCTCTCGTAACCCTCCCGACTTTTTTATTGCAGAGCTTGGAATTTATTACTCCAGCGTTGTTTAGACCTGTGAACACGGTATACTTCGCTAAACGTTCCTAGTTTCTTTTTGTATGCATAGAACTAATCTTGTGGTTGTGATTCACAGCTGGGGAAGCCTGCGAGTGACAGCCATTAAAACACGTTTACGACGCTGCGATGCGGATATCTGGCGGTTAATGTTCATTGACGCCGTTGTTGTATTTCTTTGCTCGAACTAAATCACCCGCGACCAAGTTTTGAAAATCTTATTCAATTAAAACGGAAGTAAAGCAATGGATATGGTGAATTTTCACGAAATAATTGAGTTACGATCTTACTTTGATTTCGGCACGATGTTAGGGCATTCCCAGTTACAAACAACCACCGAACAGGCAAAAGAGGTGACTTAGATTCTATATAGTGTCTCCCAATATGTGGAACAGCATTTTGGTTTAATCCTTGTGATCGCATATCGTAATCCCCCCGACTTTGGCATTGTTTGACATTTCAACGCCAGTTGTCGTTTCGCAAATGGACTAAACTTGGAGTCTAGCTGGTCCTATGTTCTAGCCAGCTCGATCATCCCTCACTCATGCATCCTTTGTTCCAAAACTGATCAAAAACGTGCCAAATCTTGGTGTTTTGACGTTTTTACAGACCTTCCCAAGTAATTTTGGGCAAAAAATCGACTGGTTTACGCTTCAGACCAATGGAAACTTACCCATAGTGAATAATCGCCATTTCTGAACATAGAGATGAACCTCCAAACCCTACACTGAAACGGAGAATCACGCATTATTCAAAAAATGATAAAACAGTGTTTTAGTAATGTCAGCATTCTTATCTACGTTATTGGTTGAAAAACTACATGCTTCTTTTTTTTTAAATTAAAATATTACATTTTGACGCATCGCTCAACGGGAAATTTGAAGGAGCCCCCAGTGATATGGGTTGTTTTATTTGCTCTGTATCCACTTGTTAACAAGGCTGTTACAACCAGCAGATATTGCAGCTTCCAAGCATCTGAAGAAGAGCTGGAAAAAGGTGCAGATTCAAAGCTTACAGTGGAGATTCAAAAATGCTATTGAGCAAATCACAAAAGTAATATTCTTTCCCGATTTTGAGTGACGCTCTTGGAGTTTTGTCAAAGGATATCTTCCTAAGTGAATCTTCCAACCCCTGGCACATCCACAAATTGTTGAAACATCAAAATGTCTGGGATCGAAAGGGGACAGTAATAGCTGTAGTAACCGTCCTTCGCTCATACCAACATATTACATGTTCTCTTGTATTGTTGGCGTTGATACAATGAAGGGTATCATAAGACCCAAAGAACACTTACTGAATATACTTTCAAGAAAGCCCCATTCCCTACTACCACAGGTCGCGAGGGCCTGCTTTTCATTCGTCTGAGCAGATCAACGTCCTGCAGCTTCACACCTCCTCCTTGATATGCCTTTAGGCCTCTGGTGGTGGGCCATCGCTTAGGTTTTAACTACTTCATTATTACGACGAACACATTATTACGTTAACGTTAAGTAGTGTAGCCCCAGAGATGTGCACCATACGTACGACCTGCGTGGCTTCAGTACCTCGTTGCATGAGGTTTATTTACTGTAGACAGACGGCTTTGATCGTCTGCCAAACAAACCAATACATCTTTCGGAATTCGGTTTCCAATTCTGATCATAATTTTCTACATGAGCTCACCAGATCAGCCTTCTATCCAGAGTCACACCCACATACGTTCCCTCATACTCCTAAGAGATGAATCTGTCATTGAGGTAGATTGGTATATTTTTGATTTGGGCAATGGTAAAATCAATACAAACTTTTTGACTCATTTGTCTCATCCTTCTTTGCCTCTCTTAAAGTCTCCAATTATTGTCCCTTCGCGTGAACAAAATGGAACTTTCGAATCGACGATACCTCACATAGCAGACTCACTTCCCCTCTTGTGACAAGAACTGTCACAAACTCGTAATAAAACATCGTCCACTGTTAACATCATAGTACCTACTAAATACGTTTTGAAAAACATAAATATTAAACCGCTCAAGGTTTGGTTTAGTTAACATGAGGTAATGGGTTGTTATTGTAAAGGGGGGAGGCGTTAGGTACTCTAACTCCGCCTCGTTGTCATACCATTCAAAAAAGCTGTTCATTCCGCTCTTAACGCTCCACGGTATTTCCAGGTTAATTTAAACTCTCGCCCTCATAGTGAAGGAGGAAGTCTTCGGAATGGGAAGATCGCGTGCCTCTATTACGAGAAAGTGTGTGAACTGCGAATTTCAACGCTTAGGTAGGCACAAGAAATTGCCTCATATCTTAGGCGTTTAACGAATAGTTGAAAGATCGCACCTCAATTTCACTCTTTTCAGAATGAATCCACTAACGATGTAAATGAATTGTGATAAATTCAAGTCGGTTTATAGAGGGGGCTAATATTTTCCAACACATAAATTTATGATCAGACATGAGGGGTCTATGTAACACACAAAACCCTCAATAAACAGCAGTTTCTTTCAACGACTGCTTGACGATTCTAAACTTCATCAATTATATTACATTGATCATGTATACAAATCGCCTTCATCCCCCGATCATATTGTATACCATAGTTTTTCAGATAAGCAGAAAAGTAATCGAACTAAATTAAAATATGATCATTCTGGGATATGTATAATATGTTTGGGTGGAAACTGTTCGCGACTGTTGAATTATTACAGGATTAGTACATATACGAGAATCATTTGTCCAATCATCAAATCTTAATTATCCAGTCAAATAATCCAAACATCCCATAACGATTAATGTTGATACTTAACCAGGGCAAATCATGGATTTAATGTACAATAGATTCATTTAATAAATATTTAACATATCCAATCGATTTCTCAATCTGCTGGCACTGATAGATCGGAATCGTAAATTACGTGTATATGGCCGAAAACGGTGGGCAAGCGCATGAGTTTCTACAAGGGCTTATTGCCACTTGGGGTAGGCGAAGGCCTCAGAATTTCTTGGCTCGTTTTCGAGTCCGGCCGAGGTCAATCCAGCGGTTCAATGGGTTTCTATTCATGGGGAAAACTAACATCCTCCAGCGTTTGTTACGGAATATTAGTCAATCTGACTCTCTGAAAATTTTCCCTCATTGTGAACGTGAATTATCGAACAAAAGACATATTTCGGTTCTCGTACAATTAACATGAGCTAAAGAAACTTTAAAAATTCAGTTTATCAACAAAGTAGGTACATCTTGCATTTCCTGGCAAGTCGTTTTCTGGGCTTAGGTCTCGGCCCTCATTATAATAAGTCACTGTTTTTACAATGCATTTTTCTAGGAAAATGATTAATATGTGCTCTCCACGGATAGGTTTTTTTGCTTTTTAGACTGTCCTCCTTTTTTTCGTTGGAACGAAACGAGCTGTGAGGATGTTTTGAAACATGGAAGTGGGATGTACATATTTATTCCAGTGAAATGCTAGACATCCCTATCGAATTGCAGTTTTCTAGGGTGACCAGGAAATAATTTTGCTCGTCCCATTACGTTGGAGCCACACAGCTACATTTCATTGTCCGAGATTGCTACACTTTCCAATTATCGTATTATAGGGTGAAAATCATATAAAACAAATTCTGGATAGGATAGCGTTCGAGGGATCGTGACGTTACGGGGAAATATTGAAGGTAGTGTCAATAATCAAGGAATGATTATAAATCTTAACGAAATAATTTATAACTTTCATAAAACACGTGTTATATGCACATTGGTCCAATGTTTTTCAATTTTTTAGTCCCATTTTCGGATTTAGCCTAAATTTTCAATAAGATGGTAGTACATGTTACCATCAAAAGTCTCTAACTTTGCATCGAATGACAGCTCAAACTTGGAACTTATGTGGAAAAGTTAAATTTTCTTATTTTTCATTATCGCTCATAAATTTGCTAAAAGAGCCCCAAAAACTGCAAATATCGGATAAAAGGTCACATTTGGGACCGTGAAAGACATGCGTGTTTATTTTGCGTTATGAAACGCGGACCAAAATTATGAATGTAACCTATATCATTCGAAAGCTGGTTAAATGCGTTACTTTTTATGGAATTTGCAGTTTTTTGGGTGTCTTTTAGTAAAATGATGAGAGATGATGAAAAATAAGAAAATTCAACTTTCCTACATAAGTTAAAGTTTGAGCTGTTCATTCGATGCAAAGTTGGAGACTTTTATGGTAACCTGTACTACCATCTTATTGAAAATTTAATGCTGAATCGAAAAATGTCCAAAAAATTAAAAAACATTGGAGGAAAGTGCACATAACACAGCTTTTAGGAAAAAACGTGGTTTCCTCGGAAGAAAAAATCACACACTTTTTTTGAAAAATCATCCCCTCGGAAAGACTTGAGATAGAACGCCATTAAACAAAAACGAAAAAAACTAAATGAAATAAAAGTTGGGAGGACGCCCAGGTTTACCCGACGGCGGCCCTTGGGATACGGGAAGTTGAGGATGATGGACGAATAAAATCATCAAAATCAACTTGAATTTTTGTCATATTATCGAATTGAAAATGGCATAATAAATTTTGGCAAAAACGAAATAATTTATAACGTTTCTAAACCAAATGTTAGGCGTAGGTAGTCCTTTATGATTTACTCCTTATAATGAATATTCTTTCGAAATTCAATTGTTGTTTTTCTTATTGCGGAGATGAAAATGTTTCGTAACAATTCCAAAATTTGATCACAGTTCCGCTCTAGACCAGTTTACGACTGAGGTGCCTTTACCTTCTTCTGTAATTACGTCGCGGTATTCGTCTCGGAGCGTTCAGAAAGGACGATGCAATACATACCGCTTCAGTGTTGGGGATCTACCTCCACCACGTTGGGCATATACCCGTACTCCGACCTACACGAGCAGAAGTCTCGTAATGAAATTGGGCTGAGCTCAAAGCCAGCGACAAAAGCTCGCTTCGTCTGAGGAAGGCGGGAACGCTAGGCCTGTGTTTTGCTGTGATGCTATTTACACCAGCAAAGGCCACGAGAACAGAGACATCAAACACGGCCTCATTGCGGCCCCACTGAAGGGAGTCACAATGTATTCACTGCATAGAAGATACATCTACATTAACCCACTCTAAAGCTTCTGCACCCAACTTCATCTCCCTTATTCACTATGAACGCTGTCGTATTGTTTTAGTGCGCTTATTGTTCGCTGAATCGCATGTATCAGAGCGAGCCATTTCAAGGGGTTTGTCGCATTGCTGTCATGTGACCTTCAAATACGGCTACTACAATTGGTGAGGTGCCAGTTCGCAATTAGAGGAATAATTTGGGGCAAAACCAATGGAAACCAGTTTAGGAATTCTACACCAATTGCGTTAAAGTGTTTCTGTGACTAGTATTACTGTTAAAAGAACTGAGTGGCACAGGATAAGTGAGGATAATTTTTTCTGCCTTTCTGCTTCAAAACTATTTTAACCCTTCCTGAACAAGTGCTCTATCTCTAACTGTTCGAAAGTTGTGGTTTTTTTTTTCGACTAAACCCGACCTTACGTGATAAAACTACTATTTCTCCAATTAATTTCTATATTTCACTTCGTTTTTGGTTTGGGCATAAAATTTTGTATAGTTTTTTTCCGAAAAATTTCTTTATTAGAAACATAACATAACAACTGAGCATAGCCCATCAAGTTAATTTACATGAATACAGTAACTACAGTTTGTAGAGGTAATAGCCCAACGGCAATTACTCTATATGATCACTTCAAGCACTTGTCACACTGTCACGCCACAAGGTCGAGAGGTTTTGTTCTATCCAGACGTCGGATGACGTTGCTGTTGTCTAATAATCGTAGAGCTTCTGGGTTCATATGTTGATGAAGCCTCTGCTCGTGTTTAGCGGCAAATAGTTTGATCACCTCACTGACTGGTTCTATCTTGAGGTCCCGATGGAGGTCGTCATTACGTACGTACCAAGGAGCGTTGACAATACTCCTTAGTACCTTGTTTTGAAATGTTTGGATTATTTTGATGTTGGTCTTTTTTGTACAGCCCCAGAGTTGAATTCCATATGTAAAAACTGGTCTTAGAATTAGCTTGTAGAGAAGCAATTTGTTATGTAGGGATAGTTTGGAGTATCTTCCAAGCAACCAATACATTTTTCGGAACTTGATGTTTAATTCTTCTTTTTTTTTAATGACATGCTCTTTCCATCTCAGTTTTGCATCAAGAGTCATCCCAAGATACTTTGCTGTATTGGCAAAAGGAATTTCTCTTCCGTTTAGTATAACTGGTATTTTAGCTATATGCTTGTTCGTGAAATTGATGTGAGCCGATTTCTGCTCATTGAGCTTGAGGCGCCACTTCTTTGTCCAAGTACTGACGTTATTAATAGTCTCCTGTAGTTTCCTAGTTGCATCCTCTACTGTACCTCCTACTGCTAGAAGTGCTGTATCATCGGCGAAAGTTGCCACTATTGTGTCGTTATTGGTAGGTATATCACGTAATTCAGGAAAAAAGAAAATATCGATAATTTTCAACAACCGTGGGAGCGATGCGAAAATTAACTCATTTTATGTCTGGAATCGAGGTCGGTGTTTTGAGAATGTGCTATATTTATTTAATGGTAGGTTGTAGTTTCGATGCCCACACAAATGATTTTGTTAATAAATAATGATATGTGAGTAGACTTCATCCTTGCCCCTTAGCTCCTTCACTGATACTGGGTTTTAGCAAATTTTCTTAGAAAAACGACCTATTGCAACGGCTAAAACTTTAGAATAATTTTTTTTTTTTTTTTTTCATCTTTATCAAAAACCATTTTGAGGCTTTCTGAAATGATTTCTGGATGACTTTTACGCTTTTCAACGCAGATAAATCGATTTTTTATGAAGATTTATGTCATTTTTGAAATGTGGAGCGTAGATTAGTGTATTAAGTATTCTATCCCGTTAAATTTCAGTTTTTCCATTCGTGGATTTTTTCCTCCTGTCAATGTTAATATTTTGCACCCCTGTAGATATTTTGATATCAGTTTTTCCTTAGTACAAAAAGACTAGTAGAGGAAGGTGCTCATGGAGTTATACGGCTGTTATACAGTTATGGAGTTATAGAAGGAAGTTAAACAGCTGTCTTGGGGATACCTAGCATCCCCCAGGATACAAGGTATAAAGACACACTGACCAGCTGCCGGACACTTGTGGCAACTTTTTATTCCTAATCAATCTACCGCGCTGATAAATAAATGGAGTTATTTTCACTGCATCAAGATAACAATTAGAAGATGCAAGAGAGTGCAAGAATGCAACAAGGCGCCAAGCGCCATTATACCACTTACTACGTCATTTACATAGCTCAATGATTTACATAGAAGTGTTATTTTAATACAGAAAAAATGAATCTCTGTACAATAACTTACAGAGTCATTTTAATGCTGTGTAAATGAATTGCAATAAATTGCAGTGTCAATAAATTCGAGAAGCTGCACTGAATAACATAGTATTTGAAGTTGGCAGTTCCAGGTGGAACTGGTATTGTGGACGAGACGTAGTAGTCCAGGCCATTCCACCCCTGGACTATGTTTCACGGAACGGTTTCAGCTGGAACGTCAACAGCCTGTGACTTTGATGTACGGATCTACGATTCACCAACAATATATGGTGGACATCATCGTCAGCGAGTCTGACCCTTAAGCCACGTGGAAACGGGCCCGTCAATTGACACACTAAAGAGATCCCGGGACTCAGCCGTCCGCTCCTTTCTCTTCAATCTTCCGCTGTAATAACAACTACAAGGCTCCTCGTAAAAGGGAAGTGAACTCGGTGACACAGAATATAATGAGGAGAGGCACAGATTATCGACCCTCTGCCCCCTTCAGGCTTTGGGGCGATAAGACGGAAAACCTTCCGCCACTATTAGAGGCTCCTTTCTTGGACTAACCCCACTCTCTCTCATTCCTTGAAATTTCCCATCAAAATCCCGATTTCCAGCGATTTCTTCTTCCAGCGCTGTTCCAACTGCTTTTCTTACCTCCATTCGTCGTCGTTGGTTGAAATGAAGTGTGAAAAACCTTAAGATTGATCTGAGCCAGTTCGTATAAGCTCTTCGTAACTAAGGACGCAATTTATAGTTTCCAAAAGAGGAACCTCTATTTGTGACGGGACACAATAAAGGGGATCTTTTGAGTAAGAATGCTGAAAGTCGAAAGTTTTCAGGAAAATGAATGATGATTTCATTGGGGATGGACCAAAAAAGTGCAAACATTCATCTTCAAATCACTGAACTACACCTTCGTCATATTGATGATAATTAAATCTAAACCCAGGGATCATTAAAGCACGCGTTTATGGAGGTAAAAATATAAAATTCTGAAATTTCAAAATGCAGAGGCTCATTCTTATCAACAGGATTGAAGCCCGCAGATTTACTCCAGGGCAGCCTGGATGCAGCCTGGACTTCTTGGTCTACTTGACCGATTTTGGTTTACAATTTTCAATGGTAAGCCTTTGGAATCGTACAGCAGAGATAAACTTCAGGTGTTATATTACTGCCTGTCCGTCCGATGGTCGGGCCATTAAAGACCTCGGAATCGATGTAGTTTCACATAATGTGAAAAGTCAACTTAGAATGCCCTTAATAGTAGGCTGAAGGCAATAAGCATATTTTTCGACTTAACTAAAGCATTCGATGTACTGAATCATGAACGCTTATTAAAAAACTCCAGCTTTGTGGATTGGTGGGTGTTTAAGTTGGTTTTCGTCATAAGATCGCAGTTTGTTGAGATACAGCACCAATCAAAATAGTGTTCCCCAAGGCTCTGTCTTAGGACCCATCCTGTGCTTACTATTATGAATGACATATTCAATCTGAATATGGATGGTACCTTGATTGGGTTCGCTGACGATTTGACGTTGACCGTTGTCTCAGATTCTTGGGATGGAGCTCATAATCTGGCTTCTCGCGGGATATGTTCCATGTTGGACTGGTTTGATGATAATGCTCTAACAGTTAATAGATCCAAGACAGCATACATCACATATTCTATAAATGAGGCGGGACAACCAATAACATCAGTATTGTCTTTTCACTCTAATGCAGTCTGTTCCGGGCAGCTGTGTACCTGCCCATTGATTTCTAGAGTGGATCACCAAAAATATTTAGGTGTACTAGTGGATAAATTCTTGAAATGGAAACCCCATATCTTGCAGACTAGTAACTATATAAGAAAAACGTCGTTTATTTTTTCTTTTTTGGTTTATCTTGCCTTTGAAGGTTATTAGAATGATGTTTCATGCTTTTGTGTACTCTAGTGACCTAAGCTTATCATACATCCTTCAGCATGGTTGAGTTTTCAGTCAAATCCATCATCCGAATGATCTTTAGAGCAGGCTATAACGGTCATACTAGACCATTATTTATTAAACTTAATATTTTACCCCCCAAATTAATGTTTGTTGCGAGGACGCTTGAATGTTTTTTTAAAAATGATCTCCCTTCTTCTACCCGTGGCTATCGTTCCACGTGAATGTATTCTGGCATAGTTGTGAATGTTCCTTTTCCCAATAATAATTTTTTTCAAGAGGCAGTACCGCTACCTTGCGCCTCGGTTGTACATGGATCCCTCCGCAACTCTGAGTGCAACAATCCTTCCGAAAATTCAAAGTGATCTTATACGATTATCTCAAGAAAGAGTTCTGCAATAATGATGATTTCTTACCATTACTAAGTATCCTCAGCTGATCAATTTATTTCGAAATATCCAAGTGTGTGTATTTGTATCTTTAAAAAAAATTTATTTTTTTTTTTTCAATTGGCCTTTGAATCAAATGTGAATGTTCACAAATGTGCTTTTTTACATATATGTATACATAATTTTTTTTTTTTTTTTTTAATCTCAATTGGGTACAGTTCAATATAACAATCTTGTAACTCCTGATCTCCTGACCTTGGAATCGTAATTTAGTTAATTTTTTTACATATACTGGTAAGATATATTGTGAAATTACTAACCCATTCCAAGCTATTAAAAAAAAAAAAAAAAAAAAAAAAAAAAAAAAAAAAAAAAAAAAAAAAAAAAAAAAGAATTCAACATTTTTTCTAGCTAATACCGCATTCAAAAACCATTTTAGTTTTTTAAAAAAAATTGGTTTTAAATGTAATACCTATAACAAATCTTTGATTTCATACAGAAAATCCTCAACTTGAAAAAAAGAAGAATCTTGCATTCGATTATATAAACCGTGCATTTGACTTGGAAAACATTGGATTTCATGTTTTTAAAACCTTGAATTTGGCTAAGAAGAGAAATAGCAGGTTTTGAACACGAGACTCTTCGAATGCAGCACTCATCTCATCCACTTTCAAAGGAAACATGAAACAGGAAAAAACTATTGTTTTTATGTTTTGAATCATATTAAAGATAAACTAAACAATGTTATCAATGATGTTAGTTCCCGCTGTTTTTATCATTCAACGTCGTGTTTGACTGATGGACTGAACTTGACACGTCTTGTGATTGGCAGTTGCAAAGGGCGTGGAGGATGTTGTATTGGTGGAAGTTTGATGCGTGCTAAAATTGAAACGGTTTCAGATAAGGAAGACGTAATAGTTGGCTGGCTGTCACTCGAGTAGTCTCTTAGGTGTACCCATATCAGTTTATTAAGCTCCGCGGTGTCGGTTCTCGTCAAGTGTAAGCTTCGCAGTCTAACAGTCAACTAACTCGTCTGTGGTTCTAGCGAGTTGGAACGCGGCGGTAGAAAGTTACCTGAGTGTCTACCGCTTCCCAGCATCAGCTTGTCATTTGCTGGGCGGGAGACGGGAATGACAAGGGGGTCTTTAACGAAGGAAAAGCTGTTCGCAATGTCGAGGATATCGAGGTTTGGTGAAACACTTGACGACCTTTAAAACAGTTCAACTGAAAACTGATAAGCGAACGAAAACCTGTAACTGAAGACCATAAAGCATCAACGAGCACCAACTCCAAAAATGTCCTCTTTAGGACGCCCCTGTGGAATAAGGCTTCATCAGTGGAGGGAAGCCTATCATAACTGACCCAGGGGGGTACGGGAAAACAGAAACATTAGAAGAAATCACTGAATACGATTCCTTTTCAGACCGAATGAAAAATAGGTAGATTTCTGTCTTTGATGGAGGAAAAGGGTAAGGGGCTTTATTTTTATCTAACTACTTTTATTTTCGAATTCAAAGTATATCTATACATTGCGTAGTATACAAGCATATTTTGTTAAGGGAAGAGGGAAGCATGTGGATGAGTCCCTGGTTCATCTGCACTCTCATCGGGCGGAACAGAGGCTTTGGAGGGCCGTCCTTAGCCATATCGGATGGATGTTGATGAGGCAGACGAGAACCCTGTTAACACCCTTTGCTGAGACTGTCGTATTGTTATTCATGAAATGGTAGACAAGAGAAATGCAGGTACTTATACGACAATCGGCTGGGATGTGGAAAGTGGGAGATCTGCCATATGTCGAGCGACCAGACATAAAGCCAAACAGACACAGTTCCGATTCAGCACAATGGATTTGTCTTGTACACAGAGCAGAGCTTGTGAGCTAAGATCACCTCAAATCACAAGTGTCATCTAGCTATTTGATTAGTGACAATTAATATCATCCATGTTACCACGAGGGGGTTGAACGATTTTTCCGAGTTGGTTAATACCACCAGCCCCTCCGCCACCATGGTCTCTTTAATTAGGTGACGATCGTCTCCCGATTATTCACATTCGTGTTTCTGCTCTTAAATCAACCTACAGGTAGCGGCAGCATTGTTTCAACTCTCGTAAAAAACCAAAATTCGCACTTTCATTGAGAACAACTTCATTTCGAAACAGTTTGTCTGCATATGTGTAAGCAAATTCTCTTAACGATGTTATTTCTAACTTTTTCGCCCGATTTTGGTGCGCTTTGTGGACAATGCACTACGTAGGCTGCAGATGGTCCATGAATGTCATGATTGAAAAAGTATCATTGTTCGTTAAATCTATGAAGTGGGTTGAAAGTACAACTGCAGTGTGATGTGCTGCAAAACCGATTCAATTACATGTTGTTCTAACGATACATGCTGCCATTCTCATGTTGAAGGTGATAAACACACCATTCTTGAGTTATTTTTAATGCCTCATGCCGATTCAAACCTCTCGCAATTCCAGGGAGGAGGTTGATCGAAAATTCGTGGAGACAGAAGCGTTAATTACACTCTGGAAGATCCGCCAGGAAGTGATTAGGGGGGGATAAAGGGCGCTCAGTCCCCCATTAACCATGAGAGCCACAACTCAGGCCGACCCCCGAGCCTCGCTTAACGCCGATGGTTTCCTCCCACGAAACGGTTACAGAAGCAATAAAATCGAGCTGGACAAAGTTCAGGGTTCTATCGCTGCACGGCCTATAGAACCCGCCTGTTGATTGAGGGTGGGGCGCCGGGGCATCAGTCTTCCGTGACCTACGAACCAACCGACCGGCCCCGATAGCGGCTCAGAATTAGATTCAATCTTGCATTATCGCGCAAACGTCCAGAGTTGCTCGTATTTGCCACTAACAAACAGGGGCCGGGAGGGAGTTTGAAACTAGTTAATTAGGTAGGAATCATAGCATACGTCGAACGTTGATATGACCTTTTGGGCTCTGTATATTTGTGTACAGCATTGATTGGAATCCATTATAATAATCATTCAGTCTCCCCTCGTGTTCATACTATATTCCAACAATAAACATTCGTTGATTCGGGTTACTTACGTAGTTGCACCTTTGCCCGTAATTATTTACGCATTGTAAAATGTATCTTAATATAACCACCTAGTGAACAACGAAGAAATGAATTATGGGGACCTTGGGCCATATGGACTGTCCCATATTTCAACTCAGCTAAGTACCTAGGAATGACCTTAGATGCAAAGCTGAAGTGGAAAGAACATGTCAAGAAAAAAAAGGAAGAGCTATCAATCAGGTATAGAAAACTTTATTGGCTGTTGGGCCGAAATTCACAACTCAGTTTGCACAATAAATTGCTGTTATACAAAACAGTACTTATGCCTATCTGGACCTACGGTATTCAGCTATGGGGATGCACAGCTAAAAGTAACTTGAAAATAATCCAAACATCCCAAAATAAGGTACTAAGGAGTATTGTGAATGCTCCATGGTACATTCGTAATGATGACCTCCACAAGGACCTCCAAATCGAAAGAGTCACCGATGTCATCAAAAGATACGCAAGGAACTACGAAAAGAGGCTTCTTGCTCATGCTCATACCAACCCAGAAGCCATTAGGCTTCTCGATAACTCCCAAGTAAACCGACGCCTGAAAAGGACCAAGCCATTGGACCTTTGATGCTGATGTGAAGCTGAAATGTGGTGTATTGTCAATGGACTAACACTCGTTTAATATTGCGAAATTTATGTGAAGTAAATATCTAGATAGTTGCCTGTATATTACCTCAGTTGTAACTAGTTGATATATTAACAAATAAACGCTCTATAAAAAAATATATGGACTGTAAGGTATTTTATTGACAGTTTTTGTTCGATTGTTATTATGGACGAATCTAAAATTATCTCACTTTCATAGGCTGACGCTTTAATCAGTTCACATCGAAACGCTAAGGAACACAAAATTGTTATAACTTACTTCGTAAATTCCATATTAAGACTAATTAAACGGTTTACTACAGTGAGGGTGCGGCAGAGGGGGAAATTGTTTCTCCCTGGGCTCCTGAATATAGTAATGATAACTTAATTGTTCTTCCTCGATGATTCGAAATGCTGAATTTAAAGATATTGTTCCTAGTTAATCGCGCTGTAAAAATCGCCAAGGTGAGTGTAAATCTGAATGTAATGGAAATTCGTCTGCCAGAAGATTGTCAAGTCTTTGGGAGAGTGGTGAACTTTAAATGAACTACGTTGGAACATTGCGGAGTGCCAGGGCCAAATTGCGGATTTGAGGGCTTACTTCGGGAGTCAACTGATTCTATGGAGCCACATTCTTCTAATATACCATATAGAGTACAAATTTCTAGCAGGGGTATGAGGATACTGGATTTTATTCAGAGACGTCTCGTGATTTCACTGATGTCGACTACTAATTTTTCTTTATGGTGCTGGTTAAGAGCATCGCTCCTCCGTTTGGACCTCCAATTACGCGAATACCTGCGATGCTTTGAAGAGAGTGGAGAGCTAATTTCTCCACTTTTTTCCATTCAAATTCGAGATTCCTTTGGATGGTTTTGATGTAGGATCGGCAATGAGTACGAGCGAACAGCGGTCTCTTGAACTAACAAGAAAGTACTTGGACGAGCTCTTCATTTACTAAGTACTCCTTAACATCATAGATGGAGACTCCTATACGCTTTGAACTTTTTTATTCACACTTACTACACTCGGACTACTCCTACTCGTTATGCGGTTTACTATAATCGTTATGCTGCCACCAGCTACTTATTCAATGCTCCTACGTGTTCGTATGTGATTTTAATCACCTTTAAATTGATTCAAACATTCCTGGTCTTCAGCGATTATTCTCGATACGCGATAATATAGTCAATAATGTTCAATATGTTCACCTATTTTGTTTTTTCATGTAATTTCCCACTTTCAGCAACTCAAACCCTAGAGCTTTTCAGTTTGGATTATCGATTTTCTATCTATATTTCTACGTAATACAAAGCTATTAAGATCCTTATTTCTTCTCCAAGAATTTCAATCAGTCATATAAGTGCCGGGGGTTCCGCAGAGTGCCAATCTCGGTTGCACGTTTCCAAATAAATTCATGGAAATTCTCAGACCCAAAAGCCTTTCATGTTTTCAAATCTATGACGCCTCTCAACCTCCGAATTAACAATCACAGGGTCTCAGTAAGTTAAAACCACCAGCTCTCCGCAGCCATCCATGTTCGGAATCACCAAGCCGTGTTTGATGGAAGCTACGAATTAACACCATACCAAAAGAAAATGATGGACTTCTTCAACAATAAGAAAGAGCAATTATACGAATTTTTGGTGCCAATAGACCACCTGAGCTTAATCTACGAATAAATGTAAACATGCTGAAAAACGTGTCAAGAACAATGTTGATGATGAGCCGCTTGGTTATGAAAAGCGTCAACCGAATCAAGCGACCAATCGCAAACAAATATAAATGTGTGCGCTTTCTACTTAGCAGTGGATTATTACTGTCGATTTGTACCAAACAATGTTCATGCAAAGCCTATACGCCCATTTGTTTGTTTGGATTAACAGCGGCCCTTTTCTAGCTCGCTTCCAGGTCCGTCATCCGAAGCGATCCACCTAGTTCTACATCTCAATTAATTCAGTTGCAAATACACACTTATAGGTTGGCTATTCCACGGTTTCTGGGAATGGCTATTGAGGCACTGAAAATATGCATCGTGGATACTGGACATGAGCCGAACAATAGGCACTACAAACGGCAAAGGGATTCACATACGAATTGCAAATGTTTTTTTGTTTTTTTGGCGATGCAAACGAATCTATGAATATATGGAAGGAGAGTAGTCGGGTTCTTCAAGAGGGTCAGTGAATTGGGTAGTTTCGAGTCTCATTTCAATCAAACGAAACGTTTTTTATTGATCGGAGGAAGAAGAAGAAACGAGTAGGTCATTTAAATGGATTGTTCGGTTCATGTTGTATAGTGAATACTGTGCTCCGTATTTAAACGTTGGGATCAAAAATCGAAAAAATCGGAAAATGACTTAGGGATCGGTAAAAGTATATATATATACCTTACTTCGACAATACGATAGAGAATAGAACATTAAACAAACACCCACAGGACCACCTTATCTTAAACCAACTGTACGTCTTCACGTACACTCGGCTAGACACTTACAACCTCAAAGACGTTTTATAATAACACAACAAAAGACAATGAATCTTCGCATAACCCTTACAAACAATCACCTAACCATAACTCCTTACAAACACTAACAGCACCTAAACGACATCACTGACTGATAGTAAAACTCATAACCATCTTAAAAACCCACAAGTTGTTTGTCAATAAATGATGAGCAACAGTATTGCCAAGTTGATGTTATCGAGTGAATAATGTACAAGGGATTAAATCCCTTATATAAAATATAAATTTTATATTTTAATATAAGTTTTTAAACATTCATAAATCTTTGATAGGGAAGATCTCTTACGAGAATGTACCCTACATTCTTGTTGAGCGCAAAATTTCTTATTTAGTAGATTAAAATTGTACATGAAAAATACAATAACGTGTATCAGTGAGAATATGCCTGAAATTGAGGGAATAACGGAGTGTAAGGTAATGTACCAGTACCGTTCGGATTTGCTTATCTTGTGTTGAACATTTGATGCTGGATGAGCGAAGTTTTTTGTAATATTGTGCGTATCTAGCAAGGAGTTGAATGTGCCACGTGGTTGCTGGAATGATTCAACGGGAAACACCACCAGTGCTACGGAGTGTTCGGTTGGGAGTAATCGGAGCTATTCACGTTGGGAGTCGACAGTAAACAGCGAACGGGTTCATGGGGAGTTCGATTCGAAATAATTAATTGAAAAGGGACCACCGTCAATCGAGGTTCCCAGTCGCGAAACGAAACGGACCGAATTTAGAGTATGAAAAAGAGACGAGAAGGAAAAAGCGTTCTCGTTCGACTATAAATCAAAAAAGAGCAACTGGTGTTTTCAGAGTGGTTAGGAAGTGGAGCTCATTAGCGGGGTTGAAGCGAACAGAGAGTTGCGGACGCTGCTAATGCGCCCCTTGCGGCAAAATGCCCGGCCAGTTGGAGGGAAAAACTTGAGCTCGTGATGACAAATTAAACAGTGTACATTTTCAAACTATTTCCGTTGGAATAGGTATTTCTCTATTCCACGTGGGAGCATTTAGATATGAATATGTTTATTAATCTGCATTTGTCCATGTAAAGGTGACTTTTTCTTTCTCTCTTCGGGTTTGTATTTGCGTAGAACCTACGTGGTTGAAAACTTTCCACCTCAAAAATCATAACATCTACTGGGTTATCAGTTTTATGGCTCGATTGCAGTATCAATGATATGACTGCTGACGTAATTGCGGTGAATTTGGAATAGTTGTAACGTAGTAGCTCTTTAGTTGGTTCGTTCTTAATCACCCTGATAATGTAGAACACTTCATTGAACGAAATTGAAGAGTCCTTGAAGAGAAAGTAAATTTTGCATAAATATTTATTATGTTGTAAATAAATAAATGGCTTCAGGACTCGATCCATGCCCTTGAGAGTCGGTACATGAAAAGAAGGCGCATGGTCAAGCTCTATTCGAAAATAAGATAGTGATTCGACCTAGCGCAGGATGGTGAGATCTACAGTCTGTATAATCGTTTTGGAAGAGAGCGGTGAATCCGGAATAAATGAAGACAGCAGTTTTGGCGCTATGTCAACGTTCCATGTCTGTGATTGTTCATTTTTAGGTTAAGAAATTGCGATTATTCGCCATGGGCAGATTTCGACTAATGTGAAACCTTCCAGGACGATTCTCCGTCCAAAATTACTAGATAATGACACTCCACTTTCCTGTGCTAGGAAAAACCACGTTTTCGGGACGTTATTGACCAGTTCTGGTCCCAAGTATCAGTGGGTTTGAGGAGATCGGGATGGATAGAAGTCACGACCAACTAGACCCAAGTGGAGTCCATATGCGAAAGGACAGATATTTTTCGGCTGTAAGTAGACAGCTTTAAATTCAATACCAATCTTTATGGCCAAGTTATGAAGGAAACGCCTGAAACGTGGAATCAATAATGAGAAAATCATATCATAACATGAATATTGTCTGCAAGGAATAGCATATCTTTAAAACAAACATACAGACTAATGTAAATGTTTCAACATTTTTCAAAGGAAAAATACGACGACGTAAACTAAATTATATTAGTACATTTTATGTGGTGTCCGATATATCTACTGTCTCATGTTTGGTGTAACTGCGTCCGCTCATAATTTTAATAAAAAACATTACATTGTATTTTGAAATTTCGCGAAATAAAAAGTTTCTTCTTTGCAGAAGGAAGTCCGTCATTGGGACTAATAAAATCGAATCAATTATATTCATAAAAAACCTTGTTAACTCAGATTTTGAAACAAAACTCCACGAACAGAAATAATGACAATCGCAAACTGAAACTGTAACTGTGGTCGGCCACCAGATTGCCCGAAAAAAATATCTTCATTAACCAGTGATGGGAGAAGGGCGTGGAAGAAGAACCGCTTACGAATTATTGAAATGCCTTTTAACCTCTAACTAAGCCACCACCTGGATCTGCCCGTTTTATTTCGGTTCCAACTTTTATCATTACCGCCGATTGAGCCTATAAAAGGGGAAAATGGACTCTAAGGCACAGAAGTGGTTAAAAGTTTGACGGCTATGATGGATGTTAGTTGTTAGCCCGAAAAGAAAGTTTTACCGAAGCGAGGGACCTAATGTGAGGGGTGTAGTTATGATCGCGATCATTCAACAAATGAATGCAAATTAATGTCTTTGGGTTGTTTTTCATGTTCGACGTTGTTAATGGATCTCAGATGATGTCTCCAGATTTTACTTCTATTAGACCTTAGTGGGTAGAGGCAAAAAAGGGACGTGACGATCTGATTCACCCAAGGGACTGATCGGAAGTGGTACTCCAGTTTTCTATAAAACTCCTTTACGAATAAACAGGGATACATTTTCCTTGGGAGGCTAATATCATACAAAATCCAAATTAACGTATGCTAATCGTTTAAGTTTTTCAATTATCAAGAAGCGATTGATTTTCCGGAAAGGTTGGATCACTCTTTACCAGTCAACGACAAACCCACACGTACAACACAAATATATACAAGCACATTTAAATGTATACCTATTTGCTTCTTGACGATGTTTTTAGTTTGATTTCTCTAAAATTGTTATTGCTTCCGTGTCTCCCCTCAAGCAGCATGCTGTTGCATTATATTCGCTTCCATTTTATCAAAAATTGGTCTCGCGTTTTATATCATTGCGACAGAACTTTCATTTCTTGTATGTCCGTCCGTTTCTATTTTTGCATATGTGTGTGTTTTCCTGATTTATTTCTGATGACATTGTCTTAGGCTCTAAGGGGTAGGTAAGCTAGGCTCGTTCGAACTATTTGACAAAATGCCAACTCTTATAAATTAACAAATTTTAAACAAAAGGTGAGAAAATGGTCATGCAGCCAAGAGAGGCGATGGTTTGGAAATACCCGAACTGTGTGAACTAATTGCATACTAGAGAAAACAATATGGAAGCAGGCAAAAGGTAGGCTTTTTGAGGAAAAAGTGCATCTAGCAGCACGTTCTAACCCAGCCGAACAGCGAATACTTCGTACTGAGTCTCTACAGTAAATCACAGAGAGGTGTGGGCTGAAGACTACGCATGAGGTTGGGAATCAACGGATTGGCTACGAAAAGGACCCTGTAGAGCAAGAAACTGGCAGACGATTGCTGCAGTGATGGTCCACAATCGTTGTGTATTGACAACAATGAGATTTAGGGGCTTGAGACAGTCAATGTCAAAACTCAATGAAAGAATGTGCCAAAAAAGGAAACCGCTGCTCGTGCCGCCCGAGTATCCAGTTACGTCCGTAGAGCAGGTTTGGCAAGTCATAACTGCATCGAATGTTGAGGCTTAAGACGTTTTGGGATTCTCGAGCTGATTATGAGAACAGGTGGAAGAGAAGAAAGGCCCTTGTTGTTGAAACACCTTCAGGATGTGGGATCATTGATGCCCAGATTGTATCTTTCATTTTGAATGGAGGTGAAATAAAACACCACAGGGATTCGTTTTACTGTAGCTGAAGCTAATGGTATTGAAACCATACTGTTCATGTGGATATGGAAACTGTTAAATGTTAGCGGATCTAGACAAAAAGTTGATTTTCGTGTCTTTATTTTGTGTTGGGCAATGAACCATGTGAGAGACTGTCGTCGTTTTCCCGTGAGGAATATTGATGCCGATTCCAACGTCCCTCCAAAGTATCGGATTCATTATTACCCCATATAATAATGACTGTACTGAAAACCTGCTCATGATGTATAAAACATCCATTGTTATTTGTAAATGAATCACTTCTGAATTTCGGTGTTACGGCTTTTTCGTCGTTAAATGAACGGAGCTGAAATGTGATTCAGTCATTTATTTCATTATTGTCTGTCCGCAATGGACCTATTATGACAGAACAACGGCAGAGAAAATAATAAAAGCTGTTGGCACTCCAGCTACTGAGATTGTGAATGGTGAACAAGAATGTACTTCTGTCAGTGTAAAGGCACAAAAGCGCTAGCTTATTGATATTTCAAATCAAATTCATTCACCTCATTGATATTTGCATTTATAATAAATCATACTCATCCAGATTGTTCTTGTGTTTTGATAAAACACTTTCAAGCAGTCAGAATGAAAACCGTTGTAGCGATTTATGATAGAAACGTGTATTGCGAAAACAGTTAATGTGGACAGATTAATGTTCTGTCAAAATTACAGACTCCGATGAAGCGAATTTGATATCATACAATCGAATAAGGATTAAGCGAACTGCACAAAAACTAAATTAATGAACACTTCTTTATAAGAAGACAAAGGGCCGATCTCACCAAAGTTTTCAATCAACGATGCTCGGTTTCACCAACTCCGATTCGGATAAATGACGATCAAGCGCGCTAAATTTCCCATCAAAACTAGCCGATTAAATTTGGTTTGTTAGCGCCCTAAACAAAGATTTGAAAAAGTTCTTTTCCCCATCTTTGTTTGCATTCTGATTTTTTTTTTTTTTTTTTGCGCATTGCATTGTTGTATTTCTGCTATTTTGTTTATTGTTTCTAGTTGTACATTTTGTTAGTGTTTCTTACCCTTTGGACTATTCATGTGTTTGGCTGATTTGGGCTAAAAAATGAGCCAATGATAATTGATTATTTCATGGCAGATTTTACCATTCGGATTTCGAGTTCAAAGATATTTATTCAGAGATATAAAAATTATGAACCCCCCCTTGTGGCATAAAGTGACCAAAGGGGGCGTATAAATAAGTTACCTTGAATATCAGTGTGTCTTTATGGAGTAGTCCCACAAGATATATAAGAGGCACGATATTCTTTACTACACAAGACGCACTAGCTTTTCTTTCTCACAATGTTTGGATTTCGATTCCATTTCCTCTTACCACAAGCCCCCGCTTCCACATCCAAGGCTGGCGATATATGAGAACAGCAATATTGAAAACCAAAATACGGACGTAAACAACACTATTAACGAAAACTGAAATCAAGGAGCAATGTCAGATAATAAGTGAAGTGAATATAATCGAACAATAGCGAAAATAGAAACGGTTGTTAGTTATCTACGTCAGGGGTCTCCAAACTATGGCCCGAGGAACGATTTGGCCAATGCCAATGGAAAAAATCAGGCGACCGCCAGAACAGAATGGAAAGTCAGCTATGTGACCCAGCGAAAGCTACCCGTACTCCCCTTCGCCAGGCGCGTAGCTTGAACTTTTCCGAACTAGTAACTAATGATTATTAATTTTTAAAGAAATAAATACAAAATATGTTTCTCTTAAATGCTTGTTGGCCTAATTTTGAATTTGTCATACTCGTCTAGGTGTGCATAAAAACACTGTTTCCAAGTGTGTAGTTTTCAATATTTTCCCCGGACCCCCCTTCAGCTGGGGACTAGCCCCCCAGATCAACCTGTTGGCCCGCCAGACACCTCCACATTATGATGCGGCCCTTGGGGCAAATAGTTTGCAGATCCCTGACCTACGTTATCAGTACCCACTTGTTATCACCAACATTTTAGGGGCAAATGCCTTCTCTTATAATTCAACTTTTAAACTTTAAATTGGAAGTTTACGGATACGCCGAAAATTGAAGTTTGCGGATAACGTTGTAACCACTGATAACATTGGGAAACCCATTTGTTATAAATCAACGCTAAAATTTTCTGGTTCACCGGCCCTTAAAGTGCCTACTTGATTTAAACGCGCAAAACTAACTATCGCTGTAGAGTGTTTAAATTCTGTGTTATCGTATATATATGGCTATATGTCCATGTTGGAATCTAAGGACGAACTGTATGTAACAAAATATACTAAACTGATCATTTCGATGTAAATTACTGATATTTTTCTCAAGTACACACAACTTGCTTTTCTGAATGAGTGATACACATACATCATCATTCATAATTAAAACGATTTTCCATGTTTAACGAGTTATTCTATGCTCGGTCACCGCAGTTTAGACTTAAGTTTTCTTTTATATGAGTTTATACGGAAGAGAAATCAGAAAAACGTTATGGAAAGACAAGACGTCGTGCAGTGTAGAAAAGTTGGTTTTGGTGGATACCGTTCAAAGACAGTCCGAACGTATGATTTATCTTTGAATCAATTGAATTTTTATTTCGCCAATTCAACCTGAACTCCTCGCATCAAATAGGTATCATTCTTTCTCCTCTCAACTGAACCGTTCCGCGAAGTTCGCCTATATAACTTTTGCCTTTGTTATATGGTCGGGGCTATAAACCTTGATTTCTTCGCTGATGCATTCGTTGTACATTTGCAGCGGAGAAAGTAAAAGAAAAAAAAATCGGTATATCAGGACAAGTTAGATGCGGGGGGGCAGGAGCGGTAGATATTCCAGAGGTGGAGACAGTTTGGAGAGAGAGCCCGAACACGTGTGGCGAGAACTTCGACGATCGATGGCCAGGTGAGCTGCCTTGTGAATGAAACGGTCTGCGCGAATGAAAGGAACTGCCGGGGCAGAAAGGAGGCGGCGAGGGGATGGGGGTTCCAATTGACAACCACACCATGAATCAAAGACAGTTAATGTAGCCAAAGGAGGGAAATCAGTTTAGAGAACTCTATTTCAAGCGTCGCGTCGCCTGCGCGTTTTTAAAGACGTTCCATTGAAGTTAGGTTGAGCACAAGTTCTCGTCTATAAGAGAAGCAACCAACGAAACTTTACAAATGGGGTGTGGGGTAACTCAATCTTGACGGAAGAATAACGTAATAATATTCCTTTTCAGACCATATTCGAAATTAATTTTTGCCGTAAAAGACATACTCAAAAGTATATTTCCGTCACATGTTTTGTCGAGGCTTCCCACGAACTAATTTTCTTCGAGTATGTTATTATTAAGCTTATTTTTCATTTTTGGCTGATGAAGAATTGGTTTCCTATTACACTTCTGGAGTTTCAAATATCATTGCAGAAGAGGGGTTGAAGCTGATATACCGTTGTGTTTCACTCTTTTCGTCTGACTCGATTTATATTTCAGTCCAGTTAAGCAACAAACCTTGAGAGTTTTAATTCATGGTTGGAAAGGACGAATGAAGGGAGTCGTTTTGAATGAAATGTTTTCACAGTAAAAGCTACTATAATTAATGTGTCACTTAACAATACATTTTGAAACACAGTTTTGTAAAATCATTCTTGTTTGTGACTGCCTCTGGTATATTGAAAATTAATTAATACGTTGAGTTTAAACAGAGACTGCCTCTCAAACTTGAAAGAATGCCTTGGACAGTCAAAAATGTATGGACTGCAGAGTTGGACTGGCCAAAGCAAGCTGGAAGCTTCTAGATACTTTTCACAATGGTGTGCTTAGAAACATCAATAACGCACCGTGGTACATTCGATTTATGGTACTTCACAATGTTCTAGAGGTGGTAACTGACGTCAGCAACGGAGGTGTTCATTTGCTTGATATGATCGGCGTAATGAGGAAGCTGGAGAGAAGAAATCACAGGAACTCACGCAGTGAATGTAACATGATCAAATGTCCAGTTCATTGGTCATCCTTCACACCTCGTAGGAACGAGTTCTGCATCATTGTTTTCATCGCAATTTTTGTGAATAAAATCAAAATCAAATTGCAAATCATTTTTGAACAATTATCAATTATATATTTTTTTAAAACTTAAATTTGTTGAGTTTTAAACGTGTACGTAAAACCTAGTTAGCATAAACTTACTTGTTGTAGAGGACACTTTTGTATAAGAGGTCTCAAAATAATCCTCTCATCTGCCTGGCTTTTTGAAAAAAATACTTAGCGTCAACCATGAAAAACACTCCTGTAAGGGAAAAACACCAATAGTGGACACTTCGGAAGAAAGTTGTAGAATAAGGATTCGGGTTGAGCAGGGCACTTGTATCTTTTTGGATTAACTAAAGTGATAGCCTAACAAACGTGATGAACCAAAAGAAAACGTTAGGTCCAAAATGAAAAATAATAACTTGTCATTAAAAACAACCAGTCTTTGGGTGGAGTGATTTTGAGCAGGACGCTGTGCAAAATGCTAAGGAATAGAAAGTATGTTTTAAGCAATGTTCACATTTAATATTCAAATATTTGTGCCTATTGGTTTGAATATGACTTCAGTAACTAAATTGACGATTTTCCAGTCGCCTAACTCCGTTAATATTTATAAAGTGGGCTTTTAAAGCATGTCCACTTCTATTACAACAAAAATGACGGATGCTCCGGTAGTGGACATCCCTGTTCACTACTGGTGCAACTTCCCTTTTCACGAAAGGATATTTTCTTAATTTTCTACTTGTATTGGAACAAGCTGTCGGTACGATTTTCAAATGAATATAGTGTTGCTGGACCAGAGGCGGACAGGGGGTGTCCCCTACTAGTGCAAGAGATGTCCACTACTAGTCCATGAGCTATCTTCTACTTATACATGAATTGTTCTCTACTGGTGCTCACTTCACTCTTCCAGTTGAATTGAATTCTTTTTGTTTTACTACCGATTAGATATATACATGATTTTAGACGAGATTTTACGTCGTCTTGTTGGTATCTACGGCGTGTCCACTACTGGGTCATGAAGTGTCCACAACATCAACACTAGAAAATTTTAGGTGTCCACTACTGGTGTTTTCTGTTATTCCACAAAATTTGACTCTATTTCTTCAAAAATTTATAAAATTGGTGTTTCCTTTGATTAAACTCAACTAAAAATGTATGAAGAACGTGTAGACACCCAAAAAACATTTTGAGAGCTAAAAATATATGAGGTAACACAAACAATCACACAAGATTTTCTTAACATGTCCACTACTGGTACTTTCCCCTTATTTCATGTAGAATCTACGGCGTTTAAAATGGCTATAATAGCACAAGAATCATTTAGTTAAAGTTCCATATTATTTCTTATACTCCTGTTATGAGGTTGAATCTGAGCTTTAAAAGATGATTTAAATGATGGGCCCTTCCGATAATATCATGTTTTATTTATTTTCATAATATAAACATTTGGATTGTCCACATTAACGCTCCGGACATTTTTTTCTCTCTTGATAGATTGGGTTTCGCCGAATACGCTTTCGCACCTGAACGCCTCTGATGTGAATTTCATCTCTCATTCAATACAACAAAAAGCATATGTCTGACAAAGTATCGAAAGAAAGCTTTGAGAACCATTTCGTGATGCAATGTTATTGTTGAATGGTGTAATATATTGAAATTGAAATCTTCACTGGGCCGTTGTCTGGTAGTTCATGACTCGTTATTTTGTTACAGCTGCGGAAGCCCGTGTCCACTCTGTCGATACCGTCGGCAATGAAGACAGGGGCTGGCTCTGGCGGAGGCGAGGAGGCTGGCATAGCGTTAGTAGGGGTCCATTCGGAGTACCCCAGGTGAGTGAGCCTCGAGATCTCTTATTGTATAGTAATTATCATTATATTCTATCATAATATTCTTATATCAGATAAGAAATTTCACGAGTATAAAGATTAAAGAAGAAAATGATATATTCAGTAAATCTTTTTTCAAACTTGAAATAAAACCTCTATTTTACTAGAAGAATTGAGGTTGTTTCCAAACCATTGATGATGAAATCAGGGGGAGCGATGTCAATTCGTATTCTATTACTAGTTGGCTTTATTATTTCTTTTAAGAAACTGACTCAAAAGTATTCATTAGATGTTTTATTACAGTCCTAGTGATTTTGCTCGGAATTCAACTGCTCTTGATGGGGAATGGTTGAATAATCCGCGATATCATTTCTTAGCTGTCTGGCGTAAAGGCTCCTTCATTTAATGTACATTTATTGCAGATCAGATTTGAATGTATTCTACCGAGCCTTGCCATTTATAAAAGTCAATAGTGGTTAAGTGAAATTTGGGTCATTCATGACGATTTCACCCATATCAGATGATCCATCATTCATTTTTTGAATGCCAAAGGAAAATGTCCTTACCATAAGAACTCAATCGCGGTTGGCTATTGTCTTTCTTGATACTGTCACGGACTTGAATCATACTACCTAGTTGATATACAGGGTGTCCCAGGAATTATGCACAATCCTATTCGCGATTTAAGATGTTTTTCGTGTTTTCGATCTTATGTCACTAAGACAGTCATAACTCCCTCAATTTTAGAGATAGCTCAAATTTGATGACACCGTTGGAAAGAGCGTTAATTTTCTATCTATTTGATGTCAGAAAACTTTTTTTGATTGCATTGAAGATGTGCGATTGCTGCGCGAAATGACAGTTTTGTCAAAATCTTGAAATCGCCTGTTTTTCATCTCGCCTAGAAACCCCATGAATGCTTGACGCAGAACTGTGCAGGCCTGGTAAAACGTGCGCCGAAATGCCAGCTTCCCAACGGTGTTGTCGTTTTGGTTTTTATAAATATTTTTAGTTAAGGTAATAGTGTTTAAATGCAGAAAAACGTGTGATTTCTGTTAAAATTGAGGTTTTTCCAGAAGTCTCGAGACGGGATATATGTAATTTTTCTCGCTGAATCGAATGGTGACAACGCCAGACCTCTCAAATGACAATTTAAGTTATTTTGTCAGATGCATAAATCCGTTCGTTTTTGAACAGCATCTACAGCATTTCTAAGTTGTCCGGCCAAAGTCAAGATCATCGAAGAGCCGAGAGACGGCTATTGTTTGTGTTCATTTACGATGAGTTGCATTCATCTTTTTGCTGACGCTATGGACCCTTATCAAACCAGGCTTCCGTATCATTACCAACTTTTCCCTTTCGTCTCTTTCCTCGCTGTATTTCCTTCAGCGAGGTTTTCCCTATTGCAAATTCCCATTCATCATGGTGCGCTATAGCTATTGAACATAGCTGGTAGTAATAACCAAAACCTTAGTGACAAAAAACAAATAGGTAGTAGATAAAAAACAGAAATTTTACTAGATAAAGAAGGATCAGCGACATAAACAATATTATCTACCAATATTTTTTCCTCATACTATCCGACGTATTCGCTAGGGTGTGAGTTGTACACAGGAGGAGTGTGACTCCCCTGCTGCTTCAAAAGCATTACCACTGGCAAAACCGTACACAAAAATAATATCAACATACTCACTTGTGGTACAGCTACTCAACTGAAACCAAATCATCGCAATCAATCGTAAATGAACACAAACAATAGCTGTCTCTCGGATTTTCGATTATCCTGACTTTGGCTGGACAGCTTGGGAATGCCGTAGACGCTGATCACGAACGAACGTTTTCAATCATTAAATTCATTTTCATTTTCAATTTTTAAATAATTATTTTTTATTTAATATTTTAATAATCTTGTTTAAAATCTAACTCTTTGTATGAACTCCATTTCAACATTGCAACACCCAATGCAACGGCCAAATGAGATTGGGGTTGATAATACACGGCGCACAGAGCAACCCCTCCTTCAAGACCTGGGGGTCGTGCGGGTCATTGCATATCCTACCCCCTGATCAAGACAATGTCTCCTCCGTAGCTTTCCCAATTTTCAAACATTGGGTCTTTTTTAGTGATACAGTGTGTCCCAGGACTCATGCACAAACCGACTCCTACGTGTTCTACAACTCATTTCCGCCTGCCATGAGTCGCATTCTTCTTCGATACTGTTGGAAAAACCTCAATTTTAACAGAAAACACACGTTTTTCTGCATTTCAACTCCATTTCCTTAACTAAAAATATTTTTAAACACCAAAACGGCTACACCGTTGGAAAGCTGACATTTCGGCTCACGTTTTTACCAGGCCTTCACAGTTCTGCGTCAGACATTCATAGGATTTCTAGGCGTTGTGAAAAACAGGCGATTTCAAGATTTTGACAAAACTGCCATTTCGCGCAGCATTTGCACATCTTCAATGCAATAAAAAAATGTTTTCTGACATCAAATAGATAGAAAATTTAACGCTCTTTCCAACGGTGTCATCAAATTTGAGCTATCTTGTAAATTGAGGGAGTTATGACAATCTTAATGACGTAAGATCGAAAACACGAAAAAAATCTTAAATTGCGAATAGCTCGGAAACGAGGCCTCTCGCAAAAAATTGCTAGCTGAGGCATTTTTGGTCGGAAATAAGTTGTAGAATACGTAGAAGTCGAATTGTGCATAACTCCTGGGACACCCTGTATAGTGCCTGAGGGATGCTGCCCAAAAAATAAAAATGTAATCACAGCACGACCTTATCATCCTTTCTATCCAGCCGACTATTCATCTGTCATTTTAACACCTTGACGTGTCGGACAGCAACTGTGACCATCATCAAAAGACAGAATTGATTTTTCCTAGGAGGAAACGAATAAAAGCACTCAACTCTTCATTGTGATGAGTCGCAGTGTAGTGTAAGGTAATTTACACGGCGAAAGTAACAAAGGTTTATCCTTTTGGGAACCCTGATCACAAGTATTACCCATAAGAGAATATGTGTTTTCTTAATGAACGATGGTTGCTCAGAACGGAAGGTTGAGGGTGCAAATCTAAGAGTACGATCGGTATTATCTGTTCTGTAACCCAACCGAACTAGCTACTATAGAACTTCCTGGATGAAGTTGATTTGGTAAAGCATAATATTAGTGATTCAACGATAGGAAATGGAAATCAGAGCAACTCGTTCCGTGTGGAAAAGATATAATATGCCAGAGAGGAATAATCCATCTTTACTTACAGTAACTGCCTCATGGGATCACTTGTTATTTTCAATGCCGGATCATTATTTACTGATTTGAAGAATCTGGAGTCACACAATCGCCTGTTCACTTGCATGTTGTTCACTACTTGTTGCTGTTTCTCGCTCATTCACCTTTATCCCCCTGCACTATCTTCATTGAATGGCATCTTTGGGGATCTGAGGGTTCGCTGTTCCTCTGAGAAAATCTGTCGCGAGGGATAAGAGAACTCAAAAACGTAGCACTTAATGAAAGTTAACACATCCTAGTCATTTATCTTTTAAATGGATCAGTATACACTACTATGGTATATAGGTTTTGATTCAGGACAGTTATATTGGATTAAAGGAAGATTAAGGATTATTTTTGCCTCAAACTGTGAAACATCTTCCTGTTTCGACCCAATTATACTTCAACTCCTACTCAACTTCATTCAGATAACGAAGGAACCTAGAGCACACATGGTTAGCTGATTTCACTGCTTGTGTCCGTGGTTATCTCGTTTCCTGGCTTACAGTTTTGTTTTCTTGACGGGTTAATAGATTACATATTAGATGGACATGTTTCTGCTATCAGTAGGCCTGTAGACACATTGAGTTTAATGAGTTGTATCAAATGCCTTCTAAGTAATTGATGCACCTGAAAACCTGAAGGCTTTCTGAAGTAGTTTAAGCGTTGGCTGAGTGTTTGATACTGGAATCGTTTTCAATGCGGTTTGGAAAAGTACTAGCACTGAGTTAGTTAGGCCTTGCTCATTTCCCATCGGCACCATATGAATGCAAATTGGACCGTAGATCTTTCGAGATAGACTATAGCCGTTCAAATTCAGTAATCCATATCAACATGAGCCATGAGTTTCTAGAGGAAGTTCGGAAGAGTTCCTTCGATGATTCCCTGTATTATAGTGGATTTTGTTGTACTATGCTGACCTGTGACTCGCCTTGTGGTTGTTTGCCACCCTTGTTGTCCTAGCGGTTTTTGAGTAATCGTGTATAGAATTTTGAAAATTGCGTTTGTGATTTGTTAGTGTATTTTGTTTATGATTTTCGAAGTCACCCTATTCTACACTAAAAAAAAAATATTATTCATTTGAGACGCTCGTACATGACATAAAGGTTAGGCCCTGTTTGTCTTGCAAACAAATCGTCTGAGAGACCTGTTCGGTTCAGCCCGGAGATTAATTTATGAACAGCTTATAAACATGAACGCCGCTGTTATTAATATGAACTCATTCGAAACTCCAATATTTGCTTGGGTTCGATTCGAAGTTATTATCCGCAGTTTGGCCTCAATAAATTATCCGCTCAGTCTCAGACGGTCCCCCATATGTGACCCTAGTGTCATCTCGAGGAGGCCCAAGCCATAATCAGAACGACTGCCGAATGGAGTAGAAAGCAAAGCTTCGTCTCTCATTGTAACATGGGAATATAGAATTTTATGATGGTAAATTTGACGAAATTACTGAAAGGAATGCATTTGAATTGCAATGTGCAAATTAGCTGATAAACTTTCGTGCCAGCCCCTAATACACTTAAATTGGTCATTTAAAAATTGCATTGGTCATTGAATCCAGCACGTCGATCAAACGAGTTCTTAACAATACTAAATCAATCAAATTTCACATTTAATAAAACATGTTGAAACACTGCAAACTATTACACAAAGGGTTATCATTCCTGTGTAACATAAGCTATAAAATAAAAACATGTTGAAACACTGCATACTATTAGTAGTTTGTGGTACATTATATAAACTCTGTCATGTTGGGGTTTTCAATAACACCGAATCGCCAGCTATATTCACGGCAATAGCTGAATTCGTGGAAAATATAATAGTACGTAACGTCCGAACAATAACTAACTGATTAGCCCATTCTCCCGTAGAATGGGTAGAATGGGTTATATACTAACTGAGCACTGGTAGGTAGGTAAGCATGCGATATGAACTCTCACAACTGGGGTTTACTTCCCTTGTAATTGTATTCTAGCACCCTACAATGCGATTTATCTACGTTTTACGTCTGTACCTCGATGGGGAAAAAGAGCCTCAGCTGGGTAGTGTGCCCATACCTAATGTCAAAAAGAAAAAAACAAAATAACTCTGTAAACACGAAAACTTCAAAGGTTCAATAATATGTAACAAGAACTGATATTAAAACGTGTTAGTAAGTAACGCATACATGCATTACACAACGTCTCTACTCCCAGTTTTTACATGATCATATTTACGAACTTAGTAATAAAAACTTTAAATAACTAGACCGGATTCTTCCTGACCGGGATAATGAATCACTGACTACGTTTTACTATACAATCCGTTATTTGCTTGGATGCTTTATTCTAATACAGAAATATTAAACCTCTATGTTATATTTTGTAGCATTTTTATTGCAGTTGATTGCAAACGTTCATTATTTTTATTAATGGAAATAATGGCTTCGAAATTATGAAATAAAATTCATGAAACCTTCGTTTTATGGCAATTGTCTTTTTATTCCACTATTCTTTATGCGCATATTTTCGGTTATTGACATCTTTTACTGTATTAATTAGTTCTTAATCTGCGTTAATTTGAAGGTTTATGTACGTTATGTTTAACGTTGATTGATTTGTGTGTCGAAGGTACACGGAGGAGAGAGCGCTGGGCGGCGGCCTCATCTGCAAGGGCCAGTCCCTCGGGTCTTCGGGCAACCTGAACGGCTCCAAACACAAGCCCAACGTCGGCTACCGCCTCGGCCGGAGGAAGGCGCTGTTCGAGAAGCGGAAGCGGATCAGTGACTACGCCCTCGTCATGGGCATGTTCGGCATCATCATCATGGTCATCGAGAACGAACTGTCGAGCGCCGGCGTTTACACCAAGGTCAGTTTCAATATCGTTCGACGACAATACATGATTTTTCACTGTGATCTTCAGAGTGCACCACCAAACAAACACTCCCTCTATACTCTTGCCCACGTAGGAGCGACCCTGCGGTTTTCTGAAGACCTCTGGGTATGGCTGCGCAAATCCGAGCCTCCAGGTAGTGGCCTGACGGCTCGCATCGGACCCTAATTACGATGAGGTACTTACGCGTCTCATGTGATCTAATAGTCAATTCGATCATGCCATCACCAGTGATGTACATGATAAAAGGGACACAACGAGTATAAATTTGAACTGGGAAAACATACGTAGACGTTATGTAAAAATACCCAATGGCGGTTTTCGTCAAACTCAAACAAAAATGTTTTTTTTCCCCATGTGGGCATGTGGGGTATCGTGTTCCATGTAATATTGGACGCTAAAGCGATTGGAGTGGGTCCCAAACCTGTGCGATTGACCCAGATCGAGGAAATCCATTTTCATGGGGTAAAATGGTACAAAATGACATTATTTCCGTACTTTTTCGAGCCCCATCCCATCTGACAGGGTTGGATCAAAGAAACATGAGTTTAAGTGTAATAAAGTTCGACACAAGAATAATAAACCCATGTGTAATCAAATTTGCAGCGTTTTTTGCAATTTATTACACTTTTGCAATACGGCCACACACTTGTTTGATAAGGTGTTCCTGAACCGATTGATATGAAATTTAAACTGGTTTTCCTCAGAACGACGAAAACATTTTGAATCTCACAAAAAATCACATTTTTCAACAAAAACAACTAAAACGTCTTGCGTTAAGAGGGGGAGATTGAAAGGGGCTTTACTGCTGCTATTGTGGGATAGTCGGCCAAGTTAAAGGGTCCGCTGCGGCGTTACCACCTGATGGCGGGGAAGGGGTTTTCGTCCCTGCGTTCCGGGGTCGCTCCTATATGGGCAATAGTATAAAACCGTAATTTCTGGGCCTGAAAAGAATTTTTATTGTTTTGGATCTTCATATTTTTTGTTAAAAACCTCAAACTTGACCACGTTGCTCACGCCAACTATTTTTCAAATGAAAATCCCCATTTTTTATGTCAGATTCGGACTCTACGCTCAATTCTATGGACATTTGACCCTCGGCAGATTCTTTTGGTCCCTCGTGACGAGGTCAGCAATTGCTCAACGGTGCGCAACCGCAATAAAGCTAAGACCATTGTTCATGTTGCTCACGTTTGCAAATGTGCTCAACGCACACCAAATATATATATATATATTTTTTTCAAATGGAAACCCCCCCATTCGTATTGCAGAATCGGATTCTAAACAATTTCTTGCTCTTTTCTTTTTTCCACTCCTTTCAACTAAATTATTAAGCATCGGTAAATCAATTTAAAACGTTTTAACCCAATTCATGTCAGAAATTGAACTAGAAAAAACATGAATAGGTAATTGAAAAAGTGATGTCAACCTGTGAATCAGCATTGAGAAACGGTGCTCAGTCATGTACCATACGTAGATACTTTGTACAAGTGTATTTTATTTATTTTTTTTTACAATGGGGCCAACCCCAATACATTGAATACACACATTGCGATAATGAAATTGAAGATTAAAAAATATAAAATGTTCATGAAGTTATACCAAGACATAAGAATATTACCTATTTTATACATAGGTAAAATAAAAATACATTACGGTTTAAACGTTCGTGAAAATAAGATGTAGTCGATTTTCATACAAATAATTAAGGTGAGTCGACGGAAAACAGGAAATGAAAGATTGGAAATAAAGTTAAATATTGGATATTAGGTATCTCCTTAATCCACCGCTTCTGTCAGAAGAAGAAACATTTTCAAGGATTGTTTCCAACTAGAATAAAATTAGGACCAACAAAAAATTCCGCCTATATAGCTTGCCATAATATTTGTCATTAGCCCTCCAGATTTGCCTCCTTCCACTTACAACTTCGGCATCCAGAATTATGGGCGACCCAATCGGGCTTAATGGGATCTGGTACTTGTCCTTGTCGCTTACCACGTGGTTAGGCCTCTCCTTTCCACATCCCAGTCATTGGATGACAAAGCAACTTCTATTTGCTCGGAAGCGCATCATGACGTACGATGCGGGAACAGTGAGTTCTTGGACAATCAAAGATATAAGCCCATATTTCAAGTATAAGATGAGATATTCTTTCACGGATTCAGTCTTAGAATGGTCCGAAACGGATTTGTATTCAGTAATTTTTCCTCAAATTTGGGTTTTACAACACCCCCTGGATCGATTCTGATAGGCGTCTCTGTATTGGTACTTGCTTCAGAGAGACGTTCTAAAAATCGCCTTAGTTCACAAAATCCATCCATCTCCAGTTAACGTTTTTGTAGCCAAAAAATCTGGCTAATCATCCATTTTCCGAGGATGTGATCTTCGTCGGAAGGCTGGAATAATAAACCTTTGGAGTGAATTGCAGCGTTAAAGTGCAGTGGGCCCACCCCGGATCAGGCTGCCAGTTTTCTTTTTGTTCCAAAATTTTAAAACGCAAGAAACTGAAGATATTCCTAACATTCTAAGGGTGACGAAGAAATTCGGTGATTCTGAAGCTAGTAGGAGTGGTGAATTCAGTGGAACTAAACCAAAGGAAACGGCGCGAATCAGCTTAGTAGAAGACCCCACTGGTCATAGGTCCAAGTTGTAGCTGAAGTGCTTCGAAGTCACAAGGTAAGGATCTGCGGTTTATTGATCAAATTCGCAGTGTAAGCAGAAGGCTTGGAGGACCTGCCCCCACCGTTCTCTACAAGTTTGTCAAACTCGATTTGCACCGGGGAAGGAGGAAGATGAACTTGGAGAGGAAGTAATGGTAACTAGAGCGAAAATGTTCCGCAAAGAGTTGGCTGACTGGAGACACCGCGTGGAGAATTATACTTGACAGCAGCGCCTCCGTCCCTCAGTTTGTCTTTTGTCTTTCAGTTTTGAACGGGGCGGGAATGGGTTACGTTGAAACTTGGACACATTTATACGAACACGGCAGAGTATTTACATGCCGGGTCGTGCAACGTCTCCTGACTGTCACTGACAAATCTTCACGTCGGCACCGGGATCCTGGATTAAGTCAGATTCGTAAGAGTTCGAATCATGCTAGCAACCTAGATCCCCTAAAATTGCACAGTGTTATGGAACGTAAATTAAGCTAGACAATGTAGGGAAGAATTTAAGTAGGAAATGTGTTTGTTGTTAGTCATTCGGAATGAAATGGAAGGATAGAGATCATTGCAATGACTCAAACAGAGCTCTTTCAAACATGTATAAACCTCCGTAGAAATGTGGAGTGATAACGATTCACTTCATCGCAAAATCCTCACTTTAAAGTCACAGTTGGTCTTTTTCTTCGTTCCGTATATCATGAGCTCTAATATTCAATATCTGTAAATAGTAAATGCATTTTTCACATTAAAAAAACGGGACAGTAGACCTCTATGGTTCTACAGCCAGATCATTTAAATGATTAATTTTACACATTTAAGTACCGAAGATGAAAAGTTGCCTATGCAACCTACAAATATGGGATTCTAGCTCAGAGGAGGGGAGCTAGTAAACAGAGATGAAAGCTACGGATGGGGGGGGCTAACAAGGGTTTACGTGAGCGCATTCTGTGTTCATAAACGGTACTTACTAAGCACAACCATCTCCCTGGAAAAATCTGTATATCTGAAACTAAATTAGAGACCCAATAAATAATATTTCAAATGTATGGTTAAATAACCTGTAAAATAGATATTGAGGTAATGTTGCATGAAAATTGGAACTTACCAGAAAGGCTAGTGCTTAACAAGGTGGCAGGTACACGAATGACCCCCTCGGGCGGACGGAAAGGTGGTGATGCCGGGATAACAAAGGGCGGAAGGAGCCCAGCCGAAGGTTAGTTGAAGGAGTGTTGAGCGGGGGGAACTGTTGGGTCGGTCGCTAAGAACTGGATTGTACTCCTGTTAATCATTTAAATGATAAAAATATATAAATATAAATATGTTTGTTGCACTTAAGGAATTGATTCATTTTGTATCGAAAATTACTTAAAACTGCGGAAGTCAATAAAACGTAAATGGTTTGATCAACTGAGATCAACTTAATTGTTGCACTTACATATTGTCTCACTTTTCGAACGTCAATCCCAGTCATCAACTATTCTCAACTCTTCGAAACTGAATGTGATATGAAGAAGAGCCCATGATCACGGACTTCAATGTCAGCTCAGAAGATGTCAGCTAATTTTGAACATTATTTTTCAAAAGTTCAACATATTGATGTTCTCAGAAGAAAACAAAAAAAAAGCTCATCTCAAAATTATCAGCATTCAGCTTTAAACTGATTCACGTAATCCTTTAATTTTTAAACTTCAATTTTTCTTTACTTTTCATTTTCTGTACTAAAAGGTTTTCAGTTTTTTCTTATTAGAGACTAAGTAAAATTTTGAAACTGTTCTTTAGTATAATGTCTTGTTAATGACGAAGTAGGTAATCAACAAAGAAGGTTTCAGAAACATTCTGAAACTACTTTTATTAGTTTGATATCCTATCACCTCGTAAAAACCAAGGCATATCACGTTTTTGTAGTTCCTTTTAAGAACATATTGTTAAAGTAACAAAATACTTCTATTTTGGTTTCATCGTGTGTATTGACAAATTTTCGCAAGAAGAAGTAAGTCCGCAATTTGTGAGTAGGAAGACTTTTAGAAAGCTAGATTTGCGATCTGAACCAATGTGCATTGGTTAGTTTAATAGATCAGGTAATTGTGAGTCTTTTATGACAAATTGATTTGGACGTTTTATCCGCTTGCTCTTTCTTTTCCATGCCCTTGCTGGTGGTAAACCGGATGGACTCTCAGAAAGCCGACCGTTCCCTGTTCAACCGATTTTAAATTTGGAGTCAAACCATTAGATTGGTTAAAATAATAGGAAGACCAATTAACCCAAAACGTGTCTCCGTGGGAAACCGTAAAACGAGCGTCCAAACGTAGCTAGGGATTGGCGGGAGCCGTTTATGCTATCAACAGAAGATAGAATGGACATAACAGAAGCCGATCACTCCCAATTCTACAGCGAGTCGTACAGTCTAATTCGTGTGTGTTTGTTGAGGATTGAGAAAATATTATTAAACACCTCTAGCGGCGTTTGGGTATTGGGTTCAACACAGAAAGTAGTACAAGTCACATGGAGGTCGTCCACCATACCCGATTCCTCCGATATCATATTTTCAATTGATATTTTAAAGTAAGGAGAAAAAAGTAACGTTTGCAATTCTGAAAATGGCATCTGGAAAATCAAAAAGCTAATTATCTTCCTATATAGCTGCTTACCTTATGGGTTTGTCGTTTGCCACGCCGGATTACATTGTTAGATTGGAGCTGGGCCTAATTCACATAAAGCTTTTGATAGCCAAATCGATGTTTGGCTGGTGGGTTAAACTCCTATCCATGCCTCAAAGTAGACTGCCCAGGATTTGCTTTGAGAGATTGTTGTCACTTGCCCAAAATTTTCCTGACCCAAAATTCAACTGGTCTCTGCAATTAAAATGCATCCTTCAAGAGGCAAATCGTGAAAACTTGTGGACATCCAGGGAGCTCACCTTGATTAGGGGGAAAAAACAGGATTTTTTGGATGCCTTACTCAGCAACCTGTGCCATGCTGACCTGGAGAGATTTTCTTCGTCGTCCTTTAATTATTGCCCGCGACATATCCCGATTGGCGCCCGAGAAAGTGCTTCGTATCTCGAAAGTGAACTCCCATTATATATAAAGAGACTTTTGTGCCAAATAAGATGTGCCAACCCCTCAATCTGTCGAGTGATCCTTCATGGGATAATCAACCGATTTGACAACTCCGTAAGCTGCTCAATCTGCAACGATGATAGCCCAGACACGCTGTATCACCTCATCTCTTCATGCAAAGATTATAAGTACGAGCGGGTCAAATGCTTTGGAACTCCTCATTTGCATGAAGAAATTTTTCAACCGTTCCTGCTGTGTAACGATAGGAGAGAGGTGATGAAGTTGGTAGGATTCCTGCAAACTGTTCTACGGCAAAGGGCGTTCACTTTAAACGAAGGTTTTTTTTCGGCTGAATTGCTTTTTATGTCTTTCCATTAATTTTTTTTTCATTATTACTAGGTACTATTAGTTTCATTGATTTTTTGTTTGTTTATCTCCGAACTCTTGTGAAAAAACATGTTTTTTAACAGAATAAATACATCTATCTATTTATAACTGCATACCACTTTAATGATCGTGTTGACGGAAAACGTATGCTCCTTACTAAATAGATACATCGGAAATTGTAATTCAGACTCAAACAACAGGATCGATTGACAATAATCGACAATCAAGTTCAGCAATTACAACTAACACAGTCATTGAGTTATTAACCCCGTTGAATTATTTAAACAACCGCAAAGGTTAATGTGCTTCAAAGTTGTGGACTAAGAAAAAGTTTGCTCTTCTCAAGAACTCTGATTGAATGTTACTCACTTTGGGGACTTTCACAAATCGAACAACTCTCGTCAATGGAATACGATGCGTGATAAGGCAGAGACGCTTACAATCAATGTCAGGATTATAATTGAATACAGAGAAGGAAGAAGATGTAAATCACAAAAGTCTTGGTCGACCAATGGAAGTATTTGTTCAACAGGGTTTTGTGTATATTAAGGTTTCCCTCTGGAAACCCTCGGGCGCTGTGTTCGCATCGGCGGGTTGAATTGCCGAGGAATAAATTTCGGCTTGTAATTGCACCGCTCAGCCTACCATGTGGTGAGTTTGATAAAGAAGCAGTTCGTGAAATCCGACATTGATAATAACGGTTTATATAATAAGGTCACTTTCAGGTGCCTCGGAAAAAACCATAGTTTTCTTTTCCGAATGTGCCCTCCGTTTTTTATGGACACTTCCCAATTTCCGAGATATCTTGAATGTTTCGTGTTTTTTTTCTTTTTCATTCTAAGAAATCACAGATAAAAGTACAGATGCCCTAAATTGTACAAAAACTATCGTCTTACTGAAAACCTATCGCTGATCCTAAATATATACATGGCTGGTGGTCTGATACCAGAAAAATATGTGATTTTACCCGAGAAAACCCTTTTTTTTTTTTTCAAAACTAAAATAACATTTTTGTGTTGCCGGGATGGTAATTTACTCTTTCTGTGCGTGAGTAAAATTATAGACCTATTTAATGTAACTCTCCACTCCATCAACCAATGTCACTCGTAAATCATTGTAACCGTCAAAATGGTTTCCAAGAGATGTTGGTTCTTTAGATAGTTGGAATAGTTACTACATGTAGTTTACTCGAGGCTTCAATCTGTTACACGTAGGTATACACGTTTACATAACTGTGGCACAATAACCTTGCTCGTCATCAGAGGACGTTATCAGAAAATTCATTGGATGTTGAAGGAACGTATTGCAATACTTTCGTAGGGTTGCCTGAAATAATTAGCGTTGAGTGAGTTTTTAGGACGTCCCCCGAAAGCAAGGCTCAAAAGAGGGGAGCGTACCTAGTAGAGTTGATCCTGGGGCTGTAGGCGTTAATTATAATACTGAACTGTATCTATATTAACAACACTTGACACGGTTTTTAAAGGAACAAAAAGTTTGTTTTATGATCAGTCTGAAAAAAAAAATCTCTCTCTCTCTCTCTCTCTCTCTCTCTCTCTCTCTCTCTCTCTCTCTCTCTCTCTCTCTCTCTCTCTCTCTCTCTTGAATAAAAACCAAATCAAACGATACAGGAATACTTCGAAAAGAGAAGGATGTGTTTAACAAGAATCTTCTTCTCAATAAAACTTCAAAAGTCATCAAATCTTTTTTTGCAGATCTGCAATAATCACCACATCTTTAACTCCGATACCACCCTATGTTAATGAACTTTGAACATTCAAAGGATTGAAGCATTATAAAACAAACAATATAAAAACAAGCCAGGAGTCAATTTTCATCCATTTCATTTCAGCGGTAAGCCCTGAACACGTCTGAAAGTCAGGTTTTTTGTAAATTCATAGTTTTTGCATTATATTTAATGCCTCGATGTTTTCTGTTAATTTACTATCTAGACAGGCAAGTCTCTTGCAATGTTTCTCTTCTTCGATCTGGTTATTGGGAATGTTAAGAACTTGAAAAAAGTTACAAGCAATTTTAGTCGAGTTTCTTTTCAATGTATGTTCACGTTCACGGCTCTTTACTGCTCGGTTTAAGAATGGTTCGCTTCCTACGCCAATAAGTAACTCAAAAGGAGTTACGCTTCCAGCTAACGGCCCTTTTTCCCGTTGAACAATTACGTTGACTCTGGAGGTGGAAATTTTCTGAGGAGCTAAAAATGGAGGTAAAATTATAAGCGTCACACCTCGGTTGAAAGCACTTTTTCAAGCCCGCGAGCGTAATAAGCCCCTGCCACTATAGTCGTTTCAATCCCCTTCCAATCGCCAGACAGAGGCAGGTAAGTTCTCGCTTTTTACTTACTTAGCTCTTACCGAGCCGGCCCTGCCCAATCATAACGTACCAACTTCAGAACTTCATAAAATATCAAAGTTACTGAGAGAGCAAACTTTAGTTCCGTAGTTTAGTTTTCCGCTGGCCTCGGAGCTTCTCCAACTCTTCTGCTATCGACGCGTGACTTGAAGGTCCAGAAGAGAAACACTCTTGATATAACTTCAGTAATCCAACCTTCACCTCTGCTCCCAGAGCGAACAACTTATGGGTGCCCAGTGCATCTGTGTGTTGAGTCGTCACTTCAATACTTTCTTGCAGTCTGAAAATCTTCACAAAAATACACTGTCATAGAGCTACGCTGAGGGATTTCATTTTATTGTTCATTTTTTGTTGGAATAAGAAAGGCGGAGTATGCAAATTAGGGATGAGCATCGATGGTCGATGTTTTTGATATCGATGGTAAGGGAACGAGGTTTTTTGTACATCGATATTTTCGTAAATTGAAGTTTTACTAACTCGAAATTGCTAATTTTATTTTCTTCGAAAAACTTGGAATTAATATAATTTTTACAGTATAAAATAATTTTGGTTGCATTGGATTTTTTTTCAAAATATAAATTTAGTTGAATATTTCATTGTTTCTGGTGCATTCCTACAATTGCCTATTTAAAATGATTTTTTTGCTGAAACATCGGTGGTTTGTACCAAAATTCATCGATGTTTAGAGACCGATGTTCCCCACACATCGATGTTTTCTCATGGTTGCTCATCCCTAATGCAATTATTTCGTGTATTAAGTTTGAACAAGGAATTGATAGGAGAGTCTGGAGAGAATCCGGTGGAGCCGAACATTGCCGATCCGACTATTGCCGAACATTCAATTTGTTTTGTTTCGATCGCAGTAACCTAGTGATGCAGTGAATGTGGATATTGGAGTGAACTCCTGAAAGGGTTTATAGCCGATACACTGGTTGAAGCATACTGATATTCACGGGTGCTTTATGTTTCAAAAACCGAGACGTGGTCTGTTTTCAATCATGTTTTCAATCCAAATTAAGGTTATTAAGGAATAAAACGCAAAATCTCGATTTTCCCAAAACTGGTTTTCCGGTGAAACTGCTTTTCTCATTGGACAGTAGAATTTATCAGGAGCCTGAGCTAGTTGTGAAGGCATTATTTTGATTCTATACGTTTTCAGGGAAAATATCTATTCCACATCTATTCTTAGTCTGTTTTCTGGACTGAAGTAGAGAATAGGTGAACCCTACCTCTTATCAGGCTCTTTTGAACATGTACCGATGTGTACTTTCATAGTATAATATGTCGCTATCAGTGCCATGTATTATGGAATGATTTTCACAACCGTTATATCGATAAAAGTATTTTTAATACGCAGAGACATTGTGGTCGATTGGTCCAACTGATTACTAAAAGGATTGATGTAGGATATCTTTTTGTTTTTGAAATGCGAGCGATGCGAGCATCCAGACCAGCAAACAAGACAGAACACACATCGAAAACGTGGACCTATATCGATAAGAGACATCGGGTTTTTCAATATGGCGACGGTATTATCAGGAAGGGGTCACCTTTTCTCGACTTCTACCAAGAGCCCTACTTTTGAGAATGAACCTGCTTTCTTTGCATGGAAAGCTGAAATTGAAAAACAGACCACGTCTCGGTTTGTGAAACATAAAGCACCTGTGAAGTTCTTGTTAGTTTCATGAATATCAGAATGCTTCAACCCGTGTATCGGCTATAAACTCTTTTAGGAGTTCACTCCAATATCCACATTCACGGCATCACTAGGTTACTGTGATTTAAAAAAAAATGGAATGTTCGGCAACAGTCGGATCGGCAATGTTCGGCTCCACCGGATTCTCTCCAGACTCTCCTGGAATTGATACGAATCCAGAATAAATCATACGTTCTTATCAGACAAAAGAAAAGAGAGCAGTATGGATAAAGAGGTCGCTCATATGTTGGCTTTATAGCTGAAGCACAGTCTATGCCTACTCACAAAACACTTGGTAGGTACCAGTGAATTCTTAATTTTTTTTTTTTACTGAACCACGATATTTCAATACTTGCTCGGATGCATGAACGATGTGCTTGGAAAAATTACTCCTTCAAAATTGAACAAAATGATCTTGAAACTTGGTAAAACAAATGTCGTTATGAATGGTTACCCAAATTTGCTAGACTCATGAGTCCCTCGATTTTTCTGGTTCATAAATTATATTCTTTAGATCCTTTGAAGGGAATTTTCATTCCATTTATTCAGTGTATTTCTTCAGCCGCTCATAATGAATTTTCTAACCAGTCAATAAACAAATATTACTCTCCATTTCGTACATTATATTATGATGAACCATTGTAATCGAAAAAGAAGAAAATGTAACCACCAGATTCATGGATACAGTTTTCACCCAATTTTGGTGACATTTTCATGGAACGTGCGAGTTAGGCTCTAGATGGTCCCCTATGCCCATGTGCAACAGTAAAATCCACTCTACGTTATTTTCTCTGGTTCTAGAGGCAGATCTCGCTCAAATTTGTATAGAGACGGGAAGATCGGTTTAAAATAAATTTCAATATATAAATAGTAATAATAATAGCTGCTAAGCATGTGCAAAGATTATCTGCTTGTGCCAAACCTAGTTTTCATTGTTTTTACGCATGTGTTTATGATATTTTCTGAGAATGAGTGGGTTAGGATGTAGACGGTCCCATCTGAGTTCCATTTCTCTTAAACCAAATCAATAAAATTATTTAAAACAGTTCAATGATCTATTCTTTCATATTACCGATAATTGACGGTGGCATTCACAGTCCTTAATAACATGAAAGTAAATGATCCAATAAAGCTTTAAAAGTAGGTGGGTAGTGTCGTTATTCACAGTCAATGACTGATGAAATGCTAATTGAGTGCTTGAACACTTGCTTAGGTGGGATTCTTGAACAGAAAAACGAGCTAATCCTCAGCTAAGTGTTCAGGAAAATCAAAATATACATTTATCCTTTGCTTAGCAAAAATCCATCAGTTCAACCTTTTCCCTCATTAAATTTTCCTTCCAAAAGTGTTTTGTATTCAACAGTGTTTACACCTAGTATTGATGGATACCAATCAAATTTTTGAAATAGAAATGCGGAACGATGAGAATGAAATCCAAAATGTTATAATGAATAGAACAGCCAAAAATATAAATCCAGAGACAACCCTCCCACATTTTTAGAAAAAACCGACTTTGAAGTGGGTTGTGGTTCAGAAACAATAAAATTTTACAACTCCCGGTGACAGTATGTGTCATAAATTGTAGGTACAGCCTCCTTAAATAACCGAATAATGGTAATGCCTCCTCTCTTCCAAATAGAACAGGTAGCATTCAGATTTTACTCAATAGTACCATATCAACAATAACACTGTCTAGTAGGCCAATAAAACTTTATTGTCATTCGTGTTCCTTGTTGATCTCTATTTCCTATGTATGTCGCAATATTGGTACATATACTTGATGTGGTTCCATCAGGATTCACCAAGTTGTTCCAGCAAAACCTTGAAAAACTCGAAATTTGAGAAACACCTAAGTTTCAGGTCAAAATATTAATTGACTTTTGGAAGTGAAGACATCACTTTAACTGTAAATACCAAACAATTTTAAGCAATCGCTATAGTCTTCAGTTGATATTACTTCCACTCTGCCAGGAATAATCTCGACTTTGGCCACGACCACAAATTCCGCTTTGAGCAGTAGTTATTGAACTGGCAATTTCGATATAATTCATGAGACATAATTCTAAATAGATAGCAGACGCTACTTTTGTTCCATTGTAGCACCATTCGTATGCATTATTGAAATAGATGAAACGACGGTTTGGTAACAATTAACCTTTTATCTACATTGTGTATCTTTCGTGTTGCAGGTAAGATCTGATTTCGTATTCATCACCGATCCTGGTAAGCGAATGAAATCCGGCCGGGACGGGTGAGTAAAGGAAATACCGAAGTGATCAGAATTTTACTAGTTCAATTAACTTGTCGGAAGGAATTAAATTGAGTTACCGCGCTATGGAAGTTCCATTAATCAAAAAGTTTTCCCGGAATCCCTTCCCAAAGAACTGGTCGGGGAAACGGAATGCTCTCCTCTCAATTGCTTCACCATTCGTTATAAACGATGACCCGAACTGAAATTATTCGAGTCTTCATTACAAATTCTGATATTTGAAACGAGAAAGTATCGACCGTCGTGGTCCAATTTAGCTATGAACGCAGTAATTCATCAAAATCCGCCTCTGCATCAATCTTTTCAATTATTGAGTTACTTATAAACCGTCATGAAGTCCATGAAAATGTATCCATTGGGTCTGGAAAAAGTTGAACTAAACAAATCCGGACATAAGTCTATGTGAGGCAGATCTTCCTACTTTTGGTATATTATTTTCGATGATGAACCTTTGCAATCAAGATCAAGAAAAAAATGTTAAACTATAACCCAAAATTTGTTATCTACATATTGAGATGGGAAGAATGAAGAAAACAACGATATGAATTATCACCCATAGATTTATCTTCTCATTTGTGGATACTGTAACATTTTGCAGAGTAACAAGAGAAATGCAGAATAAGATCTGCTGACTCCAGCACGATTCACTGGCGCGTTAACAATATCCGTTCCATCCACCATATACACCATAGTATTAGCTCGATCAAGACAATGAAAATTTTGGTATGTTTTCACCTACATGACAATGACAATTCGGGCTTTCAACAGAGATTCTTTCAATACTACTGGACTTTTCGTGGGTTTTAAAATGCAACGTGATGCGGCTTTCCAAGAGAAAAAGTGGATGGAAAAATTTTTCGGGACTCAACATAATAGATGAGCATTTAGGGGCATTAAAATTACATTCAATAAACACACTAACCCGTTTTCAAATGCTCTCGCTCGATTAGAAAACACACCACCTGCCGTGGTGTACGCTAAAGGGTGTACCCGCTTGCTTGAGTGTCACTGCTACCACCAAAAATTCAATATTATTTTCAGAAGCCTAACTCTCCATTCTCATTTTGTATTATGAACATTGTGAACAACGTTCCTGACCTGGCTGTGTGTATATGAGAGCTCCATTTATACATATTTCATCTGTTTCGGATGACATTTTTTAGTAACTATGCGGAATGGGTTGTAGATAGTCTCCTACGAGTTCCATTGCTCATACATAAAAGTCTATGGAAATGAAATCTTTGTAGACATTATACGTTTTTTTTTGGAGGGGAGGGGAGAGTAACCACATTTTCCGTTTCTTAGATACGAGGGTCATCCAGAAAGTAGGGTAAAACTATGATATTTAGAGGACGTTCTAAAATTGAGTGTTCGTTATTATGTAACGGGTCTGAGTATCTAATAATGAAATAGTAAGCCTGTTTTAGATCCCAAACACACGGAAATACTGACCAAAACGAACCTTAAAACTGTCAAAGATGGTCTGAAACCCAAGATCCAAATGGAAATTTCGATTTGCGTGAAAATAAGTTTCTTTTCCCACGATTGGAACCAATTCTTCCGCGTAACACAGGTGGACTTGGAAACAGTAGTGATTAGGACGGCGCAATGGTTATACCTGACCCGCAGGACCGTCAGGTCTTGAAGGAGGGGTAGGTCTAGCGCCGTGTTGGCCCAGATCTCCAAACAGAAAACGGTACCTATATTCAGCGGTGGTAATGTTTTCACTTTCGGGATATCAATATTATTCTCCAAAACCTAAATCTCCATTCTCATTTTGTATTTTAAATATTCTGAACAACTTTCGAAACGTAGCTTTGTTGTAGATAGATGAAAATCCAAATCTTCGAGCTTGATGTACAATTTGCTGTACCTTCCAGCTTGTGTGAGCCTGATGTTTTTGCAGCGAATACATTCTCCCAATTTTCCGTTTGTTAATTGAGTGTGTATATATACTGTTTGCTCTACTAAAAGTGCGTTTTCATTACTATTCTATTTAGGAATTTGTAGTTTGAATCAAGTGGATTTCTTATACTATACTTGATTTTTCGCTCTCATCAGGTTCAAATTGATCCTTTAGAATCATTCTACAGCCAAATATATTAACATTTTGTTGGGCAAACAAGGTACTCTTTGTAACTTGTGCCCTTATTTCTGATGTTATAGCATCATGCCATGGATCACTTGGTGATTCTGTATGTTCGTTCTCAGTCATAAATGTTATGAACAAGTTACCACTCCGTGCAAAAAGATTCTTCCCTCTTGATGGTCTCGTACGATCTATTTCGCTGTTGCCTGTTGACTTTTAATATTGGGACTTCTGCTTTTTTCCAAGGTTCTTCTAAATGTAGTTTTAGTTGTTTCCGCTTTTGATAGATGATGTTCTCAAGTTGCAGCTTTCGGAAGAATTTAAGGTAGTAATTCAACCTTCTAAACCTTGTTGAATTTGGTGGCTACTACGACCGTTTTGATTTCACTTTCGTTCTAGTTAGGAAGTGCGTTTGTAGGAACAAATCTCCTACATCAGAATTAGAGTTATAGTTGTCGCTTTTGATCCTTTTTTGACTTTTATATGTTTCATAGTTTGAGGATGACGTATCCAACACTTTGAAGGACTACGACTCAATGAATGATAGCTATAAAATCATATTCAGCCCACAAATGTATTGATAAATTTCACTCGATTAATAGTTTTTGATCCATCCTTCGACCAGGGTGTCACGTCGAACTCCCTGCATTCGATTCATTCGATTCGATTTGTTGAACTATGGTACCGGGGTAATTCTCTAACTATGGGCAATTTTCAGGTTCTGACATTTTAAAAATTTAGGTGTTTCTTTTGCAAGGTTTTCGGATGTTTATTGCTTAATTGTACATATTCATATGATCAAACTAATTAGTAACCACAAAAGTTCATGTTTGCTGATGTGAGGCAGCAAAAATCGAAGTCGTAAACACTAAAATTACGGAAAAAAGTTGAAAATAGAGATGCACAAATGACGATAAAATACAGAGAAATGGAAATGATAAATGAAGGTTTTGAAAAATTTGAACCTGATGTCGCGAACAATCAAGCAGCTATGTATGTAGGCCGTATGTACGAGTTCTTTGTAAAGGAAAATTAAATTATACGAGTATAATAATAACAATATAAATGACGCATCAGGTAGTTACATCATTAAAAGGACAACGGAATTCAAAAGTTTAAAAAAATTTCAAACTATCTATCTAAACTACTGGAGCTCAAACGAATGGTGTACAACGCTCAGTGTGGTGTCATTCGATTATTTGCAGTGATTGGTATTTAAATCAAACGATAAAACTATCTTTTACTTCAGTTATCGAGATCTGAATTTTATTATTTTACCAAATTAAATCAAGCCGATGTTCAGAATCAAAGTTCCATCTGTTTCTGACTGACTCGTTGCCATCACTTAGACATGAGGGGTGAAATTCAAGTGCTGAAATGATAAAGGATAGATATTTCGAAGTTATTGTTGTACCGCTTTTATATTAATTTAGGTCACTTCAATTGATTAACACCACCCTGATCACCATATGTTCATCCGTTCATCCTTCCGATGAACTAGAATTTTGGCAGGAAAAATGATCGTCAACGCGTATATGAACTGATGTGCACAAATTGAAAACTGCCTTACAAACTGCATTCATCTTATCAGCTGACATTCAATAGACCACAAGCTCCAATAAAATTCTTCCTTCAAGAAAATGAAGAGTTTAGTTTATTGTAAATAGATGGACTAGTGCAGGGTAGTTTTCTTTTACACTGTTTCATCTTGCAACTGCTGCTTTAAGTGATATTAAATACGAACTATCTGTTACAAAACTGATTAAGATTTTGTAATAATATGCAGCATTTCAAGAAAGTATACGAAGGAGAACGTGTTTTAAAAATTCTATATTCAAATTATTGTCGATGAAGATGAATTCAAGGAGATCTTTGATGTAATGGTTCGGTTTGGCTAGGGATAGGGAGCATTTACTGCATGTGGGAAGGGCAGACATTTTTTACGTTGCAGAGCGAATATGATCGGCTGATTTAGTATTATAATGTAGGTACAAGATACGTAATTGAATATGTAATTTGATGGAAATGTAAAACGGAGGTGGCAATGTGGGATTTAAGCTTCGGGGAGGGTCTAGTGGTGGCATCAACATTTCATAAGCAACTGTAGACGGAGGGCACCTAAGGTAATACTCAATTTCCGGGAAATTTTGAAAAAAGGATGTTATGAATGGAAACCGAAGTTTACGACAGAGTCGTTATGGGGTTTCCTTACCGCGGATATCAATAAAAACGGGTATTCAAGGCCGATTCGTATATTGATAAGCGCCCAGGGAGAATGATCCGTCGAATTGATAGCGGGAGTACACCGTTTTTCCATATAAATACCTTGTAAATCTCCCTTCCGACCCCCCCTCTCCACCGACTGGCAGCTCGGTGGTCCGCAAAACGAGGCTGGGAAATAAAAAGTGATTGATGGGCGCGTTCGGGAAGCCCCACCCAATTATAAATCGTCAGGGACGTTTCCACGGGCCTCGCTCTCCTCCGAGCGGTTTCCCATCCAGTTCTTTTTTAACCTTTTCCTCCGTCCCATTACCCCCGGCATTATCTGCCATTCACCAGCTACAAAGTTGGAGATCTATCAAGAGGTTCTTCTAGAGAGGCATCTTAACCTTCGGAAATGTCTAACTCCTTCGGTTGTAAAGGAAGAAAATGTTCCAATCGTGCGGATCGGGTTCATTAACGCTAATCCCGTTAGAATTCGTATGAAATGCGAGAATTGTTTTCCATGTTTAAAACTTTCCTGCTTATTGTCTTGCTTTAAAAGCACGAATCACTAAAGCATAATGAAGTAACAGTTCTTGAAGCTGATATCCTGCTTTCGTAGGCTCATATCGCCGAACTGAGGGATCACGCGACTATACGCGACTGTTCTCGAAAGTTTAGTATTCCGTTTAATTTGATGGTATTCCTTACTGGGCTCGCGTCATTAAAATAACTGAATATCTTAAACCAATCTTCTAGTTATCTATGCATTATTTTGACAAATACAAAGGTTAGCCTTAAAACGGTAATTGCCTCCGTTTCCGTAGATCTGACAGTTGAGCGGTAAATATAGGCAGGTAAAAGTACCGGCCTCACCGCGGGCCTTCAGCACATTTAATGACTGCTTACTTATTCCAGCGATCATCTGCTGAGGTAGCGAATATCAGTTTCACAACGTCACTTTGAACCCAAAACGCCAACCCATGTCACTTCTATAGAGGAAATATATTCCTTAGTAGGAACTGGTAGTTATTAATATTTTTGGACTGTAACAATGTCCCATATTACATTGATCGTAATGAACTTTGACAACTTTTCTGAGAAAATCTGTTAAAAGTACCTCGTCAAAGATATTATATCATAGCCAGTTCAGAACTGTATATAATAGCCTATGATGCAGAGAAATAGATTGATAATTTTTAATATTTAAGACACGGCAAAACAATGATTAATACAGAGATTTTTTGAAGATGTTGCTCGAGTCAGTTGCAACAGATTCAAAGTTTATTGTATGTTCAATTTTATTTAATGCACACTACTATGTGTTAATTTACAAGAAGTTAATTACATATCGTAAGATATTCATCAGACCATAAATGCAAAAGGTAACAAAAACTCGGCGCTCCGTTCCTCGCCAGGGGCCAAGCCCCCTGGACCCCCTTTTGCTTTTATTTAGAGACTACTGCCACAAGTATAGGAACGTAGAATACGTTTTAGCCTCGATTGAACGCTGAACGTTCAACGATGATCATCGAACGTTCATTGTCGAACCGAAGGACGATTCGCGAACGACTGAAACTCCGATTTACATAAATAAAATGACTCACTTCAAACGGGTTTGTCGCAACTACTACACATGGATGTAAATATTCTTATGTTTATTGGTCTCGTGTCACCGTTTTCGTTCCTGGTTACCATACCCATACCCTTTTTCGTTCCACTCCCGCGTGACACTTTTCGGCTAGTTAGTCCATGGCTAAAGCGTATTCTACGCTAAAATTCTGAGACCCGAAAATAATTCAAAACTATCCCTTGTTATGCAATCTATTGCTGTGTTCATGGAAATATTTCGAGACTGAAAAGAAAAGATATTGTCGGGAAAAAGAAAAGTTACGATTCCGACTGCTATACAGGGAACCCACCAGTCCCACGAGTTGGTCAACCCCCCCCCATCTAAAATCGTTCATTTTGCGTCCATTTTTTCATTTTAGGAGCCTGTTTTCAGATTTTTACGATGGTTAATTTTCGAGGTCGGGTTGAAAAATGTAAAAATAGGAGACTAAAACCTTATTCAGTGATCAAGGGAAAAATCCTCTTAAATCTGAGAGTTCAAAGTCGGCATGCATGATGATTTTTCACGCGAAATAAACAAATTTCGGTGCACTAACCTAAAAGCTACATGCATTACACGATCGATTCAAGAGAAAATGATAGTAAAAGATGAATGACTGCAAAATAAATCTAAAATTGAAGTTAAATTATTTTTATTGAGAGATGATTTTTTAAAACCAAAAAAAGCTTAAATGAATGCTTACAATGACGGTAAGAGTAGGTGTAGGTACTGTTGGAGAATACGCGTTGCATTGCACACTTGCGGAAAGTTGTGTGACAACTTGCTCGAAAGTTGATTTCTATTGTTAATATGTTATAAAATAAACTAGTTTCAATAGTAATTATAGATTGGAGTCCGTATTTTGTGGAGGAATGGGCTATTATTAAGTATCTACATGAATGTGTGCTAAATTCCACGAATTCTGTCACATAGCTTACATCTTCATCACCATTATTTCCAGGGATCATTATATTGTTTCAAGTGTCCATAAATGTGAAGTTTGCCCTTGCTACAAGATTCGACATCAAACTGAATTTACTGGGAAGGACAATTTTCCTCTTGAGAAAGCTGAATCCCTCAGCTTCAATCAGGCCAAACGATCCAGTTGAGCCCGAGGGATTCCAATGTAATTGAAGGTAAACTGTTTAAGATCTTACTTTCGGGACTGAGGGCCTCCAATTGAGATTTACTCCTCGCCCCGGCACGCCTGCGTTCCATGAGGAGAGAGCTCAGACATAATGGATCGGCCGTAGTGGGAGCGGTCCCTATGTTGACCTTAATTCGTCTGTAGCAGGCCCTAGAGAATGGTAATACGAAGCAAAAGAGTGGATAATAGTGTGGATGGAAGAAACGGATAATGGGCCGTGAAAGGAAGGAAAAGGCAACTGTAATTGGTGCTGGGTAAAACCTAGAGCTTCCTTTTCTCGTATGGGATCACCCATTCTCGGTTAAGCTCCTCATATCATTAAACACCACCTCGTGGAATTCTCGCACCTCCGGTGCAAATGGTTATGAACCCATTTTTACAGTGTTAATTTAGAGGAAATGATGAGACAGAACGAATGACGTAATTTCAAATGATGTTATTGATTGGCCCGCGGAAATCTTCATATAACTTTAAAAATGAACTGCTACAGATCTTCGCGACGAAGTAGTATCAAATTTATCCTGGCCAGAGCTTCCGTATTTGTACGTTTTGGCATTGATCGAACAAACCAGGACATTTGAATCAGAAAATTAACGAACTTGATAAATACTTTTTAACAGATGGATTGGTGAGTAATTGTTGGCGTATATGGATATCAGACCGTCATTAGATTTCTGTGTATACAGGCTAATTCAAATTTCAGTTGGCTTCAGTTTCTTCATCATTTTTATGTAGGACACACATAAATATAAAATATTGAAAAGGTTCTTGCACCATCCAAAACGAGATTTGAATTGTTTCCAAAATCCTCCCATCTCCTCCTGGGAGCTCCTGATGGAAGTCCAAATGCATTTACACCCCTAACCAAACAAAAAACAAAAATGTCAAAACCCCTTCAGCCTAATGTGAAATTCTTGAACCAACTAGCGAAATAGAAACTCTCCAGGCTCTTTGAGGAAGACGGTTTGGAGGGTTGCACCTGACCGATCAGGAGCCTATGTTAACTATACTCCAAGACCATTCCCTCAAAAGGGGGAAATTCACAGAATTTCCAGTTAGAATTGAGGCTAGAACATGAGATTGAACAATGAGAGAGCTTGAAAAACACCTCCCTTCTGATGGAATACACTTCTTTCTATGTTCATCGGTGCTTTTTATAGTTATCAGTTGTTACTGACCGGTCAGAAGAATTTCACGAAAAACTTGCCACTGAACCCCAACAAACGCAGGTGAACAATCAGAAGGGCCCAAAGAAGCTGATGATCTCCGACCCGCAGTACATTCGCACTTAACGTAATTATTTTAATAAATAATAACTTTCATAACTCTTTAATTTTTTGGAAACAGACTACATTTTCCGTAAAAACTCAGCGTTTTTCTTGATCAGAGTGCGACCTTTCTGACAATTCATCCATTCTGAAAACCATTTGGATGAAGTATTTCAATTTTAGAACATCAAAACTTTGAAAAGGGAGCTTATTCCCTACAATTTCATGCTCTTAGATTTATTCATGTAAACTGCTCCGACTCTTTGGAGAGGCATGCGCACTCTTTTGGTTGAGGCGGCGAAAGTTGCAGTTACAGATGCTCTGATAATGATCGATAAGGTTGGGACGGCTATTGAGAAGCAAGTTGTTCTGAACATGAAATTGTTCAGAAATTCAAAATTTGAATGACGGTTGTAATGGAACATACCTGATAGACACATGTTATGCCAATAAACGGCAGTAGCCACTATCTTCCTTCAGAAGAGAAAGTAAAATAGTAAAGGAACCAAGATAACATGTTCCCTACTACGGTATCACTGCATACAGCAGGAAACGTTCTGATTGCTGTATAGATCACAGTATTTCACCATGCGCATACATTAGGAAAGTGCCTTTTGACGTCATCAAACACGATCGATAGATGCAAACGGTCATCCGCGTTTAAAAATAGCCTGCAATAGACTGGAAAATGAAATAATAGTTCGGACAACATCACCGACTGGAGTTAGGTAAAATAAAAGTCCTTGGGCGCCGCCGCGAGTCGGTAAGGTGGGTTGACACAAAACTGACGTCACCAGCCCATTAATATTAATACCGCAAGGAACTTTGGAAAGAAACGTGATAATCTGCAGACTAATGATCGTTGCCCGCTGGAAAGTTCAAGTCAACGTGATTTATTCGCCTCAAACAATCAACCCAGGATTCTAAGGCTTCTGCGCAAGGATCTTTATAAGATCATAAATATATTGGCTCATATAATCAAAATGTTTTTAATTTGACTAAGGGATCTAATTTGAGTCTTTTGCCTGATTAATGGGTTAAAGTTGACGAAAAATTAAGGTATACGCCTCGGTCTAACCTCCAAAAATCTGAACAATTTATTGATAAGTGATGAACGTATACTATCAGAATGGTCTGAACGTAAAATGAAAATAGAAATTTTGGTTTTGCAGAAAACAATTAAGATAGAATCGGAAACCAAATCCATACCACCAAATCAACATACAACACCGTTCTGGTCCTTCATGAACAGAGTGTGTTCTATTAAAAAATCCATAAATATATTTGTTATAATCTGTAAACATAAGGCCAGTATACGAGATTTGAATGTTGGTTCCGAGTCTACGAAGCAGCGGAAGCCTTGTGTTATTTTTCTTGAGATATGTCATCTGTAAAACTTAGTACCTCACCGGTGTTGCATGATGGCATTGTAAGTCGGGGGAGAGCTACTCGTTACGTTGATGTGATTCGTACGTGTGTTAAGGCGGAACCATTAGAACATGCGATAGTTCTCGTTGACCTTAACAATTAATGCTACGTTTAAATCCATCACCTTGACTTATTCACACTTGGCACAAAACTCCCCTGTCATAATCGAAGAACATGCTCTCTTTCAATTCAGAATAATTCGATCTGTTGTACACTATTTAGGTAGCGAACCTCAAAAGGTAGCAACCTAAATAATGGATTCATATCCTTAAACGTGTTCTTAATCATAAAAGGTAATCACATGCAGAGCCCTTCAATTACATCGATTTTGGTTTATTATTCAATAATAAACCATTGTAATCGCTCTTGAAAAAAGACAATTTTAACCCCCCCTGAAAATTTTGTGGTTAACGTTTCAAAGGGTGTAGAATCCGAATCTGCAAAATAAAAATTTTCCGTCCGTCCGCCGTACGCCGTACGCAGTACGCACGATTTCTCCCAAACGGCTGAAGCAAAAAAGGTGAGATTGTCAGGAAAAATCCATGTTGGTCCGACGACGCCCCAATTCTTGAAGCAGCTCTATCACTTAATTTAAAGTGTCCTTAAAGGGTTGTCAAAGTTTTGAAAAATCCCTAAAAACCTCAAAAAAAAAATCAAGGCGGCCTAAATTTGGACTCTTTTTGAAGAACGTTCCACGAGGAATCGAATTAGCCCAGGTCCGTAGGTCAAACCATTCCCGATGTATGGCCCGTTTTATGGTGCCAACATTTGCGTTACTTCGGTTTATTATTGTTTTTGTTTTGATTACAGTAACCTAGTGATGTAGTGAACGTGGATACTGGAGTGAACTCCTAAAAGTTTTTATAGCCGATACACGGGTTGAAGTATTCTGATAACCATAAAAAACGTTGCAAATTCTTTCACTGGGGTTTATTATTCAATTTGCTTGAGTTCATGATTTGAATTTATACTAAGCTTTGGAGTGTGCTTGTTTCACTGGTGATAAAGCGATTATTGAATTTCAGGAGGCACACGAACATGATCAACTGATCAATCCAAATAGGTATTTTGGTTGAGAAAAGATTTACGTGCTCTATGCATATCTCCTGAAATGCAATAATCGCTCTATCACCTGTAAAACACTACTAAGCTTTGGAGTGTCCCTGTTTCGCAGGTGATAGAGCGATTATGAATTTCAGGAGATATGCATAGAGCACGTAAATCTGTTCTCAACCAAAATACCTATTTGGATTGATCAGTTGATCATATTTGTGTGCCTCCTGAAATTCAATAATCGCTCTATCACCTGTGAAACACGCACACTCCAGAGCTTAGTAGAAATTCAAATCATGAACGCAACCCAATTGAATAATAAACCCCAGTGAAAGAATGTGCAGCGTTTTTTTTCGGTATATGTGAACTTGCGTCATATTAATATTGGAGCAAAATCTGCAGATTTTCCGATGATGTTGCCATACTAAACACAACATGCCAGGAAGGCAGTGAAATTCAGATAAGGATTCTCAGTCAATTGAACAACAGATCAACACCAAACTTACTATAGTGCTACAAAGTCGTCGTGATTATCAAAGATAACAAACCAATAATACATCTTTGGAACTACCCAGTGACTGTCCAACAATTCAGAAAGTGAATAGTTTAATCTACTTCGAAGTGACATTTGATTATCAAATGAAATAGACCTGCCACTTTCAACATTTTTTTCAAGAGCTAATAAAATGTGCCTATGTCATTTACAAAGGTTTATTATTGAAAATAGTAAAACAAAACTAAAAATTACTGTTACATCCTTCATTTGAAGTTCTGGTTATATTAATTTGAATCATCTTTCACATTTATGGTGTCTGGATATTTGGTTTTCATTCGAGATTTGTAATTTTCACGAGATCGTTTAATCAATGTAACTAAATTGACCTGCGGTTTAGAGGGGCCACCGTGAACTTCGACAAACTCGGGTTATTGGGGTCACGGGAGTAACACTCGAACATCGGAGAGCCCACAAAAACTTTGCTACGGTTGGTGCTTACCTAAGTCTTTGTTGTATTGTCGTATAAGGGAACGAACCGGAGGCGAGGCGTGGCAGAAAAACAGGGCCCGTTAGTGCATTTATTACTCAAACGTAAACCCCTACGAAGTATTGTGTTGTTTTTCCTTGAGGCACCACCCTAAAACAGTCCCTTCTGTCTCTGAATCTTCGCCGTTGCGATAACGGTTGTTCCGTTCTTCTTCACAACGCCCCGAGTCTCTTTCCCCCAGTCACGTTTATCTCGTTTTATAAGGGGGCTCTCAAAACGGAACGTCACGAATACCCACATCCATGATGTCTTACTGCCTTTCTTATGGCAGCCGTACTGTTATTTCTTCCGCTTGTACACTTTGTTTTCTGTTCTTTGATAAAGTGGCGGTGAGTTGGAAAGCCCGCATAGATTTACCTAATGATTACAAATAAGGTCGCAAGTTTTTCCTGTATTTTTCATAAAGTACGGGAGTTATCTAGTTTCCAATGTCTTAAACAGGAAAACCTCCTTTTTTGAATGCATTTTTGAGTGCAAAATTAATAATTATTTTTGTATAAAGTTGAGCTGACGAGACGAATTGTAAACCTTGCGATTTACAGCTGCGTTTAGAACATCAAAATTTTGGAGTTACAGTCACTGTTAATAATTATATTTTTGGCAACCATAAAGATTGGACTTTCCTTGCTTCCAGACATTGGAAACTCGATAACTCTCTTAATTTATGATTAACTCAGAAATTTGGGATGACTTCTGGAAGCAAAGTTTTACGTTCTGCAACTTTTATGGGTGATAACAATTTTTTTAATTTGTTATTCAGAACATAAAATCGAAAAATAAGTTGAAAACTGTGTATTTTGGTTTATTATTCAATTATAAACCATTGTAATGGCTCTTGAAAAAAAAATTCTAACCCCCCCTGGAAATTTCATGGTTTACGTTTCAAAGGGTGTAGAATCCAAATCTGCAATAAAAATTTTTCCGTCCGTCCGCCGTACGCACGATTTCTCCCAAACGGCTGGAGCAAAAAACTGAAATTTTCAGGAAAAATCAATTTTGGTCCGACAACTCCCCAATTCTTCAGCCAGCTCTTTTATTAATTTAAAGTGCCCTTTAAGGGTTGTCAAAGTTTTGTAAAATCCCTAAAAACCTCAAAAAAAGTAAAGGCGGCCTAAATTTGTACTCTTTTTGAAAAACACTCCACGAGGAATCGAATGAGCCCCTCCCCAGGTCCGTAGCTCAAACCATTCCCGATCTATGGCCCGATTTATGGTGCCAACATTCGCGTTATTTTGGTTTATTATTGTTTTTGTTTTGATAGCAGTAACCTAGTGACGTAGTGATGTAGTAATGTGGATACTGGAGTGAACTCCTAAAAGGCTTTGTAGCCGATACTTACACGGGTTGAAGCATTCTGATAACCATAAAAAACGCTGCAAATTCTTTCACTGGGGTTTATTATTCAATTGGCTTGCGTTCATGATTTTAATTTATACTAAACTTTGGAGTGTGCGTAATTCACAGGTGATAGAGCGATTGTTGAATTTCAGGAGATATGCATAGAGCACGTAAATCTGTTCTCAACCAAAATTCCTATTTGGATTGATCAGTTGATCATATTCGTGTGCCTCTTGAAATTCAATAATCGCTCTATCACCTGTGAAACACGCACACTCCAAAGCTTAGTATAAATTCAAATTATGAACGCAAGCCAATTGAATAATAAACTCCAGTGAAAGAATTTTCAGCGTTTTATAAGAAGACATTGTGAAGAAGTGTATTTGGGGAACATTTGGTAAATTCAGGATCAACGCAAAATTTCTGGCAGAAATATCACGTAAAATATTTTTTTTTTCTAATCTCATTTTGGCCTATTTCTCGGCGGTTTCAAGAATCGGGAAGATAGAACTATCCATATCCACGGTATTCAGTAAATTCCACTACGATTGATATTTTGAGATTAGAATCGGTATTATGACAACTATAATACCATTACAATGTAAGGTTAGATAATGTACCTCAGACAAAATATAATGAACACAGATCAGCGATTTACTCAAAAGGGCTGTGCAGAATTCAGAAATAATAAACCTTGTGGAACTATTTGCGTTGTTTATTGGTTTCCGTCCATATTTAAAATATGTTGTTTTGAGCAAAGCGAATAATACAAACAAAATTCATCCCATCCTCTATAATCGGTCTACAAAACCATTAAACTAAATTTCACGAAATTACGCTAATAAAATCGTAATTGTTAGGGAAAGTATCCGTAATCTCTGTCACTGAGTTTAACGTCATGATTTTAGTTGTTCTCGTTCAATCACGTGCTCCTTATTTTTGCAAACCAGTTATCGACGATGTAAGCTATCGCATTTCGCTAATATCCTGGTCTTCATCCTCTTACGTCAAACTTCAGATCCACTGGGATGTTTAACATCGGAATTCCAATTAAACTTGCGGGAGAAGAATTTCACGAATGGATCGTTCAATATCACGACCTCCTCCAGCAAGAAATGTAACCCAATACTCGAGCCCCAAGAGATTTTTATCTCCCTGAAATTCAGACGGATAACACAGTCTCAAAATGTTACGGACTAATTCATATTATTGTTACTACTTGAGGTACTTTAAACAGATTTGAGATTCCAGTCTTATGTTATTCTTTGAACCGAATGATGTCCCTTGCTTATTCAATATTTTTAGTCAACATTTTTCTTCAAAATCAAAATTTTTACTAAAATTTTGCGTTTTAGACCTTTTTAAACTCGTTTTCAATTCGTGTTTGTGTTTTTCCGTCGGTCAGTCGTTCCGTTTCTCCGCTCATCCTTGCGTCAAACCTAATTTCTAAAATTTTGAGCAAATATGTGGCTTAGGCTATTGATGATCCAATGTGAGTTGGATTGCTCATAAATCAATTCTTCAGTCCTGCCCGAGCGCAGAAGTAAAATCCATGCAGCATCATTTTTTCAAGTTCCACCTGTCCGTCCTCGCTCAATCCTCTAGAATTGTCATGAATGAGTCTATAGGTGAGTCTATGAATGGGTCTAATAGTTTATGAATTCCGAATCGATTATTCTAACCACCATCCAATTTTAATACCGACCCGCAATACATTTGACTTGCCTCATGAAGGCGTTGATGTCTTCAGGTTTTTGGTTTATTATTCAATAATAAACCATTGTAATCGCTCTTGAAAAAAAAAATTCTAATCCCCCCTGAAAATTTCGTGGTTTACGTTTCAAAGGGTGTAGAATCTGAATCTGCAATAAAAAATTTTCCGTCCGTCCGCCGTACGCACGATTTTTCCCAAACGGCTAGAGCAAAAAATCTGAAATTTTCAGGAAAAATCAATGTTGGTCCGAAAACGCCCCAATTCTTTAGCCAGCACTCTCACTTAACTCAAAGTGCCCTTTAAGGGTTGTCGAAGTTTTGTAAAATCCCTAAAAACCTCAAAAAAAATCGAAGTGGCATAAATTTGGACTCTTTTTGAAGAACTTTCCATGAGGAATCGAATGAGCCCTTCCAAACCATTCCCGATATACGGCCCGATTTATGGTGCCAACATTTGCGTTTTTTTGGTTTATTATTGTCTATGTTTTCATCGCAGTAACCTAGTGACGTAGTGATGTAGTAATGTGGATACTGGAGTGAACTCTTAAAAGGCTTTGTAGCCGATACACGGGTTGAAGCATTCTGATACGTATGAAACGCTGCGAATTCTTTCACTGGGGTTTATTATTCAATTGGCTTGCGTTCGTGATTTGAATTTCTACTATTTCACAGGTGATAGAGCGATTATTGAATTTCAGGAGATATGCCTAAAGCACGTAAATCTGTTCTCAACCAAAATACCTATTTGGATTGTTCAGTTGATCATATTTGAGTGCCTCCTGAAATTCAATAATCACTGTATCACCTGTGAAACACGAACACTCCAAAGCTTAGGAGAAATTCAAATCATGAACGCAAGCCAATTGCATAATAAACCCCAGTGAAAGAATTTGCAGCGTTTTTTATTGAGTGAGTCGTTGTAACAACCTTACATTCTACATCTTTCAGATTATATATAACATTCGTTTCTCTAATAGTTTCCTGCAAATCCTTAATTAATACAGTTTAACGGTTTTCATCTGACTTTGATGAAATTTACGGGGAAGTTCTTGATTAAGTTGTACACGGTCCCCTATTTGCATGCAGATTATTATTTCACTGTGGCATACGGGAACTCAAAAATCATCTAACACATCTTTTCTCAAGTCCTAATATTCTTGAAGAAATTTCTGCAGTCGGGGATAGACGATAGGATCATCTCAAATGAATTTCAAATCATAATGAGAGTTGAAATCATCCTACTGTAAGTAGGTGTTTGGTTCAATTTATTTTATTTCCTCCCCGTAGGTCTCCACGCTAGTGTGGCTGTATCTACAACGCAGTTATCCTCTCGTAATTTGAAAATTGGTTACGAAAATTATTAGGATTACGTGAAATCATTCCTAATTGACCCGTGGAGCACGAAATTGAAGTGGAGGGGGCTTTGGAACATTTAGATTTTAGAATAACATTACAATGTTTGCAGGCGAATATCAGCTGAGGGCACAGAAGACCCTTGTGTATAATTTCTATTCTAATCGACCTACGGTGTTGAAATACAAATGAAGCTCCTTTTAATGCATCTAGAATACAAGTCCAACGTACCGAGGCGACCCGTTTAGACAATGTACACCGACAACGTTTAATAACCATAGGCTCGATTCTGCATCTAAGGGGTATCTAATGCAGAAATCATTAACCTGTGTGTAATATCGTTGTAGCTTTTTGACACAGATATGTCAGAGGGGGGGGGGGGGGGGTTGAAAGGATCAATATCGTCTAACTTTCTTTTTAATTCAAGCATATGGTATGCATAACACGACTCGTCAATTCACTTGCACAGAAATGTGATGACACTTCGGGAAATTACGGAAAAATAACAAAAGTTATTCATAAGCTCTTCTACTTAGTGTTTGAATAAGCTCGTTTGTCCCACTTTATATCACAATATGACACAATGCAAGTTAAAAACATTAAAAGAATTAAAAAAATTGAAGCAGCTGTCATAAATGATAAGGTACCGACTTAGAGTAAGCGCTGTAGACTAGTAGGACTTTAGGATAAGAATTGAACGAAATAAAGAAGATATAATCCGAACCTGAAGATGCGAACTGCTCGTATTTTAAGAGCTTCTTTCAACATTTTTATCAGGCTAGTTTCACTTGCCGCAGTGTTAACATCGAAGAACACAGCTTCAGAAAACAGCGCAGACGTTTATGTTTCGAATTCCAAAACGTTCCTAATAGTTTTTCAAAAAGGGAGATTCAAAACTTCATGTGCTGTGGGAATTGACAATTCATTTTGTGCATAAATAGGTACTAACAACCAAAATAAAGACGCTCTGTGCTATCAAAATCCAATTATAGGTTATCACGTATCATCTAACAATAGATCAGACCATTTGAATCATCATTGAAAATTGGGTTGAATTTCATTCCTAATTCCTAACAACTGTTGAGCCCCAAAGGTACAGAAAACATTTTCTTTTCGCATTCAAACGTATTTTTCTCCCCAACTCACAAGAATAAGCTGAAACAATACTCCAATAATTAAATGAAATTTATGAGATTCTTACCATTTCACTAAAATCACTTTACGATATGATTTTTCCAACCAATCAGGACCCCAGAATGCATTGTTAATATGCATTTGAGTTACCAAATAAATTAAGGGATATAATGTGTGGTAATATCGAAAACATGAAATAAATCTTACTTATAAAATAACTCAAAAACGAAGCCTCAAAAAAATTTTCTGGGAGACACTTTTTGTCGGAAATTATTTGCAAAATCGACCCCTGAAGTTTGGTTTTGAACATGAGACTCCCTGTATGAGAACAAAGTAACGTGTATGAATACAGTCGTGGTAGTCACTGGAATTACATAGAACTACATACATATCCCAGTCGAGTACTATAAAAGTTATTTTCCCGTCGTCAACAGCGCGCTTTGTGTTATCTTTTTTTTTCCTACCCGCATATCTGATTGGATGAAATGTTATGAGGTCGCCTACGATAAACATCGCCCCGGCACACAATCATCTAAAAGGGTTATAGTATTCTTTTATGCTCCTTCGCCTAGATAAAGAGCGTTTGAGGGAGTTGGCAGGCCGCGAAGAAAAGTCCTAATGGGATGGAGGTGATGTGGCGGAGGAGGGGCGGGTTGAAGGATTTCGAGTTAAGATTAATGCCCCGAAACTCGGCTTTTGTTGTCGAGAAAGCTCGGGAAAACTTACTGTTTCCGAGGGTTCATTTATAATGTGATAATTTCGGCTGGGCTCGCTAACATGTCTGAGAAAAGCGGGAGAAAGAAGCGGGCGCCATCACTCCAGGCCTTGCAACATCAGGATGCTTTGGGTTGAGGGCCATCCGAGAGTCATTTCGCTGATACGAATCCAGGCTGCGGTGTTTTTCGCGATATGTGAGATGGTTATTAATTTCTCCCATACAAACTTCCCAGATTTATGTTGCTTTCCTCTTCCTTGCATTCAAAAATACAAAAACATCATTTTCCCGTTAATTTCGGTTCATTTCAAGTTCTTGATATTCCTTTCATTTTCATTTAGCTTTTACCAAATGTTCCAAGAATATGCAATGATGGCAAAACTATTATTTTATGGTGATCCGCTCCTATCAGTGGAACTCCACAATGAACGTATATGGAAACGGTAGGCGAAGTTCCAACTATTTGCCTTTAGTTTGCACATTAGTGCTATCTTCAAATTCCTCAAACAAGAACTTCATGTCGCGACTTCACTGCTAGACTAGACTTACAAATATAACAACTTAATTTCTAAGAATGACCTGAAAACCTGAAATTGACTCACTGGAACCACCGTACTCCTAAAACAACCCTTTTTGATTTCGTGGGAGTCTCAAAAAGTTTAAGAGAGAATCGAGAAGTCCCTAGCATGTTAAAAGTTTAAATAACTCGATTTGGTTTTCGAGTAATTTCAGTTATACGTTTTTTTTTTTGTTTTTTTTTTTTTCCGACTTCCTTCTGACTTAAATGATCACAGCACTCCTTATGGAAGATGTTACTTCAAATTTGATTATACCGTTGGAAAGATTGGTAATTTTCCTATATCAGTGGATGAAAACCAAATTTTTTAAAAATAAGTTGAATGGATGAAAAATTACCTTCAAGAAGGATCTCCTTTTTTTTTAAATCGCTTATGGGTGCTTCTAATTCAGGGGTTAAGTTCTGCGTATAGTTTTTAAGTATGCGCCACAATTTTGGTTTTCCAACGGTATAATCAGAAAATATTTTACACTAAAAATTAACGTTTGAATGGGAGAAACGTGGGTTTTCACGGTGAAATTCACTTTTTTTGAACTAAAATCGACCAGTCACAAAAAAAAGTTTAACAGCGGTTTCGTGATGTTTTTTTTCGATTTTATGAGTCGGATGATGACCCCCTTGGGTCTCCTCGCTCAAAATAAAAGGGATTTTTAGTTCCTCCCACTTTTTCGGATGTTCTGAGCGAATTTTATCTGATTGATTAAATTGGTCAAGCTTCAAAATTCCACCATTTTTCCTTAAAATCATATTTTAATCCCGAATAAAATAATATTCGCCATTGCATAACGCGATTAACGCATCGATTGAGGATGAAAACTTTAAGATTTTAAACTTTTGATTTTAAGGAAAAAGTTATGTCCGAAATCCGATTGTCGGAATGTCCCATTTTATTGAAAATGGGAACTGCGATGGCAATAGCAAAAATATATGTTGATAAAATCCTTGCTTACCTTTCCAACAGAAGGGAAAGTTATGATAAACTAACTATTAGTGCCGAAGATCAATTGAATTTATTTCAATCAGAGAATTCCATTTTCCCAACATAATGGAAAACACAAAAATCCCATTCGGTGCGAGGCGTCTTACTTCTTTCCCTGCAGCACGAAAATCACAATTTCTAGGGGCTTTACGAAGCATTTTATTTCTATATATTATTGCTATTGTCATCGTAATTCCGATTACCTGAGAACATTTTTTAAATGTTGAATTTTTTAAACATTTAATGTTGAATTTGGTTGGGAAAGTTAAAAAACGTAGTTTTCAACAGAATTCCAAAAATTGCATTTACATCATCAATTTTTTCAAGTATTGCACTTTATCCTCGAATAATGGGCTAATTAGCGCTATTAATTGCGTTATGCAATGCCGATTATTACTGTAATTTTGCTTGCGACTATCGTAACTATCGTTTTATTTTTAATCGTATTAATTTTTAACGTATAGAAGACGAGTTTGGTTCAAAATGTTTTCGATGCATCGAGTACACGACGGTGATTAAAATCAAAACGTAATCATTGATTTGATATTGCCCATGTCCGAGTTTGCAGTAGCGTAAAAATACAAATACGGATTCGGAAGGTAAATGTTAGTTCTGGGTCAGAAAGAACGCGAGAATGGTAGTAAACATCAACGAAAGGTGTTGGAAGGCAAATCAGGGATATAAGGGGGTGGGACCTCACAAAGGACATCGTAGTTTCAGAGAGTACGTGGGGTCATCAGACTATTCAGGGGCTTTAGGGAAAGTACACGGTAGTAGCTTGCAGCTGCCCATATAAGTGAGGGTAGGAACGTGAGAGAAACACCGCAGATTTGGACGAAAATCGAAAAATGAAGGTTTTCGTTTTCCTGTAAAAGTTTACCTATTAGTTGTGACGATTCAATCATTTTGATTCATTTATCTATTGTCTCTAGAATAGATTTTGAAATGTTTGAATATTATTTGTGATGAAGGTTAGTAAGCAAGGCACAGAAATTAATAACTGGAAATATTTTAGCACCGATTTCTTTGATTGTGTTCCAAAAAGATTTAATATACATTATTACTTTTCAAACAGATTGGCAAGTAATACCCTTTTTAATTTTCCCAATAAAGTGGAAAGTAATATATATTTTCATTTCCCCAGTAGAGTGGAAAATGATGTTCATTTCTTACTTCCTCGAGATTAAAGCTGGAGTTCCTCAAGGCAGTGTGCTAGGGCCAGTTTTATACCTTTTATATACTAGTGACTTACCAGAAATAGAACAAAATACAACAGCTACATTTGCTGATGACACTGCAGTGTTGTCAGTTGCAGAATATACTGTTGAATCAGTTTCTAAGCTCAACAAATCTTAAATAAAAACTCACAGATGGGCGAGGAAGTGGAAAATTAAAATGAACGAGGCAAAGTCAATACACGTAGACTTTACCTATAAAAAGGTTAAATACATACCTGTTATACTGGACGGAAAGACCATCCCTTACTCTAACCAAGCAAAGTACCTTGGGATGACGCTTGATGCCAAATTGAAATGGAAAGAGCATGTCAAGAAAAAGCGGAAGGAGCTTGATATTAGGTATCGAAAAATAAACTGGCTTATGGGCAGACACTCGCAGCTGTCAACGTCTAATAAGCTTATGTTGTACAAGCAGGTCCTAAAACCTGTGGGGACCTATGGTGTGCAGCTGTGGGGCTGCACTGCTAATAGCAACATCAAGATTGTACAAACATTCCAGAATTGAGGAACATCGTTGATGCACCTTGGTACATTCGGAACGACAACCTTCATAATGATTTGAAGATCGAGAGTGTCGCTGCCACAATACGAAAATTCGCCGTTAAACAGTCTGAACGGCTAAAGGGCCTCGTCAACGCAGTCCATCTTCTAGACGTTGACAACCTTTTTCGAAGGCTAAAGAGAAGAAAGCCGTTCGAACTGACACTTGACGAATAAAGACTTATCGCGAGTGATGTGCGAACAAACTATTATTAGAACAAAAGGAACTCCTGTTATGTACAAAAGGACTGAATATTAAATTATGATACTAGAAATAAGTTATTAATAAGTTGTTAAAACTGACTTCATTGTAATTAAAATGAATTTAAAAAAAAAAAAACTTCTTACTTCCCCAATAAAGTGGAATGTATGTAAATTTTTTACTATACCAAAAGAGTGGGAAATTATGACTATTTCAAGTCTAGAAAAACACGGAGTTTATAGAAGAAAATGTAGCGTATTTCCAAAACTCTAATTTCGACGGTTGGTTCATTATTAGTATCAGAACAATAACTGAATGTACATCGAGGAAAAGACGTTAAATACTCACAGGTGAAAGGGAGCTTCAATCCCATTGGTCAAGAGGAGTGAGGAACACTCAATCATGTGGTTTCTGTGAATATGAAAGCAGATACAATTCTATTGGTCAGGGAGGTGAGAGGGGGGTCGATTGTTCTGCCACTGATGATTGAAGAGTTAACCGTACTCAATTAACCGCTCTTTGATTTTTGTGGAAATAAACTGCGTTTTCTTCTACAAACTCTGCGTTTTTCTTGACGTAGGTTTCCATAATTTCGTCGCAAATGATTTAGTACTTCTGCCTTTATAGCATGTTCCATGTTTCTTGAACTTCAGGCTTAGGTTTTAAGCAAACTTTAAGCCTCACATAGTTTCTGATCTTGTCATGTGTTTCTAACGCCCCACGAACTTCATGTTCCCAACAACAATTACCATGTTCTTCATAATTCTTCCAAATATAGGTGTTTCTATCCCCTCTAGCACCAAAATCATTCGGCAGCGCGACACTTCTTTCGTCCCACTATCAGTTTAATTCATTCAGGTACCTATATAGTCGCGTGGAATATCCCGCTTTCAAAGGATCAATGAGCAGCGGTAGTAAAATTTGCCGGAGAAGGTGTGGTGGGGGGGGAAGATTACCCCATGGGGATTTGGAAGCGTTTTACGACTCCCGAGTCTTCCGCTGAGATTGAGACAAAAACGGCAAAAAAAAGGCGTTCAAGGGTATTCTGATGAGATCGCTCCAATGAATATTTATTCGGTCGCTAAATGGACGACTGAATGGTCTACGAGCGGACCGGGCGGAGTGCGGCCTCTAAGAAGAATCGATTAATAAGCCTTCACCATTCACCTTCCCTCCCCTTCTTCAAACCATCAAACCCTTCTTCTTCCGCTGAATTCCTCTTGTTTGCTATTACACGGGAAGAAAGAAAGGAGATGGAATAATAGATATTCTGGAAAAGAAGTGAAACGAACGGGGAGGGAGAGACGTGAATATTTGAAATCGAATCAGAGCTTCCAGAGATCCTCGGTAACTCTTTTTGAACCCTGAAAGAGGTGTAACGTGAAATTTGTATCGCTTATATATAAAATATCCGTTGGCCTCCACCTCGTAAGCTCTAATGATGATGTTATTGTGGTCTACTACTCAAATCCACAAAATAACAGAGTTATCTATTAGGTCTGTATGTATCTTTTTCCAGGATGGATTTGTAGAGAAATATACCAAATAAACCAGTTGTTAATAGTACAATATTCTACAATCAGAAGGTCCTCGAGGTGCAAATCAGTACAGATCGCACCCGTTGCACCCTTCACCTGTCAATCGCCGCCACTGTGACTCAGAGCCCATTGCAGCCTGATGGGCAACGTCACTGCACTAGAAATTTATCCAAAAATACCATGGTTTCACTGATATTTCCGCCATTTGAACAGGAATAGCCCATGAATTTGGAAAAACAACGATTTTTCCGCTGCTCAGGAGATTCAGAGCTTGAATTTGATTACTAATATGTTAAAGTTTTGTAGATGGTCGATCTTTTTAACTCCGATTCTCACTGTCCAGTTTTATTATTTCAGTTTCAAGATTTTTTAGTATTTTCGACCTTGTCTCAGTACAGACAGAACTCCCTCAATTGAATAATTGATATCACATTTGACGAACATAACATTTCATTTCTTCAACCCAAATTCTGTTGTTCACAGTAAATTGGGATAAAATTGCTCTCCAATTAACCTTTATCAACCTTTACAATTCCTCGGCATAACCTAAAAATTCGCCAGAATGTCAACTTTTGAAAGTTCCAAACCAAAAAAGTGTCAAGATGAAAATGGATTTCACAGCGTAAACCCACGTTTTCCCTACTTCAAACGTAATTTTCATCAAAAACATGTAAAAAATAATTTTACCGTGAGTTACAAAACGTGTTTATTGTGAGCGAAGCAAAATATGGAAAAATTCGTTTTTTTTTTCTTGATTCACAAAGTTTAATCTAAAGATTTTTTGACCTTCTAAGTCATTTTAAAAATTTTCCATTTTACTATAAGGGGGTTGGAAATTCAACCCTCTGTCCGAACTGTGTCCACAAAATTATTTTAAAGTAGTTTAAGGGAGGTACAGGCATTCTAGTAAAATGAGGTCGGACACACAAAAAAAAAATCTCAAAAGTGAATTAACTCGGAAATGAACACACTAAAAACGCTGCAAATTCTTTCACTGGGTTTATTATTAGATTCATGATTTGAATTTCTACTAAGCTTTGGAGTGTCCCTGTTTCACAGTTTTGATAGAGCGATTATTGAATTTCAGGAGGCACACAAATATGATCAACTGATCAATCCAAATTGGTATTTTGTTTGAGAACTGATTTGTGCTCTATGCATATCTTGAAATTCAATAATCGCTCTATCACCTGTGAAACACGCACAGCTCCAAAGCTTAGTAGAAATTCAAATCATGAATGCAAGCCAAATGAATGAAATTGAATAATAGTGAAAGTTTTTGCAGCGTTTTTTCAAGAACGATTACGATGGAAAAATGTTATATTTGAAAATTTTGAATTTCGTAAGACGGAGCATGCATATCAGAATGCTTCAACCCGTGTATCGGCTTAAACCCTTTTAAGCACTGAGTAAATTCACTACATCACTTGCGACAACAAAAAAAAAAAACTGCTGTTTTTGTTTTGATGCAGTAACCTAGTGACAAGTGATGTGGATACAAATGTTGGCACCATAAATCGGGCCAAACATCGGGAATGGTTTGAGCTACGGACCTGGGGAGGGGCTCATTCGATTCCTCATGGAAAGTTCTTTAAAAAAAGTCCAAATTTAGGCCGCCTTGACTTTTGTTGAGGGTTATAGGGATTTTACCGACAACCCTCTCAAAAGCACTTCTAATTTTGAGAGAGCTAAAGAATTGGGGCGTTGTCGGACCAATATTGATTTTTCCTGAAAATTTCAGATTTTTTGCTCCAGCCGTTTGGGAGAAATCGTGCGTACACAAAAATAAAGTTTGTTACTAATCTATTTAAATTTGATTTATTTTCGCTACTTTCTGAGGTCAGTTTCTTCGTACCCCCGCGCTCCACTCGATCCCTCAATAACTTCTACATTCGTGCATCACCGACCAACTACCACTACAATATTCCCCTGAGCCGGTCCCAGCATTTACTAAATCAGCTTAATGTTGATATTTGGCACGATAGCTTGAGATGGGTGAGAAACTCGATACTGCTTAAACTCAATTATATTTACCTAGTTTTCTTTTCTTTTTTAATCACGCATGTATATTTTGGTTTTCATTTGTACAGATGTCCTATCGACGTCTGATCTCGAGATATTTTTTTTTTTTTGTTTTCGTATTGTTAAATTATGCCTTAGGCCCGTGTAACCTAATAAATAAATAAACAAAACACAAACAAGTCAGTTTAATATGATTTCTCATGACGTCAGATCTGGCTGTGTGACTCCGCTATTTCTTTTTTTTTTACCTATTCATTTTTTTACAATTATATAGTTTGTCCGTGAAAAACCATATTTCTCTCTGTATCTTTCTCTAACTTTTCCTCTCTCATACACTCTCAAACAACATACCAGGTTGGAAGTTTATTATTTCACGTAATAATCTTCTCGAACTGGGTCGAATCATCATTCCTTTGAAATTGCCAAGGGAGAACTGGTGAGATATGAGACGCTGAAAAACGCAATTACGTAGTAATGACGGTTGACGTCCCTTTTATACATCGGGGCAATTAAAAGAATAACTGCCGAGGTGAAGTTTATTAAAGTGGAAGAAGTCAGGTACGGCAGGATGTCGGTGCTCGGGAAAGGCTGGAGGCAGTTTTGTCTCTCTAAGGAAGAACATTGTTTATAATAGTTGTCCCTTGACGTTGGATGTATAAAACGTCGGGGCGGTGGGGGGTAATAAAAACATCATGAAGACGTTGTCCTCCGCTCATTTTATACGTTAGCCTGGACGCATCGTGCATGAGTGAGGCGCTGTGAAAGTTCGAAGTTTTATTGCTCGGGGAAAAATAGAGGCGGCTCGTCCTCAAAGGGGAATCGGGGGGCGGTGAAGACCAATAAAACCGCAGAAACAAATCTACAATATAAATGTGAGTGCTTCCTCGGAATATCAACAATTATAATTCCAAGTTCGCATTCCAGTTTATTCTCCTTTGTCTATGGGGAATGAGCGAGTTGCGCATGTAATGTAAATAGGCTCATAACAAACAACCTGTTGGAGATCGCCATTAAAGTCATGCATACCATTCAACTCCATATAAAGATCATTCATATTCGATTAACTATTTTAAATGAAGAAACCTTTTTATGCCCCCCCCCCCCTCATCACTTCAAAATGTTGTTAACAAAACAAATTCTCGAATTTTTATCAAATCATTATTTTAACTTCAGGTTTCGATTGTAAAACAAATTTGCAACAAAAATTTCCTCATATAAAACAATTTTTTGATGCTTCCTTTTTTTACTTGTACTACTTTAACTTTTTCTTCATGTGTTTGACCTTTTCTCATTAAAATTATCATTGATTTCTTATTTCTTGACGGTGACGTGAAATCTGAGTAAACCATTGGAAAGAGCACTAAATTCCCCATCAATTAGGCTATAAAATACCTATTCAATTGTATCTATTCAGCGTTTATCTGGTCAAAACTTCATACTTGGTAGTAATTGTTGAGTTTTTTGATAAATCGCGAAGGATTTTTAGTTATTTTCGGCGATTTTCAGGAAATCCATCCTCACACCCTCAGCTTCTCATCGGTATAAATAAACAAATTTTCGCCTGATATTTTTTGGAAGAAAATGTAAAAATTGTGTACATTTGTAAAAATGTGGAGTTACACCGTTAGATCGACGTTTTCCCCCAAAATAGACTGCAAAAATGAATTTGGCGCCGAATTGTAAATGTATATTTCTTTGCTAAATCGAATAGTAACTCTTTCAGGCCAAAGGAATTTTCAGGCTGAATCAACTGTTGAAAATTTCAGTTAGTGAGACACTTTTCATTCAGTCCTGCTAACCAGGGGAAATAGCCTGAAAATGGGCAAATTTATGCCTTTGGTGTTGAGAAAATATACTTTGCTCAGCTTCGCAGTTTCGATAATGATTTCAAGTAGCTACACTGTTCCGAGGAAACAAATTTGGGCTGGTTTACAAACACAGGCCTAGTCGAAGACTTGAGCGAAATAAGAGGAGTATGGATTTCGAACCGATGTAAGGCTTTGGCCGCTAAGATTTCATTCATTCAACTCATCCTAATCTCAACTAAAAATCGAACTCAACAAAAGTAAACTTGAATCAAAGTAAACGCAATAGAATCAAAACAACCACAACTGCAATAACATTCCAAAAACGCAACGTAGGAAAAAACCGTTGCAAATTATTACAAAGAGGTTCATTATTCCTGTACTAGAATAACCCTTCCATCATAACGCTTCTACTTATAAATGTATATTGAACACATTTAGTGTTGCATTATCGATCTAGATTCCATAAAAAGATCCCCATTTATATTTCTTAATAATCAATTAGAAATTAAATTAGCAACAAGGGCCTTAGTAGATTGCGGCTAATATAAATGGATTAGTGATTTACGTAGAAGGGCTATCTAATAAGTAAATAATTAACCTCTGTCCAATATTTTTCACCGTTTTTATTTGATCCAATTCTACACATCTTGAAACGTAAAACAGCAAATTTTTAGGGGGTGTTAAAATTTTTTTTTTTTTTAAATATAGATAGCGAAGGTTAGGTAATTATTAACCTTAATTAATAATTATTATTGAAAATTAATAATTATTATTGGAAATAATAAAACAATAAGCAGAGGCGGAAGCATCATAAATCTCGAATACACCAACAAACAAATTCGTCGAATGATCCAGATTCGCAATGTTTATTTGCGGTTTTTACAGTGTAACCGGGGATTGGCAGCAGTAACAGAAAGAACTTTCCAGTGTGATTACTCCGATCCGGAGCTTGTGATGTGATAGACTGGGAAGAGTTATAGCTGTTTTCATGCATAGCTGGCGAAGAATAAAGTTCTTTTTGTTTTTTGTTCTCCCCCTCTCACCACCGCCGTTTCCAACACTTCATATCGAGAAGGCCAATTGGCAAACCGCTCGTCACATGAATATTTCAACTTGTAATTTCGGGCAGGGCAACACAATGGAATTGCGTTCTGATGCCCTGCGCGCTCTTGTTCGACGACGCCCGCCCGCGAGGTCATGAAAGATTCATCCGATGCGAGATCCATTAAACACGTAAGGACTGCGATTCCAACAGGGATGCACATTGGATCACGTACACCTCATAGAGCCCCCTTTTTCCACATAATCCTTCACCAATCCCGTTCAAAGTTTTAACTGGTGTATTTTGGTTTATTATTTTAAATATTAAACCTTAGTTATTACAAAATTTAAACAAAAAATCTTTCAATCCCGTCTCCCTCAAAATCTGTTGTGTCACGACGTTATTTCAAGATATTTAGAACTGAAAATCAAATATTGATTGAAGATACGTTTTTTTTTTAATGTCTTGAGCTTTTTTCCGAAACTAGTGGACGAAAGGAAATGAAACTTAGGTTAAAAATCACATTTGGGATGTAGTTGGAACTGAATCACGACTGTGGCCTAGTATGACAAGATGATAAAGTCAGCTGATATGATTGTCGAAGAGGTTTGTTTCAAGAATTCTTTTTGAAATCAAGTTTTACAAGTCTTCTGTAACATACTTGGGGTACATTTGAGATGGAAGTAGGTGTTTCACTTTACCTTACTGAATTTCAGTTACTATGCTTGTGGATTTCTACGTCGTTTCCATATATAGTATATTGCTCAATTGTAGTTATTGACATTCCATGTCACTTTCAACTGACATTTGATTGGTAACTGTTTGGGGTGTTCGGAGTTTGCGAAATTGGTTCTGATCATCTTGGTGAGCCCAAAGCCTATTTTCTATCCTGATAAACCTAGGAAGCTTAAATTTGAACGCTATCATGATGGTTTCAGGTAAATTGAGGACTTTCCAACGTAAAAGGTACGGTCTGGACCCATGGTGTGACGTGCAGAGTTTCGTGGACTAAAAGTTTTTATATCAATTTCTATTCCATCTTACGTGCTGAACAAGAAGTGGAACTTTTTTATGACATCTAGAGCAGACAAGACAAGATATGGAGGCTCGACGTTCCTAGTTTAGATCATTTACCACAGACTGCCGCTCAAACTCACAGATCACTGATCTACGTTGAATAGTTATTCCAATTACAGAAATAATAAACATCTCTCTAATAATTTACGCTTTTGTTCTTGGTCGATTACAAAAGCTCATTATTGAAAAATAACAAACCAGAAAAGCTCAAACGTTTACAGGATTTTTTCTCGTTTTAAAAACTGGTGCGTTTCCTGATATTTTTATGGAAAGCTTAACTTCATCACTACTTTTCATGAAATGATTAACCTTTGTGGTACGATGAAGAAGGCATTATACCGCAAATCATTACTGTTTCTAAAATCCTCTTGAAGGAACGTCACCGGACATTTTGATAAGTGAAACAATATGCTTTGTTCAGAATTTTCAAAGTAATATGAGCCAGCGTTACGACGGAAAAGGTACAAAAGGTATACAAGTGTAACTACACGTAAGCTACCACTTTTTCAATATGAAATACCCCAAAAAGAATCAGGAATAAACTATTGCTAAATGAACGATTAAAATTGTATTTTTGAACCCGTCCACTAGCTTTCCTCATGTTATAGATACTATACAAGCATTTCATGTGGTGAAGAGAATTTTATGTAATCGGGGAGAAATTTGGTTAGTAAATTACAAAAACTTGCTTTTTTCTAAAACTCTTCATTTTTCAACTGTGAACAGTTTTTTTTACGGAAGTCATTATTTCCTTACCCCATACCAGCATTGTGTTCTGCATAAAATGATTTACATGAACACAATTGAAAATATCGAATGTTGAAGTTTTAAAAATTAATTTTCCCGCCTTGGTACTATTGTGCGACGTGCGGCAAAAGGATATTGCAGATTTGAAATTTACACGAGTACTTTGAAATTCGACATAAACACTAAAAAATTGTCGCTGCTGTACTATTACAGAGGTTTATTAATAGGATTTGGAACCAAAAAAATCAAAACTTTCGTTATCTAACTGGGTGGATCCATTGTAAAATATTTGATGGTTTCAGATCGCAATAGAATCATTCATTCTGTTCTTACGTCCAATATCCGTAGTTTTTTAAATATTCCCAAGTTCCCACCGTTTCCCAGTAATTGGTGTAGAACACAATTCATAATAGGCGATGATTTGTCAGACACATCAGCTTATGTTAACCAGTTGATGAAGAAAAACCTTCATTCAAACTTTATGTTGTGCAAAAATGAAACTTTATACGAGCTAGTACTTCATTGTCGTCTCGTAAAGTCAATAAGTATAATGCACTGTGGAAATATATCGAACAATGGCATATGCGCTATTCGGTTGAGGCTAAATAAATTGATTGAGAGATTGGGATCATGGACAATGACGTTGTATTCGTTGGTAAATACAGTTGCCATGTAAAGAAAGGATTGGGTGATAATTACAAATAACTTTTTTTCGAGTGTCATTCAGTCAAAATGTCCGTTCGTCAGCCCTTATCGCCTACGGTCCCAGAAACTAAAAGCGAAGAGGAAAACCCCTTTGACGACTACGAGCTATGAAAAGCGTTTGAGCTCGTTGATTCAGTGTAAACAAGACCAGTGAAAAAAGGGGGGCACAAAAAACGTGGAATAAAAAAAAACAGAAACTCGGGAACGGGTACAATGAAAATCAAAAGAAGCGGGCGGGAGCTGAGCAAACACGATCGTCACGATGATAGGGGTGGCTTTTTAGGTGCTGGGCGGCCCGGTTTGGCTGGGAAAGAAGTCAGGAACAAAAAGTAGCAAGAGAAATGAGAGAAAGAGCTTTGGCAAGAAAAGTCCGCTGGAGGTACGAGGAGCGAAGGATGAAACAGAATAAATTAGAGGTGAAGAAAACTGTCTAAGCTGTGGAGAGTCGAAATCTCGAATTACTCTTCTCTGGGTTGTAAGAAGCTTTCCGTCTACAACCCTTCAGTATCAACGCCCTGCTTTACATTGGCCTTCATTTCTCTCCTTATGATATACAAAGATCGCGCCCGCAATGCGGGTATCCTCTCGGTATTGCGATTACGTCATTATACAAGGAGGAAACGGATTAACATGTGCCGGAGGCGCGGATGACGGTTTGAGCATCACGGCCGCTTCATATTGATCCGAAAACGTCACCCTTCCAACACGCGTCGCCCACGTGCCGCCATCGTACACATGTGACAAAAATGTGGTATAATAATATTCGCTCCGAGGAGACATTGATATTCTGTCACTACGTTCTTGGGAAACTTGGACCTCTAACGGGTCTTCGGGCAATATTCGCCAGCCCTTTTAAGCTTAAGGTGACTTGTACGAGAACGGCCGTTATTAAATATCCAAATTCCTTGTGCCCCGGTCTTTATTCAAAGCTCTCTCTTCTGACAAGATATTATGCTGTTTCCCTTATTTATGATATAATATTAGCCAAATTTGCATACTATATGGATATTCTGCTGATAAAACACCCTTGTAGCTCATCATTCATGTTGAACACAACATTGACATGTGAGTGAATAAACGTCAGGGCCTCTTTCAGCAAACAATTAAGCTAGAATATATTGGAAAAATTCGCATATTTCCGAAATTTGTCTCTCACAAGAGTGCTTTCCTAGTGCCAACCCCTATCGAGGGGACACGGCGAAAATCCCGAAAATAACTTTGTTAATCTCCGTTACCTGTTTGCAATTTCAAGATGGCCACGTCACTTTTGTCGATTTTTTAGTGAATTGCGAGTATTGAAACTGAAATCGCTATAGTTGGCATTTGCTTTTTTCCTTGCTAAAGAGAAAAAGAGAATTTGGGACTACTATGTCCCGACTAATTGTCGTAAAGATTGGACAGATGTTGAGACTCGCTCCATCCTTACTGCTCCTTCTTAGACCAACACATGTTACTGAAAGTAATTACTATGCAGACTACTACACATTTCCCAGTCTCAGGTGAACTGTTTTCACACATTAAGACAGTTGAGCGAACCTCTTATACATGCTGGAGGAGTTCGTTGGTGGAGGTTGATCATCACCCGAACTAGCTGTCGCTCGAGACTGGAGGAGGAAGAAGCTTGGCTTGATTTCTTCTCACCTCCTCATCGGTTGTTGTATCTTCGTACGGCCTGGGTTGCTTCGTAATCGTTCTTTCTTCTTACCTATTTGGGATGTATACTATAAATCCTATATGTTTATCCCTTTTCGGGTACCATACACTCCGTTGATCCAAACCCTACGATTCGCCAGGTTCTTTTGTGGAATGGAGTGATGGTTGATCAAACATTGATCTGGAATGAACGAATAAAAATGATAAACTCTGAGCTGAAAAAATTAATCCCAGTTTGTTGGGAAGTACGTAATTTTATGAACCTTAGATTAAAATACTACTTTACAATGCATTGGTTCTCCCTTTGCTGATATATGGTATAGTTGCCTGGGGTCTTTTAACTCTAACAGAAAAATGTCTGATTGAGATATTGCTGAAAAAAACCTATAAGATTCCCTTCCTCAGAGCTTTTTAAAGAATTTACTGTACTTGATTTAAATAAAAAAAGCTCATAAGATTACTTTGATTTTTACTTACAAAGAGTACTGTCGCGAAAGATTCGAAGGAACTTCAATGTACCTGGGGCTGCTGATAACATTACTTTGCTGACTCCGAAGATGATCACTGTTGTTGGTAAAAGATTACATTTGTTTTGGGGGTGGTCTCATTTTAATTCGCTTCCTGTTTCGATGACGGTGAGGCAGATGTCCCTTTTGGATTTTAAGTTTAAATTAAAAAACGCTGCAAATTCTTCCACAGGGGTTTATTATTCAACTGGCTTGCGTTCATGATTTGAATTTCTACTGAGCTTTGGAGTGTGCGTCTTTCACAGGTGATTATTGAATTTCAGGAGGCACACGAACATGATCAACAATCCAAATAGGTATTTTGGTTGAGAACAGATTTACGTGCTCTATGCATATCTCCTGAAAATCAATAATCGCTCTATCACCTGTGAAACAGGGACACTCCAAAGCTTAGTAGAAATTCAAATCATTAACGCAAGTCAATTGAATTATAAACCCCAGTGAATGAATTTGCAGCGTTTCATGCATATCAGAATGCTTCAACCCGTGTATCGGCTACAAAGCCTTCTAGGAGTTCACTCCAGTATCCACATTAGTACATCACTACATCACTACGTCACTAGGTTACTGATATCAACACATAAACAATAATAAACCAAAATAACGCGAATGTTACCATAAATCGGGCCATAGATCGGGAATGGTTTGACCTACGGACTGGGGAGGGGCTCATTCGATTCCTCGTGGAGTGTTCTTCAAAATGAGTACAAATTTAGGCCGCCTTGACTTTTTTTTTTTTTTTGAGGTTTTTAGGGATTTTACAAAACTTTGACAACCCTTAAAAGGCACTTTAAATTAAGTGAGGGAGCTGGCTCAAGAACAGGGGCGTCGCCGGACCAGCATGGATTTTTCCTGAAAATTTCAGCTTTTTTGCTTCAGCCGCTTGGGAGAAATCGTGCGTACGGCGTACGGCGGACGGACGGAAAAATTGTTATTGCAGATTCGGATTCTACACCCTTTGAAACGTAAACCATGAAATTTTCGGGGGGGGGGGGGGGGGTTAGAATTTTTTTTACAAGAGCGATTACAATGGTTTATTATTGAATTATAAACCAAAAGTATTTTCTTCCATTGCTGTAAATAGGATTGTCCTCAAAGAGCATTTCTTCATTCCATGGTAAGTGATTTATTATTTTATTCATTGTGCATTACTTCTATTCATCTTTAATTTATGTTCCAAAGATAGGTACACTATGTGTTGTTTTATTTATATGGGTAGTGGTATTTTTTTCTTCACTATCCTGTATTTGGCGAGGTTACATTACCTATCTCCATCTTCCAAATTTGTAGGGTAGTGCATATAGAACTAAACAGTCATCATTTACTAGTTACTGATTATGCATAAGTACATATTTAAGTACTCCTACCCCTAGTACAAGTTTTTTCTTATAGGGAGTCGTAGCATTGACGACTTACAAACTTTATATGCATATATTGTAATAATCTAATAATTCATAATAAAAATAAAAAAAAAACCACCATGCCTCCATTTTTTGTTATATAAATGGCTAGTGAAGTCAACTTGAGAAATACAAGAGAATTTATTTTTCCAATAACTACAAAATTTAAAGGTTCTTTCACATTGTTGTACATTTGGTCGGCTTTGGATAGATTGGTTGAGTCAAGTCTTCAGGACTCTTATAATAAAACAAGGACTTTTATTCCCTCTGCTTCCTATGCAAACCTAAGGGATCCGAAACCAACATCACCGTCTACATATTTAAAGTCATAATATGACTTTAAATATCCATATATTATATGGATTCATTAAACTGAAATTCGACTTAAAATGGCCTATAGCTTTCCCGAGTTCGGTTCTACAGCCCAAGGACACGGGACAGGAAAAAAGACACAAAGGGAAATGGCCGTGACATTGTGGTAATTACTACTCGCAATCCGATACTTGCGGTCACCATTTACTGCAGACCCACACGCTCTCGGTTGAGTTCTGTTCATTCAGCGCCTTCGTTTCCCAAGCTTGACGATCCATCCGAGCTCATAAAGGGTTGACCCACTTCCTTCACGTTCAAGGGCGGTCCTCCCTCGGAAGAAACCGTCCTAACGTCACTTCTTGAGAGCAGGACAACCCCTTTGCCCGAATCCAAATAGCGCCGTAAAGTCAGTTTGTACTCTATTTTCCATAGAGTTTTACGACCGGCTTGGCGCAGTTTGTTAAGGGGTTTGATCCGCTTTTTCCTCTCCCCGCTCTGTAGTCTTAAATCCCATATACGGTCGTAAAGTCCCGCTTTCAATAGCTAACTTACACAGGGGGTTCCCGTAGAGCTGGACAATCACAATGGCGTGTTTAGAGGGCACACAAGAGACCGCCACTGTGAAACTCGCAGAAGTAGAAATTTACCACTTGCTCTAACTTCCTCGCCGCTCTCGTCTTTCAAACGGCTCGTTTTGGACTGCCAGGCACAAATCTGATTCTTAGAAAATGGTGATTTTGAACAGCTGACCTATGATGCTCACTTAATTTTAGAATTGATTCTTGAATTTTACTGTATTTCATCGGTGCACAGAATGTGTAACACCAAATTTCTCGAAAGGGAATTTTTCGGCAGCTAGAAAATTTTAAATTTTGCCACTTTATGTTGGTTTTAATTTCGACTCAGTTCAGTTTCAGTTTTAATGATGCACCGTACCTATGTACGGGGTAACCGTACAAAAAGTGTAAGATAGGGAACGGAATGCAATTAATTTAGAATGTCTGATTCGTTCTACCAATTTAAAACTGAAGTTCTCACTTTATTTAATTAAAAATGGTTGAAACTAAAATAAAACCCCACCTTAAATTCGAACAAACCAGCATTTTTAACGGACACATTTTCTTGTAACTGTCCCAACTGTGTCACATCTAGTTGATTCTTAACAGGTGGGTTTAGACGCTTTAACAGAAGTTCATACCCATGGTGACCAAATGAAGAAATTCTCCATCCATGTTTCATCAAAGATGTTCATGTACCGCTCAAAATATTAAAACTAGTGATGTAAATGATTGAGTATCGCGTAGTAGGAATATATATCATGAAACTATTGCAATTTCGTTTTTAGGTCCGCCGCAAAACGTTTTCATCGCACGAGTTAACCAGTAGTTGATCAACATTTCAAATTTTATTGTTTTAGAGATGAGGGATCGACAACATCACGAAATTATTGACCGATTATCCAAAAAGCCAAATCACTTATTGGTAAACATAACACCTTCGTGTCATAATTCTTTGATGTACAGATCTCTAGAAATTGAATACCAATAACAAATTCTACTAAAACTTGGAATATTGTTGCCACCTAGATTCTCAAACGTTATCAGAGAGTTGATATTCAAACCTTGGCCTTTACAATGACCCAGTTCGATGGCCAGCTGGCTGTCACAGAAGCGGTTGTTTGTAGGTAAACGTGATATCCGCATCTCAGGAAACCACAGCTCTCCGCGGAAACCGTAATCAGTCAATCATGGCCGCCCCGCTTCCTTCTCAGCGAAGAATCGCTTTTTCCTCCAGGCTGAACGTGACCCGACTTGTTTTTAAGATTTTAAACTCCCAGCTATTCTTCCTTCCGAGTCTTACGTGGTCTGCATTTCCATTGTAAAGAGGCACCGTCGTAGTGCCGTGGTAGGCAAGAATTCTTCCGTTTCCAACAGCTGAAATACCGGTAAATTATGAGTAGTGGTCACAAACTTTATAATATTACCATTATCCCATCGTTATAGACATTTTTGCATAGCACCGAATGTTGCACTCTCCACCCCTTTGTCGGATGATTGTTTTAGCATGGAGAATGCTTCAGCCTTGCAGTAACTATTCGAAAAATGTCACACAAGGGTGGAAAATGGGGTTGTCAAAGAATTTTATTAATAATTTCCACTTACAACCAACTTATCAAGTAGCATCTTCGCCATTTGTGATCGTTCAAACATCGTTCAACGTTCGTTAAAAAGCTCCAATTTATGAGTAAATTGTATACTGCCAAGACCGCTTTAAATCATGGTTTATTGTTCAAGTTCAATTTGAATTTCTACTAGATATAGGATCCCTGTTTCACAGGTGAAAAGCGATTATTGAATTTCAGGAGATATGCATAGAGCGTAAATTGTTCTCAACCGAAATAACTATTAGGATTGATCAGTTAATCATATTGGTGTGCCTCCTGAAATTCAATAATCGCTCTATCACCTGAGAAACACGCACACTCCAAAGCTTATTAGAAATTCAAATCGTGAACGGAAGCCTGTTGAACAATAAACCCCAGTGAAAGAATTTGCAGCGTTTTTTTAAGGGCTATAAACCCTTGTAGGAGTTCAAAGCATCCACGTTCTCTACATCTCTAGGTTACTGCAATCAAAACAAAAACAATAATAAACAAAAAAAAACGCAAATGTTGCCAACATAAATTGGGCCATACAACGGTTTGAGCTACGTACCTGGAAGGGATCAACGATTCCTCATGGAAAGTTCTTCGAAAAAAAAAAGTCCAATTCTAGGCCGCCTTGACTTTTTTTGAGGTTTTTTCAACTTAAAGGGTGACTTTAAATTAAGTGCCAAATTTGGGGTTGCCAACCAATGTTGATTTTTTTGAAAATGTATGTTTTTTGCATTATACGTTTGGTATCCAACCAACATCATAGTCGGACTCATATGTTTAATTTCCATTGTGATTTAGATTCTACACCCTTTGAAACGCTTTAAAATTTTCAGGGGGGGGGGGGGGGTTAAACTTGTTTTTTTCAAGAGCGATTACAATGGTTTATTATTGAATAATAAACCAAAATGAAAGAAGCTGAAATATATCCCTGAGTTGAAAAAATTGTTAACGACATTGCATCGTTCTAACGAAATTAGAACTAATCTTTTTAAATGGGCTGTAAACAACTTTCACGGTGAAGAGAAAATATTTCCTTACAAGGTTGTAGTAAGAGATGCAAAAGCACGTTCAATGTTTCATTTATTTTATCAGTAAGCTCTAACCAAAAAGTATCCGGGGGTCCAGAGGCCGAGTTTTTTATCGCGTTTTATTTCTGCAGGGTGTTCGAGTAAGATATGGCCAAACGTTAGGGGTCTACTGCTAATTTGCGACGAAATGTGCCTAGAATAAAAAAACACTTTTTGAAGCTTCGTTTGTGAGATTTTTTTCTGGGTTCGATCATGTCTCATCAAGATGGGCGTAGCTTCCGTATTTTTCATGGAAATTCAAATGAAAAGTATACCGTCAAAAAGAACATCAAACAACTTCAAATTTGGTTATTTTTGAGTTTTCAGATTGAATTTTCAAGAGATATTTACCTTTCTTCTGTAGAAAAAAATCAATCGGTTTCGGGACAAAATATTTCCAAACTCTCAGCTTTCCAACGACATTATTACATTTAAATTTAACTAGTATGTATAAAATGCATAATGAAAACACAGTGTTTGATTATGTTTTGCCCGAAATCTGCATCAATTTCCTTCAATTTTAATGAGACAAGATTTTAAAGAGAAAATACGAGGCCCTAACACAAGTTTGCTGAGAGGAACTTCTTGTTGCAATTCAGTAGCGGAATCAACGTCCCTCGTTTAGCCCTGGTCTATATCGAACACCGTTTATAACAAATAGTTGCATTACACTCATTATTATGCGAATCAATATCGAATTGTTCAATTTGCACAATTCACTTGTCTGAGAATCAACTAGGTATAACAGAAATTGTAACAAAGAAAGTCTTACTCTCTCCACCAAAGGCGGTCAGTGTTCACACAAGCAGTAAAATAGATTTTCGTCCTTCAAAATCAAAATTTCTACATGTTTTTTGCTGATTAATTTTGAATCTATGTCTTTCGTTCTTACTGTCTTTCTATGAATTCTGTCAATATATAACTTGATAATATAGAAGAAAAATAAATTGTTAATATCCCGCTTCGAAAATATTGGCGGCGTTTCGCTGTTTAGGGGAATGAAGGATGTCTTTGACCAGACGGGCTGAACTTGAGCCACATTAAACTTGCAGATTGATCGCTCGTACTTCGGGGCTTATTATAATTTAAAAGGCCAATAAATGGAAGGCAAACAAACAAAGTGCTGCGTCGATACTAGAACGGAAAAGGATTGTTGATGAACAGCTGGAGGCCGAGTTTGTTTACCCTGACCGGTCGAACATGTGTGTACGAACGCCGACTCAATTGCTTGAATATTCATCAACTCCCACAGCAAACGGAGTGGATTCGGCTTTCGGAAAGGGAAACTTTAACTTTCTCCTCGTTGGGGAGCTGGATTTAAAATCTATCTGCAAAAACAGTTGGTGTTATGTCAGATGTTAATTCAACAGCATCGAAAGCTCTAGAAAAGAGATCTAGAGATCGCAGTAACCTAGTGATGTAGTGAATGTGGATGCAAATGTTGGCAGCATAAATCGGGCCATACATCGAGAATGGTTTGAGCTACGGACCTGGGGAGGGGCTCATTCGATTTCTCATGGAAAGTTCTTCAAAAAAAAGTCCAAATTTAGGCCGCCTTGACTTTTTTTGAGGTTTTTAGGGATTTTACAAAACTTTGACAACCCTTAAAGGGCACTTTAAATTAGAGTGAGAGACCTCGGACTAAAGATTTTTCTGAAAATTTCAGATTTTTTGCTCCAGCCGTTTTGGGAGAAAACATTGCGTACGGCGGACGGACGGAAAAATTTTTTATTGCAGATTTGGATTATACACCCTTTGAAACGTCAACCATAAAATTTTCAGGGGGGGTTAGACATTTTTCTTTCAAGAGCGATTACAATGGTTTATTATTGAATAATAAACCAAAAGCATAGACTGGCCAAGTATACTCGATACTCACGGGGCGGTTGGTTATTAGACACCACTTACTCGCCACACAAATACGGACGTCAAGAGAAAATTGATTGGGAAACATTAGAGGACACAAGGGCTGCTCTGTGGGACGAACAATGTCCAGACGAGAGGATTGATGTCCCACTTTTACCCGGCGACAAAGGACTTTCATCATTGTTCACTCCCAAGAGAAGGAGCGAGGTGGAGCATCCAAGACTGGAAAGAATGAGGCGAAAAGGTGGCTCTTTGTGAAGATCTATTCGGCGTTTTCTTCTTGAGGGGGGTGGAGACGGGGGCGGTAAAAAGGTAACGAATAGCGAATCAATAAGGTCGAGCTCGGCCCATCTCGGGGTGAGGATGCTGAAGGATTCAGTACGAGATACGGGAGAGGGAGGGAAGCCTCCTCCGGCAGACATGACGAGGGGTTGAAGAGATAAATGCGAAGACGAGACGAGATAACGCGGGTCGGAATAGTCTGTTAGTCCAGGAGACGTGAAGAAGTGAAGTGGGGCGGGGGAGTGTAGGTTATCGGAATCCGATTTTCCTTCTTCGAGTGCCTCCTTCCGTTCTCCCAAGTACGGCGGAGGAGCTCGCAACAAAATGTTGACTGTTATCATAATAGCGAGAACCTGCGGATCGCGGAAAAAAATCGGTCACGTATACGATCGCACGGCTCACGTCTCTCTATCCGTTACGAGTTGGTTATTGATGGAACTACAACGGCTCAACAATTTCAAAACGACTCCTTCAAATCGTGTAGGCGGTATCTAATTTAATATTGATCGGAGGTTGTTTGTATCACTGGCGGCTCCTGCCCTGAAACCCAGGGGGTTCAAAGAGACCATAACGGAAAACCACGAAGGGTACGTGGAAAATGAGCTTTTCTTGCCCAAATTCACATTTCAACTACCAATATGCAAAAGCGATCAATCTTGTCCGCTTTCTCGACTTCAAATTCTGCAGCAAACGGTTCAATCCACTTCATTGATAGATATGAAAATACCTGAAAAATGAAAATTTTGAAATGATTGTCGAACTTCTGAAAACCGTGTTTTGCATCAGCGAAATTAATATCTACCCAGCAAGAACCATCGTGAAGGTGAAAGCCCGATTCCATTTTTGACATAAGCTTCATTCCTATTATCGTTGCGAAGAATACAAGGGAAGCAGAAAAGTTTATTTCTTACCTCATGTCTGCAGAGCCAATCAATCTTTTCGTAGTAATGAAGGTTGAACCTGCGAATCGTGGAACGATTTATGCTTGCCTTTGAGGTCTGTTGCAGTTCTGTCTATAGTGGCTTTGTGCGCCCTGAATCCCGTGAAGAATTGGTTGAGCGAATACACCAAAGCAGTCTCAGCATTGGTGAAAATGTAAGGATTACTTTAATGTAACACAAATTGCACTAGAAGTAATGATGAAACGAAAAGGTGTTCAGATACATCCAGCCTTAGTTTTTTGAGTACCAAGGAGGTGTGAAAGTACCGCTCATTAGAGTTAGCGTCAAAGAATAGATGAAATCCAATACTGAAATCCAATTTGTGCATGAAAAGTCAATTTTTCTTTAAAAATGTCGATTTTTATAGGAAAAGCCACGTTTTTCTGCTATCAAACAAAACTTTCTCCACTAGATTCTACTGTAAGAGCCATTTTGAGTATACTGTTGAAAATTTGAAATTCTAACGCACATATTAGAACTACAGGCTAAATTCGAAGAGTATAGTTTTATTAGACTAACAGAGTATGCAAAGAGTGGTCATTCTAAAGATTTGACAAGATTCACTTTTCCGATTGATTTTTCACCAATTGAACCAACCTGCAATATTTTTCTGATACAGAACGGAGATAGAAAATTCAACGCTCCATTCAGCTGGACGATTACAATTAAATTTTCCTACGCTCATAGGGGAGTTATAGCCGTTTTAGTGAATTAAGATCGAAAACACGAAAAAAATCTTTAAATTGAAATAACTCGAAAACGAAGCCTCAAAAATGAAAATTCTAAGAGGCACTTTTTCTCAGAAATGAGTTGTCAAATATATTCCTTAGGTTAACACCTTATTTACTTACTACATTTATATGAAGTATGATTGACTGCAGTAAATTACCAACACCATGCATATAGGAGAGGAGAAATTGCACCTTTGATCACTCTGCAAAATGCTTCTAGGGGCTAATCATAAAAGTTGAAGAATTCTAGTAGCATTGAGCATTTCTCGTATCCTCCGCTTCCGAAGCATTCCCATTGAGGATTTGTAACATATCTCTTTATGATTCTTTACTAGGAACAAGCTCCTCAGAAATCTTACCATTGTAAGATCCAAGGGGGAATAAAAACTTGGAGTTTCACACTCCGCGAAAAAGCCTTTTGCTGGTGTATAAAACGACATACGTAACATAGTGATTTGCATCAGAGAGTGGGAGGGGATGCGCTATCTAAAGTAGCTACTATGGAATTTAAACGTTTGTATTGTTTGTTCTGAATTTAAGGTTTTATCAGTTCCCAGAGCAAAATTAATTTGTATATTGCTTTTCCACTCAACATCAGCCAAATGAGATAATCACGTGCCAAAAAAGTTGTTAATCTAATTTGTGTTTCTTTTTAATTATCATGATAAGAGTCGTTTCTCCTTGTCCAAAATTTATGTAAACGAATCTTCCAACTCCTTAAGGAGAAAAAGGGAGAAGAGTTGGCTCATTTACGGGGAAGAAGAAAAGTCGTTTATGAGCCGGTGTGAATAGGATGGACGAGGGGGGTGAGGGGTTGCGAAGAGATTTATATGGACGGGAGCTTCCTTAGCGTCCGAGGACGCGTCAAGGGAAAACTTTTAAGGAGGTCAAGTGTTGAGTCTCCTCGAGAAAGGGGGCTTCAAGGGCCCCGTGTAAGGGGTGAGTCGAGAGAGGGTAGTGGAGGGGTGGAAAATAAATAATAGGGGAGTTGAAGGGAAGGCGGTGCCCGTGTTAATTGAGAGGGTCCTCAGCTGAGGAGGTTTGTTGGCCTGTAGATTACGATACGCCTCGTTCCTTGGGAACAGCAGCCACCTTTTCACGGTTATTATTTTTCGGGTATATCCTGTTAGGAATAAATATAATTACTCTAAACTAAAGGATAAGGATAAGGTTCTTTCCCGCATAAATTTCTTTGTTCCACCTCGCAATACAAGATTCCAGCAGACCTTCCAAATCGCACCTGGATCAACGAACTATCTTCTGCGGTCTCCTTTGAATCGTTGGCAGGAGGAGTGGAACAATCTAGGAGTGGGCATCTTTAACATTATGGAAACTGAATTTAAAAAAATTATAGATGTGTGCTTTGGTCAGTGAGGAATTTTTTGTTATTATTTTCTTTATTTAATCATGTTTGTGAAGCCTGCGCGCAACCACCGAAATACTGAGTTTGTACATTATTTTACTATATTGGGCTGATAAGCTGGTGTTACAAATAAATGAATAAATAAGTTAATGTTTGGATATAGAATTGTACGTAGCTATTTACGAAATATGTTGATATGGTAATACCAACGCTTACGATTGAGTTGAGCGTCTCTAGCACAGGTTTCCGCGTTTTGTCACCTATGGGCAGGGCGTGCAGTCAGAATGTAATTTGGCCTGACTTTAATACCAATGATGCTAATTGACTCCTCTAAGTTTTCAATTAACATTTACTCAATAAACCAAAGATCTCAACCGGTTCAAAAATCAGAATATCGAAAACTTTCCACATTGCTTTAATGTTTTTATGTTCGTTATTAATAGACATCAATGAATCGAAAGACCCCGCTCGGACAGCCTTACGTTCATCCATTTGCTATCAAAAGTGCCTTTTGAAATCCAGTTCTTTATTACCCTTGGTATACACTTGCTTAGTTGTTTCACTCGTTAGCTTTTAATTTTGTGTCGATTTTTCGTATATATCACCATTTTTGGTATTTAGATATCAGCATTTTTTATTTACAGAGGAGCTGATAATGTTTCGGAGTCCACGATGAAGTCACTCAATAGCCTTTGGGACACCTGCTGGTCGATTATGAGATTTGCAGATACACTTTTCACCTGAAAGGCCCTTATTGCTGATTTCTCTCCTATTTCATATACCGTTCTGAAATGTAAATTATGTTCTTTTTATGGCATCTGTTAACTATTACCAGCTATGGATGCGCGAGGCGAAAAGTTTTGATAATTTTTTTTCTGTGATTTTTATTGCAACTGAAAAATTTATATACATCTTCATCTAGCAATATTTTTCGTAATATAGTAGACAGAGCGGTAGGTTAGGTTTCCAATGAAACCTTCATTTTAGATAGCATACATACTAATACTATTGTAATAAATCAGTTTATTTGCACAACTAAGTCAAATGGTTTTTTCCTCTTGAGGCGCCGTAGTTGATCCGCATTGTCCAAAACGTCAAGCATCTCCGGGTTCTCGTGTTTGTGGAGCCGTTGTTCGTGCTTCCTCGCGTACTTAGTAACTGTTTCATAGACGGTCTCTATCCTCAGGTCCTTATGAATATCATCATTTTTCATGTACCAGGGGGCACCTACAATACTTCTCAGGATTTTATTTGGAGATGTTTGTATTTTATAACAGTATAAATATTTTTATAACAGTAGTTTGTTGTGGAGGGTTAGGCGGGAATTCCTTCCCAACAGCCAGTACATCCTTTTAAATCTGATCTTCAATTCTTGCTTTTTCTTTTCTATGTGATTATTCCAATTTAATTTTGATATCTTAATAGATATAATAGATATCTTACTGATATGTGAAACTCACCTCACCCATACCAGTCGTTTTAAAATAAAGGGGTTTAATTGCTACCACACCACTCACCCCAGCAACAGAGCAAGAGGGGGATCGGCAATTCTAATTAAAGAAACCATTGTTCACTATGAAGACCTCAAAGTTGAGGAAGAAAAAATGCAAGTTACGACTGTAAATGTGCAACTCAAGAGCAAACACTTTAGGATAGCGGCAATCTACTGTCCCCCGAGGCACAACTTGAAGAAGAACGACTACTTTAGACTCTTTAAAACGTTAGGAAATGAGTTCATAGTGGGAGGAGACTTCAACGCGAAACATACCTTTTGGGGCTCAAGACTAATCACGCTTTACGAGGCAGCAAATACCTTCAAGTGTGATTTTAGATAATGTACCACAGACTGGGCACCTATAATAATCATAAATCAGTGATTGACATAAAACGGATAAGATCCGATAGGATAAGAATAAATAACCCTTATAATATAAGATATAGTATAAGAATAAATAAAGCTTTGTGAAATAATTTGCAGCATTTCAAGTTAGTTTGGAACTATCCATTGAAATCAACATTCAGTTTCTGAAACCTCCACTGCCTGACTTGAATGACTCCGAAAAGTTCAAAACAATTTTTTTTTTTTTTTAGCGTATATTTATATATTTATTATATATTGAACGTAACAACTAGTTACGTCATACATACATACAGTAAGTAACTATCAAGTTATTTAGCTATAACATAATTACGCAATTTTATGGTGAGAGTTCACTAACTAGCACCACACTACACTATCACATCGGTATCAGCATCCCAAGTCCAAGGGTTTGGTCCTCTTCAGGCGCCGAATAGTACTGGAGTTGTCAAGAAGCTGAATGGCTTCCAAATTAGTATGAGCGTGAAGCCGCTGTTCATATCTTCGAGCTAATTTTTTCGCAGTATCTCTTACGGTTTCCACTCTGAGATCTTTATGGAGGTCGTCATTTCTGATGTACCAGGGAGCGTTTACTGCACACCTCAGTACTTTATTTTGGAAAGTTTGAATCATTTGCATGTTAGATTTTGCTGTGCAGCCCCATAGTTGGATGCCATAAGTCCAAATAGGCATTAGCAATGTCTTATACAGAAGAATTTTGTTATAAACGTTGAGTTGTGAGTATCGCCCCATAATCCAATAAAGTTTGCGAAATTTGATTTGCAGCTCTTGCTTTTTTTTCTTTACGTGTGCGTCCAGGGTCATACCCAAATATTTGGCAGAGTTGGCATGTGGGATAATGCACTGGTTTAAGAACAATGGTACATGGGGTATCCTTTTGTAGGTAAAATTCACGTGAGTGGACTTTGCTTCATTCAATTTAAGACGCCATTTTTGAGTCCATTCATTTACTGCATTTGTAGCTTCCTGCAACTTCTGAGTTGATTCTTCCACCGTGTCTGCTACGGCTAGAATAGCTGTATCGTCAGCAAATGTAGCTAACGTGGTTTCTTCTGTAGTTCAAAACAATGATGCAAAAACCCTAAAGCAGTATCTACTCAGTATGTGATGAGTGTATTTAGTCATGTCAAGCATATAGGGGCAAGAGAGCTCACGAGACAATCTCCACTCACATCCGTTTCCAACGAAGGAATATCTACATTCTTTGTTCAGTCGTTACATTCATTTTCGCCGGACTAATTCATCTTCTCTCCAATTCAACTTACCCTCGCCCGAGACGTCGTCTAAATTCAATCCGCTCTCCCATTGAATCGTCCTCGTTGCAAATTCAACTCATCCCCTCATGTCCCCGCCCTCTCATCCAACATCCTCGCCTTCGGCTCGGCGTCCCGAATTCAATTCCGTTTCAGTTCCCCGATTGGACTCTTCCGATCCGACTCGCACAGCCCCTTCCCGAGCTTGAGACTGCAGTCTCATTAGCGATAAATTTATCGCGTTACTCGACGTCTTCTACAGTCCCTTCCGCTGCTTTAATATGAAATAGTACCGTGTCAAACGAGAACAAACTCGGCATTTAGAAAGAAAGACGTTGAACTGATTATGACTCCATAAATATAAAATATGCCCAACGTACTAGGGCTGAAACAATAATAGTAGCTGAATTGAAAATGTTTTTCTGCATACGTTATCAAAACAATCCTCACATTTACATTCATCTTTTGTTATAGTTGACACTCTCAACGCAGGACCATAAATCCAGACGCACAGTCGTTTTCAGAGTTTTTGTATTGGTGCTTTAATTTTTGTTACTTATGATGTTATTCAGCAGTATAAGATGTAATCATCATTTTTGGCAAGTGTCTAGTTAAAAAGACAACCCCGTTCGTGCTGATAGCTTTAGTTATGCTAACCCGCAACGTTCCGTTCTTCCATTCTCGCCTCTCACTGAATTCACGTTGGGCTATTGGGAAGGGCCAACCAACCATCTCCATCACAGTCTCCATGTACACTCACTGTTTTCTATGGCGGGCTGCAGTGGCGATAGGTCTAAATTCCCCTTTGAAGAATAATGAGAACTATATTCTCATTTCTTCCGAATGGAAGTAACCGCAAATGCATGCGCAAAAAATCTCGTAGTGAGCATCTCCAACTCCCCTGCCAACTCTTTGATGAAATATTCGATGATTGAGTAGCCTAGGACTCAATGAATTCCATTGTGGATTCTGCCCATGCGCAAAATTAAAATCTTGCTAACTAGCACACTCTTTAGTAATCATCGATTCCGATTAAATTATCACAGAACATACGGGTTTGTTACAATGGTACTATATGTGACATTCGAAAAGACCTTTCGGATTGAAATGGATCCATCTTGTCCTTATTCATACAAACTTAGCATTAAAGATAATTTCTCAAGTTGAAAAAATAAACAATCCGCCACCCGAATAAGTATACACCTGCATTAAGGTAAATGATTATTATTTCCTCAAACATCACTTTTTTCACCCGAAGATGTACAAAGTACACAATGAACTAGAATTCCGTGACAATTTGTACGTACCATTAATATAATCTAAAATCATTTTTACATATTGCAATTCTATTTTTAAATTTATTAATTTATAACAGCAAGTGCAAAGAACAGATCATGGAATTTAGAAGCTAACAGTACAGTTAAGCAAGCCATCCTTCATTTATAATTAAAACCTATGTCTGAGGATCGAGTTTGTGGAATGAAAAATTTGTTTCAAATCCTCAGGAGTTTCAAAAGAAATGATATTTATGAAATCGTTCAGAGAGAGTAACCCATTTCGAGAGTGTTCGTCAGCTAGAAGAATATGCTTTCAAATTGTGTAAAAGATTTTCGAGCTTTCGTCCACAGACAGACAAGAAGGGAAATAACCGAAGTTCCATTGATTGCTAACTAAATCAGGCTTTAAGGAAAGTTTCTTTTGAATCTTTTGTTTGAAGCGCATTCATTTCTTCGTATTCGATTAGATACGTTTCGTTCTACAACTTACTATGAGTATAATTTGCATTGACGTCGTGGGCCACCACACATCTCTTCAGTTGTTGTTCAGGTAAGTGAAGTTGTAAAAATATTCTCTCATCCTTTTCAAATGTTGCCACTGCTCATTGCTCTGTTTTTGACAGCCTTCAAATGTTGCCATTTGACGCACATTTGGAAAACTTCTGCAGCAATTTGCAGTGAAGAAGGTTAATTGTACGTTTTAAGGGGGTAAAAGCATTGATGAGTTCTTAAAGCCAACCATAAAACGGTCCTCTGTAAATGTATGAACTCCGAAATCAGTATTCTCCCTCGCGCTCCTCCATCGTCTTTTCATTATCGCTCCGTCTCATCCTAAGGTCTTATCCTGAACTCTCGGAACTCCCTTTATCCCCTTCAGTCCCAGTTCCCCGTCATCAAGACCTCACGAGATTCTGCCTCCGTCCCGGCCTCTTTCACTCGCAGCTCCTCCCATTCCCTCCACCCTTAATCACACAAACAGTTTTCGCTTCAACCTCGTCAACTCGTGATAATTGTTTCGCTAACGGCTGCTATTAAATCACGGCCCAACTCCTTCTGGATGAGCGCAGTAACTCCCGTTTTGCTTTTGACTCTAAAAATGGAGGCACATTTTCTTCAAGATAAAAAACGTTCCCCCGCCCCTTCGACTGTCTTCCTCAACGTTAATTTACTATTTACTAAGAACGAATATCACAAAAACAGAGCTTTCTACCTTTCATCTAAATGGGAAAAATCATCATATGTATTATGTACCTTCATGAGTATTCGTACGTGTATTATGATTGAAAACCAATCGTTACTAACAACGTTTCGGGTATATTACTTAGGGACCTTGTTACGATCAATAATGAATAGCAACGGAAGCTCATCGTATTAACAACAGTGCACTCGTATGTCTTGGTCTGCAACGCATACACACATCCATCCATTTTTATTTCACCTCCACTTTACATTAACTAACTGAAGTCAAATAACCAGATAGGTGTATTTGATGTTTATTGTATGTAGTCCGCGGCACAATGAGATGTGAATATGTGGGAAAACAGAACTGGATGTAGACAGAAAACTAGCGTCAAATGGCTACGCTATGACTTGTAGTTGAGGCGATCTTCACAGCACGGCGGTAGTGAGCGTCACTGCCTGGTTTGAAATTCGTGGGAACTTAGCAGAGGTAACCATTACATCCCATTATCTTCTTCATTATTGTAGTGACAGGTTTATCGTTGATTAGGGCGAATGATGTCAACCACGCAATTTTGATCGTACGACCGTAGAATTCATAATTACATAATAAGACAACAAATATCTCAATCCGCACAACCCTTGTATGTTTCACCAGAAGCGACTGTCATTTTGGAATTCGTACGTCAGAATCATGAGTTGCAACTATGGAGTACAAAGATGGAAGATCAAACTTCAACTTTTGACTTTACAGTCCAGGATAGATTCGAAACAAATTGTTTCGAAATTATGAGCTCTCAAATTAAGAAGTTCAAAATAAATTGTAAAAAATTAAATTGTATTGTCAACCTCGCAATCGCAATAATTGCTACGCTAACTGCCTCCACGAAATCAAGCCCAAACTCCTCCCGGATGAGCCCAGTGGTTATCCCCATTTTATTTTTGACTCTAAAAATTGTGGTACATTTCCATGGAAATTCGAGATTTCCTCCCTTCATCGACCTAGTTTCCTTCCTTCATTTTTTCCGTCTTCCTCTTTGTTAAGCAGTACCTTAGAAAACCCCTCCATTGAGACGACTATATGCGGTCTGGGGTTTAAACTCGACTTCCCTCGGTTCCCGGCCGCTGTGAATGCCTCAGGTATGAATTTAATAAAAAGGATTCCGGAGAGCGCTCATAACTATAATTCTTCCCCTTTTCATTCCACTATTTCGCCCACCTGCCTGCCGGAAGAGGGAGAAATACGTTGCATGTTTGGTGGAATTTAATGAAGTTGAAAAGCGAAAGTACGACGTAGATTTAGTAGTTTGACTAGATTCTTGGCGTCTATAACTCCGGTAGATGGACTGCTAGTAGTTTCATTGATCCATATCATTATTATTTCAACACGCACTTACTACACATACACTATAACATTAAGAGAAAAGTATCATTATGAAGCTTAACTGTTGCTCATAAAGAAAGCTCTTACTGGTACTTATTAAACAGTAATAGATACACACTTTTCGGCTGCCAGTACTTATAGCACAGTAAAATATCTACTATCAACGACTATCAACGAGGTGTCACACTGAGCCCCCGAAACGGTCATGTGTACAATTTCGGATGAAAGCACGGTAACTTTTAACCTATTTAATTTTATTTGAAAGGGATGATAGTGCCTACCTAGCTCATTAACTCGAACCTATCTAATGTAATCAGGAAATGAGTGCGTTCTGCATAGAATTATTGGAGCTCAAACAAAATTAGCGTCCCCAGAAACAATGGACGTGTATATTTAGGGAAGATCAAAAATTAGGGCTTGAAAATATAACTGCACTATAAGTTTATACATGTTTCCTCATTTACCTTACTATCTATTCAAGGCACTCGTTAGGCGTATGTAAGGACCTAAAAAGAGTTGACCAGTTCAATCGCTGGTCGTCAAATTAATACAAGCGCCTGCAACGAAAGTCGTGAAGTGCATCTATACACTCGTGATCAACTCCCTATTATTTGAACGAAAACTTCATTGATAATAAGAAATCAATGTTTCGAAAAATCCACATCCGCATAAGGGCACTCTATTCAACTGATAGCAATGAAATTTATATGGAATTCAATAGGGATTAGCCTGAAAATGTAATTAAAATATGTTCATTAGTCTCGTAGTAATCCGCCGTTTTGTACAATTTTAGTTTTGGTTTGCAGATCAGGTACCTACTTAACTGACCGTCACCATAGTGACCCTGAAGAGAATTTTGAAACTTATATCCAACCAACTAACTCCAAATTTGAACGGAATCGGATAATTACATGAGAAATCGTCAATGTGGGAAATTCATGTTTGGGCATCATCACAGTTATAGAATGGTATGAAATTTTAAGGGTACCCGAGAAGTGACCCTTAGAATCCCTAGAAATATAATCAATTTGGGTCTAAAAGTCATTATTGTTCAGAGCGTCACAACGAACTGACATCTGCACAAAGACAAGCATCTGATTGACAAAATCGGAACTGAAATTTATCAGCAAGATCTGAAAAGTTAAAAGTAAATGAAAATGTTGATTTTGGAGGGTAATCTCTCTTTCTCGAACACAGCTGGTAGTAACAAGGCAGGATATTTTTGAAATAGTTGTAAAAACATAACAGCAACAATTTTTAAGAAGTTCGTCTTTATATTGGATGTGCAGTAGATATAAACTACATAACTCTGCTGTGATTTAAGGCTTACAAATAAATAATTATTATCTTTTTTGTTCCAGGCATCTTTTTACTCGACCGCACTGAAGACTCTGATATCCGTTTCTACCGTAATCCTCCTCGGCCTTATCGTTGCTTATCATGCGTTGGAAGTTCAGGTATGGATCATTACTGGAGTAGCCATTTTGTTGTAATTTATAACAAGGGTGGAATGTGATGGAATCGACTGGTTTTCCCCTTCCAAGGGCTGAGCCGATAAGCCTGCAACACCCCGAGCATAAAAAGCTCCAGTTTTCTGATCAGATTTCACAGTTTAAAGAAACGGGAAGGGTTAACTATCCATATCCATCACAATCCCGAGGCTTCCGCAAAGCATCAAGGGTTGAGGGAATTCCAGCAATAGACAGGGAAGGGGTGGATAGCAATTTTCATGGACAATACTTGATATACATTGAGCATTTTGTTTATGGGGCAATGGTAAGGGGTAGTTTTTTTAACCCCGTCTGCAACTATATAACAAGAACCTGAAGAAATGCACTAGCTGCCCCTTCCAAGGGCTGAGACGAAAAGCTTGCGACAACCAGAAGATACTCCTGAGGCTAAAAAGCTTCAGGTTTATGCTTACATAAGACCAACATCTATCACAACACTTAATGTTTAATTGTTACCAAATAATTTTCTATAGTTCACTCGATTGAATCATTAATGTTTCCACGATATAGTTAATGCAACAGACGTGAAATACTCGCCGATTTGAAGGCGGGAGCATATCATTAGCGTTGTTGTCCCATGAATCGTTGTTATAAGCTTATATTTTACATCCTTCAAGATTTATTATCTCAAGATTATTTACAAATCGTGAAGATTTATAAGGTATTGTAATTCATACGAGGGAACTATGCCACACCCAACTTGGGAGATGCTCATTTTTCATCATCAATTCTGTCTGTGAACACTTGAACAACTTGCTTTGTTATAGCTTGGAATTGGTTTGCGCTTTATGAAATAATAAAATACACAGATAGATAGATAGATAGATAGATAGATAAAGTTTATTTGTATAAGTCAGTGACCATTACAAGAGTTCGATATGATAATAGTTGAATTTGTACATTATGAGCAGAAAAAATGAAATAAAAACCAAATAAGTACACTTTCTTGACGTTTACTAAAATAATGTTCCTTTATGACGTTAATTAAAATAATGATCCTTTATTCGTTTGAGGAAAAAGCTCGTAACATAAGCGATCTACTGATGTAGTTGTGCACTGCCAGCATCTTCGTTGCGTCCTCCTGGAAGTCCATCACCATGCAGAACAAAGAGTTTAGGTCGTCCCTACTCAAGGAACTCAAGGGCGCATCTACTTTTATGTGGGGGGCCAGATGGTAGCTTCGGTAGGCCTGATAAAGTGGGCAGATAAACATGAAGTGCACCTTATCCTCCATGACTTGGTGATTGCAGTGTACGCACAGCTCAGAGCATCTTATAATGTACACACTTTTTTTGTAATATATTCTTATATTTTCATTCGAGGACAATCTGATTTGGGCCAGCAACCTCTCCACATTAATGTTTTTGTGGTTACCCAGGTACAGTTGTCTTCCTGAGTATTCAACCACTCGTCTGTAAAAACTACTGTAGGAAGAGTTGTAGGTGCGTTGAATGTCCACGCTCCAACAGTGGTTCTTGAAACCTTCCACCAGGCTGTTGAAACTGTCCTTAAGTGTATAAAATTCCAGATTTGGAGAAATTATGTCAGCTGCCCCAATAGTTGCCAGGAAACACTTCAGTTTCGTAATCCAATTATAAGCAGGATTATTGTTTGACCTATTTGAGTCCGATTCAATCAAATCTTTTATAATTATCCTTGGCCATCTATCATCATTCATCTTCAAAATTCTCAGCAGAAACTTCAAGGCACGGGAAAACACCAAAGATATAAGATGAATCCGCCCACACTCCAGCCTCAGGTAGTGCCTCGGAGTACTCCTAGGTAAGTGAAGGAGGCCTCTCAAGAAAAATTACTGGACAATCTCCACTTCTTCTCCATACCAAAGTCCCCAGATTTCTGCACAGTATAAAAGAACAGATTCTACCATCGCTCCAAACAGCCTCATCTTGGAGTCCCATGACACAACCCCACCCTTCCAAAAAATCTCCCTGGTACACCCAACTGCCATCTTGCTTTTTGATATGAAATAATAAAATACATGGGTAACCAAGACACTGACTCGACCAAAACCGCCTTGCTGTGTGTCCTTAGAGACCATAGCTTTCAACCAGCTTCGTAATCGATAAACCTCTCAAGGCGCATCACCTCACCATAATTCCCATTAATAACCAAGCTGTTCGCAAGGGGAAATTAAAAAGTCACGAGTCGGAAAACCCTTTTTAGACGGAGGTTTTTCAAACTTTCATCATTTATATAGCCCCTTCTCCCGAGCCCGGCTCTAACTATAACCCTTTGAAAAAACATTGTTCGCGGAACGAGGGGCCTTGTAATGAGTAGAAACTACGGCACGGAAAAAATATCAATATTCATTATCCAAATTGTAGTTTGAGGATCAACGGGGTAAATTGTTCGCTTTTAATTCCTGTCGTTAATCATTCTCCGGGGCATCGCAGTGAGGAGAAGAGACATCAATCACTCTTAATGTTTCACCTGTCCGGAAAAGATATCTTTTCCTTCAAGATGCCGTCCGTCGTTGGAATAATCAATCCCAGAGCCCAATTGACATTATTGATAGACTCGCAGCTCTTCCCTTCAGTGGCTAAAACGCTTGTCGATACGCGGCAGTTGGAAGGAGCTACTAATAATTTAATAAGAACGTTTTCGGCGGTTCATTTTTCACTTCCATTCTCCCCTGGTTTCCACCTCCGCTTTTGCGAAAGTGATTTAGGTGTTTATAACCCACATCGACAACCGTCATTGGAAAAGACAGTTTAATGCTCTCACTCCCGTTTCACGCTCCGCCTTCAGAGAGATTTATGATCTCATCGAAATACAACGATGGTTGTAAACCATCTGCCGGAAACATTTTGTTTTGTAAGGTTGTTGTAAGGTCTCTCTCGTTATTTCCTCTCGACCCACTTACTGACTACGAGTATAACTAACTGACATGACGACTTCGTAATATTTTATTTCGGTTTTTATGGCATTGGATTTTTTAATGCCTTTCCGCACTTTACTCCTAAAAGGGTTCGTAGTTTATTCCCAATATTTCCCTCTAGGATTCACTAGCCCGTGGATGCAATTTATAGTTCTTCAAAAGGCTATTAGATTTCTTACTACCGGAAAGTGCTGGAAGTGTGGGTTCCATTTCAGGAAACATTAACTGTTCAAAAACCGTTGAACTTCCTTCCAGAAGTTATACTCAATAGTTTTATTAGAGTAAAACTTATGCTCCTTAATTAATATATCCTTTGCTAATTGACAATAATAACGTGATCATTAAAAAATGGTGAATCGTCAATGACTGTAGTTCTCTAAACGTCTTCTGAAACTGTAATTGAGCTATTAACCCCCGGTGAATGATTGGGACATATCCAGAACAAGCAAGCAGCTGGAGATGAAACACTCTGGAGAGTGGATCGTACGTGTACGATTCGTGAATTCGTGAATTGTGTGTACACAATTGGTGTTGTTGATGTTGAATACCTTGTATTAACCCATAGTATGGAGTGCAGTGGATCCATTTTTTTAGCTGTTCTTGGCAATTTTCATGAATGTTGCGGTTCATCAGATGGTGGGGCAGCCACCCGTGCAAGACCGAACCCTGCATACCGATACGGATTACACAGGGGTAACGCAACTCAAGACTGCTGAATCGACCAGTTATCCTCCCAACATGGCCTAGACTGGTCACAGGCCTATGGCTCCCTTTATTTTACTTCTACACCTGGGTTTCACAGGACCTGATCATTACAGGACCGTAGAAGAAGAACACAGTGTCCATGTTGCTGCTGGTTTTGACCACAGGTCTTCAAGCTTCACCACTAAAAGCTGCACTTACGTGGAACCATTTTATTCCACAATTAGAAAAGGTCATCCACATTGGATCAACAGCATATCCAATGTGAACTTTTGGAGATGATTCCCATAGTGGTGGTGGCTCCTTAATCTAAACCATTCCTTGGCCCTAAACCCATCCACTAGAAAGTAAGCATGGACAGGCTCTTACCCTAATGTTGGTATGTACCCCTTTCAACTGTTACAATGAAAAAACCAAATCTTACTCCTACGTACGCAAAATAAAATTCCTATTTACAATTAAACCCTTAATTATATGGTCTACCTATCATAGAAGTATAATGTCTCGCACAAATATGGTTATAGCAACACTGGCAAATTCACTGAAAGCAGCAAAGTCGTACTGCGATGACACCATCTGGTGCAGATCCTTCAACTCTAAGGTCAACTGTACATCCTCATAATCTGGGCAGACTAAGATCATATGATCTGTTATTCCAACAACACCACAGGAAGAACGACCGTCTTTGGTTTTCCTGTGATCTAACTGAAATTGTTGGAAACACAGGCGATACTTTTTCAGGCAATATTTTAGGAGACAAAATTGAAATTTCTATTTATAAGGTCAATCGATCTGTTTCACAAATCCGAAAACAGATTTTCCATTGAAATACCGATTATTGATGGTGTAGCGCAGAGTAACCCACTCCTTTACCTAATCTACATCACCACTCTATCAGGAATGAGCGGAAATGCAACCGCCACTTTTTCAGATGGGTTGGCTGTAGGAGAAAATAAAAAATGTTTCTATTCTTTAAGCTCTATCAATTTATTCTCAAAAATCCAAAACTGGACAATGGAATAAATAAAATGAGGCAAAGTCGGTGCATACTATATTTACTAAGCTTCAAATGAACTACTTGTCTGCTTACTTCAATTTCAAAACCATTCCTTTGGACAATAAAGCGAATTGTATAAAATGGCTGATTCGTAGGTGCATGATTGGAAAAAGCTCCGGAAATCATTTAATCGTAGCTTCGTACCTTTGTTTTCCACTAAATTCGCTAAAACCAAACATTTTCAATATATCTACAGTAAAAAAAGAAAACTATAAAACGGATTGTAAGCTGTGTGGAATAGCTTGGGGGGAGAGAGTGACGACTTGTGGAAAAATTGGTGTCTAAGTTACACGTTCCTTTCCGATATTTTTGCGGCGCGGGGTCGCAGCTTGAATAATAAACTATCCCTCGTACGCCGTTAGTCAACTCCTGGCAACTACACGATAACTCTTCTAGTAGTGTCAGAGAGAACTTCGTTCACACCTCCCTACTACTACTTTCGAATCTAGAGATGGGGAACTATGTTGAACAGTAGTTTCCAGGATTGTTCATTTATATTTGGAAAGTCTCTTCATTCCTCGCTGGTGATTTGGGTTACTTACTGAGCGTTGTAGTGGTCAAAATTAACGCTGCGGAAGTGTTGCTCAGTAATTTTCTCAACGTTGGGTGACATACTGAACCGTTAAATGTACTGGCAGTATAGCATCCAAGGATGCATAGCATATCATAATACTGAAAGTGTCACCAAAGCAAGAAAATAGGAAGACAAGATCATGAAAAAACGGTAAATCTTGTGGCGGTCCAGGACTGTTCATGAAATAAAAGAATGGGTTGAAAGAGAACACTAAGATAACCACATATTTCCTACCTTACCATTCTGTGGCTCTTTCGACGAAAGACTTACCATGTGAAACGTTTACCATGATGATTTTGGGATTCCAACGACCACGTTTATGAACAAGCAAAAAGGTTAGGTGGGTGGAGAACTTTGATTTTAGAGAGGGAACCCACTTTCTTAATTTCCAATGTACGGTAGTCATTGAGGATTGAGAGAATATGGAGAGAGTTTAGTCGAGTGGAATTGAAAAAACGTATGCAACAACTCACGGCAGAGAATAACAAATTAGTGTTTTAGTTAAATACATACATCCAGTACTATGTATGTGAAAAATTTGTTTGTGCTTCTGTGGTTTTCACTAATTAATCTGTGCAAACTGTACTGGCCGTACGCATATCAGGTAGTAGGGTGTGTTCTAGATTTAAAAAGTACAACTATGGTCGTAGTTGGACTTAATGCTAGCCAAATATCTACCCATCTATTTTCGCCTTTCCAGCAACAATATTCGTTATAGAAATTTCACGAAAGAAGGACGTAGTGGGCGGCTTCTAATTGCGGCGGGAAGTCCGCGTGGGTGATGGTTTTGGAGGGGTGAGAGAAACGGTTTTGGGGGGATGGGGCATCCACTGCGTCATAGTTACCAAAGACCGCAAGTCAGTGGGAATTGAGAGAAGCTGCGAGAGAGTTGCACAACTCGTCTAGTTCCTCTTATCTCCCAGTGCGGAGGAACATTAAAAGCTCTCACATCACCTACACTCACTTCACCTCCGCCTTTTCCTGACTTTATATCGACGCTGTTAACTTAGAAGGTGAAGCTGATGGAGGGAGAAAAGACTCGGAGGGATTCCTATTTGCGGGGACAGATCCGGAAATCGGATTCGATCCGAGCTGTTTCACACCTTTGCTGAGTTCCTCCAACAAATGTACTGGATTTGCTTCAGAACTTTGAATGGAGGACGGCAACACTGTTCCCTTTCTTAGGCAACCCGAGGAGACATTTGAAAAGGTTTGAAAATGTATTTCTGAAACCCAGCCTAGTTCCCCACATTCCTCTAAACATCAATTATTGATAGGCGTATTGAAAGTACATTTTATACATAACCAGCGGGAAGCCGTGCTTCGCTCAAAATATAGGGTTCCTGTCCGGCTACTCCAGTTTTCAGGATTTTCCGCCGCTGACAAAATGGCTGTTAGCAACCATACTACGAAAAGTTTGAAACTCAAACCGGCCGGAGCACTGAATCTGGAAACAACTTCCCCTACCATAACCCATGTACCAAGTTAAGTGAGGGTCAACAAGGGGCCAGGCCAACCCCTCCTTCAAGACCGAGCGGTCGTGCGGGTACTGTATACCCAGTACGCCGTCTCGTTCCAGTTAGGTACCAAGTTAAGTGATTAGGGTCAACAAGGGGCCAGACCTACCCCTCCTTCAAGACCGAGCGGTCGTGCGGGTACTGTATACCCAGTACGCCGTCTCGTTCCAGTTAGGTACTGGTGCTGGAAGTTTTGTCTTGGTTGGACGGTGGTAGGATTGACATTTAATTATTATGATTTATGATTACGATTAATAATGGGCATGCAATCCTTTTTTGCTCTCCGTTACATAATCCAACCAAGAAAGATGTGAAGTACACTTGGTCAGAGAAGTTCAAAAAGGTTTTCGAAGACCTGCTTCGAATCGTGATTGTCTTCTGCGTATACGGTTATTCCTCGTTCGAATGTACTTTATCTGGTATTAATGTGTGAGTTTGACGGGGTTAGAAGCTGTGGTCTTGCATCGCCTTGCTGATGATACAAAAATACCCATTAAGTACGGATACAAGTGATTCGATGGAGTTCTTCAATTGATCAAGATGCGTTGCCTGAAATATTAGCGTTAAGCGAATTCTACCAATATCTCAATGGACGGAAGTTCATTTTTCCTTTTATTCATTATCAAGGCTGTATGCATATCTCCTGAAATTCAAATTATGAATGTAAGCCAAATGAATTAAATTGAATAATAAACCCCAGTGAAAGAATTTGCAGCGTTTTTTAAATGTTTTTATGATTTTATTAGCGTTTTATGCATTTCAGAATGATTCAACCTGTGTATCGGCTATAAACCCTTTTAGGAGTTCACTCCAGTATTCACATTCACTACATCACTAGATTACTGCGATAAAAAAAAACCCAGTTGTTTTTGTTTTGATTGCAGTAACCTAGTGATGTAGTGAATGTGGATGCAAATATTGGCACCATAAATCGGGCCATACATCGGGAATGGTTTGAGCTACAGACCTGGGGAGGGACTCATTCGATTCCTCATGGAAAGTTCTTCAAAAAAAGTCCACATTTAGGCGGCCTTGACTTTTTTTGAGGTTTTTAGGGATTTTACAAAACTTTGACAACCCTTAAAGGACACTTAAAATTAAGTGAGAGAGCTGGCTAAAGAGTTCGGGCGTTGTCGGACCAACATGTATTTTTCCTGAAAATTTCAGATTTTTTGCTCCAGCCGTTTGGTAGAAATCGTGCGTACGGCGTACGTCGTTCGGCGGACTGGAGGAAAAATTTTTGTTGCAGATTTGGATTCTACACCCTTTGAAACGTAAACCATGGACTTTTCAGGGGGGGTTAGAAATTTTTTTTCGAGAGCGATTACAATGGTTTATTATTGAATATTAAACCAATATTATTGAATAATAAACCAAAAAAGATTTTTAAAAAATGGCTTGATTCGAAAAAACAGCCATTTCTGTCAAATATTCATTTGTTGATATTCATGGTTTCTTTGTTTCATTTGTACAGGCTTTTGTACTTACATTCAAAAAATATGTGAAGTATGCTTGATAACAGGAGAGCAAAAAGGTTTTCGAAGAGTTTAAATACTGATTTTCTTCTTCTGGTACGCTTATTTGTTATTCGAACGTACTTTGATGGTGATGAGTGAGCTTAACGGGGTTACAAGCTGTGCTCTTGCACCGATTTGCTGATGATACAAAAATACCCATTAAGCCGATACAAGTAATTTGAATGAGTTCCTCGATTGATTGAGCTGCTTTGCCAGAAATATTTGCGGTCAGCTAATTCTATCAAATTAAAACAGAAATACAGAGAGTTCTCCAAAGAATGGACTCTGGTAAGAGTTGTGAAACAGAGAGTTATGAAAATGAAGTACCTGATTTGAATCTGCAATGAATTTCCAATACGAAGCTTGTATTTTTGAGAATTTCGTTTCAAGTATCTGATTACTTCAGGATTCATTGAGATGAAATGTACAAGAAAAGTGAATACAACTTATTGGCCTGATTCAAAGGGAAAAAAACCCAGCTATTTTTATTGAAAATTCAATTTTTGACATTCGTAAGGTCTGTGTGCTGTAGAGGTAATTCCTTCCTGCAGCTTTCATACTTGCATTGAAGTTTTATTTGTTTCTTTTGCCATTGCTAGGGTAGGGACAGCACCGTAGATGTGGTACACTGAACTGCTTAAAGGAAATCGATGTGAACATTTCATTTTAATTTTAAATATTGAATTTAACATTAATTTTTAATTGATTTAATTTGTTGAACAGGTTAGTAGATTTTCCGTTCAATACCTTTGATCAGCATCTACGTTTATATCTGTAGACATTTCATGCACTTACATTTGCCTATCAACTTCTTAGATAGAAACTAACGCAGTTTTTAGTATTCCATTTGCTTTCCTAATCAATCTAGGAAGCCAGAATTTCAATGGTAGCTTCTGCGGGGCCTCTAAAATCTGACAAGGTCATTTCTGATCAGCTCATTCAGCCGAAAGAGTACTTCTATTCTGCCCTGAACCACAAAGCCATTTGAGGCAAGTGATTTCATTTTAGACATGATTATGTTCGTTTTTCCCATACCTGGTCATGTACATAAATTGAAATGCAGATGGACAATTTTAGATCATAAACTGATAAGAAGTGATCATGGATTAAAAAGGTACCGAAGGTTCGAAAAAATTATAATTTTCAGGTTTCAACGTTGTTATTGCGTTCAGTAATCATTTTACTTGCTGCAACCCATTATTAATGCAGGATTCGTCGTTTCAACTACTTTAAGATACGTTGGTTGGATAGTAAAAATTTAAATTTTCGAGAAATCAATTTTGTGCTTCCTTTTGCCATTCATAAACTTGTAAAGGAAAAGTAAAAAGAAACTTTAAAGGCGATAGAGAGCGATTACAATAGTTAGTAATTATAATTCTTATCCTAGATTACACAAAATGTTGTTAAAAGACGCATTACTGTCAAAGTAAAAACCCAAATGACAGTGTTAGAGAAAACACCGATTAACTGCTAACAATGAAAAACTTCGTGATAACCAGTAGATTCGCAAGTCATCTTTTCAACCCTCACGAAGGCAGTGTTAATGCGGTGAATCGATTAACATACAATCCCTCCCGGTAATGGACGGGGCGAGGCGAGGGCTTTGTGCCCACCCTCTCTCATCCCATAACCCACGTCACCACTTCGAGTCGCTTTTAAGAGTCCTCCCATGTGCAGAGGGGCTTACATCATTAACCCCGCGGTTACAAGTTAATCTTTATCGATGCACTTTTGATGACATTGGTTTAGTAATGCGGACTTGCGGGGAGCACATTCACAACGGATCGTAGGATAGAAACGGCATCATCGTGTGATAATATGAAGGTCAGAACTGGGAATTGTTTGATGGAGTGGCATTTATGGGGTACGTAAGTCGATTAAATTTATTTCGCCCAAAGAAGTCGATCCATTATTTGTTCTATAAGCAACAAGTTGGAAAGTGGTGGCTCATTCGCAAGCTCGCAAACTCATGTTAATCAGATTTTTTGGCACAGGTTGAAATTAAGAGTTGCGTGCTTGATGTTTGACAGATTAGTTTAATCTCCGAAAGAAGCAACAATTAGGGTAAGTGCTCGGTGATGGTGGAGTGCGGAAAGATTGAAATGCCTTAGCCAAAGAACCTTGATTTAGCTTCTTAACTCTTGTGGATCAAATGTATATGCAAAGCCTTATTACATTTTCAAACATAAATGGATTCAACGTGACATTTCTGAACATTCTGAAACTTGTTGCTGTTGAAGTGGCTTCGTTTCTCACACCTCTGAAAAATACTTCAATCAATTCCACAATTGTTGAGTATAATTAACATCCACGTGGCTGGGAAACCAAAATTCTACATTCCAAATTGATCCAAAGCTATTCCGATCAAAAGGAGTCGAGTCATGATTCTTTTTGCTGGGCTTCAAATCTTCTGCTATTCTTCAACTCTTCGTAGTACCCTTTTTATAACCAAATTATGGTAGTCGCTCCGCAAACAGTTCCAATCTATACCAAGAGAATTCCATTCTCGTATGTTGAGTAGCAACAACGCACTCTTCCTTATTTGGGAAACCGTGCGAGGTTACTTTTGATCAAACCACATGCATGACCAGCCATCTAACTGCATCTTCTACATTCTTCCAGAGCTCAGAAGCTACGAATGTGTTCTGGGCACTCCACTACTCTTAGAATTCACAACTCAACCTCATAACGGATATAATATAAAATATCTTCCAAGAGTCTTCCCAGGCGCAGAGGGCTTAAATCATTAACCCGCGGTTACGATTCAATGTTCATCGATACACTTTTGATGACATTGGTTTAGACGCAGACGCGCAGGACGCACATTTACAGCAAATTCTGGGATTGATGCGGAAAGATCGTGAGACATTATACAGGTCAAAACGACGAATTTCGCGATAGAGTCGAAGTGATAGAGTAGGTAGGTCGATTAAATTTATTTCGCCCCAAGAGTACTTAAGGAGTCTATTCATGATTTGTATTCTAAGTTGCAAGCTGGCTTGTATACGCAAGTTAGTTAGATTTTTTGCTTAGGTTGAAATAGGCAAAGAGTTGCGTGCTAGATACTCGACGGATTAGTTCAATCTTCGAAAGAAGCAACAATCAGGATAAGTGCATTGTGATGGTAGAGGTCGGAAAGATTGCAGGTAATATCATATTGAAGGTACCTTAATTTAGCGTCCCAAGTCTTGTAGACGAAAAAGATTGTTTTGACCATGGATGTATGACGTTTTCATCCTTGAATGAATTCAACGTTTTGCGATCTCCACTTCCAACTTGAAATTTCTAGATTTATGCCACTTTCGTAATGTGTTGCCAACAACTGTTGTGCACAATTTACATCATTGTGGCTGGGAAACCTGAATTGCACTTTCCAATTTGATTCAAAGCTACTCCTTCAAAAATATGAACACTCTGAATTGATTGCGAATCAAGTATCGTATGGGGGCGCCATGATTTCTTTTCGATAGCATTCAAATCCTTTACTCTTTGTATAACCTTTTCGTTAACACACAATTGTGGTAATCGTTTTACTAATAGGTCCAATCCATATCAAGTCAATACCCGTATGTAAGGCAACAATAGAGGGATATTCAACAAACCAAACGAGATTATTTGTATAGCTCAAACCTCAAAACATTGCTCTTATGCTGTGATTTTGTGCATTGTAGCCATTGGAATTAGCTGCTGTTGATATGCAGCAGAATAACAGCAAATGCTTCCAATTTAATAACTGATCATCTCATTGCATCTTCAACATTCTCCTGAAGCTCAAAAGCTATTCATCTATTCTGGGTACTCCTCTACTATTAGAATTCGTAGCTCAACCTCGTAAAGGATGTAACCTAAAGCATCTTCGAATACAGTTAAACATCGAAATCCTAAGGCTACTTTTTATCCCAACACAAGGCCCAGGAGGTGCCATCCTATTGGATCTTTTACTGAACTCGTTGCTGAACTTGATTAGTCAAGACTTCCATCAGCTTATTACAACCAACTTCAATTATTACATTTTGCTGTCTTTACTTTCATTACCACATTTTACTCATTAACCGTGATTGTTTTTGTGATTCCCAATGCCAATGAAGCGAAATACCTTGGTAAGACGCTTGACGACACGCTCACATGGAAAGAAAGGAAGAAATCTTTAAATTCAGGAAAAAATGTATTGGCTAATAGGGGGACGGTCCAAGCAGTCAATCCAGAAAAAGCTAACTCTTTACTATCGTGTTCTTAACCCTGTTTGGACTTATGGAGCTCAGCTGTGGGCTGTAAGGTTCATTCAAACCGAGACACCATCCAAAGATTCCAGATCAATGTGCTGGGAAATATTGCAAAAGCACCTTAGCACTTTCGAAAGTCTCCTTCACAAGCTTCAGGTCGAAACAATAGACGATGGTATAAAGCGGCAAGCAGTATGACAGCCCCTTCGACTAAGATCTCACGTCAACAAGGAAGCTGTCCGACTCGGAAGCTCCTTGACTCGAGTGATATCGTAAGAAGATTGAAACGAACCGAACCACTTGACCCTTATTAGACGTGAAACAGTGAAGTGAATGTATTACATAACCAACAAAACTCTATGATGTATCTTAGTTTGGAATATGTATCCATATTTTTCAAAATAATATTGTAATAAGTTATAATTGGTGCTATGGTGTAAAATGTTTCTTTAGAGATAACTGCACCAAAACCACTAATTCAACTTAAGTGTTGTTTGAGTAGTACAATGTAATTTAATTGATGAGGCTTCCACAATAAACAAATAAATACCTACTGACTGTAAATGCAATTAGTTGAATTCAATTAACTGATTTGTAATTATCGATTCAGAAATCAAACAGAACGTATCAAAACCTAACAGAATCTGAACGAGGTATCGACAGCGTTTTGTCTTCAATCCGCTTGATGTCTGTGAAGAGCGTTGACAATGTCATTAGACCTCATTGAATCTCGGGTACGAGAACGAGGTTCCATCGTCAGTTGCGATTCGTGTCTCCAGGCAAACCACAGCCATCCGACCATGTCGCAGAAGATCATGGAAACGGCGCCTTCACCACAAACGGAAATAGCGATCTGACGCGTTCCAAATAACTGCTGAAAAGGTCACAGAGAATCTTTATTTATAAATATTTAATAACATTTCAAACATTTCTCTTCTTTGATACTGATATTTAAAAAAAACGTTCTTCTGATAAACAAATCGAGGGTTCAATTAAAATTCAATTGGTTTGCGTTCATGATTTGAATCTCTACTAAGCTTTGGAGTGTGGGTGTTTCACAGGATAGAGCGATTATTGAATTTCAAGAGATATGCATGGAACACGTAAATCTGTTCTCAACCAAAATACCTATACGGATTGATCAGTTGATCATATTTGTGTGCCTCCTGAAATTCAATAATCGGTCTATCACCTGTGAAACACGCACACTACAAAATAGTGAAATTCAAATCATGAACGCAACCAATTGAACAATCAGTGAAAAAATTAGACGTTTTTTTATTGAATAATACCCCCCCCCCCATAAACTGAAAAACATCTATAATTTATCAAGTCCTTTAGCACTCGTATTGCGTTAAAACTTCCCCAAATCCAAATTTAAACGATATAGCCAAAGGTAGACAGATGTAGAGCGGGCACACAAATATCATCAACTGATCAATCCAAATAGGTGTCTTGGATGAGAACAGATTTACGTGCTCTATGCATATCTCCTGAAATTCAATAATCGCTCTATCAATTTGAAACACGCACACTACTTAGTAAGATTCAAATCAGTGAACGCAAGCCATTTGAATAATGAAACCCCAGTGAACGAATACTTATTTACACCAGTAATAATATTGAATAATATTTCCCTATATATTATCAGCGTTTCATGCATGTCAGAATGCTTCAACCCGTGTATCGGCTATAAACTACGAGTATCCACATCGGCTATCACTCCAGTATCCACATTCAGTACAACTCGGCGGTATCGGCATCACTAGGTTACAAACGAACAATAATAAACCAAAAAACGCAAATGTTGGCACCATAAATCGGGCCATACATCGGGAATGGTTTGACCTACGGACCTGGGGAGGGCTCATTCGATTCATCATGGTATGTTCTTCAAATAGGTACAAATTTATTCCGCTTCGACTTGTTTTGAGGTTTTTAGGGATTTTACAAAACTTTGACAGTCCTTAAAGGGCACTTTAAATTGAGTGAGAGAGCTGGCTCAAGAATTGTTGGGTCGTCGGACCAATATTGATTTTTCCTGAAAATTTCAGCTTTTTTGCTTCAGCCGTTTGGGAGAAATCGTGCGTACGGCTTACGGCGGACGGAGGGGAAAATTTTTATTGCAGATTCGGATTCTACACCCTCTGAAACTTAAACCATGAAATTTTCAGGGGAGGTTAGAATTTTTTTTTCAAGAGCGATTACAACGGTTTATTATTGAATAATAAACCAAAATCTTAATCTCAAGGTTTTTTCGTAGTTTGACTTTATATTACCTTCTAAAATGAAAATAACGACAACAAAATAAACCCAAATTTGAGACTACCGTTGAAAATAGGGTTAAATTTCTTATTCGTTTGGTTGGAAATAAAATTCCGTGAATTAATGTTCACTGGTGAGAACATAGAGTGAGGTGAAAATTGCCGTCTTCAGGTTAGTTATTTACCAGTAATAAAAAGCGCTATCGTTGAGCACTTGACCAGAAAAACTGTCCCAGAATCGTAGCTTTCTATCGTTATAATCATATTGATTTTACTTTGATAATAAGGAGAGAAAACGACGTTTGAATGATGCGTAGAATTCAAAAATCTTATGAAAACAAAAATAAACCGTCTATACGGTGTTTGCTGTCAAAAGTTTTTCCACGAAGCTGCTGCACCAATTTGAATTAACGAAGTATGAAAAATCACCAATCGGCATTAGTAATCGGCAATCTTGACTAACTGTACATGATGAAATCAAAGGACTGACGTATTAAAAATTCAGATTATCAAAAACTTTCGAAATCCGAAAGTTCGTCCTTTCCGTTCACTCGTTCGCTCTCCTAAGATTTGGAGCTTTGACAGAATAAATCACGGGAATGTTTCTAAACAACACAATAATCTCCTAGTGAAATTTGACGATTGAATCAGCTGAAATGGAAATCGCGTTTCTTATATTGAAATCGAATTTGATTTTCAAGAGTTCCTTCTACAATCGTGTTTTTCATAACTCTTCTTATACTTTTGCAGGCAAGTGAAGCGTAGGAAGACGTCTTATTCTATCTTATTCACCTTATCTCTATTTTTATTTCGCCATTCGTTCCATTATTGGATTTTAACGTGTGAGGTAAAAACAGTGTATTGCACCTTTGTCGGTTGGTATTTAGATCGGTTTTTATTAGGTACATAACTTGTGAATAGTCAACTGTGTGAGGGTGTGTTTGTAATATGTTTACGGAGTTAAATTTAAGAAATTAATCTTGCGTTTTCGGGACACATAATACAGGCCAAGGTTGAAGGTAATACAGGCCAAAGGTGCATTAGGTCAATTACACACTGAACCGTGGCAGGAACCTATTCGATACTGTGCTAATCGATCTACAATGCTAAAATATAAATGGAACTCTCTTTAGGAGACTAGAATAATTATAAGGAACGGAGGCGCGAGGCTCTGAGTGTCGATAATGTTCAACTTACTTTGTGTAATAAACAGGAATGAGTGATTTACAAAGAAGTTTTATCTGATACTGAAATAGTAAACCTTCTGTATCTTTTAAGCTGTTGGTTTATTATTCAATAATAAACCATTGTAATCGCTCTTGACAACAAAAATTCTAACACATCCCTGAAAACTTCATGGTTTACGTTTCAAAGGGTGTAGAATCAGAATCCGCAATAAAAATGTTCCGTCCGTCCGCCGTACTCACGTTTTCTCCCAAACGGCTGAAGCAAAAGATCTGAAATTTTCAGGAAAAATCCATCTTGGTCCGACGACGCCCCAATTCTTGAGCCAGCTCTCTCACTTAATTTAAAGTGCCCTTTAAGGGTTGTCAAAGTTTTGTAAAATCCCTAAAAACCTCAAAAAAAAGTCAAGGCGGCCTAAATTTGTACTCTTTTGAAGAACACTCCACGAGGAATCGAATGAGCCCTTCCCCATGTCCGTAGGTCAAACCATTCCCGATCTATTGCCCGATTTATGGTGCCAACATTCTCGTTATTTTGGTTTATTATTGTTTTTGTGTTGATATCAGTAACCTAGTGACGCAGTGATGTAGTAATGTGGATACTGGAGTGAACTCCTAAAAGGCTTTGTAGCCGATATACGGGTTGAAGCATTCTGATAACCATTTAAAAAAAAACGCTGCAAATTCCTTCACTGGGGTTTATCATTCAATTGGCTTGCGTTCATGATTTGAATTCATACTAAGCTTTGGAGTGTGCGTGTTTCACAGGTGATAGAGCGATTTATGAATTTCAGGAGATATGCATAGAGCACGTAAATCTTTTCTCGACCAAAATACCTATTTGGATTGATCAGTTGATCATATTTGTGTGCCTCATGAAATTCAATAATCGCTCTATCACCTGTGAAACACGCACATTCCAAAGCTTAGTAGAAATTCAAATCATGAACGCAAGCCAATTGAATAATAAACCCCAGTGAAAGAATTTGCAGCGTTTTTTTACATCGTGATGATTAGCGGTAACGTTTTTAAATGTTTCTCAGATTTTTGGAGCCATTGCAATAGCTCAATTGTCTAGATGAATGAGTCTAAAGAGGACCCTAAGGTGGGTATCTATACAATACCGCATACCAATATTCGCGGAAAAAGGAGTCATATTGTGTCAATGAGGAATAGGTAGGTATAAATCGAAATGAAAGGAAGGTTGGGTGGATTCCGTCAGAGGTTCTTTGGGAAGTTGCTCCGATCAGAGGTTGAGATCAAGCCGCCGCCACAATGAGCATTGAGCCCGGCCCCTCCCCAAGGCCGAGGGAGGTGATCCAATTAATATGAACGCATCCTGGGGAAGAGCGGAGATATCTCACGGAGGCGCTCTCTCGCGACCGGGGCGTTGAAAAGGAAAGGAGGATTAGACGTTAATAAGACGGGGCAATGGGGCAAAGGATGAGAAGGATGACTGGGGAGGGGCAGAGGAGGTGCTAAGGAATGCAATTAGGTTAGGGCCAAATAGGGAGCCTTGCGGAATACCTGCACGTAACAATAGGACGGGAAGCTTTTGAGAACTATTGTTGAGAACGAGCTCCGTTCGCCAGGGGCGCACTTGTCGCCAGGTGTTCCCGTGTCTTCCGCATCTTGACATCTCCCGCCTCCGTAGAGATGACACGTTTTCCTTCCGCGTCAACACATTCCATTTGGAATCGTAACGTTAACGAGTCACGTCATAAACAACTGTTCTCTAGGGCCACAACTTTTCCCTTATAAGAATCAACTTCAGTCACACGTTTTAAATAGACTAGCTTAGACGATTATGCAATTCAGAGGAAATGGGTGGTTGGCAACAAGAAAAGGTTTTGGTGCCATAGGCAAGTGGGCCGTCATTTCCAAGTAATTTTGGAATCAAAATCAAATGAGATAGTTTTCAGATCGGTAAAAATCCAGCTATAGCAAATACTTCGCGCCTCTGATTCGATGCCACGTAGTAGGCTGGGAAAGGAGTGAAGGTGTATGGCTAGAACAGTAGTTCTCGGACTTTTTCCTTGACGCCCCCCTTCACTAGGAAAAATAGTATCAGGGCCCCCCAGCCTATTGTTTTTAATAAAAATAGTTATATTTTATATTTTTTCCTTATTATGTTTACCAAACACAATTTAAAAGGATTTTACGCTGCAGAAACAAAAAAGTAACATGACTTATTGTAATGAAAATACGGAACATTTTTTGTTTAACTTCATCAAACTTTTATTTAATCTATTGAGGAACTCTGAGATGAACATTATTTTCAACTCAGCAAACAAGAATTACGAAGGCAATAAAAATTTAGATAATAAAGCTCAGTGTGAAGGATGAGCTTGCTTTTGAGAAGAAAGTTTCTCAAGACGGGGAGGAATAGCAGAAAGAGCGACTTTAAGTTCTTTGTTCACATTTAGCTTTGAACGGTAGTTCGACTTCATAGCTGAAAATCCAGTCTCGTATATGTATGTTGTCGCCAAATTAATCAGAATCTTCATTGCATTTTGGCTTAGCGTTGGGAAGTCCTTGCTAATATGTATCCAAAACTCCATCAAAGACATTAAATTTACTCATCAGTGAAGTGTCACGAATGAGTTCAATAGAACTAATTGTTACTCAGAAAATATATTTCTCATAATGCTCTTGGGGGTTTTCCCCCCGAATCCAAATCCTAGGTCTGTTTTGCTAGTAGACGCAGAGGCTATGTGTCTGAAATGCTTTCTCTTGTGTTTTTCTGATGCAAAAATTTCAAAAATATTTTTTCACAGACGGAACAAACAAGTTCACTATTCTATCATAACCTCTTGGCTACCGGAAGCAGGTAACAAACTTGGTGTGGAAATTCCTGATAAAATTCTCCGACAGTGGCATAATTAAAAAATGTTCCAAAAACATCCCGCGAATGCAACTCAAGCTCACGAACCCATAGCTGCTGGATAACTCATTGCAAGTTAGACGTTCGAGGAGGAGCAAACCCTTTGATTTCAGTTGCTGATCTATAGTTTCAACACTGAACTACAAGCCGAGTTGCGATACTCCTCACTGGATTGATACCATGGTGAAAAAAGTGTAATAGTGGGAACTGAAAAGCTGGATAGTTACTTACATAATAATGTGTATAGTGTTACTAATCGTTTTACAATTTATCTACCCTTGAAATGGACCGAAATATCAAGGACCGATTCTATAACTAATTCGTTTTAAAAAGTACCTTTTAGATTATACCATTACATACGTTGTATATATATTTGCCCAATTAAAAATCAGACTTTTTTTATCTATAAGACTTTTTCGTATTTTTGGACCTTATATCACTAAATTTGCCACAATTCTCTTAACTCGCAATATAAACTCAAACTTGTGGATACCGTTGAACGAAGCGTTGAATTAACTGGACTGGTGGAAAATGAGATTCCTTGAAACAGTTTTCACGGGTAAATAAAAAAGGCCAAACTGAAAATTTTGAATTTTGATCGAAAATTACCGTTTTTTAGCCCAGTTTTACCTGTCTCCAATTACCGGGCCCAAACAATTAAAACTAGCCCAAAATCTCAGCCCTCCCATTATAAAACATTTCATTTTGTTTTGCTAATTACGAGAAAAAACAACGACTGATTGAAAAAAGAGCAATTTTTCTTTGAAAATCCTGTTTTCTTTGCCACCTTTACTTGTGGACTACAAGAGCCAAACTTAAAAATTGTTCATTATTTCTGGAGATAGTCTGGGATTAGTCGTAGGAAATTTAGTTCATTTTTCAATTTTTCTCAGTCATTTCAAAATTGCATTACGAACTGGAGACTACACAGCAAATATGGATGGAATGGCTCTCCGTTATCTATCAAAACTAGGAAGTTACATTCAAGGTGATAAGTTTACCTTGCAAACGGTTCACCATAGATACCTGAAATTCAGTATGCCAATTATTATTGCTTAGAAGATGCGAAGCTCGGGATCTCCTCTCTCCCAACCCCTCCTTTTTTTTTAATTAAATAATTCATTTTTTAAGGAAATACTGCGTTGGCATAAGAACGTGGTTTATATTCGGAATAAGTGCAATTTTCTCCATAAAATTTGACCATAGAATTATAAGGTAAAAAAAACCTGTTTCGTCCAAATATTCGACGCATGATTCGACTGATCGTAAGGTAAATTTTTGGAAAGTACATTCATTGTAAGGTCCAGTCTTGGTCGACATTCAGTTGTAAATTGATCATTAAACGGTAAAGTCTGCTTTAGTTGATCGGTTACGGAAGGAAGTTGAAAACGGGAGTTGAATTATATTACAGTCCACCGCCGAGTTGAGACGGAGGTGGCGCGGTCGGGGGAGCGACACGCGATGTGACGTGGTCAATAACGGAAAGGGTAAGACGATAGAATAGCAGGAGAGGAATAGTAGACAATAGGAATAGCCTTCCTCCTCCACTCGACCACTACCACGGCCATCACCTCTGATCGCCCCTTAACTGCCACAGCCCTCGCGGAAGGGCCTGAAAATATTTGCGATGTAAATAATGTTGTAATTTCTCGATGAATTCACTTCCCTCTATAACCACAGTATCGATCGTTCGGTGAATAAGCGTGGAAGTGGGGTCGGAGGCAGTTCTAACGGTGCCTCTCTAGTTGATCGATAGGGCTTTTCAATAATGTAGCCGTCTTTAACAATGAAGTGCGTTCTTAATCATCGGGGAACGTAACGCTTGATAAAGGTACTTGAGACACGCACTTGAAAAACACACTGCCAGCAGTTACTTGTCGTAGTTTGTAGTCAACCACATGTCAAAGGATGTACGTCATGGAAATTGGTTAGACCTAATACACTGGTGGGTCACTTAACAAGCCCATCACCACCATTGGAAAATAAGGAATTGATAAATGATACTCCCCACTGTCAGTATGAGGGGTACATTTCAAGATTACATTTGCTGTACATTTATCTACATATTTGCTGTACACATATGTGTATATATGTTTGTGCAGACGAGCGCAATTCAAAAACAAAGGGCTTTAAAAAAACATCTCCTTGCAGATTGCAGATTCAAAATGTAAATAGTGCATTTGCCAACATCTTGTTGTTTGACTGCGCCAAAATTGTTCTTCTTTTAGGATGATAGCTAGCTGGTTACCTGGCCACAGATGCCGCTGCAATACACTGAACACCCAACCCAAATGTGGCTTGGAGTTTTGAAATCCCATAACTACTTTTCCCCACAGTCCATCCCATAAATCCCCGTTCATAGATAACCATGTATACTTGAACTTTCTGGTCACCTTTCTCAATCACCGGTCATTCTGTTCGCTACCGACCTCCAGTTCACCGCGAACTTCCATTCAATTTTCAGGGGGGTTAGAATAAAAACCTTATTTTTTTTTTTTTTTTTTTTTTTTTTTTTTCAAGAGTGATTACAATGGTTTATTATTGAATAATAAACCAAAAGAATACAGAGCGCGTAAGACCGCTGAAAACCAGTTCACAACGAAAATTGTGTTTCTAAACGGGCTACAACTATCAGGACTTCAAAAGGACCATAAAGCCCGGAGTTCGACGAGCTAATATATTCACATGATATGCGCAATAAGTATTACATTTCAGGGACACAGAAAATGAACAGAAGTTCATATTTTAGCATGTTCTACGTCTCCATAGGGGAAATGCGAGTGAATGGGGTGGCTGGACTGTTGATAGTAGAACATTATAAAAGGGCCTGCGATCGTAACCACGCTCAGGCTAACATGTGAGGTGATGGAATAGTATAGTTGCCCCTTCCATTGAGGTGGATGCGGTAACAATGCTCAGCTACGCTCAGAGAATGACACAGACCCTTGAAAACGTCTAATTCATCTCCCAAGGCGTCGGATTCCAAAATCGGGAAGGGCTAACTAACCATATCCATCACAAAACTAAACAATATCGGCGTCAACTTGAAGGAAATGCGGCCATCATCCTGTGTCAGGATAACCGCAGATCAGGAAAACTCGACTCGACGGTTCTTTTTTCGTGCTAATATCAGTTTGGAATCGGACCAACTGGGGCAATATTCATAAGGGCGTAGCCATCGATTGTGCAGGAAACGGTCGTTTCTGAAGGGTCTCGTAAGGCATCCAACCCTTTCCACGGCCCAGCTCATTTTTATCGCTATTTTAAATAATGTCTCAGGAGGGAAACACTGTGGTAAACTTGAAAGCAATTAAGGGACAAGATTCTGAAATTTTTATACGAACGTTCACTGGGTCAACTGAAGATAATTCTGCTGAAAAGATCAGAAATATTTCTCTCCTTTCATTTCAGTCTTCTCAAATCGAAGTTTTCTTAAAATCTACCGTTTAGGTGGGCCAACTTTGAAGGATCGATTCTACAACTATTTGCAACAACTTTTGCCCCTTAACTCTTACTCTATAACCAACGCTTTTAATGTTTGAAGATTTTTTCGAGTTTGGCGTTTTTGGCCTTAATTTACAAAATTAACTCAAATTTGAAGATACTTGGAAAGATTGGAAAGAGCGGTTCTCTATCCGTTTAATTGAAAATGAACTTCCGTAAGATTCACAGGTAAAAATAATGGTAAAGATCCAAGTTTTTAATTTTGACCTGTAAGAGAATTACTATTTTTAAGGCTAGTGTTCTACCTGTAATAAATCGCACTGTCGTTGGGTATTATACTAGAAAATGTAGCTTAACTTTCTAATAGTATGGTCAATATTGATTTAGGTAACTTTGCTAGTTACAGGAGAAAACGTTTAACAAAAAAAAGTTAGGTCAGAACCATGATTTTGACACGCATTGTCTTCTTTGTAGAAACCCAGAAGCCGAGGCTGAAAATTGGGAGACATTTTTATTGGTGATGTGGGATCAATTCAACATTTATATCTAACCATATCGAAACTAGTAGACTACAAAATGGTAGCCTCACAGAAACGGATGAAATTGTACATTCCAAATTCGTTCGCAAATAATTCCTAAACCTAACTGAGACAGAAATGTACATTCATGTGATTCATGAAAAGCGAAGCGATTGGACTCCAAAACTCTTGATTTCCGTTTAAAACAAAGTACCTAGTTACAAACATAAAATTCCGATTGAAATGGTTTCAATCATAATTTTTGAAAATCAGGCTAGTTTTTGGTTAGGCCCCTCCATTTGAGAATTTATAATTTCCACTACAAAATCAACTTAACACCTCAATGCTTGTCTAAATAAAATATTTGCTTGTAGGGACCGTGAGGATGCTTGTATACCTAATTTAGAGCATTAAAACCAATTTAATTAACCAAAATAATAATATGTTTACGGTGAAAAAAACCAAAATAAGAGCCAAAAAAGGGTAGTAATAATAGTTATAATCGCAAAACGAATAGGGTGGAGATTTATGATTCTTACCAATATACTGTATTAAAATATGTTTATGATTTTATCATTATGTGAAATGAACTGTTTTGTAATAATTTGCTGCACTTAATTTTGACGTTGATTGTCGTTGAGGTAGTGACAATGTGTATTGGCGTCGCATCGATGAAACAAGTCGAGATTGAATGAGGTGAGCTGCCTCGTGACGAGTTATTCGAATGTTCCTCGCAATGACATGAGGTTGATGGACGTGGCGTGGACGGAAGCGAAAACCACCGATGAATAAAACAGTTGAATATTCAGAAAAGGGAATGACGTCAACATCGAAGATCAACAAATGTTTTGACTGCCTCCGCTTTCCTCGCTCTCTTCCCCTTCAGTATGCCTATTTGCGGGAAGAGGGTAAGACGTGAACTTCCACCGAAACACCAGGAACGGAAAACGGAAACACATCGTAAATTTATAATTACCCCACAAACACCTCTCAACTATTAACATGTCGGTTACAATTGATGAGGTAATTATTTTTATCGACTCCGATCCCTAGAAGTGAATATTAAAAAGGTCCGCGTGTGATGTAACAACAGAAACTATCCGTCGTCACTTCACTATATTCCACACATTTTCTCTTTTGACCTCATTGTATGGAAACATTTGTAAGGAATTTACATTAGAGCTTTCCAAAGTTTCCTAGTTTTCGCTCGTATCACCGAGATGAAAAGAATTTAGCTTTACATTGTACCTTTTTGTCCAGACGAAACTGAAGTACTGAGTAATACAGATGAAACATTGCCACGATAAAGCTGATGGAATAGCGGAACCTGGGGAAAAAGTTGAAAATGAGCAAGAGTGTGGTCTAAGTGAATAGGTAATAACCGAAAGAGAGGCGTGAATTTTATGACTTTATTAAGTTCGTGACTTTATAGTATTTTCCCTTCCAATTCAACCTTTTTTACAGTGAATTCAAGCTTCAAGCTTCTTACAGTGAATTCTATGAAAATCATTAAATTGAATGTGAAAAAGGTTGAAATAGATGAGAAATCTCTATATACAGAGGTCCCCTCTCTTTCTTGAGAGCTGGCTCAAGAATTGGGGCGTTGTCGGACCAACATGGATTTTTCCTGAAAATTTCAGATTTTTTGCTCCAGCCGTTTGGGAGAAATTGTGCATACGGACGGAAAAATTTGTATTGCAGATTCGGATTCTACACCCTTTGAAACGTAAACCATGAAATTTTCATGGGGTGCTGGAATTATTATTATTTTTTTTATCAAGAGCGATTACGATGGTGTATTATTGAATAATAAACCAAAAGTTGAAAATGAACAAGAGTGTGGTCTGAGTGAATAATAACCGAATGAGAGACGTGAATTTTATAACCTTATTGAGTTCGTGACTTTTTAGTATTTTCCCTTCTAATTCAACCTTTTTTTTACAGTGAATTCAAGCTTCAAGCTTTTTACAGTGAATTGTATGAAAATCGTTGAATTGAATGTGAAAAAAGTTGAAATAGATGAGAAATCTCTATATGCAGAGGTCCCCTCTCTTTCTCTCACGGTGGTTTGAGGGGTTTGAGTTGGTTTTCATCTTGTCAATGAGCTTGTTAACTATTAGGTTGCTGGCCCCTGGTTCCTTGTTTATACGTAAAATAAAATGGAGCTTGTTATTTTATAGTCGTAATGGTAAATTGCTGACAACATTTGAGTTATACAGGGATAATTTTGTTGTAGTTCAAACACAATTTTAGTATTACAGACTAACCAATCAAGCTTGTTTCGTGGATTCGCGTACCTTCGACCGAGATACAGACAGACGGACAGACATACACGCAACGAAAGTTTTTCAGAATGGTCTAAAACGTAAAATGCGAGTGGGAATTTTGACTTTAGGGAAAAAACTTTTTCCATCCCCCGAAAGTGAAAACAAACCTTCCGCTCGTGTAGGATAATTTAATTACAATACGATGAACAACTGATACTGCACATCATCATTTGAAAAATGAGTATTCAGTTTTGTATTATTTGATTTTTTATCATTAAAACTAGAATTTAAATTAACTTCACTTCAGTGGTTCACAGTCTCTTGTGAGATACCAACTGGCGGGATTGACGAAACAGTCTATTTCCACACTTGTAAACCTATTTCTGTTTTTACATTATCGTCAGCACGGTATAGAATTTTGTACTTCTACAAATGTTTAATATTTTTGATCGAAATGCACTTTTTATTAATCTTGTCTTTCTTGCTGGAATAGCTAATGGAATATGGAACGTTATCATGTAGTAGAATATGAATGTCGGCTTGATCATTAACTAAGTTATGTAACTTGGTATACAATAACGCAACTCGTTGTGGTAAACTATTCGTTTCTAGTCAGGAGAATTGATTTGACTGAATTGACTTATTTTGGATTGGATCGTTTCGCTGTCAACCTGTATCGATGTGATTTTGATACAACTTGGGCGGTTATATCTCCTAAGGGTACGTACCTGAGGTGGACGAAGTTAGGTGATTAAATTCTAACGACGGTTTATGTTTTGGGTTGCCCCTTTCATCTTGACTCGGAGTACAGTTCAATCGACTCTCGAAACGCCAATGAGATGAGTAAGGCAAGTTCCACGTATTCCAGTAGCGGATCGAGGGCTGTTAACCCTTTTGAATCGAATGAGCCCCCCGCGGGGTCTGATAGGATCTTTCCGACCGGATTGGCCCGAACGGTGTGTAGAGTCTGCCCGCTCCTCCGTCTTGTATTGGGAGACTTCGTTGATCCACGAGGCTCAACGTTTGAATCGGATTTCATCTATTTATTTGACAAAAACATAGGGACGATATTAATAATTTAGTAGTATATTATGGTAATAAAGAATTTGAATAATGAACAACAACAACCATAGGACATAAATAAATTTAAAATTAAATGAACGGAATGGATTCCTAACAGAAACAATTAATGTGCAGATTAAATAAACTATTATGACGGATATTGGGGCAGAGAAAAATATACAGACCAGCCAAAAACAACACCAGTGAAACCCAGCGCCTGGAATTTTGGTTTATTATTCAATGATAAACCATTGTAATCGCTCTGGAAAAAATTCTAACCCCCCCTGAAAACTTCATGGTTTACGTTTCAAAGGTTGTAGAATCCGAATCTGCAATAAAAAATTTTCCGTCCGTCCGCCGTACGCAGTACGCAAGATTTCTCCCAAACGGCTGGAGCAAGAGATCTGAAATTTTCAGGAAAAATCCATCTTGGTCCAACGACGCCCCAATTATTGAGCCAGCTCTCTCACTCAATTTAAAGTGGCCTTTAAGGGCTGTCAAAGTTATGTAAAATCCCTAAAAACCTCAAAACAAGTCGAAGCGGCCTAATATATGTATATATCTTTTTGAAGAACATACCATGAGGAATCGAATGAGACCCTCCCCACGTCGGTAGGTCAAACCATTCCCGACGTACTGCCCGATTTAAGGGGCCAACATTTGCGTTTTTTGGTTTATTATTGTTTGTTTGTAACCTAGTGATGCCGATAGCGTCGAGTTGTAGTGAATGTGGATACTGGAGTGATAACCGATGTGGATACTTGTAGTTTATAGCCGATACACGGGTTGAAGCATTCTGATATGCATTAAACGCTGATAATATATAGGTAAATATTATTCAATATTATTACTGGGGCTTATTATTCAATATTATCACTGGGGTTTATTATTCAACTGGCTTGCCTTCGTGATTTGAATCTGTGCTAAGCTTCGGAGTGTGCGTGTTTCACAGGCGATAGAGCGATTATTGAATTTCAGGAGATACGCATAGAGTATGTAAATCTGTTCTCAACCAAAATACCTATTTGGATTGATCAGTTGATCATATTTGTGTGCCTCCTGAAATTCAATAATCGCTCTATCCTGTGAAACACGCACACTCCAAAGCTTAGTAGAAATTCAAATCATGAACGCAAGCCAATTGAATAATAAACCCCAGAGAAAGAATTTGCAGCGTTTTTGTCCTGAAGGACATACTTAATCAAAATCCTGAGAAGTGCTGGACATTCTGTCGTAACCCTGCTGCATTCTGATTGGATTATTGCGGAGGTGGTTTGTTGATGAGATCTACAAGTAAAAGGTTGGCTGCATCTGGTGGCATTTCAAGCGGGAGAAAAGGGATGGGCAACCAAAGCTACCGGATATCAATCTGTGGAAAACAGGACTCTTGTTGCCAGCGTTCCAGTGAGGTCATGTGACAATTCACAATTGTACTCTGGGTACTGAACATCTTCCAATCCGCAAGAGCCTAATATTAATTCTGAACTCGTTTGTGAGACTCCTTGGCGTTGTTGTAAGGAGACGACCACACCGGTGCACAGAACTCCATACAAAGTTGAATCAAAGACCTGTGAAGGAATTACACAACTGAGAGAGCACCAAACTCTTTGGTGTCTCGTTTCAGGCATCCCGGGGCCTTCATTGCCCTGGAGCCAGTGGCGTAACGTATACCCCCGCAAACCCCGCGATGCGAAGGGGTGGGGGCTACAAAGGGGCCCGGTTTTTTAATTTTAAAGAATAAAGCAGAACTAACGATACACAGAAAAATTCCATTATGTAGCGTCAAATAGTCTCGTTTCAGACGTTGAGCCGAAAACATCTCTCCTGAGAAGTGTCACTGTTTAGTAAATACGCGAGTTCGGGCGCCCGGGCGTTGTGCAATCGTGTCCGAGAAGCGGACCCTTGGAATGCGGCTTGCAGAATGGAAAAGGAAGGAACTCATGTAGCCGAGGTAATAAAACGAGTGAGAGAAGCTCTTTCTAAAGAATTGAATATTTCAAATGATGTAAATTTGTTGAAAGAGGAAATACTCACCCATCTGAATACTTTGGTCTATCTTGCAGATGCGTTGGAACAGACCGTTGCCGAAATTTCAAGAATTCGGCTAGCTTACGAGGAAATTAAGAAAAACTTGGGCTGTCTGAAGGCTAATACGGAACCTTCGCCTAACCTCGAGTATGCAACTGATGAAGGAGAAATCGAGAGAGAAACCAACTGGATTTTAGGCAGAAATAAATCTAAAAAAACGTATAGCTTCCTCTTTTTCCTGAGGTACTACACGTTAGCCTAAACCTAGTAAAAAGCCTGCGCACGAAAAAAATGCAACTCCTCCTCCGCCCATTAACGTAGTGGGGGTTAAAGAATACAAAAAATTAAACTTGGCAATTAAGTCGGCAACTAACTCCGAGAGGAAAGTTAAGTTGCTAGATGGTTTTGTATTAAATCAGTTGCAACAATAAATGAATTAACAAAACTAGGCGCTCCGCGCCTCGCCAGGGGGCAAGCCCCCTGGACCCCCTTTTGCTTTTATTTAGAGACTACTGCCACAAGTATAGGAACGTAGAATACGCTTTAGCCTCGATTGAACGCTGAACGTTCAACGATGATCATCGAACGTTCATTGTCGAACCGAAGGACGATTCGCGAACGACTGAAACTCCGATTTACATAAATAAAATGACTCACTTCAAACGGGTTTGTCGCAACTACTACACATGGATGTAAATATTCTTTTGTTTATTGGTCTCGTGTCACCGTTTTCGTTCCTGGATACCATACCTTGTTTCGTTCCTGGATACCATACCCTTTTTCGTACGGGTTTGTCGCAACTACTACACATGGATGTAAATATTCTTATGTTTATTGGTCTCGCGTCACCGTTTTCGTTCCTGGATACCATACCCTTTTTCGTTCCACTCCCGCGTGACACTTTTCGGCTAGTTAGTCCATGGCTAAAGCGTATTCTACGCTAAAAAATGTAGCATCAAGTTTATAAACACCAACGGTAATGTAGGTTCATTGATCAATCATCTTTTGGTTTTCGAATCGTTATAATATAAATTGTATACCATATTGATACTTAGAAATGACTGAAGGAACTGATGTGTCTCATGGAAAAAGTTGACTTCTATACATAACACATGGTGTTCCAAAAGTTTGCTACGTAGACTAGAAGTCTCGAGTTCGTAAATGTAGGTTAAATTGTTATATTATATTATATTATGTATTTTTAGTTAGGTTATTGTAGCGTATTGCACGATGACCGTTAAAAGAGTGCACGCTTTGCAAAAAAAAAAAAAAAAAAAAAAAACATTATGGGGAGGGGCCCCGAAAATATTTTGCGGGGGGCCCGCTGAAAAACGTTACACCGCAGCCTGGAGCTTACCTCCTCAACAGGGAGTCAAAACAGGAAAAACGGGCCTCCAACCATGGATTTACGTTTCAATGATTTCCTCCAAGTGAATAATTATACCGAACCTTGAAAGGCATTGAAATTGTAACAAATCGCTTATCTAGGACGGATAGTTTAACAAAATACGAAAACGATTTATCCAACAATCGATTGAATATATGTGACTGGCAAACCGATGATACGTACCATCACCCCTTCATCCTTCTACTTACTCAAAGTTTCAATCCCCGCACCCCTTTCATGGGCATTTCTAAACGCACTTACCGTCTAAAAGCCAGGCAGGCTCACCTAAGGGAAACGTTCACCTGTATAATGGCCCTCTTGATAGCTGTGACTCTAAGCTCGACCCTTCAGAGGTTCTACACACACATCGGCTAAACCGGCTCCTGCCGAGGATATGATACGCCGCCTTGTTCTATAAGACGACCGACGTCTGGCGATAAGAGATACAAGTGGGTACCGATTTCGACAGCTCACCCTCCAGATATTTCGTCGGAGAAAACGTTCAATCTACAAACCTAGTTGGCAGATCCACCATCCTAAGGCCTGAACCCTCTCTGGTCACTGACTGACAATTTGTTTCCTTTTTTATGCGAGCAACGTCACAAACTGTAGTGTTCTCATTTTACTGAAGTACCAATTTACGTTGTTAACCGTGAATCAACACATTGACGGTCACATTTGACAAATCGCCGACAAAAATAGTTCTTGTTCAGGAGATGCATACGAGTAGTTATGTGACCGGTTTGTTATTTGACGATTTTGGTTTATTATTCAATAATAAACCATTGTAATCGCTCTTGAAAAAAAAATTCTAATTGCCCCCCCCTGAAAATTTCATGGTTTACGTTTCGAAGGGTGTAGAATCCGAATCTGCAATAAAAAATTTTCCGTCCGTCCGCCGTACGCACGATTTTTCCCAAACGGCTAGAGCAAAAAATCTGAAATTTTCAGAAAAAATTCATTTTGGTCCGACGACGCCCCAATTCTTGAGCCAGCTCTCTCAATTAATTTAAAGTGCCCTTTAAGGGTTGTCAAAGTTTTTTAAAATCCCTAAAAACCTCAAAAAAAGTCAAGGCGGCCTAAATTTGGACTATTTCTGAAGAACTTTCCACGAGGAATCGAATGAGCCCCTCCCCAGCTCCGTAGGTCAAACCATTCCCGATGTATGGCCTGATTTACGGTGCCAACATTTGCGTTATTTTGGTTAATTATTGTTTTTGTTTTGATTGCAGTAACCTAGTGATGTAGTGAACGTGGATACTGGAGTGAACTCCTAAAAGGATTTGTAGCCGATACACGGGTTGAAGTATTCTGATAACCATAAAAAACGCTGCAAATTCTTTCACTGGGGTTTATTATTCAATTGGCTTGCGTTCATGATTTGAATTTCTACTAAGCTTTGGAGTGTGCGTGTTTCACAGGTGATAGAGCGATTATTGAATTTCAGGAGGCACACAAATATGATCAACTGAACAATCCAAATAGGTATTTTGGTTGAGAACAGATTTACGTGCTCTATGCATATCTCCTGAAATTCAATAATCGCTCTATCACCTGTGAAACACGCACACTCCAAAGCTTAGAAATTCAAATCATGAACGCAGGCCAATTGAATAATAAACCGCAGTGAAAGAATTTGCAGCGTTTTTCACAATGGTTAATTATAGTTAAATTTGGCTATTAGAAAACGTCTATAAGTCCAAGCTGTTTTTATGAAGTTATATCGCCTGTTCCAGTCAGATCCATCAAATATACTTGACATTTCGTCTCTGTTCGGGGTACTTTTGCCGAGATAGCGTCTTCTAAGTTTGAGAATATGGGGCATACCGCTAACAGGTGCTCCGTAGATTCAAGTACATTCATGTTGCATATAGAGCAGAGGTAAACTCTATTGTTGATCCATGGTTTGTAGTTGACGTCAATCATTTCGCATCTGCATCGGAATATCCATTTGATCTGGTCGATATTTGAAAGATCGGAGATGTAGGTGACATCTAGTGAGAGGCTCTGATACAGCAAGTGAAACTCGGCTTGTTGTGCTTCATTTTCCCATTCTGGCCTGATGCGATCGGCCTCTTTCCTCACTATTTGGTCAACGTTCCTTTTCCAGAAACTACGATCTAGTGGCTCAAACCTGTCCTCCGTACACGAATTATAATAATCCCGAGCTAAATATCCAACTTTCGTTGAAGGGATATTCTTGGAGATATTGTGTTATTGGGGATTGCAAATTTTGCAGTAAATATTGAAGATAAGGCTAGAGCAAACGAAAGGTTCTATACGATTTACGCTGCTCCTTGTGAGGTGGATAAAATAAACTCCAACTTTTTGTATTTTAAGAGGCATTTACGTGCATAATGGAAGGACGAACTCAACGCTGGTATGAATCGTCCCTGGCTGTTTTCTTATTTATCCTTTTGAATGATTAAGTAGGGTTCGGAAAAGGAGAAAATATTTCTCCCTCAATATTCAGTCGATCATGCCAGGTGTAGTAGGGTTTGCATAAATCAAGGATAGTCCGATGAAACATCCTGTAATAGAAGTTGTTCTTCAGATCAACGATAAAAAGTTCAAGCCGCGCAGCATGATTGTATGAGAAAATGTTTCCCAAATTTACACATTTTTTTAAGAAAAAAAAATGTCAACTATCAATTTGACAGGAGGAAAAACTTGTTCTAAATAATGCCTACTCTTCTGCTCAAACAAAAAAAAAAAATTTTTTAATTTTTATCGATTTTTTGATACGTTCTAGTAAAGTTTAACTACGATTTTCAGTATGAGTTTGAGCTTCAATTTTTGAATGACCTAAATCATGGCTAATATATTTTTCTTGATATGTGTTATCTCACTTATTATCTCACGTCTGAAAACAACAATTAATTTTTTTTTTTTTTTTGCACGTTACATTGCCGACCATCCAGAATAGTATCATTACGCGTATTCTATCACGTGCATTATAAAACAATTGTGATGTAAGTCTCATCATATTGGGTATGGTAGTGGCCGAGGATGTTAGCAGAGATGGGGAATTCATCAAGTTCTGAGATTGGAAGTTCCAATTCCCACGACCCCTCTTCCCAATCCAGTGCGGTGAGACATTGGGATCGGACCCTATTGGGAACTGTGGATCGTTGAAAAGGTGCTCCAATCAAAAAAATCCAAAGGGACGTCATGCTAAAAAAAAGCTTGTCATGGGAATCCTGGGCATTAAAATAATATTGGTATATTGCATTGCTGTATTTGAGCTCATGCTCACAACTACAGTAACAACTCCCCTGACGATTCAATTTTATGATTTGCACTGTTTCAGCTTTTCATGATCGACAACTGTGCAGACGATTGGCGGATAGCGATGACGTGGCAGCGGATAGCTCAAATAACGACGGAGCTGGTGATCTGCGCCATTCACCCCATCCCAGGGCAGTACTACTTCCTGTGGACGACCCGCCTGGCCAACAAGGGCGGGAGCATAGGGATGGTGTGGGTGCCCTACGACGTCACCCTCTCCCTCCCCATGTTCCTCCGCCTCTACCTCATATGCCGGGTCATGCTCCTTCACAGCAAGCTATTCACAGATGCCTCGTCCAGGAGTATAGGTACGCTATCAGTCCTAGGTACGGTACCCTATCAAACGTAGGGTCGTAAGCTCATCGATGCAAGAGGATATTTGGGCGAAACCTCATTCAAAATGAGGAAGGACGTGGGAACTTGTGCCACACCGCGACTTTTCTTGGAGGGATGTGTTTTCATCCTCGTAGTCAGTTTTGCTTACTGATGAACAAAACAGATCAAAGCCCTTCCTAGCTGCCCAATAACCAAAATGCACCCAAGTTGTAAACTTTCCACTTATTGAACCCCTAACTAAAGTTGAAGTAAAAGCTCAGTCAATACATACATATATTATGAGTAGAAGACAATCCGAATGTTTTAATTTCTAACTTGAACTCTAAAACAGATAATAAAATAGATGAAAAAAAAACCATTCCACAAACCATAAAAAGGTGAATTGCAATATTTATTTTCCTGGAAGAAAGTACCTATTTTATCAATAAATTGAATACATCAGGGATGCCCTTCCTTCTTCCTCTTAACCCAGAGCTTCGATTTATTCAACTAGATGATAGAAAGATATTATTTTTTAAAACCTTATGTTTTCGGAAAACAGAAGTACGGTATGAGCTTATAATATAAAACGAAAAAATCAAATTCTGAATTGTCGAAGTTATTAGGTTTGACCAGGAATACCACACTTATAATACGTGTATCACTGGACATTAAACTCCTATGCTTATTAACACTTTATTGATTACAGTCTGATACTTCATACACATTCGTTGTTTTTAATTTTCTTATTGCACATTTTCTAGAAGTTGGTGTGATAACGTTCGATATATATTTTTAATGGGCCACAAATAGTAGTCCTTATACGAAAATCTTCTTAGAAAGGAATCAAGAGAAATAACCGAATATCACTTTCGAAATCAATTTCAGGGGCGTGTCCCAGTTAGTTTTAGCTTTTTTGAGAGATAACTTAGAACACAATCTCCTTATTGCGAGCTTGTATGTTGTTTTATAGGCAAAAGATATTGGACCGCTACATGTGAGTTACGTTATAGTGAAAAGAAGGGACAAAACAACTGGTGCGAGGCTTCACTCTACTATTCCTGCATATGAAGGGTACAGGAAAAGAACAAGAAATGACCGGAAGATTCAAATTTTCGTTTCTATCTCATTCTAGTTCATTCATAATTTCTAAACAAGAACAGTACATTGAAAAATGATGCTAAAGTTAGCCAACCCGGGGAAGAAACGTTCACGCCCCCTAGGGGAATGTCACCAAAATTCATCTATGTAACAGGTTCCCTCGCTCTGCCGTTACGTTCACCTGTTATTAGTTTAAAGTCGTTTCTATACCACATACTAGCAAATATCATTTCCTAACTGACAAAAGTTACACGTTTTATGTCCCGAAAAACTGTCACAAGTATATTTTCCGGGGACTTTCACGCAAACCCAAGCTGTTCGTTGGGAAATGACTTATTCAGGTTCAACCACTGATTTAGGTTGAATCACTCGTCCAAGATGTTTTACTTATCCAGGTTGAAACAGTTATCCAGGTTACAGATCCGTTTGTGCACGTTCCATATTTCTTGAATTTTAGCCATCGACTCTAACGCCGTGTCCTACGTGAGCGGGAACTAAGCGATACCAGCGGGTCGGGTGGGTTCAGCGTTTTTTGCGGGGCGGGCGATTTTCCGATCAAACTATGATAACAGAGTTGTGCGTCCTCCGTGCACACGCTCTGTCGCAAATCGCTAACACGCACACGCTACACGCGGCTTGAAATCAAATCGGTTTGATTTTATCTCGCTACTCCCGCTACAATCGCGCGATTGTTTACATCTGTTGTCTAGGTTATTGGAGTTGTCCAAGTCATTAGGAGTCAAAATCATTTCTCGATTGCTTGCGAGGTTAGTCAGAACAATGCTATTGTCACTTATCAACAAAATAAGAAAAAAAGAATAGGCTGAAGAGTTAAAAATTCCCCGAATTAGTTCTTTAATTGATAAATTTCATGAGATGGTTGCCTCTGCAAAAGTTTATTAGAAATGTAATTGAACAGAGCTGGACTACTTCAGGCCAACGCAAATCGTCTCTCTCTGTAAGAAATTCAGAAAAAACACTCATCGTATTGATTGACAGGGCAGGTACGGAACTAACCTAACTAAAACGCGCTCTCCTCCATTCGCGGCATCGTTCGCACATAGGACACTAGTGGCGTTTCCCGCTGTAAACGCTTGCACTCGCGTAAATCGCCGGTATCGCCAGTAACGCTGAAATCGCCGGACTGACGCTCACGTAGGACGAGGCCTAAACAATTACATCCAGGGTCCAGGGGGCTCGTCATTCCACAGTCAAATGCAGTCTTCATTTCTCTGAGATAAAAAACTCTTTTTGTTGGAACTAATTTTCTCGAATTCCATATTTTCATTATCTGCCAATGCGGTGACATATTTAAAGACGCCCATCAATCTGAACAAGGAGAAATAAAGAATTTCGTCATGAATTAACTTCGTCATTCCAAGTTCTCTCCCTGTACCCATCATATATTTCAATTTTCATGGGGGCAACGTCTTGCCCTTGATATTTGCAGAACCACCTCAATATGCTCAAGCATTTAGCCCCATATTGCATTAGAAATTTGAATCAGAAATAATTTCTGCTAGCAAACGCTGAAATATATCAACATAATTTTTTTTACAAATAGGTGTCATGTTCTGACGAACCATGCACTCAAAAGATTACATCATGACAAACTCATCAACTAAAATGTTCATAAACACCACACGTACAGCTACAGATAATAACAATACTTCGCCCCGCTGGACTGTGTTCTTTATTTTTGTGGTTTTTGTGTCGAAAGGTGGGGAATTCAAGTATTGCTGAAACTCCTCTCCAATAGGTTTATGAGTCGACCGTTAATCAGACCATGATGAATGTAACGTAAGCCTCTCATTAACGCATATGGTTGGATCCTATAAGAGAGATGATTAACAGAACTTTGCAAAAAGACATACACAGACAATTCGCAGGTATACAAACTTTCATAGGATGCGCTAATCTATTTTAAACGTGGGTTTGGTGACATTCAGGTGAGTAGCGTTAGTAAACCCTCCTTGCAAGGTTTAGGAAAGTAGCGTGAGGCCTTGTAACGTACGTCGAATCCATTCTATGTTCAATACACTCTTTTGGAGGGCTTCACTCACATAATGTGCCAAGTCACTAGCAGCAGTTCTTGGGAATCGCGAGGTGATGATTTCTTTTTGAGAAACTTTTTGTACGCATAGATCATTCGATATACAACATTATTTCTCACATATGTACCACACGTTTTTGTAATTTCTTGGTGTAGGGAATATTTTGTACTGGTATAAGAATTCCTGTTAACCACAAGAGTAGGTAGCAGTGATAGATATTAGATTGAAATATAGAAAAACTCAATTTTACCGCTCCTGAGGCATTCTGACGAATCTAGTTCTTCCTTTATGCAATATAATGACGTTTCACCCAAACATTTTCATGCATAGACGAGTTTACAACTCTGTGATACTTCGAAGTCTGTGGCACAACAAAAGAAAACATTTCCTGTGTGCACTTGCCACCCAGTATAGACTGGGTAACGTGTTCGTAAAAATTGAAGTAGTGATCGCCCGTTCAGTGAGCACACCAAACAAACGCAACAGTAGTGGTTCATCAGGCACTCACACTCACACTTCAACATAATCATAGCGGTCTTCATTTAGACTAGGTCGTCAATAACCATTCAGAACTGGGGGGTGGCGGAAGATACCCACAATAATGACTATGACCCATGGTTTCGGATGTAAATAGTACTTTCGAGGCACTTATTACACCTTCATCAGGTCTTTTTCAAGACTTAGTGAAGCACTGTCCCCTAGCAGATCTTCAGCTTCACAACCCTTTATCTTTTGTGGATTTAAACAAATGTACAAAGTTTCCTGATTTCTTCCTTGAATAGAATTGGTTGTATATTACCCGAAATAAACGTCACAAGTTATTTTATAGGTAAATGATGAATCGCATCGGGAGCTCTTAAGAGAGGTGCTGTATGGTGCCTTACAAGCAGAAATAGCTATTTATTTGAACAGCAATTACGCCATAGCCTTCTTGGTGAACCCTTAGCTTCTTAACGATGCTAACGTAAAGAGCATATTTTCAGTCATTTTATGGTTTAGACTAGTGGAGTTTTGAGCTCAAAATGAGCAGAAGGGTTATTTCAAAGTCCTGTCAGAGTTATAGATTAAAAAATGTCTGCCGAGTAGGATGTAGTGCATATCTTTCTCGTCTAAGATGTAGAATATAAGCTTGTTCTTCTCTTCACGGGATAGAATCATGCTGATATTGATATGAGACTGTTAGAATATGAGGCTATTAGACTGTATCCCCCCACTACCTTCCACATTTGACTGAGAACTAACCACTAAGACTTGAGAAGGCTTGGTTGATTTTGGTTTATTATTAAATAATAAACCATTGTAATCGCTCTTGAAAAAAAAAAAAAATTGCTAACCCCCTGAAAATTTCATGGTTTACATTTCAAAGGGTATAGAATCCGAATCTGCAATAAAAAATTTTCCGTCCGTCCGCCGTACGTCGTACGCAGTACGCAAGATTTCTCCCAAACGGCTGGAGCATAATATCTGAAATTTTCAGGAAAAATCAATATTGGTCAGACAACGCCCCAATTCTTTAGCCAGCACTCTCATTTAATTTAAAGTGCCCTTTAAGGGTTGTCAAAGTTTTGTAAGGTCCCTAAAAACCTGAAAAAAGTCAAGGCGGCCTAAATTTGGGCTGTTTTTGAAGAACCTCCCAGTAGGAATCGAATGAGCCCTTCCCCAGGTTCGTCGGTCAAACCATTCTCGATATACGGCCCGATTTATGGTGCCAACATTTGAGTTTTTTGGTTTATTATTGTTTATGTTTTCATCGCAGTAACCTAGTGATGTAGTGATGTAGCAATGTGGATAGTGGAGTGAACTCCTAAAAGGCTTTGTAGCCGATACACGGGTTGAAGCATTCTGATAACCATAAGAAACGCTGCAAATTCTTTCACTGGGGTTTATCATTCAATTGGCTTGCGTTCATGATTTAAATTTCTACTAAGCTTTGGAGTGTGCGTGTTTCACAGGTGATAGAGTGATTATTGAATTTCAGGAGGCACACAAATATGATCAAATGAACAATCCAAATAGGTATTTTGGTTGAGAACAAATTTACGTGCTCTATGCATATCTCCTGAAATTCAATAATCGCTGTATCACCTGGGATAGAATAAGCACACTCCAAGCTTAGTAGAAATTCAAATCATGAACGCAAGCCAATTGAATAATAAACCCCAGTGAAAGAATTTGCAGCGTTTTAGGCATTGAAATTCCTAAGTTACCATCTGTATTCGAACCATTATATTCCATGAAGTTTCCATCGGTTGAAAACCGTTGGGAAAGGGCTCTATAGTAGGATGTCATGTTCGAGTATACGCAATAGATGATAATTATTATATCACGATGAAACTGATGTAAGCCGCCTACCCTGAAATGTGAGCTCCATCGGATCACCAGAGCCTGACAAAATGACGCAAGGTGGATTCAATAAACTCATAGGGGCCCAACTACAACCTAACTCAAAAACTCCCTAAAAAGGGCATCAAATTTTGAAGAAAACTTGAAAATTACCTTGTAACAAAGACCTGTGGACACACAGATCGATAGACAAGAAACGAAAGTTGATTTTGATTTCGTACGGAAAAAAAGTTCATTGCCCGACAGAAAACAAAGCTCTTGCTCGCTAGCAAAAACGAATTTCTCACACCAACATCTTATTATTTATTCAAAATGAGCATTGACGCTAAACATGAAATTACTAGAAACTCTGTAATTTGACTCTTTCCAGTCTTTTATTAAAATACTGAGAGAGTTCAATGAATAATGGAGAAACCCAAGGGAATATTTTACTGAGTTGAAAGATCAAAAGTGAGCAGTGCGTTTGATAAGAGGGCATCCGTCCAATTTAAAATTGCCTCCATGTTTCTGAGCGCGCTACTCTTTCGGTAGGAAGGAGCCAGGGAGGGTTCAATCACGCGTTGCTCTTCTCATAAACTGTCGCTCTCTGCCATGAGTAATGCTTCAACACTTCAACCTGTATTTGCTGGAGGGAACTGAGGGGATATGCCCCATGCCCATACATTTGTCATGGATGTAGATCACGGTTGACTCTACCTAAACGTCGTCATTTCATTATTGTTGTTCGTACTCGAAGAGAATGCACCGTTTAAACTCCTGAAAGTGGACATATCCTTTGTGGAATCTCAGTTTTGTAACAGGTCCATTATTATTTATTTATTTCACTCTTTCATCTTTCTACTGCTAACCACTGTAACCTACAGTAAGCAGCGTAATTCATGGATATGACAGAATAGTAGGTAGCATTCATTTTTAATGCAAAACTTGTGATAGTTCAAAGACGAAAGCTGTGATGGAAATGGTTAGGTAACCCTCGCCGATTCTTGAATCCTTCGCCTTGGGGGATGTATCAGACGCCATCAAGCGTCTGGGGCATCCTGTGAGCGTGGCGGGCATTACCGCATTCAGCTCAATGGAAGGGGCAACTATACCATTCCATTGCCTCTCAAAGCTCAGGGTCCATTTCGACAAAAAATACTGTAGAACAGTCTGTCATATTCCTGCACCTCTCACGAATTACTATTACCGTCTTCGGTGGTTTTAGTTTAGGGTATCCAAATTACGGATTTGAATGAACGGGAAGGACACTCGTTTAATTTCGCAATACGTCACGTAGTTGACACACTCGCTCGGTGATCAGTAACTAGAATGTGAAAAGAAAACAGCTAGCGTTTCAGTCCAAGTTATGTCAACCGGAAAGCTACGAAGATAAGTAGCTTTTTCCAAGAGGTACCGCTCAAATAGTTTTACTGGCGAAGAAGTTATGCTCCTTTGCAAATAGATGCATCGGTAATTGGAAATAATAACGTATGAATTATAAACGGGATTTGTTTGTCAATAGTCCTAGTTCAGCAAATGCCGTCTGAAACAGTCATTAGGCTGCTAACTCTAATCGAAGATTGAAACTACTTTTAAGGATAATTTGCTCAACTTTGACGGCATGAAAGGTGTCATTAGAGGCTTTGGGTAATAGTTTAACTTCAATGGGGACATTAATTAACTTATAATTGACCAGTATAAGTACTTATGCTTTCTGTTTTCTTTCATCCTTTCCATACTATATCAACGGAATATTGAAGGTCGTTTACGGAGGACCTTGTGCCGGTGCCAGGATGGAAGAACCGAACTATGAATTCCAGCATACAATTCAATTAAATAATTAGTGAGGAATTTCAAGGCAAATTTACAATGGTGGGGAAAGGTAGAGGAACGTGACAGCTCCGTCAAAATTATGTATGTAGTTGACGTTTGGGGAATTAAGAATCATCGCTTCAAATGAGCTGGAGGGAAACCAGCTAAATCAGCAACATTAAAATCAAATCAAATTCGTTCATTTGGACAATTTCATTGGATTATGGTTTTTACAACGTGAATAATTTCGAAATATTCTATTTTAATAGAAAAATACCAAATACTTCAGGATTACCTTAGCTTTACAATAGATATTTACAATTATTCCTTTTAATACCCAGTATTTACGGAACTTTAGACAAAGTCGATGTTAATGGTACAAATGAAGAAACAGAGTTTCACATTACCGTTACGAATAGATTGCAATACTGAAAAAAATAATGATTTTATTTTGGTCTGTACAATGACCAAAACTATCTACTATGCTTTATTATCTTAGAAACCAACTTCCATCAATACATTACAATACTTGAAAAATAGTTGAGAGAGAAATCTCTTAATCTTAGGGCTTATATTCAATAAACAAAATAGCAATATTCAATACGTATTTGGAAAGTATGCCTAAATACAAAATAGTGTTGATTTCAATAGTAGAACTGAAGCTGTGTACAAGGAAATCGGAAAGTTTGCGATTTAAATTTGATGCCACAGTTTTTGCCCCAACCTACCAAATCAGGTGAGAATTTACCTATCTACTACATCATACAAAAGGGTAATAAGTGTGCCGAAAGTAATAAACCTTGGCAGGGTGAATTGCTTCCAACTTTCTTTAATAACTTTAAGGGAGAATAGAAAGTATTGTAATAGGCTTAAAAACAACTATTGTCGACAATGCATGGGTCTGCAACAAAACGTGATACAAGAGAACACGCATCAGAAAACTTTATGCATGGGTCTGTTATTCGGTCTGTCATTCAATCTGCATTTGAACAAGTTCTTTCCAAGTTGTGAATTATTGTGGAACCTCCTAGAAAGAAGTAAATGCTTTCATTTTTGAATCCTGTGCTCAACGACTATGCTTTGCAATATCATTTAGATCGACCCTTAAGGTCCATGTTAAGAAATTAGAAAAAATATGCCTGAATATAATTTCCCTTTTCTCTATTTTTGATTACTTAAATTTGCATGGAGATAAAAACCTGTCATCCTCGCAACTATGTTTTAGAGGACCGCAACTAAAATTTAGCAATTTGTGAAAAATGTAAATTTGATAGAAATTTTCATTGGAGTGGTATTGTTTTACGTGTATGATACAGTGTGGTAGTGACTCCCTCGCTCTGAAAATGATATCAGGAGGTTCCAAAATGTTGTTGACAAAAATGGTTTTAAGAAAACAATTTTACCGCCTGTGTAATCTAAATACAAGTTGTGAAAGTAGTATGAAGCCTCGCACCAGGAGTTAATTAGCTTGAACCTGATGGATGCAACGTCATGTGCACGCCTACATACATTTCATCGCTGTTCCACCCTCAATCTATTAACAGAGCTTGTTTTATTTTATTGTTCTCAGATACGTACGAACTAAAGTGCTCCCTCTATCACCATCAAGATCATAATCATACTTCCCTCCTTTCACAGAGGTGACATGAACAGAACAGATTATCTCAGCAAAAATTGTCATCCCCGGATGACCAACACAGTTTAAAACTCACATCCTCTACAGATTCGGGATTTTTTTTTCCAAGCAAGCAAGCTTGTAGGTTTCTCTTGATTGATGCCAGCGAGCCCTAACATATTTTCTCCCTGTGGAACGCGCGGTAAATCTGGCACATTTACGGCTCGCGGTTGGGACGGGACATTCCGAGTGAGTCATTGCCCAGACCTCTGACCTACGCGCCGTTTAAAGGGCGGACTTCAGTGTTAGCGCGTGTTTACGGGAGTGTAAGCAAGACAATGTATCTACCAGCAACAAAAGAACCGCCAGCTCGAAAGCAGCAACAAGTTGGCTACGCCCATTCACTGGGGAGGGGAAGGAGGACATATTTTCTGTTTTTTCACGGTCCAGTGGCGGCTGACAACGATTATGTGGTCAAGGAATAGGCTGTTACAACTGAAAAATCTACTAGTCTCATCCTCCAAAGTCAACATTCCATTGATGTCCATTTTTCTGTTATCCCATTGTTTTCAATTGTATAATAATAACATAGCTTTCAAGGGTATGTGAAAAACATATTAATACTTCCATTTATTAGGTACACAATCGAACTGATAGATATAGGGTTAATACACCAAAACTTGTGAAAACACAAAAATTCTGCCACGTCTACTTCGAGATAACACTTTTCAAAAAATGTCACCTGAAAACTAGTAAATAATGATAAAACCAAACGGATTTTCGTAAATGTTCCCTTATCATTAACTTCTAGCGTAAACATAAAATGAAGTTCCGATTCCCACACTAAACGAACCAGTTCTGTTACGGCTGTTTCCTAGGGGTGTTGTAACTCCACAAGTTCTTTGCAACACCTAGAAAACGACGTTGTCACACTCCTGGGGTTGGAACAAGGAATATGACTGGATCATCCTTCTTCTCGGTTCTTGAGACTGCTACATCTGGGCATAAACCTGACGGCTTCTAGCTTGAGAGCTATCCTCGGCGTGTTGCAGGCATAATCGCCTCAGCCCTTGGAAGGAGTAATTAGACCATTTCCATCTCGTCCTTGTTGTAGGTCTAATAAGTTTCAAGATTTTTCTGGACATCAAGTAATGTATAATTGATATGGAAAGAGCCAATATGCACAACAGTTAATAGTAATAAAACAAAATCATAGTAGACATGAAGTGGGTCTTTCACCTGTTGCTGATCCATTAGTTGGAGCTTTCCCAACAACAAGTTGAACAAGTACACGGAAAGTCGTGTTGAAATGAAGTTTTTGTATTGTACAAATACAAAACCATCATCATTTGCCAACTGTCACAACCTCTATCAACTTCTGCTTGAGTTCTATGAAGAAGCAGTTGTTTAACTTGCTCCATAAATTTAACCGCAGAGGTAGCGATCTATTCTGTCCGCTAAACTGTTTGGTTCCAATATCAGCTATTAGAGTGAGTTGGTATCGTCATTACTCATTCCCGTGCTGGATATTTGACATGTAATAAGCATGTTGGTTGTCACTCGTAACGGAAGGGAGGACGGCAGAGGCAGTGATGACCACTGAGTGATCTGTCCTGTCAACTAAATAGTTTGGTCAATATCTGCCAATATAGTGAGCGCCATAACACATCCCCATGCCTTCTGCATTGTACCAATAGCTTAGTTACCAACTGCCAAAGTCCTACTAAATCAGAAAGCTGTAAGAAGAAGCAGTTTGACCTTCACCATAAATCTACGCCCGAAGCAAAAACATACCTAGGAAGTATTACTTCCAATAAGGACTGCAAAACTAATAGGAACCTACAGCATTTCACTAATCACATAACTGATGTATCAGAAGATACCAAATATTGAACAAGCCAAATTCCTTGACGACTTATTGCATATTTTTCAATTTGCAGTGAACAAATACCTTGATTGCTTCTGCTAGAATTCAGCAAGCTGCATGAAGGAGCAGTTTGACTTTCACCAAAAAAACTACCCCCAGAGCAAAACCATACTTCATATGAGAAATGCAAAATTGGTGGGATAGTACAATATTTCACTAATCGTAAGTAAGCTGAATTCATTGCCCACGCCCTCCATATTTTTTCAGTTCGTATTGTACAAGTATCTCAACTGACTACTGCCACAAAGTCTAGCGAGTCCTACTAAGTCAGAAAGCTGCATGAAAAAGCAGTTGTCCAACTTTCACCATAAACCTACTCCCATTAAGGAAGCCTTGCCAGCCGGTAGCACAGTTTTTCATACTTCCATATAAGAATGCTAAAACTGGTGGGAAAGAGCAGTGTTTCAGTGGTCATAACTGCTATATCAGATAGTACTGGATTAGGAAGGAGCCGAATTCCTTGACCACCTTTTGCGTACTGGACCAATAGCTTTGTTGCCTCCTGCCATATCGAATATCCTCTTGCCGTTGCAATGCTCCCAAAAATCTATCATCTTTTAGGTGGGTCATGAATTGTGCTCCCCAATAGAAGCAACAAGGGTCATTTCCATTATAATTAATTCGCGTTATATATATAAATTTCAGGTCGTTATGATTATAATGGTCGGCAGCTAAGTTGCTAATGGAGAGAGAAAGCATTCCCGTGTTATTTTAGCCGGACTAGTCCACACCTCTCGGTAAACTTATCACGATGGCGAGGAAAAAAAAATTGATAAAGAGGGAAATGTGAAGGATGAAGGTGAAATGACGGCGGGTAGGGGACGGTCCGTCATCGGATCGAGAAAAAAACTGAATCTCAAAAAATTGATTGGTCCCCAGAACACGAGTAGGCGCTTTCCCGTTTCATTGTCGTGCCTTCGGGGGGGCTTTTCCGCCATTTTCGCTGGAGATGAGACGCGGGTTGATTGAATCTTTTCTCACTGCTGGACATTTCCAGTGGACCCTTGAGCGGCGGGAACTCGCTTTCCCCTGAAAACAAGTTCAACGCGGATCGGTCGGTACCATTTATTTGGTGAAGTGTCCACCGCTGCTTGGCCGGAGTTCAGTTCAGCGGGGTACAATTCGTCATCGTTCCCATTCGAGGAGAACGCGGCTGAGAAACGAGCAAGTGCCCGTCACTAGCCTCTTCTTATTTCGCGCTCACTTTGCTTTCTCGTCTGCTCCTATTTTTATTTGGAGGGCTAGCCAATCTGTCTTCCTTTGTACCGTTTAACTAACCCGTAAGTACTACAACGAACATTTAGTTAGAACGATGTAGATGTCTTAAGATCGTTTTCACCATACATGCCAACATACGTATTGCTTTCCTCATGAACATGAAATCTGAACCCAAACGAAAATGCATCTTAAACAACTGAAACATCAAGGGCTTTGTAATAACCTTTAGGTAGTTTATGATGATGATACACAATCACCCGTTCTAAATTGGAAGATCACAAATGGAACAGTAATCCGTAAAAATACAGTGAAGGAACACTCTCCCAGCCACGAAAAGACACTATATCAACACCTGAAGACTGTTTCACTTAAACCGATCGTCCCTATGAAAAAAAGACGTTTTGAAATTAATATGAACAGAATAATATTAACTCGAAAATCGTTAACCACTAGTTTGTTCGAAACGGGAAGCCAGTTCGAAAGTCACAACCACACTCATGAGACCGAAGGCCGTTCTCTCGGTCACCACTTTAGACAACACTCCTGTGAACCATGGTTTTGAGTTGTTCGCGGTAATAAATGTATTTTTGAAGTAGTTCAGCTGCTGACGAAAACAACTTTTCTTGTTGCCAAATCGTTAAAAGAGGAAAAAAATGGGAATTTGAAAAAATTTAAATGTACACCATTTTTCAACATTTTGCCCTCAAGTATGCAATTTTTCAAGTCAGATGAGTTTGGATTGTTCAGGGACCTCTTTCAATAGAGTAAGCTCCAACTGCCTTCCCGTTTTGAACATCGTATAGTTGAAAAACTATATCAGAAAACCATCAAAACGAAAAATACCCCATCCCATAAAGTTAAAATTGGTCCAAGAATCTTCAACACCCCAGAATCAGTTATTCTGACACCATTTTCTGTAACAATGTTGTATTAATTTGTTCTTCTATCTGTTTAATCCAATGAGGATCAGCACTGAACCCTTTAAGTGGTGTCTTAAAATATCAAAGGGAGCGTTTAGGATGAACTCTCCCCTCCTCCCCTACATTCTCATTCCAACAGATAGGCTCCACGTAGACAGCATCCAGGGGTTATTCCGTGCTTGACGATCCGTCAAAAAATTAATTAAATCTTTTTTAAGGGTTCTCGAAAATGTTTGTGAATGCCTTTTTTGAGTGATGATAGGATCTCTTACTTGATTTTCATGTATTTTCAACGTGTACATTTTTTTTCTGGTACCAGGTGCCCTCAACCGGATAAATTTTAACACCCGATTCGTGCTCAAGACTCTCATGACAATATGTCCCGGGACGGTCCTCCTAGTGTTCATGGTCTCGCTGTGGATCATCGCCAGCTGGACGTTACGCCAATGCGAAAGGTCAGTGAAGCATGCGTCACCAGCCCCTCACCAAACGCTTATTAACAGCTTACATAGATTACAAACGTTGTTATATGACTCGACACCACACATACGCTATAACATTCTCAAATACTGCAGATACGCAACAGGATTCTCTAGAATACACCAGGGAGTGAGACTACTTTCAGTTATGTTTCCTCATGCCAATTACATTTCTTCAATGAGCTTGTCTATTAATAATCTGCATTTTCGTAGGCATCCATTATCGGTCTCTCTTTTTCTGGTCCACCGTACGTTTATGTACACCTAATGGAATTTACTAAGGCCAGGACTCTGAATTGACCAGGAGTTCTGATACTCACGAAAATGCCCATCAGCGAGCGCTGGAAAGAAGGAATTTGTTTGATTCAATGCGATGTCATGTTAGATGGAATGAATAATTCGAAAATACCCACCTTTCTTATAAACGTGTCAAAACTTGTGAAAAAAGTAATATGTTTAAAAGAGACGTAATGTCGATGCGGATAGTGCCACTCTCTGGTTAAATACACGCATTTACGAATAAATTAAACATAGCTAACACCATCCATACAATACATACATACGGACCTACATACTATAGAATACTATGTTTACTATAGAATAGTTAGTAAATCAATAGCCAATAATAATCTGACATCATTCATCTTCCCACAATCTCAAACACTCTTTAATTACCGTAAACTAACACAACTTGAATCCGAACACAATGTTGAATTTGAATACTGATACAATTTGTACTCTCCATTTGTTGTCTCATTAGTATCCATTACTCTCGTCAACTACTAAAAAATTGGCTCACATCTTACAACGATATCATGAACATGGAACACCTTTCATAATTTATCGATTTTTAATAACAAACACAATTCACACCATGTTATCTTCAACTGCAGTACAATACAACTTATTCAATTTGTCAGACTACTCATGTAGTAAGCTGTTTACGTTCTTATCTGGAATGAATTTATGTATGTATTCTAATATGTAAGCGAATATAACTTTAAAAGTTGCCGTGCGCATTCCCAAAGGTTTCTAATTGCTGCTTCAGTAATTGCTTTATAGCTTTCAATTACGCCGTGGCTGTTATAATCTCTGGGACAAGCAAATTTCTATTTAAAAGTCGGATAAAAAGTAGTACCACATTAAATCCCATTCATGTAGTAACAATCAAATGTAGGTCGGACTAAATGTTTATTTTTCGAAATTGAATTTCAAGGCTTGATACCGTTTCCGATTCTTCGATAATAAATTAAAATTATTTTTAATATGTCAGAATAATTGGTGCTGCGCTTGGAGATTGCTAGGGGAATATTAAAGAACAAGCTGCTTATAGCCATGGCTTGGGAGAAAAAAAATCGACACCATTGAAACTGACGGCCTACGTCAGTTCTTGCATACACATACATTTTCAAATGAAAAACCAAGCATGATGACGTAGTTTGTGTTGATTTGCGCGCGTGTGTCAGCATGTAAGTAGGTAAACTGAAAAAAAAAGAAAAATATAAAATTTAGGAGCACATCTCACAGTAGTGGTGTTGAGACTGCATGATACATGTCTTAGACTATCCCCACTTGACATCTTTAAAAGTTTGATTTTTTCAAATATTTGAGAGAAAAAAAAACTACTTCTACCAACACTAGACGGCCATTGAGACATTTTAATCACTTTTTCAATTATCTCCAAACAAAGCAGTAACTAAACTTTTCTTTTACACGAAATAACTACCGGAAAGAAGTACTTTTTTTGCATCCTGGAAACTCCCCCATGTTTCTGGGGACATTTCGGATGGCTGGTCTTACAATTCTTTGATCATGTATATAATATTTATTGTCTCTTGGTACCTATACGTTATTCATATTTTGTGACGCCCGTTACGAGTCAAGTACAACCTTCCAGTGACCCACACGAAACTGGGATACCCTGTTAAACACAGTTTGAATTCCATCGTTGCTACCCCTCCCCCTGTTTTTTCTTTCTGTGTTTCCACCCCATTCGGTAAAATTGGATTCCGAAATTGTGTTTATATTTTAAATAAATAAGCCGGAATCTTGTTTTTTTGTAGGTAAAATTGGGTTTGGGTTCGCTTGATTTCGAGAAATCCGGTGATCAAATTCGTAGAACAGGCGAGCCGTGTCAAAATATAATCCTTCGTCTCGGTAATCATGTTTTTCATAAAAGTTGTACGGTTTATTACATAACATATTTTATTATATCTATCGGTGGATATTTTGTGATGTAACAATTTATTAATAATATCTATGCATAGTATGCTGGTTTTGCCAAGCATCTGATAGGGAGTTTTACTGGTGAACGTTGATGTAGGATATTCCTGATAGTTGTAGTTTTAACGATGTTACGAGCATTTGCACATTGAGTCCTCATCAGGGATATATTTCATCAATTTAGTTTTAATTCTTAATAAGGGATCATTCCTTGGGCCTATGGTAAGGTAACATTTGAGGCTAAAATTCATGCTGAAACTAATTATGAGTATAGAAACATGGCAATAAAACAACATGGTATAAAACATAAGTTATGGGAATATATGAAAAATTTTAAATGAATCATGAGCATGGGCATGAGAAGAGTTCTTTATCGCTTACAGCATCTTAAACTTCAATTCTACAACAATGAGAAACATTCTACATCTATTCAAAACCCCTTACCATAACAAGCAGATATCAAAAAAGCTGAACATTTGACGTAACTAGTGGGAACCGGCACTCAAGCTAATTGATTCGGGTTGATGTATCACCTTCCTTTATGGACAGACTGAGCGGATACTCGCAGAGGCCCAGCCTATTGAGAAAAAGACGGAGCAGTAAGAACTGTCTTTTGTCCGACTAGTGTTCACCAACGAGGAATCAATTTTGTATCACTGCACGTTGTGAGTTTCTCCTTAATAGAAAGAGCTGAATTGACAATTGAATGCCCCACGATTTCCCAGAACCAGGTTTCTCTCTACTTCAAACTGTGACTAATCAGACATGCAGACAGTGAACGGCGAAGTTAATTTAAACAAATTATTCGCCATTTCGGAAACTGCGAATCGCGCCAATTCCACTTCCTGGCAATGTGTGAGTTTAACCCGCGGAACTTGACTTTTTCAATAAACGAAGTTTTTGCAGTCTTAACTTTTTCAATAAAACACAGTATCTACGTTACCCAATATAATATGGACCATTCCCAACCTTTAAATCGTAACTACCCTGGGAGAATCTTATTACTGGGAACCATGCACGATGTTTCTTGCGGATTCTTAAAATTCGTCTAAAACCTCTGTTTCAATCGCTTGAAGGAAGAAATATCAGAAATATCATATTTTTTATAAACAGTTAGTACGTCTTTGCCACTTCCTCCTTCAATACTCTTTCATTTTACAAAGCACATGATTCTATTCACAGTATTTTTGAAACGTGTTGATTGTTGAAACCGTTAGTGATATCACCCCTGAAGAAATTGGGAATTTATAGTCATTAAGACTTATACATACTGTTATTAAAACTGAGTTCTTTACGTACAGTATAGAAATTCTAGATCGAAGACGTCTGTTTGATATCAAGAGGTGCTAAAACATTTGATTATCGGAGTTTTTCAATTTCATAACTCCCGTAAACCACTTCACAATTTCACAAATTCGACAATTTGTTGATTTAGCACAATATTGTTTTTAAAAACTTGTTTGTCCATAAATCATTGGTGATGGGTGATCCTCAGTACTCAAAATATGTGCGAAATTACATTACTAGAAAATGTCAGGTTGTATTGTAAAACATTGCGAAAATTTGCTCATGTGGTTTTTGTCGAATGCTCATTTTTTGAGGAGGATTGTGGAATACCTGTGGTTACTGCGAGGTTGATGATATTGTTCTTGGAAAGGTTCCAATTATTGAAATACGCAAAGTTAGAGACACATAAGTTACTTGACACGTTAATGTGGCCCATTTTCTGCCCAGAAACTCGAAACTGGTCCTTAAAGAACTCGGTAAATGCGATTCTATGCTTGTGGATGTATCTACATTTTCAAAAAAAAAAGGTTGTTTCAATCAAAGAATGAAGAAATATCACATACTTTTCAATTAAAAAAAAACTAGCTACGTCGTCACTGTTAATCCGTCTTTTAAAAAACCCCGTTAATTTTCGATTTTTGAAATACCATTAGTGATGTCCCTCGGCACGCTGTAACACATTGTTACAGGAAAATCATATTCTTACTGTCATCTTCGTGTAGGTATAGAAATTGCAGATCGAAGGACTTTGTTTAATATCAAAAGATACTAAAATATTCTATTACAAGAGTTTTTCAGAGTTTACAACTAGCGTTAACAATTATGATTTATTTATAACATTACTTCTCCCTCCTCGTACTGGATTGGTTATCAACTCAACTTGTGTATCAATTCAACATCGAATCATTCTCCTAAACGTCGGAAAAATTCAACAGACACTTTTAACATTCAAAATTGTGTTAGTTGATATAGCAAATTATTATTCAGGAATAGATTGTTCGTCATTAATTATTAAATTATTGACACCTCCTCTTCACTCAAAATGATAAAATTTGTTCAAAAATTACATTGTTAAAAATGTTTACGTAAATATGATGAAAAGCATTAAGAAAGTTCGCTGTTATGGTCAAGCCGAGTGGTCATTTTTGGAATATACAGGTGGTAGGACACGTTTTGTAATTTTGTGGCTGATGCTATTGTTCTCGGAAAGACGTTGTTAGTTATTCGCGCTGAAAACTAGAATTTCCCTTCGAGTTGATCCGTCTTTTTTTTTTATGAAAGAACACACCTATTCACTTCATCCGCTCCTCTTCCCCGCCCCGACCGGACAAACCATAGGTCTTCAAAGACGAGCCCGACCGGCTGATTTATGAATGGAGTCGCGAGGGCTCGTCAATTCCATTGCTCGCGAGGTCAGCCAATACCTTTAGAGGGTAATAATCAATAGGAACGGCCATCGGAATCGGTTTCAGACCCGGGATCTTACCCCAATGTGTAATGACAGAATGTCGAACACCCGTGAGCCCATCCATGCACCCATTTAAAGTCTTACGTCAACTTTTAGAGCTTCTAGCGGATTAGGAATAAAATTCATTTCAGTGCCACAAAAAATGTTTCAAATATACTTTACCAACCTCTTCTCCCTATGAATCCATTTTAAAACACTATGAAAACATTCCTAGTTATTCAAAAGGATATCTAAATACACTGATATATTGTATTTCATCTTTTAGTTAAACTTTTGTCGTATTGAACCTTTTTTACTTTAACTTTCATGAGAAGCTCTTTTACTCTTGTTGTGCAATTTTCACTTTGAACTAATTTTTTAAAATTGTTTCTATTTGAAAATAGGAAAGTAAACATTTGAACAAAATAAACTTAGTTTACACATCAAGAACGATACATGAAGGCTTTATTAATACAGGGTGTCCCACGAGTTGTCCCCCCCCCCCCCCCTCCTAAAATCGTCCAAATGAGAGTAAACAAAATATATATATTTTTTTAATCTTCATATTTTTTTGCAAGGATCTCAAACATCATATTTGCGCACTCCGAGCAACTGCGCAACCGTGCGCAAATGACACTAGCTTTCTTATTTTGAAAGAGAACCCCAGTTTTTTATTGCCAAAATTTCATGAAAATATAATCCCTTCAACAATTTTTGATTCATTGATGATGGTGAACTCTAAAGCGTGGCACATGAATTTTCATTGGTAATTAGCGTTGATTCACGTGATGCTATCCCTTTCTTGATTCGACTCAATTTTAGCGGAATAATGACCGAAATTTGTTTATTTCTCGTCCTTTTTTTTTTTTTTTTTTTTTAATTTTAGGCGCCTCTTTTCAGATTTTTACGGAGATTAATTTTCGAGATCTGGTTGAAAATGTGAAAATAGGAGATTGAAACCATGGTCAGTGATCAAGTGAAAAGTCATCTAAATCTGAGAGTTAAATATCGGCATAAATGATTATTTTTCACGCGAAATAAACAAATTTGGGTCATTACTCCGATAAAAATTGAGTCGGATCAGGAAACGGATAGCATCAAGTGAATCAACGCTAAAAAAAAACCATGAAAATTCAATTACCACACTTAAGAGTTCACCATTATCCACTATTTGACAATTTTAGGATTGAGCAACTTTACGTGCTCGCTGAACCGGTTGAGCGCAATAAAAAAAAACTGGTTGAGGGATCAAACTTCCATGAAATTTTGGGAAAAATCCGAATCTGCTGTAAAAAACTGGGGTTCCTATTTAAAATAAGAAAGTTCGTGTCACTTGCGCATGGTTGCGCAGTTGCGCGGGGTGCGCGAATATCATATGTGAAATCCGTGCAAAAAAAAATAGGAAGATTAAAAAAAAATGTTTTTTGTTTACGCCCATTTGGACGATTTTAGGGGGGACTACTCGTGAGACACCCTATATCCAAGAGACTGGCTCAAGGAAAATGCAGTCCACGTGGTGTTGTACAAATCTGTTGGTCTCAATGCTGGTTTTTGAGGTGTTTGGAGGTTGGTCGTTGAGAGCAATGGATGCATCTGGTCACATGATATTGACAGTTGCGGGGAGCAAGAAAAGCAACTCTTGCTGTAATAAGTTGGGGAAGATCCCCCCTTCTCGGTGGCTCTTGATGTATCTTGCAGTGTTTTGCCTTGGAAAACGCCAATTCCCCGTAATTCAGCAGTAGCAAATAGTGTTAGGAACTTCATTGTTATTGTAGAAGAGGCAATACAGAAGGCAATTGAATAGGTCTGCCTCTATTCCTAACTCGATGGAGACCAGGGTAGCGCCTGCTTTCGACTCTGAAAAACAGCGTTGAATTCATAAATAACGTGTTAATTTTTTACCCAAATTCACACTCTCTTCCAACGTTTTTCCATGGTTTTATCCATGAAAATGCTTAAATGAAAATCAAAAAGGTGTTATTTAAAGGTAAAACACTACACCAAGAGTTTCACAGTTTACATTTCTATACCTGTTCGTGCTAATATAAGTCTACGAAAACAGCAACAGCAAAATAGTAATAAACTTCATACAAAATTTGGCAAAACAAAATCTAGTGACTGAACCCCAAGAAACTTATCTTTCAATCTATAGATACCTATCAAAAACTTCATATTCTTTCAATGTAGGTTTTAGCAGAATAAGGTCAAGAAAGGTCTATTAACTATGTCATTTAAGACTTTTTGAGCAAAACTGCGCAAAAAAATGTACTTAAATGTCATTGAAATGAGCTAAAAATCAACAGAAATTACAAGTAATGCATATAATTTGGAGAAATATTCGATTTGTAGTTGCTAATCAATTCAAAAAAGTTATGTGTTCCTGTTACGTGACTGGTACTGAGTTTCTAGTTAAATTTAAAACTGACTATGTGACTGCTAAATTCACATTTTATGGTTTTGAAATAATTAATTTTCTATGGATCGTTACGCAGGACGATCGTTACCAACTATTTCGAAACAGAGAGTAAGTAGTTATTTAATGGAGAATAATTGTGCATCAACTTAAATTTAGCTCCCAGGATCTATTCAACTTTCTTTACCATCTCTAATTTGAATGTTCAAATCAATATTCTCGTTGTTCATTTCATGCTTGCAGAAATAAATATCGTAAAGTACTTATCCCGCTTATTATTACATCTGTACCTACTATAAAAACTTGACTGTGAATGTATATTTCATAGGAAATGGAACATAATGAGTGTCGACAGTATTGTGACATAGTTTCGATATTGAAAATAAATAATTAAATAATGATCGGAGAGGAAGTTAATGAGCGCTTCAATATTTACATCAGCGTGCCGCGACTCCAACGGCACGAATCCAACTAAACTAGACCAACTACAAAGCTATTGTTTGTTACTAATGGTGGTTAACCACCAAAATCGATTCAACATTGTAACACACCTTTTCCTAGGAAGTAGACATTGTTCTTTTAAAACTTCAATTTCATTATTCGGCACGATTTGTTACGGAGGAGTCCATACCTACTTATCTATTCACAAACTTTAAATCGAACATTTCTTTAAAGTTACAGTATTAATTTTTCACGATATCAAGCACCTACTTCTTGCTCTGATGGTTCACAAGGTTTTTTTAATATTTTTTTTAACAATTTGGTCCTATTACCTAAGTTTATAGAATACTGTATATTACCTTCAAAGCAACAAAGCTCTCTCTTTCTCTCTCCCCCTTCCCTCCATCCCTTTCTCCCTCTCTTTTCTGTACATTGTACATAAGAAACTAACGTGTATTTTATGCTTGTAAGCATTTCAACGCAAATAGGAAGAGAGAAGGCCTCATAGTGTAATGTTTGTACAAATTCATAAATACACTCAATCTTCAATTTCTCTCTATCTCTTCAGTATTTTCTTCCCGTATTTTTATTATTTAATTCCAATGGCCGTTAGCAAGTATCTAAGCAAGAAGCAAACACGACAAATAATTACGAATAAACGAATTTAATGTAAAAATTATTAATATCACAATAGTTGTGAATTTTCAACGCAAGGCGGTATCCTACTGGCCACCATTTGCTGCAGAGTTCATCATTTTCTGTTGAGTTCGGTTTCATTCAGTAACATTTCAAAAAACTGACCTCGTTATATACTGTTTCAAATCTTTTTTTATTTTCTTTTCCAGAGAAATGAGTCTGTTAAGACGTTAGTAAATTTAAAAATAATAATTGTTTATACATGAACGGTTGCTTGGTTTTGGCAAGAAGACTATTCATTCCAGGATTCCAAAAGCAAGATTTCAATATCATGAATAGTTTAAATCTATAATATATTTTATTGCCCTTGGTTTTATCAACTAATGTTTTACGAATTATTACCACTCTACCTCATTTTAGTTCGTGTAAAATTCAAATTTTCAAGAACAACAATTGAATTTTGGTAAAAACATCGTTAAAAGTGATCTGAACTGTAGCTTTTTCACAAAGGCGACGGTAAAATGTAGGAAAACCCAGTGAAATTTGAGTAAATGTTCAGTACGAATGAAAAAATTGGTTAAGAAAGTACGTGGAAAATTCATTTAATTCAATACTAATAGAAAACAAATTCATTTTAAATTTAGTTGAAACCAGTGCTCTATCTCAATATTCTATTTCTTATCTTACTTCTCGTATGGAGATATAAAAGCCATCATTTGAGTTTTTCCCCAAATGGTTTGGGTTGAACTCTCCTAACTCCAAAGATCGACATTAACCTTGTAATGGGGCTCATCACAGCAAATTGTTTGACTTTATATCACATTTTGTAGAAAAAAAACTGGATAATCTTGGTCCCTTTGTTTGAACTCATTTTGTAAATCGTATTATTATTTCGTTCCATTCTCCAAAAAACAATCGAATCTCGCGTATAATTTGAAAGGAATTCATTAAGCTTTAAATATGGAGCGTAGCTGTTTTTTTTTTCGGCTAAAATACAATATGCATTGTAGCTCAAATATTCAGAAATTTACGGTTTCGAATTTAACGTGGAATCCCTGAAAGGTACAATTTGATGCCTCTGAGGTAAAGGTGTATTTCAATATAAAACCATTTTATTATACTCATTAGGTATGAGCCCATACGAGTGCCCACTCTACTGTCCATCGGGAGGGTGATATTTTATCCTTGAAGGTTGGACCAGGATCCTTGAGCCATTTGGCACAGTAATTGTTCCCTGAAGCCGAGTGTCGGTCGCTCAAAGTTGGTTAATAGCAATACGAACGCATTCTGCTTGAATCAGTAATTCCAGAATTATAGTTGAAATATAATTACGTTTGTTTTAAATAAGTAGAACTTTATGATAGAGTGGAAAGCCTACTTAACGAAACGTGTATCTGAGAAACTTTGGCCTCTTTGGGGAATTCGATATTTGACCACCACGGTTGGAACCTTAAGGAACAAACACGGTTAGTGGAAGAAGTTCTTCTTCTACTAACCGTGGGAACAAATATGGATCTGCGAGGACGCTGGACTGGCTTTAGAATGTTGGTTGGAGCGAATCTGGCAGATGCCCAATGGATTGGTCTTGAACAACGGAGATCGCAGGAAGAAATTACCCAGTACAGAAGGAGATACACCAACCAAAAGACTGCTCACGAGCTGTGGCATAAAGATAAATTCCTTGAATTAGAAGAAATCAGGATAACAAGAACAGAGTATCTATCGAGATTATCCGAAACAATATACCGAATGTATTCAGTTTTGTATCATTCAATGTAAGACTACCGTTGTACAAAAACATCTAATTGTCACTCGATACAGGAAGACTGGAAGTCGCCGAAAGGATGAATCTATAATTCAAGCGGAGGGCCCGCTTCCTTGCCGACATCTGTTATTGGGTTGCCAGTTGGCGCACGGCCTAGTTCGCCATCGAGAGATCGATCCTTCCTAAATGTATTCTGCCTTTTTCCAATGGGCCCCACGCATCCAAACACCCAATTTTCATCATGCGGATGTCGTGTTTTTCCGCCATCCCTTCGATAATATCAAATAATGCGGGGGCTTTCATGTTAGCTTACATTACCGATGGAGATGGAAGTGACGGATGCTGTTACTGAGCGTTAACGCAACAGACCACATTAACAATGAAGTTTTTTTACAAATATACTATTCCCCTTCTCTAATATTCAATATCTTATTATGTATATGATCAGTTATTCGTGTTAAGAAAAATCATGACATGTAATGCAAGTGACGTGAATGGAATTAAGAAATGACAAGTAGTTACGGTATAAACTGTGAGTATATTTGTCCTTTCAAAATTTACATCCAGAATTATACAGGTAGAATCAGAATTGTGACCATGGTGACCAGTTTACTAACTCTAACCTTGTTATGAGAGAATGTTTCTCAAGGTAAGCTATGCCACAAAAGAAATGGGGATTATTATTCATCTATATTCTGTAAAATATTAGGACGGTATGAAGCGAATACCGAGAGGATACTAGAGTTTTTAGCTGCAGCCATACTAGTTCCTTGAAGAGATCTTAATGTTTTTGCTGTCTTCAATATCTGGGACTTTGGTTGAAGTGCCCTAATTCATGAGAGAACAGCATAATCCAAGGAATCTGACAGCGATTCAGGTTCTCCACTTCTCGAGTTTGCGTACGGTGCACGAAGATAGTTTAGATTCTGATGAAAATCCACATCTCGTTTAAATAATTCGTCCCAGACAGATAAAAAAAATTCACCATTTTTGTAATTAAAGCTGTTCTGAAATTGGATTCTATGACGTAATAACATAGTGCCTCGCTAATTTAGCAAATCAACAGGTAATTAATTGAATGAAGAGAGCAAAGAAACAGGGAAGGAACAATGGAGAGCGTAAGAATTTCTATATTTTAGATAATGAAGAAGATTTTTCTATAATGCTAGTAACTCCAAAAACTGCCAAATTTTTGTTTCGACCATCAGAATGTTGGCTTTGAATTGAAACGCACCTTACTCCGTGAATGGAACAAAGACACTCCTCCTAGGATACAAATCAATACTTACTTCTCAACTTTTATGACGGGGGCCAACGTATTTCAGATTTTTCTCTTCGTGGTGAGAATATAAATTTTACGAAGTAGCGTCCCTCATATAGCTCCAGTTTGATGAGATTTGGTCACGACAGAATCTTCTCCCAATGTAGCCTGATGAAGCGTAGCCACAATAAGAGTGATAGGCTTTACCCCTGTAATCTCTGATGTTGAATTGTTCAAATGAAATTTCTTTTGTTTTGATTGAGCTTTTTTAATGAAATTTTGGATTCAAAACTAGCTACGCATGGCTTTACGTTGTCAGTCATGTAGTACAAGATTGTTACATTTGATGATTTCTATACCAGAGAAGATAGCGACTCGGACCGATTTGATAATTTTGACCTGTCCATAACACTTCACGTTCGTGTTACATATTGATCACAGAATGCTGAAGGAGGTGACTAGTAGACATTTTCAAAATTGTTCATTAGAGTCAAATGTCTCCATATCAGCAAGCACGTCAAAAGGCAATCTTTGTCGAAATCAGATATATCTTAGAACTCGGCTTGCCCCTCTGAGTAATCTGATACCGTCATGGAATTAGCAACGGAAACGGAAACTGAAAAAGGGGAGGATGAATGTGCTAAAATGTATTGGTGTTTCCCAGCTGTTATGGTCTTGAAAATATCATGCTGGAATCGTTCAACAAAAACCGAAATGTGATTTGCGGTTTAATACCGTCGAATGGAATTATGGTAACATAACCATTAATGCATGTGTTATCGAGTCATTTCGGAATCATTTTGTCGAGAATTCTTCGGTTTCAAGTAGAACGAACTACTTTTCTGGAAATTGAAGTTAAGGAATGAAAGGTAAATTAATAAATCCATCTTATGGATCAGTTCAGTTAGCTACCATCAGAACAAAAGGAGGGGTGGGAGAAGATTCAAGAAGGCGTAACGTGTTTGGGGTTGTAACACAAAACTTTCACACTAAAACCGCATTTTTTATGTATCATAACATTTAATTATCATTATTTTACTTTATATTCATATATCTGTATGAACAGTTTTACAGTAGTTCTACTAACGAAGTTAACATTCGAGACTTTTTGACAACTATGTTTACATGCGAAACATTCCACACATTTTCAGAAACAAATCTTTACAGTTCATTACATGTTTGTAAAATTTAAACGCTACCTTATTTGGTCACCTTTATTTCTAACAAGTCCGTATTTATTTTTTTTTTAATGTAAAGTTGTAACCGTAACGTCGTATTCCTCACGCTTGAGACACGCTGACACTCAGGTAGGCCTGCACTGCACGGTTACACTGTCAAAATTGTGTTTCATATAAATCGTTAAAAGCTTACCGCCAAGGTAATGACAATCCACCCGAAATATTCAATTTTTCAACTTCAATAAAAATATGTTTCAATCAATTACAAATATTTCACAAGGTTCGTTATTTTGTTGCACTTGTAAGACGAATTTCTGAGAATGTATGGAAAAGTTATTAACAACAACCAAAATTAAAAATATATAGATTGTATCCTCTACCTTTATAGTGAAATTTTATAATTATTTGTTTATATGAAATTTTAAAGGTTTGTGTTGTAAAGGTCATGGGCATGTTGCTTGGAATTCCAAATTGATCGTTATGGTCTCGTCTGATTTTATCAAGAGATACTGTTGAAAATTGGAGTTGTCGTCTTGTCATAATACTTGCTGACAACGGTACCGAGATGTATGAATTCATAGTTCAATAAGATTGGAAATATTAAATATTTCGCTACATCTGTTGTTACGTTACGCCAAAATAAGTCATCAGAACGTTGCTGTTATGCACCTTTATAATGATGAATATCGTGTTAGTTGCGCAGTTTGTTGGATTTCATTTTATTGAGGAATTCAAGGATAAAGGCAGTTTTATGACTATAAAACGGTTAATGTACATCACAAAAGTCGTAAAATGTAATCGGCCTATAATAGCGGCTTTACGTTAAAAGCCTCCTCACAAACGTGTGCGGTTTATGAGAAACCATTTCCATTTTACAATGCGGGTCGCGTCGATCGAGAGGCCACCCCGCTTCCTCAAATTCAGAGAAAAAGGTTCGTTAAAGGTAAGTAAGCCCTCATTATATAGCTCATCAAGGGGATAGAGGAGAGAGGATCTGGCGCCGTTCCAGCTTCTAATCAGAGGAGCTCTTGTGACTCACAAATCACCCGGGAAAACATAGGGCGCCCCTGTTATTGGATTTCTTGAGTAGCCTTCCGGAGTCTTCTCCTCAATCGGGCGTTTTTCTCTCAAAGTAAAAGTGCTGAATACGTCTAGCACTACTTGAATCAGCAGAGGAAACGAAGAGACAGACCTCCAATCCTGAATTTCTCCCCTTCAGCCTATTCATTGAAGTGTGAATCTCTCTTTGTGATTGGCTTTGCTTTTTCCGATCTGAGGGGAGAATCTGGTTTAGCTCGGGAACCGCACTATCTGTTGTAGATAGTACACAAAGTAATAGAAAAAGGCATTGATTTTACACTCCACTCGCAGTTTTAATTCGCCTCTTCAAATATAAGAAGAGGGTTTTAAAATCAAGATCAGCGCAGAAGTAGACTCTACATCATCAACTAAGTCTACATTTTCTCACTTAGTACATCTGCAGTCTACTGATGTTCCCCTATCACAAGTATCAGATGAAATACAATGATGATGATTGTAATTTGGACAAGCTGCAGAGCTGCTCACAGAATTGCTGTGATCAAAATCTAGCTTTCCGCTGGTTCTTTGTAAGTATACATTGTACGAATTTGTGACCTTTTATTCTGTGAACAAGTTGTGTTTTGCTACGCTTTGTTCTATGCATGTAAACACTTGCGAGCGCAAACATCCCTCACGGATTACGTGGAGATGAGTGTACACTAAGGAATATTTGCTGATTTGCTTGATGATTTGCGCTTCCCGCTTGGATAAACGGCTGTTGGATGGTGATACTGGCATACCTTTTACTGCTGAGGGCAGTGCTTTATTACAGGTATCGTGGATGCATCAGATATAAGTTCTGAACGCTGATTCAGTTTTAGAAACTCTTCTTTGAGTACTTTCTGATTCGGAAAAGAAACATAGAGATGACAGAGAGAAAGCATGTCGTTCTATTTGAACCTTGAAAGAACTATTTAGATGATCATGGAATGACACAGTTGATGATAGTTTCCTGCCACATGGGCGTCACAACTCGTTGATTGAATTTATAGAACTTTAGTACCAAGTAAAACGGGAAGATTTCATCTATGGATGAGGAGGATATCTCGCTTTTGATGTTTGCATCGTTAGGTACCTATATCTTACAATTGGCAAGTGAATGGAATATCTAAGAGTTGAATTTGGCCCAGTTATCATTACCTTGGCGGCTTTTCAACGGTTGAACTGCATACCTAACGTCAATCAGTTTTATACGTGCAAGTCGTATCAAAGAAATGTTTTCTTAGTTTAATATATATGTGGGCTTCTCAAAAAGGTATAGCAAGTACAATGATGTTCCCCTGGTCGTTCTACGTAGAATCGTGGATCAACCTTACTCACAAAAATTATTGGTGTTATATCGAGGGAAATTGCTCACGCTGAAGTGTATTCACGCTTACAGCACAAAACCATTCAAGAAAATAATCCCTTGTACATTACCACTTTTTATTGGTCAAAATTATTACAATAATCATTTTTATAACTACCTTTGTCTTCATCATTGTTAAAATGAATTTTATGACAGTTTGTTGGCCAGTATACCTGAGTGTAAAGAGTGATCTCATAAATACCACTTCTGAATTCATCTCAACCAGTTTTCACATTGAAATGCATAACTCACTAAGGTAGGTGACGTTCATATTATTGGTGTTTGTGGGCATTTTAAACCCAACAAATCATATCACCGCAATCATCTTTAATACGCAAAATCTCTCGTGTTGGAAAATCGGTAAAATTGGTATTATACTTCATAAGTTATATGTAATTTGTTTTTGTAATTAATTTAATGGGGAACAGAATCTTCTAAAATGTTCTGAGTGAAGATGAAAAGTATGAACACCTAAAACGTTACCTGCCCATCTTCAATTGAGGAGGAATAGTTGCTGTTTCGCTGGAAATTAAGATAAAAGTGCTGGACGTGAAAAGTTTTCCTATCAAGACAAAAAATCGGCAATTGTGGCAGTCAATCAGATCTGTAATCTGTAAGAGGATGATGGAAATCATAAGTTTCAAGGAAGCGATATTTATTGGATTGAAAAGAACAATTGATAGTTTCCGTACTCTATTCATGTATTTGACTGAGTGGTGGTGCATTTGAAGGAAGCATTCGAAGCGATCGTACCACCTTAAAAAAATATATCAGATATTGCAATCGATAAAAGTAAAATGTAAATCAACCTTCGGATAGTGCACGTTTCTTCCAGTTTCGCTTGTAGATCTGGAGGTTAACTAAGGCCTTGCTTAGTCCATAGAAAATTTACATAATTTCGTCAGTATCTTAGAAATCTGAACACGTACGATGCTAACGTTATGATCTCTATTGAGATTATTACGAGCTGAGTCGTGATAAGTTTAGTCTGCCCAACTAGCTGCAGCAATGAGTAGTTGCGAATGAATTCATCTAACCCTTCAAACTTTCATAACTCCCAAATTTGCATTTCTTATTCCAACACCACCCTTTTTCTTATGGTTTATTGTACTTTTTTTCGTATTGAAAATCAGACTTGTGCATCTGAATTATTTATCGCGCACTGTCATGTTAAAAGCAAGTGTGTAATAAGCATCAACTAATCATTTACTCTGAAAAACCTTCATTTGCTTTGTAAATATTCGTTCGGATGATTTTGCATTTATACTATAGATGATTATACTCCAAAATTTTGTTTAATCGGTTTATGAACTGTTTAGTGTGCAGGTAAATAACTTATAGTAACGTATTTAGCTAGATATAAGTGCGCTATCATTATTGGTAAATAACACAATCCAATCCTCATTTTCATGGACTTCATACAAGGAGTAACAACATTTTTGAGTTTGTCGTTAGTGAGGCAACTAAATCACTCATCAAATGCTCCATGACATATGAAGTAAGATTCAATTTGTCAATAATCCGTCAATAATAATTTGTCAATACTCATCCAATTTCTAATTTGTCCATACCCGAAAAACTCTTTCATGGTATGCCCACCTATGGAGTACTTTTGTAAAAGTCATAATCGATTCAAAGAAGTCTAACTATAATTTTACAATGCCTCCAGTTCAATGGCTTCAATTCACCATTGCGACCATTTTTAAAACCAACACCATAAAAATAGGGGTAGTTAATTAAATAGTGCTAATGACTTAATCAATATTGAATGTCATCTTTGACACTTTAATTACTGGAATAATACATTTAAACCCAAAAATGTTCTGGTTATCATATTGCGAACTTGAATACTGAAATACTACCCAGATGACATGATAACTGGTCAAAGTAAAATACTAATCGAAATCACTAATTGAGTTTCCAAATGTTTCTACGAGGATTTCACTCTTCCTACCAAGACGCCCGTATGCTACTGTTTATGAGAATCCAATCTTTATTCAATGATATTTTTTGTTGATCAGCTAGTCAAATGATGATGTTTCTTTGTGAAGAAATATGCACATCGTGAACGATATCATAGATTCTTCGTTCCGACCTTTTCAATAACTTGATGGCAAAGAATTGCTCTGACCGCTACTTTATTCCTCTGGCGTTTATATCCGTTTCTTCAAGTCTCGAGGAAAACTAATGTAATGATTTCAAATCCTAAGCTCCTCGCCAGAAGAAGGTCAGCGTCTAGGGTTTACTAGAGGGGGGGATTTGAAGTGGAATTTCTCTCAGGGTCGTTCTGGGATTGCCAACTTGAGAGCAAATTCAGATAAGGTTAATTCCTTGGGAAAATTTACGTTTTCCTTCCGTTTCTCTCTTTCTCCTTTTCCATTTCTTCTGTTCTTTTTACTTTTGTGAGTGATCCTCTTCCCATAAAACAGAATAGATGCTGCAGCAATGAAAGTTAGTCGAAACGATATTGCTTCAGTAGTATTGTTAATGGCGCAGTCTTATATGAGTTTTGATGGAGTCATTCTACATCAAATTGGTCTACATCATCTTCGAATACGATCAATCAATTCTCGAGCTTATGAAAGCTTTGTGTTCACTTTTGAAGATGACTAAATAGCCAGAACATACGAGTAAATGCCCGTATATTATTGTACTGAAGAGGATCCCATCTCTACTGTTGTAAAATTGTAGAATATCTATTCAGGTTTCATCCAATACCGTGAATATGAGCGCACAATAAATATGAATTCAGTTAATTGAAATCGTAGCATCATGTTTTGGCTGTTGAATGTCAACATCTTGTCTCACGCTTTATTCCGACATATTTCTTTCGATTTGTATGAATTGAATATGCGTAGTCAGCTAAATGACCCTCACAAATTTCATCAAGTTTGCAAGAAATTCGGAATTCCCATGAATCCTTCAATTTCCATGTGTTCTCTCGATATTTGATGGTACACAGGCGTAGAAGTTGCGAGCGCCATTTGGATTCATACCACGGTATGCATTTCATTGTGGACTTGTGGAAGGTGAATAGTAATATATGTATGAAGAAGGTAGAAATTTCAGAACATTAGTCCCTTCTTTGAATTTCTAACCAGTTCTCTATTACTCTTGTGGTTATTATGCTCCACAACCCATCAATTATTGCCTATTTATATAAGTAAGTTATATTTTTACTTATAGGCTGCTCTCATTTGGCGGAATTTTTGTCATTTTTGCTGTATCAGAGTGTGAAATACATCACCCATACAGAACATCTATTAGCTTCACAACCCTCATCAGAACCACACTTTATCTCACTGTTTTCAGTTGTCTGTTGATCAGGAATGATAGGGATATGTAAAAAAGTCTTCATAATGTCAGCTGTTTAATTTGTTTCATGGAAACTAGCATGGTTGTAAGGAGGAAAAGGGATTGTGAAGAGAGTATTTTCAGCATACGTGCATGGGAAAAATGTTTGAAACATGTCATTGTCCGTTGTTTTGCAAGAAGTTCTTAAACTTTCCATTTTTTGAGGTAAGGGGAGCTCACAGTTGCACTCCTGTCCCAGTCCTACCATTTCCCGCTTTCCAGCCACGTTTCACCTACCCACTTTGTTTGCCGCCAGATGTGTGAGATTTTATTTGAAAGTAAGCATAAATCAGCCTGTGACACAGTCCTACAGAAGCTGACGTATCATCTCCTTGTTGGACTGCTAGAATGTGATGGTTCTTCATTCTTCAGTTCTTCATTCAACCCAAAAACATGTGGGTGCAAAGATCATGGTTTTTTCCCATTCAGATCCCAGTTTGGGCCCGGATTTGAAGAAATTTCCGTTAATAATTATCTGGGGTATATTTTTTTATATTCGTAAACAATACACATCAGTAATAGATGCAATTAACCTATCCTGAAATTGTCTAGGCGTTGTCAACTTGGGATAGAGAAAATCCAGTTTGACGTAGAATGGTCGGGTGCCACTTTTATGCTCCTACGCCAAGTCCGTGAAAACGGCGCTAAGCCGGATAAAGAGAGTTTGAGGATTAAAACTGCCAGATAGAATTTTAAAAAACCTCCTTTTTTAAATGGCATAGCTTCACCCCTCTCGTCCTTAAATATTGGCAATGCAGCCAGCTCTGGGCTCCTCGCTAAGAAATCCAATTAAAAGATAACGTTGGGAGATATCTTTTCATCCACGACCACTTGAACGGGGCAGCGAAGGGGGGAAAGTACATAGTTGTCTGAAGGGATCGTAACTGGGATTAAAACATTTGCCGTGAAACTGTTATTGTTACTATCTTCAACGGATTATCGGAACGGAATTATCATGTTCAAAGCAGTGGTGCTATCCGTGAATTTTTAACTGAACCGGATTAGGGGGTATCGAGTTATTGATCATACAATCGACAGTAATTGATTGAAAAGAGATTTGTCTCCAAATTTCGGTATCTTTGTTACCGTTAAGTGTGAAATTCAGTGAATTCAAGAAATAACTTCATGAAATAACGATCAATTTTAAGTGAGGTGTAAAATTCAGATTTTGTCAACTGAAGATCCAGTTTTACTCTACTGACAATTAAACTCGGGATACACTTCAGCTGATTGTGATATGAAATACTTAGAGAGAAGGTGGAATTAACGGAAATTTTGTCTAAACTTGTTCGCGTATAAAGTAGGGGAGCGATCACAATTCATCGCGAGTCTCCAAATCACTAATGTAATATTTTAACGAACGACTACAAACCATCTCTACACGAAAATCAAACTTTAAACCGTAAAAATGTAAACTCTGTTCTTAGATGAATAATCGAAAAGATAAAAGAAATTTCTGTTTGAAAGTCAAGATTTTCAGAGGAATACTATCACGTATTCTCATGCAATATTACTAGTTGAAGTTAAATAATCCTGATTTGCACGTATTTCATACAGTAACGGGCATTCTGGATTACAAATCATGCCGGGTTAAAGTGTCCAAATACTAGCTCCATTAATTTGGAATTGTACACAGTACCGGTGGATCAATCGTTATTTCTTATTATAACCAGGTGAAGAGAATATTTCATCATTTAAATAGCTCCAAATGAGTTGATTCGTTAGTATTTGTAGTATTAAGTTATTTCATGGATTCACTGATTTTACACTTTAAAATTAACCTGTGGATTATACGACGTAACTTCAATAAAGTAGATGAATAAAGTTCTCTGTTTAGGGTAACTTGAACGAATTTCCAATTTTTATAGGAAAGTTAGGCAACTAAACCCTAAGTAAATGAAAATGAAAGTTTTCTGGCATTGAAAGGGACTAAGGAACGAGCTTCTAAATAGGAATACAACTCGTTTCCCTCTATAGATGTTTTCCCTGGGATTCAAAAGCATTTGCCCGTTGATCATCGATAAACTTACCCACTTATCCCGCTCTCTGGAAAAGGGCGAGGGCCAAAAAAAAACGACTACGTCAGGATTCGAGATGGTTCTTGCTGGAAAAGATGAAAGGACGTGGCCTTGACTTATTCACTATCAATCAATGTGCTTAGCCCGTCTGACTCCTAACTCTGCCGACACTGCCTCCCGTTCGGTTTACCCTACATTCCAGTATTACATACAATGTTTTGCTTTTACTGCTTTCAAAAAAAGGCCTCTGAGCTTCGGATTTGAAATAAATCTTGATGTACACGGATTTATTTGAACTTATTGAACCACAGTAAACAACAACGTTATTACATTATAGCGGTCTTCAACTCAAACTCAAGCTTCTACCCTTGGTTTCTCGTTTTCCTAATGGTTATCAAGAAGGCTGAATTTAAAATGAGAACCCCTCCCTTTTTAAATCCTTCATAAAGCTTTTCAAGGTATTTCGTTTCACACAATTTTTGCATTCATTAGTTTCCAAATACACGCAAATCAGCAGCGTCTTCTTCCTGTTTACAGCACATCTTATCTGTGGCAAAAGCTGCAGATAACAGACAACTGGTTTTTGCGATTAACGTTGAGATTGGGTGTCTCCCTTTTAGTCCCTTTAGAATAAGAAATAACGTTAAAAGACAAAACTAATTAAATTGTGCATTTGATGCATAATGTGCAATTTGATACATTCATTTTTAACATAGTGTATTCATTAGAAAATAGATAACTAATAAACTTCGAAGAAAATCACAAACAACGGATACTGAGTCAAAGAATTTTGAGATAAATCCTTTCTTGTATCGGGAATATAAATCCATTTTAAATTATTTAAAATGCAATTTGCCAGAAATTCACTCAAATTATTTGGGCTACCAGTGCCCTCTTCAGTAATACAGAAAACATCCACGTGCAATGACAACGTTAAAAGGAACAATTTTCGACCAAGTAAATCAAATTCGATTTCTGAATGATTTTTGGAAAGTGATTTTTAAATGTGGTGGTGTAAATTTTACGATGATTGTTCAACAGTAACTACCACTCAAAACAATTACTAAATAGAAAGGTTTTAATCGAAGTTTGTTTATTTTTTCTCCTCCTCGTTTAAATACATTTTTATAAATTAAAAGTATGATATTCAATTCAAATCTGTACAGCAAATACCAAAATATCAAGTTGAAATGTGTTTTAAGTTATTTGCTTCACGTTCCATTCTCCTTACAATTCAAAAGAACGTAAATTGAAGCGCTACAACTGGTTTCATTTGACGCAGACATTAATTGTCTATGATGATCGATATAAACCCTAATAAATAGTTCTAGTTCTTTGTGTTTTTAGTTCGGATTGGGGGATGGGGTTGAAAACAATTGCGCAGTTCATTCAGGGAACTTAAGCGTGTTTTGATCAGCCACATGAACGCTTTATATTCACATACTTAATAAGGAAATTCGGAAAGTACAAGTACAATTGATTGGGTTTTTCTGAATCAGGCTGATGGGAACACTGCTGGTATAGGAGGTTCAAAATTACAACTAAAGAAAAAGTGAGAAAGTTTGGTAAACGATCTCAAACCTTCGCAATACCGCTTATTGTATTGCGTTCCATTAGTGGGAAAGAACTGAAATGGATTCGATATAACACTAAGATAAACGAAAGTATTTTGCAGTATTTGCAAAGCTTGTGAGTACAATTGTTTTTCGTTTGTTTCCGTATTTATTTAAACGAGTACAGATTCACATACGGATAGTTCCATATTAGGAACGTTGTCATAATGATTTACTTTGATTTAGATAATTATACCAGCGACCCAGTATCACATTCGTATTTAAAGCAAAGATTGGTTTTGCCTGAACAGATGAATCTGCTAAAACGTCTCTAAAAAATTACTTGAGGCATGCTTACCACATCTAGTCATTCATCTTTCATCGTTTCAATATCATATATCAAACTCAAAACCACTACTGATTCGACGTGTTCGACCAGATAATTCTAAACTAAATCTTGAAAATTCCAATCGCGATCAATTGAAAAAGATGCTTCATTCGTTACTTAGTTCAAATTTCCACCATAAAAAGTTTAATTTTGCGTTCAACCGACTCACAAAAATCAAATTTGTTTCCAAATTAGATTCACCTACTTCGAAAAACCCCTTCAACTACCCTCATACCTTCTTTCCACTACTTTGTGATATTTATTTATTTCGTTTCTATTCTTTTGATTTCTGTGTCCCATTAGAAGTGTTAATGTAATTCAGTGTAAGCATGCAGTTGGGCGGCTATTAGTGACTTCGCTTTTTTTACCTTGTCATGGTTGTTTCGTATTTCAGTTTGACCGAGCAGATAAACTTTTTTTGAGTTCCCTTCAAACGTTTAAAAAAAAAAAAAGGTGCAAAGACGAAGTGCGTTCTTAATGGTGAAGTACATGAATGTATTTGGTCATGCATCATTTTATCATTTGTGTTGTAGCAGTTTAATAATAACTTTAAATTTGCATAGTGTTTGATGTGTGAGTTATTTTCCCCCTCTCCTAGCCTCTGTTGTACTAATGTTGTGGTAATTTCTTTATTTTTCTAATTTTCCATTTCACTAATAACTCTGTAAGCTTAGATTTTATCATTATTTCGTGGTAGGAAGTTAAATACTCACTAAACACTCTACGATGCGACTAATTCCTTTTTGAACTCCCTTTATCCTATCAATTGATTCATTGAGTAGATCTTCTTCATCTTTCTAATCGATAACATCAACTCTGTACATTATCATGAGAAACCTTGTTTCAAATCGCTCTGTTGGAAATGCTTGACAACGACCAAACAAAATCAAGGGTTGAACCGAATGAATTTGTGTTCAGGTTTCATGATGAAGACCATGCCAACTATCTAAATTCCATGTGGCTGATCGCCATAACTCTTCTAAGCGTCGGATACGGTGATATTGTACCCAACACTTACTGCGGCCGTGGTATAACGCTCACGTGCGGCATCATGGTAAGTTGCCCTCAAAGATAACAGAATTGGCATTTCCAATGAAATGTGGAGGCAGTCAACACTGAGATGGTCTAAATAACTGTAAAAACTTCATTAATAATGGAATTACTGTACTACATTTGGTAGAGCTACTTACTTTTGATGCTTTATACTATTCATAGTGCATAGTAATTTTCAAAATTTGAAATGGTATCTAACTTACTACATTTGTTACCTTCGTTAAAATGACGTACTACTGCATATCTGCATTATATTTAGCTACTGTTATGAGGTTATGCTTTTCTGAAAGACTCGATCATCATTGTTACGTTTTGAGTAGCAAGCGGCGGACCTTACAACCTACATCTGAAATTTGATGCATGAAAATTAAATTAACTATAATCCACAGTTCTAATGTGGTAAATATGAATTTTTTCATCATTCAGGCTATGAACAACCGTTTCAGCTGATGAGTTTATATTTTTGTACGGAGGATATGGTGAAACTGCTGAACTTGAAGCCTTTTAGCTTTATGGGTATCCTCAGGGTATTGCAGGCTTATCGCCTCAGCCCTTGAAGGCGACATATCGTCCATTTCATCACTTCCTTTACATATCACGACTCATTATACTGTTAACCTAACTTTATTTCTTGACTAAAGGATTATTGAATATCTCTGTATTAAACAAGTGATCAATCCGTTATCACATTGGTGTCAATATTATTTCGTTTTTTCGCAATTAAGTTCAAGGGCAGAATGTACATTTGTTGACCAGAGGTTTGGTACTAACCATGATAATTAATTACCTGAATTAGAAGAGAGGAGCACCTACTGTGGTGCAGTGATTACTTGGGAATATGAAAAATCATAGGAAAAGTCAAAATTTAACATTTTCAGGACGATATATCTTCTATTATTATACCGCAGTTTTTAAAAATGATGATAAATCACTTTTCTGATTCAAGAATTCACCCTATTCTACTCACTGTATTGGTCCGTTCTTCCATTTTATTTCATTTTTATTTATTCGTATAATTTTGAACATATTTAGTGATTTATTAGTTCCCGTTCGAAGACTAAATTTTATTTTTTTAAATTATTACGATTGTTCGAGCGGGGCGGGGTTTTCAAAATGAAGGACACGACTACCTCCTCGATAAAACAGAAATGTAATTTCTTTTAGAGGTTTTGAATTTCACAAATCGAAAATATTCATAATAATGATAGCCGTTCGTAACTTATACAAATATCGAAAATATTTAAAGAATAAAAAGAAATTGCATACCTGGGCTTAAATGAGGAGCTCCTCCTACAAAGCAAATTATTAAGTACGAAATGGCGAAAATAACAAAGCAAATAGGAAAGGGCTTGGGGGAATTTCAAGGATTCTCAGGTTGGGAGACTCTCGGATCGGGAAGTTCGATTAAACTTGCGGTGGATGTTTGGCGAAGGTAACGACGCGTTCCCGACGAGGATTGAGTCCCGCAGAAATGTCCAGTCGGCGGCGAGGCTTCGACCGGAGAAAACGAAGGAGCGAGTGAATGAGGTTCCCAGCTTCCCTGAAAAATCCTTTTGAGGAGAGTTGGGAAGACGGAAGTCTCGGTTTTGGCGAGGATGCTGATGACCTCGGTGAAATCGTCGAAAGGAGATGAAAAGAAAAATGGTTGTAGGTGCCGCGGAAAAGGCTAGATTCGGACTAAAGGGCCCTCGCGGAAGTGGAGATAACGAAAACAGAGACGGACCCCCACCTACGACTGATTGTGAGAAGGAGATTGAACAGCGAGTGAAACTTGCTCACTATACCCTCGGCGTAAACATAGACACCTAGTAAAGAAAATGTGACAGGAGCCATATTAAAAAATCAACTTTATTGACAATTCTGAGTACCATTAAGGAAAAGAGCAATATCGTTGAATTTTATTTAACTCTCATCGTTTTATACCACTACATATCATTAAATTTTGAATCCAACTGAATGGAATTCAAAGCACGATGATCGCACGATGATCTTTCGGATCATGATTTCGGGACTTTCTCAAAGACTAAACCCGGAGCTTGAAAGTTACATGAATTAATGGTTGATCAATATCGGCCTTAAGTTATTATAGCTGTACGTTGGAACATCAGGTTGTGAATGAGTTATAGCATGTACATTATAAATCTATAAACTATTTTACATCTTCTCGAAGTGCCTAGCAAAGAATATAAAAGTGAATCTTGAACGAATTTATTCACCAGAAGAGTAGAGCGAAGCACCGAGCAGTTTCATTGGTTTCGATAGTACAGATTTGACACTGCCGCCAAGGTGTCCTGAAGAGGTCCTTTACAAAATCAAAGAATTTTATTGTACTAACTACTGTACTGGATATATTTCTCAAAAACTACTGAACCAAGCTTAAAAACCACTTTTTGGGTCTATTCGGAACTATGTTTTCGCCATAACTTTCTGTCAATCCCAAACGGTGAATTCAAACAGCTATCATTTTAAAAAATCAGCATATCGGTAACTATCGAAATAACACTACGTTCTCATGTTCGTTTTCGATCAGTCGAATGACCCCACGTTCATCTTTTCATTCTTTGTAGGGCTAGAATTATGACAAAATGAACGTCAACATGATCGTGAAGCAGAACGTATTCGAACATTGTAAAAATCCGCCTCGTCAATTGTGACAATCGTATCATCCGATAGAACTGCAACGTCATCTTTTCAATAGTCACTTTTGAAATCGAGTTTACTTCATAACTTTGTTATACACTGGCGGACTAATGAAATGTAGGTAGGTTGTTTCACTTTATCTCATTAATTTTCAGTTGGTGGGTGCCTATTGTTCGTTTCAGTTATGTGAACTCTTTCTTAATCGATCTACTGTGCGGAAATTTGACATTGAATTCATTTGATACAATTAGAAGTCAATTGCATGCTCTGGAGGCGCACTGATCAGCTGATCAACCCCTTGTGGCTAAATGCTGTCCCAATTTATCTACGGTGCCGAAATATAAACGAAGAGTGCGAGGCAATGAGTAGCTCTCAGCGAAATCATTCTGATCCTCTATCTAGATCAGCTGGTGCCGGCGACACCCATGGCAGTCGGACGAAAAGCCCCAACTTGAAATAGTTGTGCAGTTTACATGAATATAAATGAAGCTCTTTTAGGCATATTGAATACAGTTTGTGACAACAAGTTGGTACAAGGGAAAGGAAACCGACGAGACGGAACGTCCGACGTTTCCTTCCCATTCTGGATCCATCTTCCGACGGTGAGTCTTCTCCCTGCGTATTATAAACTAATAGGCATCGCCCTAGCTCGTTACTCCATCGTCATTCATTTAACCTTTCCCTTCTCGATTCAACCTCCTTTTTGAATTAACCAATCAAACTCCTTTCTTGGATTACCCAACAAGTTGTACATACCTCGAAGACAAGTGTATCTCTAACCAATACAAGGGTATACGGATCATGTGTGGGTTCATTTTAAGTTATTACCCACTGCGAGACAATTAATCATCAATTAATTCTCTCATTACAAGTCACAAGGTATGAAACTTTATGATAACCACCCATCATTTTTTACAAAAAACACTCATGCGCGTTAAAGTATGATCCACGCACTAACTTTATTTTTTCTAAAGTGAACCCTCTTTCCCCATTTGAATTCTACGACAAATTGCAAACGATTTTGAATTGTCACTTGATAATTTTCGATCGCCCGCAACAGCCTCTGAGAGAGAGCTTAATCGCGTAGATCTAGAAGTTCGTACAGTTTAAAATTTTCGTAGACCCTAAATATGGCACATGTTTAAGCATGTGTTTTAAAGCTGAGTCAATGATATCTGTTTTTTAGTCTGACTCTAGTTTCAACTATCGCAATTCAAAATCAATTTTCCCTGCCGTACATCAGATACCCATTCCCTGGCATTTTTGATGACATCATTCCTGATCTTCTCCCAAACAAGGGCCTGGAACCATGAATTAGATTCATTGTGAACCTAATTTTCACTTTCTGAGGCAAATGCATTTTCTAATTTTATTCACACTTTATTTGGATAAAACAGAATAAAAGATGGCTTTCTCCTTACGAAATTGAAAAACATAGGAGCTCCAGTATTGAAACACTGTTTAATAGCGTGCCTGATCCTCCAAAATAGCAATGCTCGTGCTAAGGGGATGAGCCGGCTTCTAAGCAAAGCCACAAGACAAAATAAAAATTTTAAAAGTCCAAAATAACTAAATCGATCGATAAAATGGAGTTGGACCAAAAAGCGGATATCAACACGTGACTCAGCTTTACAAAATAGCGCTTAAACATGTGCCATACGTTTACCAACATCTAAAAATGCACGAATCTCCAGGTCTGCGCGCTCCTAGTGCACTAAAGGTATTTCATGAAACATTGAGTAGAATTCGAATTTATAATGAAAGAGGGGGGTTCTCTTTTGAAAAAGCAAAGTCGATGGGCGGATCACGCATTAACGCACATGAACGAGTCCAAATATGATATTTGCATTTTTTTTCTTTTAAATGAATGGAGGTTAACAATTGAAGTTTTTTTACCCACCTAATAACGGAGATAACCCACCATTTAAGAGACAACCTGTTTATCGGCCAATAAGAAGAAATATAATACTGAATTTAGATTTTGGTTTTCAAAAAACATATTTTGTAACATCTAACTTGGTAGACTCAATAAAAGCAGACAATGAAGTATAACTGGCAAGTTTTACCGTAGCCGGGGTCTTGTTTATAGTCTACTTCAGAAAAATGCCAGTGAGTTCGGTTTATGAAGAGGTTATTTTTGTTGGTACCTACAATGAGGGCGGCGTCGTAACGAGCGGTGTTTCCGAGCCTGAATGCAAATATGTAAATGGCCGACATGCAAATGCGATAGCGGCCTGCAAAACTTAGCACTCCGGAAGCTTCCAATCCGCAACGCACTGGAGCAAATGGGAACTCGGCTACCCGAGAAGATTCTCTTACAGCTCCCGTCGATTGTTTTGAGCCCCTAGTCAGATGGGGAAGATCTGATATTACGACCGAAAGCTCCCGATTCTCGTATCGTTCAACATCAATGTTCCAATAAAACCAATACAATTTGTGTACAAGAGAAAGTATTTCGGTTGTGTCACAAGTTATGACTCATTACTAACGAACTCCGACCAATATAGTTCCACAAAATCTATAGTTATAAATACAGTTTCCAAGGCCAATCGAGAACTTTCGACTATAAATTAAGAAATTCTTTGATCGGCTTGAGAATTTTCCAAACCAAATTGAGAATTCCCTAAATTGAATCAAGAATTTTCCTAACCCAATTGGAATTACTTCTTTTCCCTTATACAAATGTGGATAGCATAAAACAGAATAATTTCTCACGTAAGATGAGAATCTCAATTGAGATATTCTCTATTGACTGAAACAGAATTGAAGATTCTAAAAATTACATCGACAATTCTTGTAACCAAAATGGGAAATTTTCAAGACTTTTTAATATATTTTTTTGTTAATTAGTTTATTTGATTTCATAACTGAATACTTTGGTGCACTCGATGTTTCGTTAACTTAACTTCCATGCGTAATAATAGTTGAGAATAGCTGAAGAATAAAGAAATAGGACACCTTAAATGCCAAATTTTCAGCAACATTGAAAATAAAGCTTCAATATTTGAAGGAATTGATTGGTTCGTTTTCGACAGCCTAAACCGTTTGGAAAATCCTCCTTTGATTTGAGAAAATTATCAATGTGACTTGAAAGTGCTATGCACAGATACGCTTGCCTTCTCATCATGTCTAACTTCCCAACTCATACAAAAACCTGTAAAAACTAAGTTACTTTAATATCAACTAGGTGACAAGTTGTTTTTCCAATCTAACTGCGTGTTAGCAAATCTTTGCGACACACTTAATCTCGTAACTTTTAGCTGATTTTGGTGACATTTTCAAGATTTCATTGAGGCCCTTGAAGATCTCGTACGAAAATCAACTCTTGGCCATTTCAATCCTTGAAACGTGAATTTCTCGATGTCTAATGTGTGAGGTGATGGAGTGGACTAGTTGCCCCTTCCATTGAGGTGGATGCGGATATTAATGCTCCGCCACGCTCAGCGGATGACCCAGACGCTTGAGAACGTCTGATTCATCTCCCAAGACGACGGATTCTGAAATTTTGAAGGGCCAACCATATCCATCACAAATGTGCTGATCTTACTATTACAAAAAACTGTTTGAAGATAAAAGTTAAATGATTCTATCATTGATAGATTCATATCATTCTTATTTGTAACTGAGTTTGTGTCATTGCTGACGATAAGACACAATGTCATGGACACATCGGTTCTATCATTGATAGATCAACTTGAACTTGGCTGCTACTGCTTACCTTGATTTTTTATCGATACTTGACAAATACTTAAATGTGAGAGGCACAGGTGGACTAAAGACAATTTAAGAACCTGAAATCGCTAATCCAGTTATTTGAAAAGTAGTTTATAATTGTACTCCGGGTAAGTCCGCTTTCGATTTTGAAAACAACACATCAACACTTTGAAAACAACAAATACTTTGTAGATATCTCTTCATTGTATATAAATTGATGTATTGAAGATAAATTGATGAAATTTTTTAAGGACAACTGTCAACATTTCAAAAGGAAACCCCTTTTAATGTTATTTTTCTTCAATGAGTGCTTTATTTTATTTTATTTGTTTAGAAACGTTTATTCTGGTAACTTGTTCAACCTGAGATTCTGAAGGATTCAATTTATTTATGATTATCTTTTGTTCTTAAGTAGGATTTATGCTTTCAATTCTTGCCATCACTTTAATTAAAAAGCTCGAAACTTGAAAAAACAATGATTTTGAAAAGGCTCATATCTGCGACCAACAGATATCCACCTTAATCGATGTTCTTACGATGTCTAAACCTCAAGTAATCGACTTTAGGCAGGTAGAAGCATTCTAAATCGATAAAATTTGAAACTCGATATCTTCTATGTTTTTACTCCGCCTGAATATTCAACTGGAAGACAAGAGTTCCTGTTTCCCTTTTTGCACCACATTTTCCTATAGTCAATTTTCGAATGAATTTTTATTCCCGATTTGTAGTTTGTGGGTTCTGGAATTCTGGATTCAAGTTTTGCAAGTTATTCTAGAAGTGGCCTCAATTTCTAAATTGGCTTTTATGGCCATTCAGCAAGATTGAACCTTTTTTCTTCCGTAAAATATTTGCAATCGAGTACCAATGGGTAGATCAAGGTATATTTGGTTTAGTGAACTTTAACTTTAGAGTTTAACCCACTTTATAAACAATCCAGTTTTATAAAGAGAATATACAATTGTAAAAAGGACATTCACATTGGTAAGCTAGGGACGTAAAGGACAAAGAGGGGGATATAGAAAACGTGACATACAACTTCTTTTGACCGTTTGGAGTAAATTTGAAAATCGTATAGGCATACAAGAAAGGACTAGGCGAGAACTAGCCTTGAGCGGCCGTCTGCAGGGCAGTTGACGAGCCGAGTCTACTCCATTCGAACTTTTGGTCTATAAACGATGACGATCCCAATATAACCACAGCTTTGAGAATTTTTCTTACAATACCCGTCTGTGTAGCATCGAATGAAAGAAGTTTTAGAAAACTGAGGATAATTAAAAACTACATCAGGAACTTGACAGGACAACAACGACTAAGCAACTTGGCCATCATATCAATAGAGCACAAAATAGCTTCAGCACTATCTTTTGATGGTATCATCAAAACATTTGCAGCAAAAAAAGCCCAACTATTTTCATTTTAAAGGTTGTTTAGGGGCCCTGAATTAGGGCGTCCATTTCTTACAAAAATGTATTTATCATCTATTAGTTTGTTAAATTTAATAAAAATTATATGGTATTTTACATTGAGCACTTACTTACCAAACCTTCCTCCTTTTAGTAAAAGAGTTTATAAATTGTGAATAAATCAAATTAATTATATTTATATTATGGTTCATTGGTATATCAAGATGGTATGAGTCATGAGATTTCGGGTCTATGGGGGGGGGGGGGGGGCCAAATTTATTTCTTCAATTCTTCATCAATTAAAGTAAGGTGATTAGGCTTCTTAAATCACTGGTTATTTAGTTAAAAACTACATCGTAACCAATATTGTTATTCAATGATAGTTGACCTTTTAATTAGACGTAGAAGTTTACGAATATTCCTGACAATGAATAATGAATTGTTGGGTAAATAAATGAATACCATAGCACTGCAAGTTAATGTACTTTCTGAAATTAATTAAAAAAGAGAAGAGAGAGCGAGAGGGAGATTTTTTATTATTAAGCACCTGTTTAATTTATAATTTAGAGGGGAAAGAGGGTCAGGTGAAAACTACTACATGATAATGAAGGAAATTAGTAAAATATCGATGAGAAGGTCATTAGGTTACCACTTAACAAAACGCTGCAATTTCTTTCACTGGGGTTTATTATTCAATTGGCTTGCGTTCATGATTTGAATTTCTACTAAGCTTTGAAGTGTCCCTGTTTCACAAGTGATAGAGCGATTATTGAATTTCAAAAGATATGCATAGAGCACGTAAATCTGTTCTCAACCAAAATACCTATTTGGATTGATCAGTTGATCATATTTGTGTGCCTCCTGAAATTCAATAATCGCTCTATCACCTGTGAAACACGCACACTCCAAAGCTTAGTAGAAATTCAAATCATGAACGCAAGCCAATTGAATAATAAAACCCAGTGAAAGAATTTGCAGCGTTTTTTTAATGTTTATCAGAATACTTCAACCCGTGTATCGGCTATAAACCCTTTTAGGAGTTCACTCCAGTATCCACGTTCACTACATCACTAGGTTACTGCGATCAAAACAAAAACAATAATAAACCAAAATAACGCGAATGTTGGCACCATAATCTGGGCCATACATCGGGAATGGTTTGAGCTACGGACCTGGGGAAGGGCTCATTCGATTCCTCATGGAAATGTTCTTCAAAAAAAGTCCAAATTTAGGCCGCCTTGAGTTTTTTTTTTTTTTTTTTGAGGTTTTTAGGGATTTTACAAAACTTTGACAACCCTTAAAGGGCACTTTAAATTAAGTGAGAGAGCTGGCTAAAGAATTGGGAAGTTGTCGGACCAATATTGATTTTCCTGAAAATTTCAGATTTTTTGCTCCAGCCGTTTGGGAGAAATCGTGCGTACGGCGGACGGACGGAAAAATTTTTATTGCAGATTTGGATTCTACACCCTTTGAAACGTAAACCATGAAATTTTCAGGGGGGTTAACTTTGTTTTCAATAGCGATTACAATGGTTTATTATTGAATAATAAACCAAAAGTCGTAAACGTTAAATTATTTAAAATTGTTATGTCAACCAAGATTCTTTGAATTATTATTTGTTTCTGATGACCAATCGTTTCGTTGTTCGAAATTTATTGGAATGATTAATGCGCCTCTCCATGACAGTACGTTTTAGAAACATGGGATATTCCATGAACCTTGAAAGCGATAATGAGACTGAGTCGCTGCTACGAATTATATCGGTTGTACAATACCAGATAGGAGTTCAACTTTTCCAGACTAGTGCATTTGAATAACACGTTGATGGAAGGTCTATTTCGTGGATAAAGCAATCGTTCGTTCGTCATCCCTAGTTCATTTGAATATGGATCTATTAAGGAACTTGGCACGGAACAATATTGGCGGTAGTGAAAATAAGGCGAGGGAGTCGGAGAAGTACTATCGTTCTAAAAGTCTTGAGATTATCTCGGGAGCTAGTAAAAAGCTTTTGGGAAAGAGAAGGGAAATGAGAAGGAAGCTTTGGAAAAAACAGCGTTATGGCGCTCTCCGCCCACAGTTTTCCGCTTTCAGCGTCGCAGGGCCGCAAATAAAGTAAACGGCTCCCGCCCCCGCGCCGTCTTCATCTGAGGGCAGTTAAGAGGAAAAAATACCAAAAAAGAACAGAAAATTTCTTTCTTTTTTCCAACTAACATTATAACAAGCTCCTTTTGAAGGTCTTCCGGAATGTGGAGGAGCTGGAATTTCATCGCTTTTTATTGCGGAAGCTAAAACTGAAGGGCTACACCTTAACCCCAAGCTTCTATTTCTTGGCTGCTGTTTGTTAACTTGTTTCCATCGTGATGTATAATTCCTTTCATTTTTCATAAATTGAACTCTCGAATGAAGTTGTGATGTGATGGTTTTTGTTCAAAATAGAACAACTGGTAATCTTTTGTATTATTTTGCGCAAGAGTATTCTGTGGACTCTTAATTTCGCTAATTGTGGCTCTAAGAATTCGAAAACGGCGGGCCTCAAAACTTGGAAGAACCCAACCAACGACCTAATGCTCCTGGATTCCTCCAACTCCTCGGTTCTTGAAAAATTGTAGGTCCCGAATTGTAGAAAATGAGAGCTAAATCGATACTTTTTACATGGAGGGCACCAAGAAGTTCAGGAATTCCGGAGCAATCCCCTGGTCGATTGTAAAAGTAATAAACCAAGATCATCGTCAATATATATATTTGAAGGAGCCGGAGCTACAGTACCATCAAGACCGGGAGGTCGAGCGGGTACTGTATAACCTGGCGCCGTCATTATATTGTACACCTAACAATAATTGTTGATTCACTCATATGAAAACTTTTCATTAATTGCTATTTTTTTTAATGTGTTTTTTCTTTATTTTGGCTTAGGTACTTACTTAACCCATTTGCCATCAACCATTTAAACAATTTTTTTCTACTAAATATACAAAAGTTATCCCATTTACAATACTAATCTTTATACATATTCTCTATAAAACAATGTTTGACTCCTCTAAAAATCTCAAGATATTATTGTGCTCATCACTGTTAGTTTTATTAAGGATGGAAGTTAACGTTCTTGCTCCCAACATATCTCCTTTGGTTAGCTGCCTTTCCTCTTCGTACAACGGGCACTCCACGATAACGTGTTCCATGTCCTCTAATATGCTACAATTCGTACACAGTTGGTCTTCTATATATCGGCTTATACGAATTCTCTATATTCGTTGTTCCATTTAAAACAACTGAGCGATAGTGTCTCATTCATACAGTATCATGCAAGGTGAAGTATGAGACCTCACTACTGTCTCCATAAACTTCCGATGCTGTTATTCTGCAGTCATTTCTGGGTTAAATCAAGAGAGCAATACAAGCGGACGTGCAACCACCACACAACCAGTTATTGTAGCTGCATGAATCTACCCATCCATGGGATAGCAAGAAAAACAACCGATAATGTCAAATGTCTTACAGTTTGTGTGGACTCTAAACGGCAGGGAAAATCGCGCTTGACTTATATATCAGGGGTGTTAAATACTTCGCTACTGTCTGCATAAACTTTCGATGCTGTTATTCTGCAGTCATTCCTGGGTTGATTGAAGCAGCACACTGCAACACAAGTAGATCTGCAAACCACCACACAACCAGCTACCCATCCGTGGGATGCTAAGCACCTGTCTGCAAGAAGGCGGCACTGTTTTCATCTCAATCTTGTTCAAAGCTGTGTAATATTCTCTACAATATTATAATGATGCGCAGCCTCTCGTATAAGACTAAATGCCTTTTTATTTTTAAATCAGTTTACCCAACATAACTAACCTTCAAAGAAAGATTTCATAGGTGCAATAGGGGTCTCTGAAAGATTTTGTTTGGTTTGATGTGTGAATTGAAAATTAATTAACCAGACAACAGATATGAGAGAAAAAACATTTATTGATCATTATACGGGGTGGAATGTTGGGTCAGTTGGGATTTGTGGAAAGTATAAATTGATATGCCAAAAGCATCGAAGTGGTATGCCAGAAGTTGAAATTGAGTGTGTGTGTGTGTGATTTTATTCTTCCGGTAGCCAAATTGCTGCTCCGTCCTCCAGTCCTAGTCCTCGTACGTGTTTCCTTGGGCCCCTTAGCCTCATGGAAACTGCTCGATGAACCGAGAATTGAGTTTTCACTCGTGCCCACATCATCACCTGGGAGTAGGATTTCGACCACTTGTTGGCGAGGCGTAAGGAAACGTTCTTGAGGAAGGCTCCGTATTCTTTATGTAATGCGCCATCGCATGAAACGACGAGTGGCGTGAAAGACCCTCTCAGGTCTTCAGCGACTCTATCGTATTTTGCGTGTTTGGCTTGGGCTGCATGCCGGGAGATGGTAGGCCAATCCACGGAGGAGTAAGAGACTGCGTCAGCGTTTATAACGCGGGTATCGAAAAACGCAGGTCTCTCACGGTCCCACACGCTATCAATTTCTGTGATCTTAAATACAGAATCTTATCAATATTCCACGTGATCAACTGCCAATTTTCAAATGAGTAGTAATTATCCAACTGTGAATGAACTGGCTAGACTCCATTTAAGTAACCCAGATCAATTTTGCTTATGTAATACACTTGTCATTACCAGATTCGTAATAGCCTAACCCGTTATTGTAACTCGTGTACGTGAATTACATTATCAATTTAATAGTGAACATACAAATCAGTTACTTGAATTTCTCGTACCCTATTGTAATTGATTTAAGAGAGAAAAAACATTTATTGATCATTATATGGGGTGGGATGTTGGATTAGTTGGGGTTGTAAAAAGTGTAAATTGACATGCCTAAAGCTCGAAGTGGTATGCCAGAAGTCGAAATTGAGTCGCCGAAAGTTTAGATTGAGATGCCAAAAATATTAAAATTGATTTGTGCCAAAGGCTCAATTGATTTGATTCTGAATCGTAACTCCAAGTAAATCATATATGATATTTCCAGTCTTCTGTTATCTGTGTGTTTTTGTAACTACTTTGTAAGCGCGCATGAACAAAGATCAAACCCCTTAGCTGAAATATGTACCGTCAATGACTACCTCAAGAAAGAAAGAAGTGCTTCATGTCTTGACTCTGGAGGGATATTACTCTCGGTTTATCGTTCAATTTGTAACCTTGGAAACTTCTGAAGAACCATAGTCCACTCAATAATCCTGATAATCAAGAAGACCTCTCTTGCTTTAGCCGATTATTTACTATCGGACAACTACCTTGTTGTGTTTTATCGCGTCACTGTTAGCCGGGAAGTTAGTTCAGAATTCGAAGCTACGAAAAGCTATCTCTTTAGTTCAGTATACAGTTGAGCTTCCGCCAACCTGGTAGACTTGAAACCGGCCGAACTTTTCATATAACTTCCACGTTAACGAGCGGCATCAGGTTTGTTGACCTTAATTTTACCCAAGTTTTGGTTTCGTGTTAGTTGAGAGGACACAGATTGAACTTTGTGTCTTCGTTTGAGAGAGCTTTCGATTATCGTCTTAGTGATTTGCCATAATCGAGCTACGTGTTTCTATCTTATCCATTAATTAATTAAAAAGTATGAGGTCGACGTAATTTCGTACAATATGAACGTTACCAGCAACAAACACTTATTAATTTCTCGTTTTCTAAACGTGTTCCTAACACCTGTTTTTGTACCCGCAGTCAAGGATGTTTATAAAAACGCTGCAAATTCTTTCACTGGGGTTTATAATTCAATTTCATTCATTTGGCTTGCATTCATAATTTGAATTTCCACTAAGCTTTAGAGTGTGCGTGTTTCACAGGTAATAGAGCGATTATTGAATTTCAGGAGGCACACAAAAATGATAAACGGATAAATCCAAATAGGTATTTTAGTTGAGAACCGATTTACGTGCTCTATGCATATCTCCTGAAATTCAATAATAAATTAATATTATTAAATAATAAACCCCAGTGAAAGAATTTGCAGTGTTTGTTTTATGGTTTTATGATTTTATGGCACTTGTGACAAGTACATAAAGCGTTTTGTTTCGCTTTGGGCCTACGTGTGTCTGCGGGGCAAAACGTTTCTCTACACTACATCTACATCACTAAGTTACTGCGATCAAAAAAAAAAAAAAAAAGCTGTTGTTTTTGTTTTGATTGCAATAACCTAGTGATGTAGTGAATGTGGATGCAAATGTTGGCAGCATACATCGGGAATGGTTTGAGCTACGGACCTGAGTAAGGGCTCATTCGATTCCTGATGGAATGCCTTGACTTTTTTTGAGGTTTATAGGGATTTTACAAATCTTTGACAACCCTTAAAGGGCACTTTAAATTAAGTGAGAGAGCTGGCTAAAGAATTGGGGCGTTACAGAAAATTTCAGATGTTTTACTCCAGCCGTTTGGGAGAAAACGAGAAAAATTTTTATTACAGACTTGTTAAATTCTACACCTTTTGAACGTAAACCATGAAATTTTCAGAGGTGGTTAGAAAATTTTGTTTTCAAGAGCGATCACAATGGTTTACTATTGAATAATAAACCAAAATGTCGATTGTTTCCATTTCACACTCTACATAAGCTACAGGAAGTTCCACACGTACTTAATAATGGAAATTTCAGTTTATATTCTTCTTTTTTCACGATCTAATGCCATCAATACCTTATCATCAATTTGATTATGGGTAGTAGCAAACAAAAATTATATTATTTTGTCCGATTTTAGAATTGAGTAACTTTTAACTTACGACGAAAAATATTTAACTTAATAGCATACTTCCCCGCTTATTGGATCTTCAATCACGGAATTCAGCCAGTTCGCAACACGAAAAGATAATTAAAAACTTTTTAATTCTTAAAACGCATGAGTTGCCGGGTTTTCTTGTTCAAAGTGCAACTTATGATAATATTTATGACACAAATTCGTAACCTGAGTATTTGATGAGATCTGATATGAGGTTATGATAAGCATCCAGGAATTTGAACACAAAATTTGTGTTGGGATATGTTTTTATGTTCCATTAAATTGTATTGAAAATCAATAAAAACTCTTTAAAATTGTTTGAAATACCAATATTGGTTTCTATAGGATATTCATCATAAAAAATGTCTGATGTTGAGATAAGTTTGATGGTTACCGTTTTTGTAAACAAAAAGTGCACTAATTCTACTGGAATTTACAGAAATGATTTCATTAAGGTATTAGTCATATGGTCGAATGGTGGAACTTTATGTACTAGAATATCCAGCGTTTAGACACTGAAAGTAAAGGAAGAAGCATCGGTAATTTATTTTATGAGTTGAACTAATAACGAAACGATTTTAAAATCTGGCATTGCAAAAGCTGGCAAATTGCAATGGGTTGGTTCTCTAAAAGTCCACTCCTGTACATACAAATCGCTGCATGCTGACTTACCAACTGGAAGATCAACTACGACTTTCCCCAAAAACTTGGCATATTCCCCAAGTGAATGAACCCAAATAGCTGGGCATGACGAGAACGAGTCAAAAAGAGGAGGACTGAGGTTCAGTTGATAATTAGAAAGACGTATATGATAATCAGCCGACGATCCACCATGACTATTGGTAACACTTTGTTTCTTTACAATCAAGAACCCGAGCTAGATTTAATGTATGGAGCGCTGATATGGGACAGCTCCAACCAAAAGACACATCGTCCATCGTTTCCAGGATTCTGCAGTACAATGTATCAACAGTACGCATGATGAGGAACTCCATCTCGATCTCTAAGTGAACTGTATGGATGAGGTGATAAAAAAAAACGAGCAACGGCTCATCTTGTTGGATTAAAAGATCGTGTGAACGATGAAGCTCTAAAGCTCCTGAATATGCAACTCGACGCCATAAGCAATTGAAACTGCTTTAGTTTGTGTAGGAAGTTGTTGTGGTAAGTATATTCGAGAGACAAAGATCAAAGTTTTGTATCTTATGTCCTGAAAAATGTATTATACTATAACCCAGATTTCTATTCTTAGTGAGTTTACTTAGTGCAATAAGAGCTTTTAAAAAAACACTGCAAATTCTTTCACTGGGGTTTATTATTCAATTGGCTTGCGTTCATGATTTGAATTTCTACTAAGCTTTGGAGTGTGCGTGTTTCACAGGTGATGGAGCGATTATTGAATTTCAGGAGATACGCATAGAGCACGTAAATCTGTTCTCAACCAAAATACCTATTTGGATTGATCAGTTGATCATATTTGTGTGCCTCCTGAAATTCAATAATCGCTCTATCACCTGTGAAACACGCACACTCCAAAGCTTACTAGAAATTCAAATCATGAACGCAAGCCAATTGAATAATAAACCCCAGTCAAAGAATTTGCAGCGCTATTTTTATGGTTATCAGAATACTTCAACCCCTGTATCGGGTATAAACCCTTTAGGAGTTCACTCCAGTATCCACGTTCACTACATCACTAGGTGACTGCAATCTAAACAAAAACAATAATAAACCAAAATAACACAAATGTTGGCACCATAAATCGGGCCATACATCGGGAATGGTTTGATGTATGGACCTGGGGAAGGGCTCATTCGATTCCTCGTGTCCTCATGGAAAGTTTTTCAAAAAAAGTCCAAATTTAGGCCGCCTTTACTTTTTTTGAGGTTTTTAGGGATTTTACAAAACTTTGACAATCCTTAAAGGACACTTTAAATTAAGTGAGAGTGCTGGTTAAAGAATTTCAGCAGTGTCGGACCAATATTGATTTTCCTGAAATTTCCTGAAAATTTCAGACATTTTGCTCCAGTCGTTTGGGAGAAATCGTGCGTGCGGCGTACGGCGGATGGACGGAAAATTTTTTATTGCAGATTTGGATTCTACACCCTTTGAGACGTAAACCATGAAATTTTTAGGGGAGGTTAAAATGTTTTTTTTTTCTTGAGCGATTACAATGGTTTATTATTGAATAATAAACCAAAATTGTGTTTGAGTTATTTAAGAAACAGCTAAGGTTATCAATGTCGGCAGACCTTAACGATGAGTTCCGATGTATCGCGGATGAATGAGAACGCTCTTGCGACTAGTTTTTCTTTTTACGAGAACACATTCGTTTTTCCGCTCGCGACGGTGGCCCCTAGACAAGAGACACAATGAGATTCTAGCTCTTTGTCTGGGCACAATGCCACGATACATATATATGTTGTACATGTCTAGTGGTTGAAGGGATGGGGGAAAGAGGGTATCAGAGTGTCACAGTTAAAAGGGGTCATTGAGAGAAGAACAGAATACTAAAGCCTGACCGCCGTAAATGCGAATGAGATTTTCCAAATTTGCCTCAACGTTGCCAAATACCTAACAAAGTATCATGCTAGTAGAACCAGCTCTGATGCTCCAAGATGTTGGATCGAAACGATTCATACAATTTTGTACCACCATTCAACATTATGGTTATTTTCATATTGTCTAGTTATTATTTTATCGAACATTTATAGAACAATTGAGCAACTGGTGTCGGAAATTTGAGATTGACAATTTTCAAATGATTCTCACATGAAACACTGAATTCTATATTTAAACTTTTGGTTGTTTATGTATATTTTATTAGGCGCCAAAATAGTTCTTCCGAAGTCGCTCATAAGACATACTCCATTAGTGAAACTTTTTTTTTTCCTTTTTGACCGATTTCTCTTTTATAAATTTGATGAGCTTCCAAAACATGTAAGTATCAACGTACGTTCATCCGTATGCTCTCTCGGATGACAGGAAAAAATACATCAACGTGAATATGAATTGAAGCTCTCGGAACAGTCACATATCAAGCAAAAAAATTAAACATGTCTTAGTACTCTAAATTCGATTTAGAAATTTTCGAAAATCGTTACGATCGTGAGCCTGATTTTATAAAATGGTCTTTTACTAATATCAGTGTATTTAACCCTTTGAATTGAGACCTGGCGCGTATGAATAGATCAAACCGTGCTCGAAATGTGAATGTGATTTTCTTTTTGAAACCTCTATTTTTCCTATATTTACTTTGGTTAAAAAAATTGGAGAATAATCATACAAAGTTGCTCATAAGGCCTTACTGCTTGAGTAACATGTTTGGTTTTTTATTTTCAACAATAAGTCACTATACCTAGTCGTATTGTAAAAAATTGATAAAACCTGTTAGGAACAAAGGAAAAAAGTGGGTTTTCTTGAATTTTACTGACATAAGCAACTGGGATCTCGTTTCCAAGTAATTTTGGACTCGGAATCGCTTGAGATGGGTCCCACACCAGTCCAAGTGCATTCAACTTAGATCTCCTTTTTAATGATAACAATTTTGAATACGGGTGTATATTTCTCTTTTTCCAGTCCAATTTTTCCATTTTCTCTTTTTGACGGCTTGGGAAAAGTTCTGGTTTGGAAGGGGGGGGGGGGGGGGCTCAAAAATTATAAACCATCTTGAAGTAGTTTGCAGCGTTTTTGGTTAATTATTCAATAATAGACCATTGTAATCGCTCTTGAAAAAAAAACTTTAACCTCCCTGAAAATTTCATGGTTTACGTTTCAAAGGGTGTAGAATCCGAATCTGCAATAAAAATGTTTCCGTCCGTCCGCCGTACGCACGATTTTTCCCAAACGGCTAGAGCAACAAATCTGAAATTTTCAGGAAAAATCAAGATTGGTCCGACAACGCCCCAATTCTTTAGGCAGCACTCTCACTTAATTTAAAGTGCCTTTTAAGGGTTGACGAAGTTTTGTAAAATCTCTAATAATCTCAAAAAAGGTCAAAGCGGCCTAAATTTGGACTCTTTTTGAAGAACTTTCCATGAGGAATCGAATGAGCCCTTCCCCAGATTCGTAGCTCAAACCATTCTTGATATACGGCCCGATTTATGGTGCCAACATTTGCGTTTTTTTGGTTTATTATTGTTTACGTTTTCATCGCAGTCACCTAGTGATGTAGTAATGTAGTAATGTCGATACTGGAGTGAACTCTTAAAAGGCTTTGTAGCCGATACACGGATTGAAGCATTCTGATACGCATGAAACGCTGCAAATTCTTTCACTGGGGTTTATTATTCAATTGCCTTGCGTTCATGATTTGAATTTCAACTATGCTGTGGAGTGTGCGTGTTTCACAGGTGGTAGAGTGATTTTTGAATTTCAGAAGGCACACAAATAGGATCAACTGAACAATCCAAATAGATATTTTGGTTGAGAACAGATTTACGTGCTCTATGCATATCTCCTGAAATTCAATAATCGCTCTATCACCTGTGTAACACGCACACTCCAAAGCTTAGCAGAAATTCAAATCATGAACGCAAGCCAATTGAATAATAACCCCAGTGAACGAATTTGCAGCGTTTTTTTATTTGCGTAATAAGTTGCAGCGTTGCTTCTTTTTCCCTAACCATGTACTAAAACCAAATTTATTCCTGCTACTATTGCTCGCTCTATCATCTATTCTTCTTCATCTTTTACTCTGACAGCGGTAAAACGATTGTTTTTATCCCAATATTTAAAAAATGTATTAACTTTCAAAAAGATTTAAATAGAGGATTAAAATCCTAGTTTCTACGTCATGACCCTTGCGGTCTATAAAGTAACACTAACTTTCATGAATGTTGAAATATTTCACATTTTTAAAAACACAAATGGAATGAAGCCCCTCACATGCAACTCATATTTTGTTATGTTTACTTCTGTTTCTAAGTTCTGATATTTCGGGATGAAGAATTTCATTCTTTTTAAATTATTTATAGAATCCACAACACATCACACCTACCAAGATTCAACTCGTGTCCAAGTTTAATTATTGATAATAAACCCTGTTCGATTAATCAATATTCCGCACTTACCTTCTGAATTTATAATCCCAGTTTACTAGATTCAGTAATATTTTACTTATTTTGTTGCTCGCATGTCGTTTACTGTAACCACAAAAGTGCTTATTAAACCAGTCCCTCACTTATCAAAATGTGAAAATATTACACGGTCAAGAACTAGCTCAATTCTAATAACTCGCGTTTAGTGTGGGTTATAACAGAGATAAAATACGACAGTCAGTTCTTATATGGTTGGAAGGCTTTTTCTTGCTACTATTTGTCACAACTAAATCTGATAGCTTGTATTTTATGGAGGCTATTCACATTTTATCATTCGCAGCTGTTTCACACCAGGCCCTTTATTTTACCTTTGATTCTTTTTATCGCGTTTTATTGTAAAAATCTAACGCCTTTTCAAAACAAAGGTGTTCAGATGGACTCTAGCGTTGTTGAAAGGACATCTAGAGTACGACCAGAAAGAACAACCCCTCTGGAAAGAATGAAGGTCATTCAAGTGAAACCGTCCACAATGATAACTCGATCCTTGAAGAAAATGTGTCGGTAAGCTTAGGATTCTACGAAAATAACTTGATGAACTTGGGCTAAACATTTCTTAAAACACCACCCCTTATTACTTCAACCCATTTAGAATTTATTAATGATCGATTTCAGAATTCTGAACAAGCGAACAATCTAATCTTGTGGGGTTGAAAAATCTAGAGTTTCGAAAATCTTTTGGTTTTATACAATTTTTGAAGAAGACGTCTGGAATGACATGTATATAAAGTTGAGTATCCAGGAATCGTTTCGGAATACCTTAAAATGAACCTGAAAAAGTAAGTTTTGGATGGTTCTCCATTTTAAAACTGTTGAAATCTTTGCAACAGCATTTTGCTTAGGAATGACTAGACCTATTCTATCGCTTTTCATCCATATCCAATCGATTTTTTATGACATATTTCCTCACGAAAATCAGTCAAGCGCACGGAACAACAATGGATCTACTCATGAATATCATGATTCGGCTTCGTCATAGGGACCTTAACAAGGCCACACAAAAATAAACAGAAAAATGTTCATGCTGTGATGTTGGAAAATGAATTTTTATAGTTATTGGTTTATTATTCAATAATAAACCATTGTAATCGATCTTGAAAAAAAATTCTAACCCCCCCTGAAAATTGCATAGTTTACGTTTCAAAGGGTGTAGAATCCAAATCTGCAACAAAAAATTTTCCGTCCGTCCGCCGTACGCCGTAAATTTTCATTTCAGACAAAACAAAACGCTTTAAAGTACGTGTCACAAGTGCCATAAATTCATTGAACCATTGAAAAAACGCTGCAAATTCTTTCACTTGGGATTATTATTCAATTTCATTCATTTGGCTTGCATTCATAATTTGAATTTCTACTAAGCTTTGAAGTGTGCGTGTTTCACAGGTGATAGAGGGATTATTGAATTTCAGGAGATATGCATAGAGCACGTAAATCTGTTCTCAACCAAAATAACTATTTGGATTGATCAGTTGATCATATTTGTGTGGCTACTGAAATTCAATAATCCTTCTATCACCTGTGAAACATGCACACTCCAAAGCTTAGTAGAAATTCAAATTATGAATGCAAGCCAAATGAATGAAATTGAATAATAAACCCCAGTGAAAGAATTTGCAGCGTTTTGTTGAGTGTTTCCATTTTGTACTAAATGAATAGCATAGTAGACAATCAGTTGAGTGTCTACACTGTATTTGTCTACAATGAACACGAATGAAAAGGAATAAATTTAGTCAATCTATATATCACATCTCACAGAGTTTTGGCAATGCGACCAAGTCTTTCGAAAACATTTTCATCCAATTTAAACCCATCATTTATACTTGGAAAATTATAATTTGAAACGAAAGTGAAAATTTTTACTTTGGGAACCCAATAATGTAACTCAAAACATCATTTTTTTCGAATGGTAATGGCTCGGTATCTAATTTGGAGAATCCAAATCCAAGATTGGAAAAACGGTCAGAGGTTTCGAAAAAGTCATGGGAAAGAATAAGAACGCTTCCAAAAACCAATTGCTTCAAACATCAACACAATTAAACACACTGAATTTGGTTTATCAAACCTCTGACGATGATTCAATGGAAATTCAACAGTCTACAGAGCATTTTCTCTCTTCACGATTTTGAATTGCTTTTGTCATCAAAACGTAGTAAACTATTTTTATAGTTATACTGTAAGAGTTTTTATTTATCCCTAGGAAAAATTATGGCTTGGGTAATGTACTGTCACCTATTGTACCTTCCACAGGGCAAAGTTATAAATTTTTCAAGGGTTCTTTTCATAAATAGTCAGCGCTCAAATGTACTGGTAACAAAGGATGTGTGATGAAACCTCGAAACCGTGCGATGGTTTCTGCACGAGTCTATTTGTGCGGGGCCTCCATTGTGTTCCCCCGACTGGGAGCCTCCCTCGATAAAACTAGTTTTAAGGAGCGAATTACCCGCCCGACCCCTCTGCACGATCCCATTTCCCGAAAAGGTCACACTCAAAGCGATGAATACCGCTGATAATGAAATTACCGTTGTCGTCGAAAACGTGTGTAAGCTTTTATTCAAATGAGAAATAACCTCAGGGCCGGTTTTTCTTCTTCGGCGGCAGAGGGGGGAAACCCGAGTTTTCCGTTTGAATGGCGACCTCGGCAGCGAGGGAGTGTGAGTGTGAGAGGTAGTGAGAGTTGAAAGCTTGAAATGTACTCGCCGATAAAACCAGCGCTCGAACTGAGCGGGGGGTAATTTTCGCGACGTGTAGGTCAACCCCGGGCTTCGCCCAGATGGGAAAACTCGCTTTGATGCCTCGAAAATATCGTTCGCGAAAACGGAGGCGGGGAGCTGAATTTATCCGCGTTATAACTCCGGCGTGTCGAGCATTCGGACCGCTAAATTCTCGCGAATTCGTTAAAATGTACGCTTCGGTATGTTTTCGCTCGAGGGTTCGGAATGACGTTTTCACCTGGAACTGGATGAGTCGTCACGCGGTTTTCCACGGTTTTATATCAGATAAGCGAAATTTTATGTCGAAGAGGTTTCGAATTCAACGCTGCTTCATACCCGTTTAAAAACACCCATATTGATCAATAAAACTGATAGCTGTCACCGACCTGTTGATAGTACCTGTCCCACATGACAATACACAAACGTTTATTATTTCTGTATTAGATAACCTTCCTTAGATAAATATCAGAATCAGTATCGGTTATTTCCAGAGGTAATAATTATAACCAATCTGCTAGACTAGATTTTATGTCGAAGGGGTTCAGTATTCAACGCTGCTCTTATCCACTTAAAAACGTTGCATACCAATAAAATTAATACCTGATAACTAATTGTCGATATCTATTCTGTTTATCATTTCCTTATTAGACAGCCCTTCAACGTGGATCAACTGGCTTTCAGAACTGGACATGCAGCGATAATGGTTCCTCGGTACATTCGAAAACACACGTGGAAATCCAACAGAAATTTAACTTGATAAAATAAAATACTGACAACAACTCAACTCCTCAACTTAATTTTTTTTTTTTTCAAATTATATTTACTTTATTGTGGTTTACACTATCAAGTGGGCTCATGGCAGACTTATACAGTAATAACATGGCTGTTAGTGCACATGCTTATAGGTTAGTGAGAGCAAAAATAATGAAACTCGTAATTTGGAGGACTAGAAGAATTCAGGAACCAGAAGATCTGAGTACCATTTCCGTTTGAGTCGCCGTTGGTGACGGGTTTCTTCGAAAATGGCTTCGATTTTTGGGTTCCCATGGTGGATCATACGAGCAGCCACGTTATTTTAAGATTCAGAGATGATTTCCAGGACTGTTGGCATGTTGAGAGTGGAGTTACGAACATTAATTGGTTTGGGAGAAGACTTAATAGATAATATAATCCTATATCATCAACCGTGGCAAAGCCTATAGCATTCAGCCTATAGTAACCAGCCTTGCAGAATAGCTCTGTCCTCAAGTCCTCATTCGATTCAAGAAACTATTTTCTATTTGAATCAAACAAAACACTACGTTCTTACAGAGAAGGTCGATTTTTTGATAGATTAATTCTTAAATTTTATCTATAACGGTTAATTGATCAAGAGACCGACATCACAAATCAATGTTGCACTTTTGAGACAAATTTCGTAAACTTCGGAAAAATAGTTTCGGAGAAAGAATTTGAACGTCAGACCAATTAGTTTCTTATTCCTTATTTTAAATCTACGTATCTTGAAACGTAAACTAACCACTTTTGGTGGCGGGTTGACGTGTTTTCCCTACGTAGATTAAGATTGCTTATCATTGAGAATAATCAGACAAAATTAGAAACATACCAAATCCAGTATTTGGTAAGCACAAAATTTGTGTCACTGTTGTTCCTTCAATAAAAATTCCCTTGCAAGCAAGTGTATCAGCTAGCATCTTAAATCCATCATAATACACGTAGTGGAATAAAAACGTGACTTCTTCAAAATAATTTTTATAACCGCTCTTCTCAAACTATTAATTCCTTCCCGAATCGATGAGTATACCCCTACGCTACGACCCCTTAATGAACTGGAGAGTTCCGAGATCAGTCTGATTTTAAGAGAGAATGGATATGGGATATCTTTCAAACGATGCATGTCGATCTTAAAGTTACTGTAATGTTAATGATAACTGATGTTATCTATACCGTTTAGAATTCGTTCGGGCTGCCATCAGAGACATGTAAATATTACAGCATTTTTTGAGAAACAAAACAAATCAAATTTCTCAGCTTTCTTTTGAGAGTTTGGACTTCAGCAACTATAGCCTGTACAGAATACTTAGCAATCCGAAACGGCTAATTTATGGAATCCTATCATCACTATCAATACGGAGTTTTCGTTAGTGAGAGACAGTTCAATCGTGGAACATCAATCATTCAAAAGCCCGCTGAGTGAATTTTGGAGTGCCCGGCACTATCCATACAGGAAAATTTTCGAAAGCATTTATTGATTAACGATTGCAGTATTTTATAGCTTTTCCAAGTCGAATTGAGAATTTTCCTAACCAAATTGAGATTTTTCCAAACCAATTTGAGAATTTTTGTAACCAATTTGAGAATTTTCCAAATCAATTTGAGAATTTTCCCATCCAAGAAACTTTCACTACTAAAGAGGGAGAGGGAGTTTTCCAAACCGAATTGACAATTTTTCAAGGCAGTCCACGACTTTTATTGAAAACAAAATCAGTGAAGCAAAATGAAAGAGTAGCACTTTATGAACTAATTAACATTGAAATCAAAAAGACAAAATGAACGAAGAATACTTCATAAAAATTACGGTCTTGTTGAGAACAGAAAAAATTGAGACCACTCTGCGTTTGGCTGGTCTATTGAAGTCAACAAAAACAAAGGGGAGTCGCTTCGATTTTTTCTAGTTGTAAAATACGTGTGCGAAGATTTCCGGATCATACGCTGTACATCCCGTATATAGTACGTTGTTGAAATCGAACGTGGAGAAGTCTTTTAAAAATACTGATCACGTCCGTTAACGATGTCCATCACGTAACTACATAGCTGATAATGAGCTGATAAGGTTCTTCTTCTTCTTTCCCGACCTCAACGTCCAAGGTCAAAAAATTTCATAGATCTCAACGCATCAAAGAATGTTTGGAAGAGTTTGAAGCCAACGGGTAGGCATCACGACCGGAACAACGTTCGTTCCCAGAAAATCACGTGTGTTATGTACTTCCTCTCTCATTGTTAACATACTTGTGGTCAACTATTTGTTTATGTAATTCAAATAAATAAATGATTTTCATGAATATTTTTCTTGCAAGGAGGACAATTTAATCCGCTCCAGTGGTTTGAAACATCTCTTTTTTTTATTTAGTTATCGGGAAGAAACAGTAGAGTAAAATATTCTTGTAAAAGGACAGCACATCAAAAGGTAGCATGTTCTGTAGGAATCAATACTCAACATGGTGACCAATATATGCAGAAAACTCTCACCGAATCTCACCCACCTCTACTCGTCACTCATACGAGGGGGGCTATGGAAGAACAAATGTTGCTCATGACATCATCTGGTTAACAGATAGGCGGTGAAGGAATACACGGGGATAAACTCAGGTGGAATGTCTCAATTCGAATAGGGGAACACACTTTGGTATTCCAAGCAGAAATCGTGGCAATCTAGGCAGCAGCTGCGGAGGGCCTTAGTAGGGGGCATAAAAAAGCCCACGTCCGAATCTTCTCTGACAGTAAAACGTCGATAAAAACACTATTGGCCCCAACCATTTCATCCCCTGAGTGAAATGCTGCATGCCAACCCTCAACAACTTAGCCAAGCATAACCGGGCTTATCTGGAGTGGGTGCCAGGACATTGAGGCATATCTGGAAACTAAAAGGCTGACGAGCTTGCAAGAAGGGGCTCCCTTACCTCATTTGCAGGACCCCAGCTAGCGGTCGGTTTACAAAACACTACCTTCAGAAGGACCATAATTACGTGGGTCAACCAAAAAACCTCAACAACATAGTCCAATATTGAAGGACGAGTCCCCAACAGCAGAATTACTGGAGGGCTGCTTAGGAAAAACCGTGGGGAACTACAAACAATGGTTGGCCTTATGACGGCTTTGCACCCCTACGATTTCATTTGTATTGCATACGGGTCACACAAAGGTCAGCCCTGTGGAGACTGAAGAACGGCATCCCACATAATTTTCTGAATGCACTCAGCTATCACAAATTTGAACTCTTTGTGGTACAAAACCCAATGAGATCTATTTAAAGCGACCAATTAATCAGGGGGCCCCTCGAAAGGGCTGCATCTCTTCAATTATATGAAAAAGTCTCATTAATGTACAATGAGCAAACAGGCTTTCTTGCACGGGACTCAAAATCCCCTCCCTGAGAGTTTTTTAATATATGTCTTAAACTAAATCAGTAAGAACCAAGAAATAGGAACTGGAAGTTGATTAATTCATGAGGTTTGGTAGGAAAAAGGTTGAAACTACCTTGAAAACCGCTAAAAAGTGGCTTGGAATGTTGAATATAAGCCAGGATACATTTACTCAATGGATGTAGGCATTAAGTATCCAGTGGGCCCACTCCCAGAAGTCAACAAGTGGAGATAACTCGAGGACTGGGGCTATAACTTCGCTGCCACCCGATCTAATGGGGGTAAACGTGGGCCATTCCCACAAATCTCTAATAACCACCCTCCAAAGATCAAGCTTGACTCTATGACTAACCTTCCAACTCAACTATAGAAAAAGTCATAACAAGCATGAAAAACCTGCAAATTATTTCAAAGAGGTTTATTATGTTCAGCCCCCTCCAATTGCGCCACAATGACGTTTCTTGGCTGCTAAGTCGTTAAAACGAGAAAATGATGAGCAATTAGGATTTACAATCTTTTTCAAGATTTTCACGCTTAAAAATGAAATATTCTAAGTCAGATGAGTTTTGACTGCTCTGGGACCCATCTCAATCGACTCGGCGCCCAAAATTACTTGGACGCGTTTTAAGTCATCAGCTTCTGTGCATCTCGGACTGGCTAGAAGTTAAGACCAATCAGACCGCAAATGGAGTCCATATCCGAAAGAACGGATTTCATGGCCCGTATGGCGGACGAACAATGCAGATTTGGAATTTACAAACCTTGAAACGTAAAACGACAAATTTTGAGAGGCGGTTTCTCTCTCATTTGCTTGGGTTAATTAACCGAGCGAAGCGTATAAACAAGCTTTTGGTATGTAGTCAAGGTTTGAAGTGTATCAGAGTTGTGAATAGATGTTGCTTTTTTCAGAGATGCACTCGACGGTTTGATGCCAGTTTTCCCTTAGATGTTGAAAATGGGGTCCGAAATTTCCCGTCTCACCATACATCAAACCATAAAAGCTGCCACCCGTATATGTGACTTAATAAAACTATTAATTTACTTCAGTATTTAGCCAATGTTGAGGATATTTTTGAGTAGCAGCTATTCATTGGGTAACTGAAATATTCGTAAATGTAATTGAATAAACAACGACTGTAGTGCCTGAACTGCGGACAAAGGTGAGGTTTGCTATCATAACCTCTATCTTATTTCTAGCTTCTTCCACAAGGTGTACTTCTGTTTAAACTGGTATTTTAAACACCTCGTAGAAATTAAGGTTTTGGCAATAATGAATCTCTAGATTTCAAAATCGAACTTCTGTATCTTTCGCTTTAAAAACCTTCATGTTGCAAGCCGAAGGTTGGTTTCATCAGACAGATGAGGACTATTGAGATGTTACAGATGGAAAACAGAACACCTTTGATTTGAAGCTTCCGACAGGAGGTGCCAAAACGAGCTCTGCCAAAAGAAACAGAACAGTCTTAATAAACATCGATTTGTTGATTCCCCTATCGCTAGAAAGAAACACTACAATCATACGAAGGTGTTTAGGTAAGGAGTTTTAAGAAACCCCGGTTCAGTTCCTTTTCTGAGCAGTCCGACAAAATACTAAACTATAGGGTGGATTGTATAGAGAATACTATTTGAAGACGATTCGTAAGGAGGTCAAATGAATATTCGGGAACAATCGCAAAGCACAATACAATTGTTCGCGAGACCGATTTAGTTCAGCAAGAATGCGGAAGAATGTAAATGCTTACGGCTCAAGTCGAATACATCAATGATTGTGCAATATCATTATGCATAGTTTAGCTCAACGGAATAATTTCGAAGGAAAAACGCTGCAAATTCTTTCACAGGGTTTATTATTCAATGATTCATGATTTGAATTTCTACTAAGCTTTGGAGTGTGCGTGTTTCACAGGTGATAGAGCGATTATTGAATTTCAGGAGATATGCATAGAGCAGGTAAATCGGTTCTCAACCAAGATACCTATTTGGATTGATCAGTTGATCATATTTGTGTGCCTCCTGAAATTCAATAATCGCTCTATCACCTGTGAAACACGCACACTTCAAAGCTTAGTAGAAATTCAAATCATGAATCGTTGAATAATAAACCCCAGAGAAAGAATTTACAGCGTTTTTTTCAAGAGTGATTACAATGGAAAAACATTCTATTTGAAAATTTTAAATTTCGTAAGACTGAGCATGCATATCAGAATGCTTCAACCGTGTATCGGCTATAAACCATTTTAGGAGTTCACTCCAGTATCCACATTCATTACTAGGTTTCTGCAATTAAAAATAAATAAATAAATTTAAAAAAAACGCTGCTTTTGTTTTGATCGCAGTGACCTAGTAATGTAGGTACTGAATGTGGATGCAATGTTGGCAGCATAAATCGGGCCATACATCGGGAATAAGTCAAGACTACGGACCTTGGGAGGGGCTCATTCGATTCCTCATGGAAAGTTCTCCGAAAAAAAGTCCAAATTTAGGCCGCTTTGACTTTTTTGAGGTTTTTAGGGATTTTACAAAACTTTGACAACCCCTAAAGGGCACTATAAATTAAGTGAGAGAGCTGGCTAAAGAATTGGAGCGTTGTCTGACCAACATGGATTTTTCCTGAACATTTCGGATTTTTTGCTCCAGCCGCTTGGGAGAAATCGTGCGCACGGCGTACGACGGACGGACGGACATTTTTTTATTGCAGATTTGGATTCTACACCGTTTGGAACACCCTTTTTTTCAGGGGGAGTTCGAATTTTCTTTTTCAAGAGCGATTGCAATGGTTTATTATTGAATAATAAACCAAAATTAATTACAAATGAAATCTCATTTGCCTTTGTCAGAACAAACCTCGAAAACCTAGTTTTCACCAGTTTTTGATCCGTAGCATCTACTGGTGTTAGGCAATCGAGCTGCCAGGAGTCTGGACCAACTAGACCCCAAATTGAGCCCATATGCGGAAGACCTATTTTTTTACGATTCTGAGACCTTTTATGACCCGAACGGTGGACGGAGATTTTATCTATGCCCCTCGAAACGTAAAATTACCAAGCTTAAGGGGCGTTATTAAAAAAAAATAAACGAAAGGAAATTTACTATACGACGAAAAAGGCTTATCATTGAAGGCATTGAAAAAAAAAAGGATTTTGACTTAAGTTATGATATAGCTTTTCCAAGTCGAATTGAGAATTTTCCAGCTCGAATTGGGAATTTTCCAAACCAAATTGAGATTTTTCCAAGCCAATTTGAGAATTTTCCAAACCAATTTGAGAATTTTCCAAATCAATTTGAGAATTTCCCAAATCAATTTGAGAATTTCCCAATCTAAGAAACTTCCAATACTAAAAAGGAAGAGGGAGTTTTCCAAACCGATATGACAATTTTTTAAGGCAATCCAAGACTTTTATTGAAAACAAAATTAGTGAAGCAAAATGGAAGAGTAGCACTTTATGAACTAATTAACATTGAAATCAAAAAGACAAAATGAACGAAGAATACTTCATAAAAATTACGGTCTTGTTAAGAACAGAAAAAATTGAGACCACTCTGCGTTTGGCTGGTCTATTGAAGTCAACAAAAACAAAAATGCGGAGTCGCTTCGATTTTTTCTAGTTGTAAAATACGTATGCGAAGATTTCCGGATCATACGCTGTACACCCCGTATATAGTACGGGAGACATTTAACAGTTGATTTACATCAATTCATTCCGACGATGCCCTCACTCAAACTTAAATTTCTTAGGTAATGCCGTTGACATGATACATTCTACACCCAAAAAAGAAAAAAAGTTCGAGTTATGTAGGTTTTATTCTCTTTTTTAAAAAAAACCTCAAATCTGCTTGAAAATACACGTTTTTTTTTTTTTTTTTTTTTTGCATAAAATCTCAATTTCCTCAAAAAAGTACCCTCTAAAACCTAAAAATTAAATATCACATTGAAAAGCTGAGACTTTTGCGCATTTTTTAAGCTTACAGGCTCAAACGTATCATCAAAAGTAAAGGGGACTGGTGAGTCATAAAAAAAGAATTTTTTTCAAAATTTGACAAAATTTACTTTTTAGGCTCATTTTTACCCTTTAGTTCCTTTTAAAAAATTATTATTAAAAACTGAGACGATAGATAATTCTATGCGTTGTCCAACGGCATACTTACATTTGCAAATACTTTGAAAACGCCGGAGTTACGGCTGTTTTAGTGACGTAAGTTCGAAAACACGAAAAAAATCTTAAAAGTAAAATAACTCAAAAACGAAGCCTCTAAAAAAAAATCTCTAAGAGGCACTTTTTGTTGGAAACTAATTGTAAAATACGTGCGTGAAGTTTTTCGGATCATACACTGTACACCTTGTATAATGAAGTTAAAGAAACCACTATTGCCATCTGCTGTTGCGGATTATTTATTCATGGAGTTGATTGGTATTGCATTCATTATAATGAGTTTCAACCAAGCAATTATTGATATGATGTTAACATTGTTCGGAATAAAGACTGGGGAACTATTGAAACACCTTGAAAACTTTGGGAACGAACCCAGCTTCGGAAGTTCGAGCGAAAGAACAGAGTATTGGACTGACAGGAAGGTAGCGGAACAAAAAGGTTATATCTTAAGAAATAATGAGTCATTGTGTCAATAGTTGCGATACGTGTCATCAAAAATTACTGACTCCATTAGGAACGAACACAACTTGGAAAGCAATAAACCCGTTTGACATTTCTGACTGTTGCGGAGGGAGAGGAGCTTATTAAAAGTGGTCTACTGAAACCGAGCGCGTGCCAAGAGTCAGCACGGATCAATATTTTCACGTCCCTCCTTGAATTATACTTCAAAGGTGAATTGTTTCAACGCGAGGGAAGCACGCCGTGTAGAGTGAATGAATCCCATGACCATATCAAATATTGACGACCCGGAGAGGCTTTGGATATCATCGACCGTTTTTCTTTGTGCTCCTCGGGATTTAGTTGAGCTTTGAAACAAGCTCTCAAAGGAAACTCGCAAAGAGAATTCCGGCTCCGCCCAAAGCGGTTTCCGTCCGATGGGGAGTGCGGTCCAGTTTTATAGAAAGTCAAGCATAAAAATATTTCATACCTCCCAAGAAGCGGGTCGCGTGTTTTGTTCTCGTTCATTCAACAACAGCTTAATGTTGATGTCACACTTCTTAACTTCGATTCTAAAGAAATAATAAACGGAGAAACTATATTTTTCAAATGCCTTTTAAATGGTCACTTGTTGTATTGTGTTCTTGAATATGTAGTTCATGTCAAGAAATTTATTCGCATTTATCGAAATACTGAGTTGAGAGAAAGCAGTAATCGTAATTACAGAGCTACATGTGTAAGCCTCATTATTTTCATGTGTAATGGTTTTATATCCATATAACAAGATCGTTATCGTACATTAACTGCATAGAACTCTTAAAGTCCGTTGTAGGAGTCAAGCATATAGTAAAGATCAACAAGCCTTGTCATCTTACTGAGTGTGAACAATCTCACCAACTATAAAAAGCTCTAAAATCGCATGTTTGAACTTCTAACTCTGTATGTATGCTTAAATAAAACAAAACCATTATTAAAAAAAATTGGAGAACCTGTATGTACTGGCTAAGAAGAAAAACTACAACCAGGCTTTGGAAAAAATGTCATTGCAATCAAATCGAGATATCATCCAACGTTTTCAAAATAATGTGCATAGATGCACCAGTACTTTCGAAATGAACGTTCCATCATGAAGTTCAGGTCGAAACAGTTAGCGAGGTTTCATCACGTAAGCTGTCCATTACAAGTTCACCAGAAGTGTAAACCTGACTTGCCCAGTGAAGAAATTCTAAGTCAGTGAGTATCTTAGTTTGGAATACTTATCATCAATATAATATTGTTAATAAGCAATTACTTGGTACAATAAAATTTGAAAAAAAAAATGTTACTGATTGATTCACCGACCTTGCTCTAAAATCGCATGTTTGAACTTCGGCTCTGTATGATTTTAATAAAACAAAACCATTGTAACCTGCACATACCCAGAAGAAAAACTGCTTTAAAAAATGTCATTGCAAAACATAGCCAGACTTTTGGAGTTCTTCACCTAAATTAAATTGTGTAAACTAACTGCCATGAAATATTCCCAGTTCTATTTGGCGTCATCATAAATACCATTGATTCTTGATCTTCAACTATGTTTGAAAATAACGAAGGAGTTACACATCAAAATATTGTTACAAAACGGCTCATACTTTCGGCTACATGTGACTTTATCACTGTTCTTCCCCGATGAGGTAAACTTCCAGTTGTGAACTTGTCGAGGTAGCTTCGTTAACTATGAATTCTCACGTTAACCACGTTAAATCTACTATTTAAGCTTGGAATTTGCTAAAATTGTGACCTAACTGCCACCAAACGACCCCGAACTGTGGAAAGAAGGTAGCCGATTTCACTTTCAGAACAGTCTGGAATGTTATTAATGTCACAAACATCCCCGATAAAAATATAAACGAATAAAGTACATTGAGTCCATTAGTGTCCCTTACCAACTAAATATACTTCTTAACCCTTCAGCCGATTTTGGTTAAGTACAATGATTATCATGCCCCGCTCAAACCACTTTTTACTGAGAAGGACAGACATTTTTCTTGTTCCTCCATTTTTATTTTTTTCAAAATTTCAAAATAAGGAACTAATTGCCATAATATTTGGTGATAATACTTCTGCCCCTCCTAACTCTACCTCTTCAAGTTGAGGGAAAGCTAAAACAAGATGTACATTGTTGGAAAAATTGTACTGAAGCGATCCTGAAGCTGCTTTCGGATTTTATGAAGGCACCTTAACCAATAATCCACCTAATATAGTACTTTTCTAGCCGTTAGAACTATTCAATGTTTAATCGTGATCCGAAAAATCTCTTCGTAAGTAACTTGCAGCTGTCAAACGAGAATAACGTGGTTCGTAAAAAAGAAGAATATCTCCACTTCACCGGTTAAACTTATTGACGGCGCTCAGGGTCTACCCCTCCTTCAAGACCGCTCGGCTATGCGGGTTTAGCATACCCACAGCCGTCAAATTCTTCATCTCAAACCCATTTCTACAGTTACAGCCTGAATTCAACAGGTTGGTAATGCCCATGTTCCATTCACAAAACAACATCATAATCGAGAATATCATGAATGAATGATTTTAGCCATACTAATGCCATTCACACTGACACCTACCGAATTAATTAACTGTCTGGGGCGTTTTATAATCAAACTACTCCTAGTGCAATGCGGAAGGAAATTTAAGCCACTAGAAAAAAACCGTTGCAAAATCTTCGTGTTGTCAACAATCTGCGAGACTATGAGTAACATGCGAACAAACTCGAGCTACCAATCAACATTTACATTTCTTGATGCTACAGTTACGTTTGTGAATCTTGCAGGTTAACCCTAAAAAAAAACCGTGGTTTCAAATGAATTTCTAGGATTGATTTCTCAAATGCAACGATTTTATGCGAACAATCAAATGGAATCGTCAAAGGCGTGTAAGTCACCAAACCAATTATCCAAGAGTTAGTGCTTACTGAAGGCTTACATACGCATTCTTCAAAACCACTCGGTCGAGCGGCTTTTGCCTATATTGACAATTTATAGGCCCCACCACTTGTTTCGACCCCATCAGTAATGAGGGAACAGCTACAGAATGACGATATTGAAGAATACAGAATAACTAAGTAAGGATTAACTACAATTAAAGAAGAAATAACAAAATAGTGAAGATTTACAATGGTTTTGCATTTTATATGAAAGTTCACGTTGTAAGAAAATAGTGTTGAATCAGGAATTAAATGTATTAAGAATGAGTTTTTGTCGTTTAAACTTAATCAGGCTCAAAATAAGAGCCATATCTTCCAAACTGGTGGATTTTATAGTTTCTTATCTATTTGTTCTTCTCATAAAGGATATTACTTTCAGTGCTAACTGAATGGCTACTAACCATCAAAATATCTGAAAATTACCACCCTATTCTTACAGCATCGTAGATTGGAATGTGATGAGAACTACCATCAATGAAAATTATTTTTATTACTTTTAGATAGAAACCTCGATCCTATTGATAGAATATTACGATTGATATGAAAATATCATCAACATTTACATTTTAACCTTGGTTTTACATTTGGCTAAGGGTCGGAAAGGAACGAAACGAATCGTGTTATGTGCCAAGTACCAAAAAGGCTGTAAATTATTACAAAATGCTTTATGATTTGGGTATTACATAATCCTTCAACGGAAATCAATGATCCATATTTATTGGATGAAGATTGTGGTACATCATCTAAACTTGATGTTCCCAAGATTGCTTATAATTGTACTCTAGGTGCCTTGAAAAATCTCCATTATGTTCCATCACCGTACGTCAGTTATTAAAGTAATGGGCGTAAGAGCTCTTCAGCTGATCAGTGTGTCTCCATACCTTGTTATTGAAGAGAGGTCTCTCAAAGACAATGGGGTAACTTCGTCATAAATATAACTCCGTAACCACTTGCATATTATTATTCCCTGATTACGTAAGGAAAGTAGATATATAAATGCCTACAATGGTGCAAAGTACTGAAATTTGACGCAATAAAATAAACACCGAAATACGCTCCATTTATCTGCAAATATGTAGTAAAATACACTATTTAACTCTGTTTAAAAAAAAAACTCTTGAAAATAAAGTTCCATTGCAATATTATCAGGTGATTCAATCGTCGCAATTTCCTAGGCGATTTATCCAATGTTCAACCACATTCGCATTAGTGTTAACGTTCATTAAGTAAAAGAATTTTTTCACTCTAGCCCTCAAAGAGAGCTAATGGATGAACGTAAAGCGGTCCGGGTGGGCTCATTCGATTCTTTGAAGGGGTGTCTACGAATAACGAACATTACAACTTTTATATTATTTCGAATGTTTTTGATATGCTGATTTGTTAACATTTCCGACGTTTGATTTCACAATTTAGGGTTGTTAAAGATTGAAAGCGGTGATACTGAAATATCCTTGGTCCTTTGGTGATTTTTCGTGCTAGTGTCATTAACAATCGTCCGGTGGTTCAAAAGAAAATATCCGGACGGCGGACGGACGATTTTTTTTCGATTATTGGATTGCCTACATCTTGAAACACAGGCCAGCAAATTTTGAGGAGGCCCGCAGAGAGGGGGGGGAAGGGTGATAAGCCCAATTTTGGTTGCTCGGGTCGGTTGTTTTTGTATTAGTAATTTAAAATATGTATGATACTTCAAAGATGTCATAAGTTACTAGTGAAAATTCGAACAAGTGGGTCTGTATTTACATACTTGAAATGTTTTGATTACAAGGCTTGTTTCTAGGGCATGGGATGGTGCGTTGGCAATTCAAGGTGCAAAGTACAAATTGGACACCAAAAGTGTTGAAAATAACATTAAAAGTCTCTTCTTAAATATAGTAAACTCGCAACTTCCGCTGACTCCATTGCGAGGGTTGAAAGAAACCTGACGGGCAAATGAGGACAGAAATCGCTTGCATCTTGGGCATGAGTCAGAGGCTGTCTTCATGACGCAAGTTGAAAGGAGTAAGAAGCAAGAAATTTGAAAGAGGAAAATGCACAAGTGTAAACATACCTTTACCACTGTACCAAGGCAAAGCAGCTGCAGGAGCCGAGGCTACCCTACCATCAAGACCGGAAGGTCGTGCGGGTACTGTATAACTCAGCGCCGTCCCGTTGTTGCTGCGTCAACAATTAGGGGGTGGGGGTTGGGGGTTCTGTTATTGAAAAAACGACTTTCAAGTAGGATAGCAAGTATAGTATTCCCACATGGACGAATACAACATGAGTTGAGCATTGTGGAGTAGATCGTGAAAAATGGGTGTTCCATAAATTTGACGGTTACCAGTTCACGGAAGTTAATGATCGATGACTAATGCGCTCTATTAGCAATTAGTGGAACTAATTAGTTCAACTCTCTAGCAACAGATTCGTTGACTGTAATCGATCCTATGGCTGAATAGATCACTTGGCTGTCGCAAAATCTTGTAATCAAAAGAAAATTAGTATTGCTATGTTACCCTGGAATACAGAGTGCACCCCATATTGTTAACACTGGACTTAGTAGGGAAATCATAAATTCAAATTTCAAAATACTGATGAGATTTTGAAAGCTGTGAAATGCTTTTCCATACAGGTAGTCGTTTGTATTGCAATAGAAAAATACCTCTAGCTTTCCTCTTCGAAAAAGTTCATGGTGCGCAGATAACATTACCCCAGCGGAACAAATGGCTGTGCAAATGTTTCTCACCTCGGGTAAAGGAAAGATAAAAGCGGAATGAAGTTTTTTTTTTGCTGTCTTTTTTTGTCATCTTTTTTTATCCGATCGATTGATGCTTCCCCATTCAAGATGCAGATCGTTGATAAAGTGCGCTGTGCATAAAACGCGCATCTATGACCTAGATCGACAGCCGTGACTCCGGCTCGTGAGAGGGTTTAGGTAGCGACAGTGTAGAGTGGGGGCGAAGGAGGGTTGTAGGGCGGTCTGCCACGATGGGGTGAAGTAGCGGGACGGAATATATAGAAGTTCAGAACCCTCCGTGACACATATCGACCTTTCGCCGGCGTATTGACACAGTAATTGTTGCCAGTGTCTTTTCAGTTGCAAAACGTGTTTTCTCATTACGCGTGAAAATATTCCAGTTTTCTTCGACGCCGAAGCGATTTTAAGTGACATTACTTTGTGTTAATGAAATTACTTTGTTGCTAGAATGAAAATCATCATTACAATCAACCATTATTCACTGCCAGCCATAATTGTGCCATCTTCGAGCTTTAAAAAAATGAAATACGTTCCTACATAATTGATAAACAATACAATTATATGGTTAAATTTGGGATTGAGTTTAACGAATTAACTACACCATTTAGAATCATTATAGGTTCTGTGCTGGATGGGGGAATCATCTGCACTATTATATTATAGAAAATGATTAAATAATGAATGTTTAAAAAACGCTGCAAATTCTTTCACTGAGGTTTATTATTCAATGATTCATGATTTTAATTTCTACTAAGCTTTGGAGTGTACGTGTTTCACAGGTGATAGAGCGATTATTGAATTTCACGCACACTCCAAAGCTTAGTAGAAATTCAAATCATGAACGCAATCCAATTGAATAATAAACCGCAGTGAAAGAATTTGCAGCGTTTCATGCATATCAGAATACTTCAACCCGTGTATCGGCTACAAAGCCTTTTAGGAGTTTACTCCAGTATCCAAAAAAAAAAAATAATAATAAACCAAAATAACGCCAATGCTGGCACCATAAATCGGACCATACATCGGGAATGGTTTGAGCTACGGACATGGGGAGGGGCTCATTCGATTCCTCGTGGAAAGTTTTTCAAAGAGTCCAAATGTAGGCCGCCTTGACTTTCTTTGAGGTTTTTAGGGATTTTACAAAACTTTGACAACCCTTAAAGGGCACTTTAAATTAAGTGAGATAGCTGGCTAAAGAATTGGGGCGTCGTCGGACAAACATGGATTTTTCCTGAAAATTTTAGCTTTTTTGCTTCAGTCCTACGAACATGTCATGGAGAAACCCAATCAACAGATTGTGATAGTAAGGTGACGAAAAGGTGATTCGTTTTTGGTGTTCGTGGGATCTTGAAGCCATTCTCCATTGAGTGGAAGAGTCGAGCAGCCTAGCTCATAACCAAAACAAAAAAAATTTTTTGTGACAGTTATAAATTGTTATTTTTGACAATTTACCAGAAATCCTCTCAAATTGAATACAGTATGTATTCCTTACTCTCTTGGTTTAAAAGACATTATCGAAAAATGAGTTTACGCTAATTCTCCAGTCTGAAAATGAGTTGTTGGCGAACAATAGATTTACAAACTTAAGCGATCGGCAAAAATAATTGGATTCAATCATTTCGCAAAATTTAAATGATTGGTGCGCTAATCAGAAGTTTGAGTATTTTTTCAAATGTCAGTTGGCAACGTCCAAGCAAACGGCTGCCGTCGAATGTACACTTCACATTATTGTCTCCTCAAAGGAACCAGAAAATGGTGTTCTATCAGCTGATTGTTATATAACAAATAAGATATACAATTCGTTTATACAAAAATCATTAATATCACCTGTATTACATGCAAAATTGTTCTGGATGGCTACAGTAGATCCTAGCGGGTTATATCACGGTTGGAATGTTACTACCAAACATAAAAGCGTTTAGAAATATTGAAAGGTTCATCATTTCTGTATTAAATTCCTCTTCCGCGCAGAAAGGAAACGATCAAGTTTCATTTATCCCCTTCAACGAGCTCAAAGAGCCCTACAGTTGCGCGATTGTGCACAACGCACACCAGCTTTGTTTATTCAGATGACAACAACCATTTTTTATTCCGATTTCGTATCGTACAAAGCATTTCATTAAGATTTGTCCCCTTATTTGATTTTGTCACGGGCAACTCGTTCGGCAAGCAAAACGTAAATGTAAGCCAATCTAAAGTGTGGTAAATCGATTCTCATTGTTAACGCTGATTTTAACAGGGGTGGTTGTGCTTTTGGTTGCACATCTCTGAAGTCGTAATCAAAAAGGCGTGGGGAGGGGGGGGGGGTGAAATATTCATGAAATCTAGCTTAGAATCCGAATTTGTAAAAACAAAAAAATTCTCATTTGAAACCACAAAGTTCCTGTGTTTGCGTCCCTGCCAAAAAACATCCCTGGCAAAAAATATATGTTCGAAAAAACTGTTTTGTTTCAACACCCTAGACATATGTATATCGGCAGCAGAAGCAGCAAACGTAGAGTTCGCTCCTACAAGCTAAAGTTGCTTTTCAATCGACAGTCCGGTTGACTTTTTTCGAACTCTTTCAGACCCTTCTGGATCTCAAATGGTTGATAGTCAAACAAAACAGCGATGTATAGAGTATCCTTGATTCTGATTCTGAATAATGCATCCACCTCCTCAAAAGGGGCAACTATATCATTCCATCACCTCACACTTTGTAGTTACATCCTCTAGGGTATAATTTTTTGAAAGAGCGAATTATAATGAGCGGAAATAGCCTTCCAGACTCAAATTCGTTGTGCGATCTCTGGATACAGTTGTCTCTGTGTAACGTGCGATAAATAAGATATCTGCAGGACGCCTGCACTATTTGAAGCGAATTGAAATGCTAAACCTCGTTGTATTCTTCTACTTTCCTTCTAAGAAATCGCTATCTGCAACGTGATCTCTCTCTCTCTCTCTCTCTCTCTCTCTCTCTCTCTCTCTCTCTCTCTCTCTCTCTCTCTCTCTCTCTCTCTCTCTCTCTCTCTCTCTCTCTCTCTCTCTCTCTCTCTCTCTCTCTCTCTCTCTCTCTCTCTCTCTCTCTCTCTCTCTCTCTCTCTCTCTCTCTCTCTCTCTCTCTCTCTCTCTCTCTCTCTCTCTCTCTCTCTCTCTCTCTTTTTTATTTGAAACCGTCAATATGTTGCGGAATAGGAGATTGGATATTGTGAAATATTCATTCGCCGGCGCTCGAGTAAACACTAAATCTCCGGTCGGCCAATTACACGGTCGTCGAATTTGATCGGTTCAACAGGGGCGGCGAAAAAACGGGGCGTGCGAAAAACTCGTGCAAATACTGTGCAGCCGGGATTAGACCAATATAGGGCGTCGGTGCGAGTACGATTCGGCCACGAAAAGTCGACCACGAACACCCTGATGGGTCACGGACGAGACCCCTGTAAATAGGAAATATTACGAATGACAGGAAATCCTGGAAGGTTGTACTGACGAAATTGAAATAGCTATCGACAATCTATTCTTGTAAATAATTAAATCACTTTGTTATAGAGGCACAATCATGATAATAACAACAGAGGTTTAAAAAAAGTCATGTTTACAAAAGGAGGTCTATGAATTAAATCTACGAGTACTGGAGTGTAGTGAAGACGAATCTAAAGCCCTTTTTTCTCGTCTTGTCAAGGTTTTGAGATACTATTGTATTTATTTGATTTTCGGTCTAATTTGTAAAGTTTTTCCATTGTTGATTCCAGATGACTGTGATAGCCATGAATAGTTGCTCCTGAGTTTAAATCTGAAGCTAATTAGCATCATTGCTATCCCCAGGGTGTTGCAGGGTAACCTTATCCGCCCATTGAAGGGGCAACTATTCTATTTTATCACTTCCTCGTTAAATGTGTAAGGAGTCATTCCCTATAGCTTCCAACCTTCAAAATTGAATTATACCAATCGAAGAACGCAACAACGCTTCTGTAAGGATTACTTTAAAGCAACAATCTTGCTATTTCGTGTTTTTCCTTTGTTTTTTGGTCTGTTCTTTTCAGATTTTAAAGATGCTGAGGTAACAGAAACAAACCAAGTCACCAAACATCTTAGAAGAGACCCTCCTGCCTCAAATATTAGCGCTATTTTAGTACTATTTAGTACTAGTGCTACATTTGCGTGTTTTTGATTTATAAAAGTCAATTCTTCACCATAAAAACATTTTTCGAGCCATACAATGCCCTGCACTCCAACGAGTAGAAAAATTATTTTGTTTAATTTTTATTATTTTTTAAATCGAAATTTCTGAAAAACGGTAGCCTTGTCACTTTTAGTACCATTGCTGCTTAGCTGTGGTTGACACTTTTGACGCAGAATAGGTTCTACTAAGGGATTCTTGTTACCCATTATGTTTCTGCTACCTCAATCTTTTTTAAAATCTGACGAAACACCAAACAAGAAGAAAATACACCTTTTTTAAAACTTTGAACTGCACTAGCAACGTTGCCAACCTTCCGATTGTAAAGAATAAAAATCATAGGAAGCCACTCCTCTTACTCCTCAAATGCTACAATTACGATATTTTTTTTTTTATTGGACCACTAATTAAATCGATTCAATATGATCTAGAAGTCTTCATGAAAGCGAAATACAAAGATTCATTTTTGAAAACAATAAACCAGAAATAAGTATCTGACTCAAGTGCTCAAGAACTCCTACTTTTGATAAGGCCTCCGTCACGTTACATGTAATTTTTAAGCCTGTGTTATACAGTAATAATGTTGATAGGAACGTATTTTTTAAAGTGACTCGAATCTGGAAACGTGTGGAATTCTAGAGTTTTATAAAATGTTTCTTCCCCGAATACAGAAATGTTGCATTTAGTCATGGAAAGAGTTGAAAACGCTTTATTTCCTGTTCCTGTATCTTTTCTCAATTTCATAATTGCTCTAATGGATCAGTTAACATACGCTCTTGTCCAATTTACGCTCTCGATTCGCTCTCAATTTGGGTTATGTTTCTATGAACAATCAAGTCCGAACCGGTGACGTAGAGTTCGTTACGTTGGTCAAAATTAACCGTTCCAACTCAATGTTGACAGTATTATCGGAAGATTATAATCACCAGGTGTTTTACTGTTCAATTTAAAGTGAAGTTCAACTCATCAGCTCTTGCTTGCGTATCTTTTCTATATATCTAGCAAAATTTCCATTAAGCTTAAATGTTCTCCATACCCCATCAAATCAGAACGGTAATTAAACCCAAAAAGCTCAATAACCAATCAGTTGAACAATTATAACAGTAAGCGTAACATTCAATAATAATTGTGACTTCCCAAGGCTACATCCCGACTTAATATACAACGATACTAGTACATATAGATAAGAACTTGGTTTCTAACAATTTATTGTTACCGTCCTTACCTATTTATTACAGAAATAATGAAACCCCGAATTTTTACAAACTGTTAAAGGATGACTAGGATCCATTCTCCGTATACTAGAGCTCTAGCTTTATATTTTGCCACAACTATTATGTAAGCACGACAACAAATACTTTCCTCTCCTCAATATTTGAAAAGTAACAATAAAAACATACGTTCTATCATGTTACAATATTGTGAAGGTTAAAAGCGGTATTAAACCATAATAAGTGTGTAGCGTCCATAAATTAAACCGAAAAAAGCTCTGGGTTCTAGATTCGAATTAATTTGGAAATACACCTACACACATAGTTAGTATAGCTCTTGCAATAATTCTTACATTAGGATACATTTACAAGATTGATTGTCGTTTATCAAAGTTCATCATTATTTTTTCGACCGGGTTTGTAGCTTGCACGAATGTTCTTATAGCGAATTTTCGTAGGAAATCTAGCTATTGCAATGGGTTCAAACTTTAAAAAATGACAATTTGGAAATTTTTAGAATTAAGATCCCGTTTGAGCATTTCACAATAAAATTTGAAGTATTCCAAACTACAAACATGTCAATAATCCTGAATAAAATTTTGAGTTCGTTGAACCGTACTCCTATTGCGCCATAAAGTGCTCAATTTTCAAACCATATGATTAACAAAATATATCAAAAACATAATAGTCACCAATTTATGTTATCATAACTGAATATTATTTTGGGGAATTTGATCGATAAAACTGTTACAAAACCCGTTCATGAACATGTGATCGAATCAAAATTTGCACGATCCAACTTGTATGAAATTGTTCAAAATCTTCAAATTGATTACTTACTTTGTATTTTCAAATTAAATTAGGTTTGATCTTGAGAATTTGGAAACTAGACACACTTCTTCTACGATGAGAAGATTTTTCATTATTCAATAACTTTTTTCCGGTTTCAAGTTTCATTTTTAAACATAAAAATCGTAATTAGTTTGGGATTTTATTTTTAAAATATCGATCAATCACTTTTCCGAATTATACCATTTACAACTTTTTTTTTTTTTTTTTTTTTTCAACGTATGTTCGATAAGTAGGTACCTAGCTTTTTTATGTATATTTGGGGAAAATCCTACTTCAAAATAGTGTTGGGAGGAAACCCAAAAAAAAATACGAAAATTCGCTTATGTGGTGATGCTGCACGGCTGGAACATTTTTTTGTTTGATTTTGACGGTTTCCTCAGGTTCCACGACGAAGATCACGCTAACCTTCTCAACTCTATGTGGCTTATAGCCATAACGTTCCTCAGCGTTGGGTTTGGGGATATTGTGCCTAATACATACTGTGGTAGGGGAATTGCCGTCACGACAGGCATAATGGTAAGACATCCAAATCAAAGTTAAGACTTCAAAGCTTGTGCAACTCGTCGTTTTGTTTCATGTTGACGACTTTTATATTTGCTTTTTAAATACATATATTCGTTCTACTTTTATTTTTTTATTAAATCCGTTTAAACAAATTGTAAATATTTATGGTTTGATTTAACAGCTTCGTTGTTTCGTTTTTTTCTTTTTCCTTGTTTTTCTTTTCTTTTTTTTTTTTATTGATGAACGCATGAAGGCTTAATTAGCTTAATTTCCATTACATTTAAAAACCCACAGTAGTTCGGAACTTACACTGAAATCTATTTTTCGTCCATTAAGATTAAGCAACGTATTTTCATATCAACTCTACCCAAGGACGTTGTGAACTTAACAAGAATATTTTATCAAGGGAGGTGAATTTATTATTTCTTGCGATCAATTTCCTGAATCTTATTAGATTCGGTGTTTGATCTTTCAAGTTTCAAGATTTCCAAATAACGGCAACTCAACCAGTTCCGATTTATATTGTTTAAGGATTTATCATCTCGATCAGCGGAAGATTCTTTGAGGGAATGGTGATGTTAGAATGCCGTCCAATGCATTTAAATAGATTCACTGATTTCCTGAACCACTATTGCGGTTCGAAACTTCGTTCAAGTATTTTCCCTGAATTCGCCGCTCACCCACAAGTTCCATTCTGCAGATTAATCAGGATTTTAATTGGTATAGAGTCATCGTAATAATTGTGAGGACTTTAGGATCTCTTCCATAGGTATGATTATTCGTAGCTTCTAAAATTTGTATATGTGGCAGCCCTTTTGTGAAATGAGCCTTTTTTGTAAAAAGCCTAGCCTTTTTACAATGTGCCGCCTTTTTGTAATAAAAACGTTGAAATGCCAATCAGCCTGTCATTTTTTAGCCTTTAGGTTTATCATTCAATAATAAACCATTGTAATCGCTCTTGAAAAAAAAAAAAATTCTAACTCCCCCAGAAAATTTCATGGTTTACGTTTCAAAGGGTGTAGAAACCGAATCTGGAATACAAATTTTTCCGTCCGTCCGCCGTACACCGTACTCACGATTTCTCCCAAACGGCTGAAGCAAAAAAGCTGAAATTTTCAGAAAAATCCATGTTGGTCCGGCAACGCCCCAATTCTTGAGCCAGCTCTCTCACTTAATTTAAAGTGCTCTTTAAGGGTTGCCAAAGTTTTGTAAAATCCCTAAAAACCTAAAAAAAAAAGTCAAGGCGGTCTAAATTTGTACTCTTTTTGAAGAACACTCCACGAGGAATCGAATGAGCCCTTCCCCAGGTCCGTAGGTCAAACCATTCTCGATCTATGGCCCGATTTATGGTGCCAACATTCGCGTTATTTTGGTTTATTATTGTTTTTGTGTTGATATCAGTAACCTAGTGACGTAGTGATGTAGTAATGTGGATACTGGAGTGAACACCTAAAAGGCTTTGTAGCCGATACACGGGTTGAAGCATTCTGATAACCATTAAAAAAACGCTGCAAATTCTTTCACTGGGGTTTATTATTCAATTGGCTTGCGTTCATGATTTGAATTTATACTAATCTTTGGAGTGTGCGTGTTTCACAGGTGATAGGAGCGATTATTGAATTTCAGGAGATATGCATAGAGCACGTAAATATGTTCTCGACCAAAATACCTATTTAGATTGATCAGTTGATCATATTTGTGTGCCTGCTGAAATTCAATAATCGCTCTATCACCTGTGAAACACGCACACTCCAAAGCTTAGTTTAAATTCAAATCATGAACGCAAGCCAATTGAATAATAAACCCCAGTGAAAGAATTTGCAGCGTTTTTATAAAGAAGCTGGAAAAGCTCAGCTTTTTTGACAAAACCATTCCATTCGACAAAAAGGCTGAACGTGATCCACCTCTTTGTAAAGTGCGTCCGGGAGGTCATGTGTCACTCAAAATGCCATAATATGTAAGAATAAATGAAGTAGGTACCTACACAAAAGAGAGCATGTTTGCTTATGACAACTAGAACTAACGGTTCAACAATTTTCCTTACTTTTCAAATAATAATATTTGAGCTGAATTTAATTTATCTTATTTTTCTCCTTATTTACTAAATTTCTTTTATTAAATTAATTTTATTCCATTTCGTCTTCTCGCAATGAGCCTAAATAGTAGACAGATTCTTTGCAAACAGGCGGATCACGTTCAGCCTTTTTGTCGAATGAATTGGTTTTGGCAAAAAAGCTGAGCTCTTCCAGCTTCGTTATAAACAGGCTAAAAAATGACAGGCTGATTGTCATTTCAACGTTTTTATTACAAAAAGGCGGCACATCGTAAAAAGCCTAGGCTTTTTACAAAGAGGCTCGTTTCACAAAAGGGCTGCGACATATACTTAATGTCCAAACCCAGGATGACGCATTGCTGAACCAAACTTACATAGTCGTATGAAACCTTCAACGGCACAACCGTCGTTTTCGAGCCCAATATTTCAGCAAAAAAAAAAATATTCCTAGCATATGACGAAATTTTGTTGGTTTAGAAAAGTATTGTAGATTTTGCAGAATTGTCAGAATAGTGAACATAATTAAATGAAACGCTTGCTTACGAGTCCGAAACACATTGAGACCTTTTCATGAAGGGTGTATGCTTATAAAGCACAATGTCACACCGACTCGCAAAACTTGGACACAGAGACAAAGAATAATGATAATAGAAGCTCAAATTTTGACCGAGAAAGATATTTATTTTAAATATACACAACAAATGGCCTTTAATTATTTGGATCAATATCCATTGGCTTCATTTCAGCCAATTTTATTGTTTGTGTATCTAGGGCGACCATAACGCACAGCTGAGACAATTTTCGTGGACAACTTTTGTGAACAATTTTCGTTACGAGTTTATGTGCCTTAGCAAGGACATGAAAACGTCAAAACATTGCTATAGGGTAGTTTTACGAAGATTCTAACGACCGATATTTAGTTCACCTTTTCGAAGTTTGGTTACTCCTTGCGTTCCATAGAACATTCTTCAAGACCAAGTGATGCATCGAGCCGATAATAGAAACAACCTTCCCTAGTCTACGAACAACTGCTGACCTGATCTGGTACCGAATCTTCAAATATTTTACTCAGAATCAAAGCATTCGCTGTTGATTTAATATTTGTATATTCTCTTTGTGGTCGGTTCGGCTGGACCTACACTGTCATTTCGCGCCCCAACGGTACTCTATGAGCTCCTCCCAATCCATCTTCTTCAAACTCTCCTCGACTGGTCTCTTTACATCTATCTCTCTTGTTCACTAATTCTTAACCCTACGAGTTACTGACTGAAATTATTCTTCATTTTTCTGTTGGACTTGACACATTAGACGATACTTCAACCAGGAACAAGAAGAAGGAAAAATTCCTAACATTCAACTTGTGCTATAAATGTTGTCTACAACGAATGAAATATAATAATTATACTGAAGTATGCAATTGCAATTTAACGCCCATGGTTACGCATGGTATTCCAATTCCATAGTAAAACTTGAAAAAAGTAAAGTAAACAAGGAATTTCACCTTGGATTTTCGTCCGACTACCCGGAGGTGTCGCGGACGTCGCCAGCCGTCCTTTAGAGAGGATCGGAACTAGGTCTGACGATTTCGTTCGTGCCTTCCCATTGACTCACGCCCCTGGGTTGGGAGCGATTTGGATTCACGTGATATCGAGATCAGAGGTGAACTGTCTAACGACTGTTACGGAGATGATTGAGATTAAATGATTACGTAGTTTTTCAACATTTAATTTCCGTTTTCTTTAATAGTCATATCAAATTACTAGAACAATGCCCGATCCGTTTCTGAGATTTACGGCCCACCTACGCAGAAAGTTAATCAAACCTGAACACAGAGACATGGGATTTGCAGCTAAGAATTATGACAAAATAATCCGTTGTTAAGCGAGAAAGTTTTTTCCCTCCTGTCTTCAAGAGCTTCCTTTTTTTCCTTCTTTTCAGGGGTTTAAATCTCATACTTTGCTCCAAAGTTTGTATCCCACTCGAAGTATTTCCCAAAGTTTTTCCTCAATTTTTCGCTTGTATTTTCATTATATAACTCCCTCGAACTAACTTTAAGCCCTTTTTTTTACCAATTTCATCTTCCAATGAAAAAGTCATGGTTTCAACATTTAGCCATTTCGGTGTTTCAAGAGTTGGAGGTTTCTTCCAATCCCTGTCTTTCTCAAAAATTGAACTTCTACCCTAACGAAATTCTCGTTTTCATCGTAATTAACACATGTCCATATTTTCTGTAGTTTCCCAAACAGCACATTAATTTCTCACTGGATATCATGTCTGGATTGATCCAGAAAGTAATTTAAGAATATACTAAGCTACGCGAATAACCTGGGCCCTAAAAGTGTTGTAAACTGTGCATTTAACGTCACGTAGTTTCTCCTCCTCTTTCAATATTCTATGATACAATTCCCATCACATTTGTATATGTTGAAAGCCCAACAGAAATATATTCTTCGTAATGTATTGTTACAATCGAAATTGCCTTGGACTGCGATCCAATGCTTCTTAATTGAAACGCTTATTTCGGAAACCCAATCAACGACAGGAAATGCGAAATCAACTTTATTGCATTTTTGGGTATTTTAGGGATAGCCGCATCGTTGAAAACAGGAAGCCCGCAACAACGAGTCCTACTAGCCGGTTTTTCTTGGTCTTGAAATAAGCGTTTGTTGTAGAAACCCACTAAGAAACAACACATAGGGGTTTAACGACTTTTCGTCAAAGATAGATACTTTAAAGTCATTTCAGTAGTTTCTCGTTCAAGGTTCTTACTTTTTACTGAGGTGGTTTTTATCATTTAAATGATTAACAGGAGTACAATCCAGTTCTTAGTGACCGTACCGACCCGGCAGTTCCGCTCAACACTCCTTAAACTAACCTTCGGGTGGGCTCTTTCCGCCCTTTGTTATCCCGGCATCACCACTTTTCCGTCTGCTCGAGTGGGTCATTCGTGTACCTGCCACCTTGGTGATCTGGTTGAATCTACAGATTTTTCCAGGGAGTTGTTGCTTTCATCTCTGTTTACTAGCTCCCCTCCTCTGAGCTAGAATCCCATATTTGTAGGTTGCATAGGCAATTTTTCATCTTCGGTACTTAAATGTGTAAAATTAATCATTTAAATGATCTGGCTTAGAACCATAGAGGTCTACTGTCCCGTTTTTTTTAAAGTCTGTTCAGTGTTAAAAGTTTTGTTCTCAGTTCATAGTTGAAAGAGTCTTTAACATTGTTCAAAAACTGTTCATTGTCAATGAACTACATTTATATGATCAGGAACTGCTTGTTTTTCATTACTTACCCCTTTAAATAAATTCATTACAATTACGAGTCAAAAAATTGAAAACCAATGTATTTTTCCGAAGTTTATTGTAGAAACATCGCATGTGCTAATGACAGAATGAACCCTCATCCCATTCCCCTAAAACATAGAGCTAAAATAGCTGAAATAGTCTGATAGAGCACATTGTCTAGTATTTATAGTAATTTTTGAGGACTTGAAAATACCATATATAGCGTCGCTGGTAAGTTTTTCTTGATTATTTCGAAATTTGAAAAACTGGACTTGAGGTGTTTCCGAAATAAGCGATTCAATTGACGAATCCGTCAATTCGTCATAATGTGATAACTTCTGGGTTCCCGGAGATATTTTGTGAACCCTAGGCCTAGTTATCTTTCTTTATCACAAGATATTTGGATTCGAATAAGAATACACTCAGCAATCAAATACTCCTCAGTTTTCGTACAAATATATTACAATATCGAACGAACGTCATAATTCATTACTTTAATGAACGTGTTTTGCAATGAATGCAAAGTCCTATATCAAGTGTTTTGATTGCATTCTCGTTTCGCCTGTGGTTACATTGACCGAGCAGAAAAATCAAAATTGAAGACTTAAAATTAGCTGTGCTAAACCATTGTCTCCAAAACACATCGTAAAACATATGTTTAAACTATTGTAAAAGTTTCCAAATTAAGACAAATTGACTATTTCAAATTATTTCCCGAACTCTATTGCGTTTTTTATATGATGTACTGGAAACCAGCGAAAAGATCAGGGAATTTTCAAAAATTAACTTCAACCTACATATATTTTGTTGTGCTTTTTGCACGTCTCCAGGTCTTCATTCTATTTTCTTTGGTGACTATTGGATTTTTCTTCTATACGTTGTTTCGTGTTTGAAGTCTGCACAGTGACATACGTACTTACATGGACAGATTACATAAGTTGGTGTAGAAAGTGGAGTTAGGTCCGTTTCCAAATGCTGTAACATCTCTCATTGTAGAACTCTGTTGGTGTTAAAATGGTGAAATAAATTTATTATTCATTTCTGACTAAACCAATTACATCTTACTTTTCGAGAAAAACTTTAAAACTGTAAGTTCTGTAAGTAAAATAACCAAGTACGATTTATTGCAGCCTAACATTCGTAAAACGGCATTTTATCAATTAGCTAAAAATAACTTTGTTAATAGAATTCCATTCAGTTGAAGGACACATTAATCGATAATCCGCTCAAATGTGAATTTCTGCTGTTATTTGCTCAGACCTCGTTTAAACAAGCTCTCGCCGTTGAGTGCATTAAAATCACTAAGTAGTCGCTTGTTTTCAAATAGTGGGTAGACAAATAAATAGACTGCGTTGAGAGCCAGGTAAATTCATTCGAGTCGGTCGTATAAAATAATCCGCTTGAATTTTAATAGCTCCACAGAAATTTGCTCGCAATCACAATGTATCATGATACCGTCTGGATACATGCACTTCTCACCACAGAAGGCGAAATGACATCTCATTTACGGTATAGAACTGTACCTCTACCCTGCTAAACACATAAAATCCTTGAACAGCTATAAGGATATACAAATATGGCTTTTCTCCCTATTCGAAATATAAATATTTAATGTTGGGCGTCAAGAAAAAGAAATTATCATAAAACTATCTCTGAGATGAGCATAAAATCTGCAGGGAGGGAGCAGTGACTAGAATATTAGGACCCCCAAACTGGTAAACGATAGAGAAAACAAAGCTTCTTCAGTTCAAAGTGATAAATTTAATAGATGAAACAATTAATTGGCCTCATGAGTGTGATGCATAAGAAAGAATGCTATTCGCTAAAATTGATGAAATAATTCAATTGAAAGTGAGTATAAATGACGAGAGGGAGGCGACTCACCATGTGATGCCCACCAAATAAGGTAGGGACATCAATCCAAAAAAGAAAGCGAGGTGTTGGTGAATTCCTGGGTGTCTTCTTAATTTCCTGACGAAGAATCTCAGCCAAGGAAACGTGGCAGGTTTTTTGAGAAACGAGAACTGTCTCAAAAATAATCAGTTGTATCTATTATATATATAAATTTTTAGTTGTTTATTTTAAACTTTAGTGTCTTACCTACGGTACGCACCATAAAAAATCAAATTCAATATTACTTGGAAATTAAAAACGAAAATTTAATTTAATTTTTCCCACCTGGTTTTGAAAATGTTATCAAATAAACTTCTTCACGTGACCCACAGTTAGACAATGCCCCTAAATCAACTACCTATTATTTGTGACAACACAAACCCACCTTCAAAACCTTGACATTTTGCAAACAGCAAGTAACAGATGTTTTTGCCCATTCGAAAATTCGACTGGTTAGTGGTTATTTGATAAAATTTCGCTTAGATCCGGAATTCGCATTAAAAATCAGGTATTCAATTTGGAGAAATGACAAGAAACTACATTAATACGGTTAATTGGACGCAGGATTGATTCAATGATTCATGATTTGAATTTCTACTAAGCTTAGGAGTGTGCGTGTTTCACAGGTGATAGAGCGATTATTGAATTTCAGGAGGCACACAAATATGATCAACTGATCAATCCAAATAGGTATTTTGGTTGAGAGCCGATTTAACGTGCTCTATGCTTATCTCCTGAAATTCAATAATCGCTCTATCACCTGTGAAACACGCACACTCCAAAGCTTAGTAGAAATTCAAATCATGAATCATTGAATAATAAACCCCAGTGAAAGAATTTGCAGCGTTTTTCAAGAGCGATTACGATGGAAAAATATTATATTTGAAAATTTTAAATTTCGTAAGACGGAGCATGAATATCAGAATGCTTCAACCCGTGTATCGGCTATTAACCCTTTTAGGAGTTCACTCCAGTATCCACATTACTACATCACTACATCACTAGGTTACTGATAAACCAAAACAAAAACAAGCTGTTTTTTTAATCGCAATAACCTAGTGATGTAGTGAATGTGGATACAAATGTTGGCACCATAAATCGAGCGTACATCGGGAATGGTCTGAGCTACGGACCTGGGGAGGGGCTCATTCGATTCCTCATGGAAAGTTCTTAAAAAAGTCCAAATTTAGGCCGCCTTGACTTTTTTTTTGAGGTTTTTAGGGATTTTACAAAACCTTGACAACCCTTAAAGAGCAGTTTAAATTAAGTGAGAGAGCTGGCTAAAGAATTGGGGCGTTGTCCGACCAACATGGATTTTTCCTGAAATTTTCAGATTTTTTGCTCCAGCCGTTTGGGATAAATCGTGCGTACGTCGTACGACGTACGGCGGACGGACGGAAAATTTTTATTGCAGATTCGGATTCGGACCCTTTGAAACGTAAACCATGAAATTTTCAGGGGGGTTAGATTTTTTTTTTTTTTTTTTTCAAGAGCGATCACAATGGTTTATTATTGAATAATTAACCAAAAAGGAGAAACGCGTCGTTTTGATGTTTTTAAGAATCTTAATATTAGGAAATTGATTCATAGCAATCCATAAAGAGACCCTCTATCTGTAAGGAGAGATCAAATAAGCCGACGGAAAATTTACGACTCGGTAGTAGCCATTAATTTTACCGAATTGAACCAATCCTTTCAACAATGAGAAAAAATTAATAAAATATCGAGGACAACTTGATTTCAAATCGGGATTTACTCGGAATACTCGTTTTCCCCAACATTGCAATTATAAATATATTTCAGTTTTATCGTGATATCCTCCGTGGCGGAAAGCCCCTCGTCGAGTTGATTAAATGAATAAATTCAGCGGATTAACTTAAATTCTGGACGTTGAGGAGACGGAATTGGGAAGGGGCCCAAGTTATAATGAACGGTAACGAAGCGAAACTGGCTACACATTAACATTCTTAAAACAGTTGACTCAAAAGATGTTGAAGGCGAATTCCCCAAGTAACCAACATATTTCATTTTCATCTCTCTTCCGCTACTTACAACTCCTTCTCAACTGTGTGAAGTTCATTTCTCATTTGAAATATTTAGGCGCGGAAATTATTGAGTTTTAAACGCTTGAAGATAAGTAAAAGTTTCCTACTTATAAAATAAGTAGCTGATAAAATGAGATAAATAAGTATTTACGTATCGTGGAGTACCTCCAATAATTATTTTTTTCATTCATTTAACGAACCCACATCGTATTTCTCATTAATGTTTCCTGGCGGCTCCATCAGGGGACCAATTGCATTTTGGTGTTCAAGGATTGGTAGTGCGGACAAGTAACAATCCACCTATTCGGGAAAATACAGACCACGAACAGCTCCTCGTGATAGTATCCCAGTCATTCTCAAAATCTCGAACCGTTTAGTTCCATTGAATAAACTGTATTTCTCCGCAGTTCATAATCAAGTGCTTCAATTAATATTCCTCACTTCCTGGTTTTTACCTTTATTGGTACACATATATGGGTTCACATGCTAAAGCTAGGGCGCCAGAAAGCTCTATTACTCTAGACATCGAATAAAAATTAACTTTTTCGTTCTTTCCTTCTAAAGTGAAGATAAAGAAAAATTATTGAAATGCAGATTTCAACAAAACTGTACTTATGTTACTGTAAAAGCCGGAAATGCGGTAAATTTTAGTTTTGGTTTATTATTCAATAATAAACCATTGTAATCGCTCTTGAAAAAAAAATCTAAACCCCCCCTGAAAATTTCATGGTTTACGTTCCAAAGGGTGTAGAATCCGAATCTGCAATAAAAATGTTTCCGTCCGTCCGCCGTACGCCGTACGCACGATTTCTCCCAAACGGCGGAGCAAAAAATCTGAAATTTTCAGGAAAAATTCATGTTGGTCCGACGACGCTCCAATTCTTGAGCCAGCTCTCTCACTTAATTTAAAGAGCCCTTTAAGGGTTGTCAAAGTTTTGTAAAATCCCTAAAAACCTCAAAAAAGTCAAGGAGGCCTAAATTTGGACTGTTTTTGAAAAACTTTCCACGAAGAATCGAATGAGCCCCTTGTCCGCAGGTCCGTAGGTCAAACCATTCCCGATGTATGGCCCGATTTATGGTGCCAACATTTGCGTTATTTTGGTTTATTATTGTTTTTGTTTTGATATCAGTAACCTAGTGATGTAGTGATATCGTGATGTAGTTACTGGAGTGAACTCCTAAAAGGCTTTGTAGCCGATACATGGGTTGAAGCATTCTGATATGCATGAAACGCTGCAAATTCTTTCACTGGGGTTCATTATTCAATTGGCTTGCGTTCATGATTTGAATTTCTACTAAGCTTTGGACTGTCCGCATTTCACAGATGAAAGAGCGATTATTGAATTTCAGGAGGCACACAAATATGATCACCTGATCAATCCAAATAGGTATTTTGGGTGAGAACAGATTTACGTGCTCTATGCCTATCTCCTGAAATTCAATAATCGCTCTATCACCTGTGAAACACGCACACTCCAAAGCTTATTAGAAATTCAAATCATGAATCATTGAAAGAATTTGCAGCGTTTTCTTATAGGTTTCCGGCATTCACCAACAATATTGACTCGGATTTTCTGGCAAATCCTAACATACATTTCGAGCTACTACAGTGACATATAAAACGTTCAAAGAGGTAGTTCCAAAAATGCCATTCCCTCCGGAGGAAGAGGAAATCTTGTAGTAACTAAATGAATTCGTGTTCTTAAGCTTTTCAAGGTTTCATAGTATTGACTGATACTACCAATTTGAAGGAATTCATTTTGATATTGAACCTCTTCATCTGACAATAACAAAAGCTTAGTTTTGAGTGCCTAATGAAACAAGAGCCAGATCTACACCGTATGAGATAAGGGAAGAGAACGTCATGGTTAGCGTTTGGATTCGATCATATTTGCCTATTTTTTCCCCAATATTTGTTGGTTTCAAGAAGCAATTTCCGACCAAGTTCACGTCGATTGAAATCTCCCATTCTATATTAAATATAAATAGACTGGAATCTATACAATGGAGTATATCTGATATACAAAATCCAATCTATATAAATTGTATGCTTCATATTTTATCATATTTCGATTTTTCTTCGGATAACATTTCATTTTGGTTGTTTTTTGGATAGTTGGCATCATATTAAAAAATTTCCTTTATTTGTTCAAAACTTGTCCTTTTTTTAAGTTTTGTTAGAAAATAAGAGGGATAGAGGATACTTTTCTTCTAACTAGATATCTCTCTTCATTTAACGTTACCACTGAAAATATAAACCTCACATTATTCAACGATTTGCGGCTAAAGTAATATTGCATGTATAGAAGACTGAACGAGCAACATAATACATATTACAATATTTAAAAAAAGGAATAGCAAGCAAACAAGGAATGTCACCTTGGATTTTCGTCCGACTACCCGGAGGTGTAGCGGACGTCGCCAGCCGTCCTTTAGAGAGGATCGGAACTAGTTCTGACGATTTCGCCCGTGACTTCCCATTTCCTCACGCCCCTGGGTTGGGAGCGATTCGGATTCACGTGATATCGAGATCAGAGGTGAACTGTCTAACGACAGAACAGGTATACAACACTTGATAGGATTTTGGCCCTAATCATTGGTGCCTGTCGGATTCGAACCGGGCTAATCAGTACCCCCACTGAAAGTAAACAGCCAAAGGACTGATGCCTTAGCTCGCTCGGACAACCTGTCCCCTAATACATATTACAATATATTACAAGACAATCAACAAAATATTTAAACCTCGGCTTAAACTAACCGTTTCTCCCTTTTCGGTAAATGGCCAACACCTCATCTAGATACCTTTTAGGCTAGTTGGTGTCCCTACCACTGATATCTTCGCATTATATATACATTTCGGGAAATTATCTCAGAGTTTTGGGAAACCCTAGAGCTCCTCTTCCACACAGGCATTTAGGTTAAAGTCTGTTTGCTACCGACATCCAGTGAGTGTCCAGTGTGACACTCTTGACTTAACAGTCTTTGAATAATGAAGCTAGTGATGACCAAATTCGCTTGCCAAGTTTTGTTTTGCAATTTTTGCTTCGTAATAGATGAATGAATATTAGATACCTTCATAGCAGGTACTGTAAGATCGATAGTTATCCATTTAATGCTTTGATGAAGTGTTCAATTTTCCTAAATCATGCTAGCTTTGTCATTTAGCTCCCTAGTTAACTAATAGTGAATTGTTTGTGAGCACCCAACTTCAGGTTCGTAGTTTTAGTCCGTTCTTCCCGATGTCTCGCGGAAATCGCTTGTAGCAAACTAGTTCAAAAATATAGGCACCAGTTGGGTATCTAATAGTTTAGGCTGTAATTGGCTACCCAAAGAGAAGGGAGGTAAGTAGAACTTATTGTAGGAACACACCTTTTATATTTATTTCACATTTCGCATTTTTAATTATTATTGTACCACATAAGTAGAACAGTGATGTTCAAAAATAGTTCAATTCCGTAAAATGGATAGTTTTACAGCAGGAGAATATCCAATGCGCATTTTTCAAACCAAGAGTTTCTTAACTTCCATTTCTTATTCTTATGAACCTAGTTGAATATTAACAATGTTTAGAAAATGGAAACATCTCAAGATGTTTCTAAAAAATTGGTAAATAACTGCTAGTGGTCATTACTAATTTTTTCCGTGGAAGACTTTTTTGTTAATCCAAAACAAATCCTGAATTTATCACTAATGAATAATATCTGGAAAATATGGGGATTGGATTTCAGGTCCTGAAATCTCGTCTCTGGTTAAGGCCGAAAATTCTCGGCTATCGAGTTCTTTTCAATTTGTTTTAATTGCTCTCGACTTCTGAGGGTTTAAATTTCACAGTTAATTCTGTTAAAATCAAAAACTTCGTAAATGAATGTTCTCGATTGTGGATTGTTAAATAAACTTAGGTTGGAGTTTGATTAACCAAAAACTAGGTTTCACCGGTTTCAATTTTTTCTCTTTTTCATAATACTAAACACCGGTAAACAAAGTTTTATTGTGTAAATTACATTAAACCAAAATATTATACATCAGCGGGAAAACGAGGCGACCGATGATGGACTACCCGACGGAACCGCTGGAAGAACTTCAATTTGAAAAAGAAAAACTTTAATTCAAAAAGTAAAAACCGTTAATTGGAAATTTGAAAAAATGTAATTTTGTGTGAAGAATCTTCAATCTGAAACACAAAACCCTGGATTCAAATGGGAAAACCTAAATCGTGAATTTCGCTCGGAAAACTTAGAGCAGGGGTTTCCAAACTACGGTCCGCGGAAGGATTTGGTGCGACCCGCCGCCGGACACATCAACAATGACGATCTCAAATCCAAATATCGAACGATGATTTCAGGGTAACACGGGAAAAATTTACTTATGATTGGAACAAATAACTTTGATCCTAAGTGGGAAGACAATCACTAAAAACTAATTTTTTGTATATTAGGCCTAATCATGAATTTGTCAAACTCGTCTAGGACTGCTTAAAAACATGTTTTCAAGTGTCTCATTTTCAAAATTTGCCCCCTCCAGCTGGGGGAATAGCCCCCCAGACCCCCCAATCACCTCCGCATTCTGACACAGCCCTTGGGGCAAATATTTTTGACTTAGAGCATCATTAAGCAAACCTTGAATTTGACTCAGAAAAGTTGTGTCAACTGATAATGTACGGATGGCGCAAGGGGAGGGGGTAATACGTAAGTCCTCAAACGTTTGAATTAGAATCCCTTGGTGAATGAAGATATTTCAACTGCTTGTGCCTCAAAGAAAAGTCCCAGTCGGTTACGTAGCTTTCCGTTGTCCGCTCTTGTGCCGATAAAGTATAGCCCTTCCGATTGGATTGAGAATAACAACGTACCATATCTGACGACATCAATTCTATGGAGTTACCCCGCTTGGTGTAGAGGCAGTAAGTTCGTATCTAGGAGACCAATCCAAGTTTACGTCTGATGTTTGGCGGGTTTCCAACCAAATAGGAAGGAAAAGCGCCTACCAAATGGGGATGTAGAGCCTATCGGATGTGAGTATCGTACGCATCTACAACCTACATCTTGTTTTCCTTCGTTTTTACGACAGGCAGCCCAAAATAGTTAGGATACACAAACCATCATCTGTTTGAATCCCTTGGAATCGAATCTCCCCTTCGGAATGAAACCAATGATGGCGATGCTCTTATAGTCGGTACACAAGTTGCACATTTTTAGATCCCGACGTGGAAGAAAAACGTCTTAGCTTTCCGATCCAAAGCTGTGACTTTCAGTCTAACGATCAACGTTACGTATGCGATCATTAACACTAACTGTGGCGTTGGAGTTAACGTCTCCCTTTCCTTTCCCGAATGTTTTTACGTTCACTATTTTGATCAACATATCTGGCAAATCACCTTCATTTATCAAATAAGTGTGAGTTATCTAATGTGGGTGCTCAAGTTCAATACACCAGCTACGGCCTTCAATGGTTGCCTGTCTCGTTCATTACGGGCGTACGGTGATGAGAAAATCATAGATTCCGACCTTTTCGTCCGACCAATTTATAGATTCTATAAGGTTTAATTGAGGATATTTTTGAAATCCGTGCATGGCAAGCATTCAGACTGCCAAACTAAGCGGAACACTGACCACCATATAAACAATGACCTCTGTACATGAGAGATTCCTCGGTTTGGCGAAAGGCGCGTAGGAAAGACGGCCTCTTTTCGGTTTCAGTTTGGTGTTCTGGATGCTCGCATCTCAAAAATGAAAAATATCCTAAATCAATCCTTCTAGTAATCTGCAGGTTAGTCGGAGAAATAGATCGAAATTTACGATAGTTTTGTCACCTTATGCCCGTATCGGAGGCGTCTGACTGGAGATAACGGAAAAGAGCCCCGGCTACAAATAAGCAGTAAGCAGGTTTCGTAATCACCAATTGCTTGATCGGCGGTATTATCATGTGTGATATTCATATTATTCTGATGAGAATTCATATCGCTCATGAGCGATTATAGTCACCATATCATAATTATTACCTTTTACCGTTATTTGAAATAGACGTGATAGAATAGTGCTATTCATATAAAATCCATTATTCGTCCATGTGATATTAACTTCATTCGTTTTTGTTAACCGCTTGAGAGCCAATTTTGATAACCATTTCAGCATTAACTGATTTATACAGCATACCTATGCCGTAGAATAAAAGAATTTTCCAAAACAATTGAACGTTTTTCCAAAATGATTGAACCTTTTTCTGGAATACTTGACCCTCTAGAGGGAAAATAATGAGTGGCAAGACATGAATGGCGAAACAGATTAATCATGAATTAGATTGAATGAATTGCATACTCACTGATATTTCACTGGTTGTTACGTCGTTTATTTATTTTCTTTTACATCCCCTTCTTTTGAGAGGTTTAATTATTCCGGGAAAAGTTCAATTATTTTGGAAAAAAATGTTATTGTCTCGGGAAAAGATTCAATTCTTTTGGAAAAAGCTTTGATTCTTTTCAGAAAAGGTTTAATTCAACTGGAAAATGATATAGAATCACAGTCAGACGAAACACCTTCATGGTATTGCTAATTTATGATTTTTTTATAGTGAAGAATGTGGTTTTTCAAAGAATTTCCTTAAGTCAAAACTATTCGTTCGAAAAGAACAACTTCATTCTAAAGTTCATTTTTTGACTTTAATTTCCATTATTTTCTAACTTGAAATGGATTAGCCAATTGAATTTGGCTTACCTTGATCAAACTTGGGATGTTATTTTTATAACAAACGTGGTATATTTACATGAAAGCACTGATTTGATAAAAGGGGGCACAAAGCCTGCCTATCAAATGGGAAGAAAAGAATTAAGTTGGTTTCGGTGCTTGGGCTTCTCCGTGTTCAACACACCTTGTCTATTATCACGTTTGGTCATCTAATAGCTGACCTTTCTCAATGGTCTAGTAATGTCAATGAAAATATTGAGTGAAGTTACTGATCCTCTGTTGAAATCGGTTCTAAGAAAAAGGATTACAAGATGCGTTGCAAGGAACCAAATTAAACCCGATTGTAAGCACGAGTAGGTACCTACCATTCATTGCGATGAGATAAATTCCGTAGTTGGGAAACGGAAGGTATGATACCGACCTTAAAATACTAGTTGAACGAGGTTCCTTAAAATGTTGAACATCTACTGAGATGAATGCCATGGTGTAGAACATGTTGAATCAACAGGAAATGCTATAATATCAAGTATCAATTACTAGTCAATAAGATCGTATCCAAACAGGTGTTGTTAATTAAACTGAACCTGTACTAGTCAAGGTGATGATGCGAACCCAATATTGAACTGTTTTTAAGATACGTTTTCCAAGTCCTTACTATAGATCAGAAAGGTTTGACTTATTCAATGATCTCAAGTATTCATTCCTAGTGAATCTACAGTTGCGTTCATTCATCGTCTACTCAATTTCCATTACGTTACAGTTACCTTAAAAAAGTTGGATTTTTTTTCGGTGGTTGTTCATAGTTGTGATCAAAAAATATTTTGTACGGGTTCCTACCTGGTTACAGGATAAAATTGAAAATTGATCGATTGATTGATTGAGGATTGATTGATTGAGGATTGTCTGTGTTGATCTCGAAATGATACATTGATGAAATGGATCGTCACCATTTTAGGCAATTGCAAATCTCTTATGTTTTGGTGTAGCTTATATCTCTCGTATTATCCTCTGGTTTTACCACATACTAAAGATGTAATTGTGATAAATTCTGTGAATATTTTAAATTGATTGCCCTAATTTCTAGGTACCATCTCAGTGTTGTCATACTACCTTCATAACATCAATTTATTGCTTGTACAATATTTACCTACAATGTCCGAACTAATTTTGTTTTCTTTCTCCATAAATTTAGGGTGCGGGTTGTACAGCTTTATTAGTAGCAGTCGTTTCTAGGAAAATGGAATTAACGAGAGCTGAGAAACATGTACATAATTTTATGATGGATACTCAACTCACAAAACGAGTAAGTCCCGAATTTCCATATTCTATCGTTCGCTTACCTTTACTTGCTTTTCCTCCCTAATAGTAACCTCGTTGACTGTGCAACTGAATAATTTTCAAGTAATGGGAATTATTGTAACCTGTATAATTGAGTAAATTTCAAGTAATAGGCATTATTGTAACTTGCATAATTCCAATCTCATTAGCATTGCAATCCCTGTGGGAGTAGATGAAAATATAATTATTTTGGTAGATAACAAGTAAGTAATGTTGTAATATATCTATTATCAACTCTTGTAAACGAATGTCTGTCCGCATTATATAATGGTAATTCTTCTTCTTATTTGGCACTACGGTCCTTGTAGAACCAGGGCCTTCTCAACTATTTCCTTCCATTCCTTTCGATCCAAAGCCCTCCGCCTCCACCCCCGTATCCGAAGCTGGCTTAGATCCCCCTCGACATCGTCCATCCAACGCAGTCGGGGTCTACCTCTAATCCTTCTGCCGCCTGGTGTTCCATTCATGGCCTTCTTGGCATATCTCACCTCATCCATGCGCTGCACATGCCCAAGCCACCTAAGCCTTCCCCTTCTTATGAAAGCCACCAGATCTGGTTGCCCGTAGAGTGTCCTCAATTCTCTATTTAGCCGAATTCTCCATCTTCCACCTTCACATTCTGGGCCAAAAATTTTACGGAGAATTTCTCTCCCAGCAGTTAAGCATCCGTTCACTGCTTTTGGTAAGCACCCAAGTTTCACTGCCGTATGTGACTACTGGTCTTATTATGGTTCGGTAAATAGACAACTTTGCTTTTCTTGATAAGCCACGGAATTTCAGAGCTTTCTGGATGCTCCAGAAACATCTACTTCCTGCAGCAATGCGTGCTTTAATTTCAACAAGAATATCATTGTCTGCTGTTACCAAGGAGCCAAGGTACTTAAAAGCATTACAGACTGGGAAACTATGGTCATTAATCTTGATGTTCTGTTGGTGACTTGGGCGGCTCTCTTGAGGTTTTCATGTACATGGAAAAACTTGAAAAAACGTATGAGTATAACATCAACCTACACCATCTTTTTATTGACTTCCGCCAGGAATATGATAGTGTAGTACGAGAAAAACTCTACGACGACCTGTCAAAGCTCGGTGTTCCCAAAAAGCTCATCAGACTTATTAGTCTTACCATGAAGAACGCTAAGGGAAGGGTGAAAATTATGGGCCTCCTAGGAAAAGAGTTTTCTGTAAATGTTGGACTGCGACAGGGAGATCCACTCGCAACAACATTGTTCAACTTTACAATGGAGACGGTGATAAGAGGCATCCGTACAAATCCAGGAGGAACCATTTATAATAGACTAACCCAACAAATGGCTTACGCAGATGACGTTGACATCTTTGCCAGAAACGTCTCAAGTCTTGCAGGCGCACTGGAAGATTTGAGCACATGGCCAGGATAAGGGGGCTTCAAATTAATGAAACCAAGTCCATGTACATAATGGTAATTGTGAGTTAAAAAACACAGCGTTTTCATTACCCTTTAGCACTCGTTATACGTGAGTCGCATAACAATTTGTAGGAAATACTATTATTGTAACCCAAGTAACTTACCTTCAGATGTGTTCGAATCACAACCGATAAGTCAAAAACCAAAATGAATCCAAGGGCGGTCCTAGGCTTACATTTGGGGGGGGGGGGGGGGTCATTGTTAGAAAATGTAATACATTTTTTTTATCAAACCAAAGCCAAGTCCTTACCTAAAGACTCAGTTTAATTCATATTTAATCACTTCACTTGACGGTTTTTAATCCAGGTTAAAATAGGTCTATCTTTAACATTTTTTCCCGTACAATAATTATCAGAGGAAGAAAAAAGTGTGTTTGCAAAATAAGCTTATTATAAACCATAAAATTAAAAAATTGGGGGGGGGGGGGTCATGACCCCCTTGACCCCCCCCCCCCTGGGACCGCCCTAGAATGAATCATCCTACTGTGTACGTTGAAAAAATCTCTTATTCTTTAGAACAAAACATACAATAACAGTACTTATTAGGTGACAATATCCAGATACATGTTTGATTTCATTGTAATTTTGTAAAACGTGTTTGATATTCACTAAATTGTTTCAATGTTTTCCAGTTAAAAAACGCTGCCGCCAACGTTCTAAGAGAAACGTGGCTGATATACAAACATACTAGATTAGTGAAAAGGGTCAACGCCGGCCGAGTGAGAACACATCAAAGAAAATTTTTACTAGCGATATATGCGTAAGTAGCCCTGTGCTATATTTTTAAAATTACATTATTCTAATTCAATGATTAATCATACTTTTACTCTATCCTTCGGTTACTATCATGTCTTTCAAAATTGAAAATGGATACCCTCTTATTATTAGTACAAAAAAGGGCTATATATCTAGGATTGAGTTGAGAGAACCTATTCAAAAACGGATTTTTAAGCATGAATGTTTCAAGTAAAATTAATAGAAAAGAATTGGATATTTATTAACATGACATAATCAGTTTAGATACAATATTTAGGATGAATACAATTCGGATCATTTCTTTAAACACCGTAGTAGGTCTGTCACTAACTACCCCTATTGCTAGCTTGAGGCAATGTCGCTTCCGCAATGTTAATTCATTGCCCACACTTCATTTCGTATGAAAATCGCTATTTTTAAATTTTACTTTCTAAGCAAACGAACATACATGCAATCAACCACCGCCCACCCATGACTTACTCGGATTTAATCATTAAAAACATTGGTTATTTCGTGCACATGTCAGCTGTACATCTTTAATCGATAGTAGTCCATCGAGAAAGAAGGTAGAAATATTCAAAACTGAAGACATATGATATACTCGAAACAATATTTCATCCAATTTGAGTGGTTGTTTTTCCTATGCTACTCGGTTGTAAATTGGTTTCTGGAATGTAGAATTCCAGATAATATTCAGATTTAGGTCTCATGCAGCATAGCGTCTTTACAGTTTAGTTTCATTTTTTAGATTCATTTCAGTTTTCCTGATTTTGAAGAAAATTACATACCGTTAGCGATTTCACATGTCAACCTCCCGCTCTATTCCTACATTAGTTTGGTGACGTCCAATATTTTCTGTACTGGAATTTCATCAAAACTTCATCAAACTTACAGCGAGGATTACATTTAGCCCTTACATATTTTAAATTATTACTCCGAATCATACCAATTTAACGGGAAACTCAAGAAAATTGAAAATCCCTTTCCTAATTTTCTGGTAAGTACCGTTTGTCTTTTGTGGGTGCCTACCGTTTTTCGCATTCAAGCTTAGGTTTCGCTACGAAATAGATAAGGAATATTAAATTTGACCATACCATTAGAAAGCTGAATAAATTTTCAAGTTTCTCTGAAATTTAACAGCCCCCAACACGTTTTTTGAAAATGCAGTTAACCCACAAGTATTTTCATAAATTTTTATTTTTTATTATTTTTAATTTTTAAACTGGAATTGCGATCATTAGTTATTGATTAGGTACGTATGTGCATCAAATTTATAGGAAATTTAACGCTGCATTCAAAAATGTGATTAAATTTTCTTCTTAAAAGCATAATTATGTTAAGATTTTTAATTTATGTTTTCTATTGTGTGTAAAGATGCCGGGTAAATAAGTAAATAAATAAAAATAAAATAGGCGTTGAAAAAAGATGTTTCAAAGGGAAAGAACATAGGTTTTTGTGGTAAAAATGCGTGGTTTTCTAACACAAAAACCCTTCAAAAACTTTTATCTGGGGAACGGATTGGGGTAGAAAGCAGAAAGCGGTTGGTGGCATCGCCCTCCACTTATATGTTCGTTCACCCAAGTTTTTCTGGCACATTCGGTCTTATCAATCCTGTATATCGCACTATTTGACCTGCGCGTTACATATGATCGAGCGGGTTTAATTATAATTAACGTTGTAAATTAACCAAGCGCTCTTCTCAAGATTATTCTCTTGATGCGATTGAATCGCTATTTTCAGTGGTAACCCAAGGAAAGGCTGTTAATTAAAAACCTCGAACCTTTCACGCCTTGTTCCATCAAATAAATTCGCTGTCTGAGGGGGAAATGGTGGAGGGGGGTCCGGCCATCAGAGCTATCGCCGGTCTCTGCGCTTGACAGATGCAAATGAAGTCCGCACCTCGCTCCCCCCCAACTCGCACTCGCGATTCTGTAAGCAGCTCATGCGATCGAGCTCGATACACAACCCATCGCTTCCACTTCGAGGATTATTCCGGCGTTCTGGAAGTTTCATTCTCTCGTATGTACTTTGGTTATTGTGGAACTCCACAGGCATCAGACGTAGCTACCCTATTCAATACAAGGCAAACGCGGTGAATCTGAGTTGATCGGTTGTACCGAACGGTTCAGAATTTTACATAATATTTCACATTCAACGTAATATTTCAACGAGATGATAGTTGGGTTGCCATTCTATTAAAGCTTACCAGTCTGCGTGACGTACAGCGGGTAACACTTTCCCCAGATGGAGAAAAGGCTCCACAAACAAATTGGAGTTCATATATAGGATCAATCAAGACTCTTCCCCTCCCCTCCCACGTAATAGCAACTACCAGAAGTCTAGAACCATAAAACGCTGCAAATTCTTTCACTGGGGTTTATTATTCAAGGATTCATGATTTGAATTTTTACTAAGCTTTGAAGTGTGCGTGTTTCACAGGTGATAGAGCGGTTATTGAATTTCAGGAGATGCGCATAGAGCACTTAAATCGGTTCTCAAAAAAATACCTATTTGGATTGATCAGTTGATCATATTTGTGTGCCATAGTTTCGTAGTTTCGTAAAATCCCTAAAAACCTTCAAAAAAAGTCAAGGCGGCCTAAATTTGGACTTTTTTAAAAGAACTTTCCATGAGGAACCGAATAAGCCCTTCCCCAGGTCCGTAGCTCAAACCATTCCCGATGTAGGGCCCGATTTATGGTGCCAACATTCGCATCCACATTCACTACATCACTAGGTTACCGCGATCAAAACACAAGAGGTTTTTTTTTAAATTTATTTTTAAATTGCAGTAATTTAGTGATGCAGCGAATGTGGATACTGTAGTGAACTCCTAAAAGGGTTTACAGCCGATACAAGGGTTGAAGCATTCTGATGCGCTGAAAATTCTTTCACTGCGGTATATTATTCAATTTCATTCATTTGGCTTGCACTCATGATTTGAATTTCTACTAAGCTTTCTAGTGTGCGTGTTTCACAGGTGATAGAGCGATTATTGAATTTCAGGAGATATGCATAGAGCACGTAAATCTGTTCTCAACCAAAATACCTATTTGGATTGTTCAGTTGATCATATTTGTGTGCCCCCTGAAATTCAATAATCACTGTATCACCTTTGAAACACGCACACTCCAAAGCGTAGTAGAAATTCAAATCATGAACGCAAGCCAATTGAATAATAAACCCCCGTGAAAGAATTTGCAGCGTTTCATGCTTATCAGTATGAATCAACCCGTGTATCGGCTACAAAGCCTTTTAGGAGTTCACTCCAGTATCCACATTACTACATCACTAGGTTACTGCGATGAAAACATAAACAGTAATAAACCAAAAAACGCAAATGTTGCCACCATAAATCGGCCGTATATCGGTAATGGTTTGAGCTACGAACCTGGAGAAAGGGCTCATTCGATTCCTCATGGAAAGTTTTTCAAAAAGAGTCCAAATTTAGGCCGCTTCGACTTTTTTTGAGGTTTTTAGAGATTTTACAAAACTTTGACAAGGGCTTTTTAAAGGGCACTTTAAATTAAGTGAGAGTGCTGGCTAACGAATTGGGGCGTTGTCGGACCAATTTGGACTTTTTCTGAAAATTTCAGATATTTGGCTCCAGCCGTTTGAGAGAAATCGTGCGTACGGCGGACGGACGGAAAAATTTTATTGCAGTTCGGATTCTACACCCTTTGAAATGTAAATCGTGAAATTTTCAGGGGGGGGGGGGGGGTAGAATTTTTTTTTAAGAGCGATTACAATGGTTCATTATCGAATAACAAACCAATATAGTTTGATTTGGGACCATCTAGTACTACCTATGTTTTAGTATACTTTACTATGAATCTAAAATGTGTGTAACATCTAAAGGTCCCTTTACCAACCCCTTAATCACGTTATTCAACCCCTCGTTGTTTGCTCTCCTGGCTTCTTAACCTCCCGTCATTAGACCTTTGTTTTAGACCTCCGACTACCGAACTGGCCTAAAAAGACCATAATCCCTCTCTGACCCCTTTCCGGGCATTCGCAAGAACGAAGAGGAAAGGAAAAGTTGAAAAAATATCGAGGGTATAGAAGTACAACGTAGCTCCGGGTGATTATAATGAGCTTGAGGTGTCTTTGAAGTGGTTCCACCTTTGGGATTCCTCGTGCTTTCGGAGTTTCCTCGCCATGAGGGGTCCTGGGGTCACCTTGAGCTGGTATTAGAACCGCAGAGCCCCAGAGAACCAGTGCCCAAGCCTCGGCCGTAAGCTGCCCTCTTCAAAATGACGCTTTGAGATATTTTTGTAGCTACCGGTTGATTTCAAACACGATAAATGGCCAGTTTATTTTCATCCAACAACATATTTGCTCTCCAAATGTTGATTATAATATTAGGAAAATGATCATCTAGACTAAATTTCGGATATAAGGATTGTTCTGAACTCATTAGTGGTTAGAGGAATAAGTTTTGGATGTGACACTATTGTCCAGAATGTCGAAAAAGCCCCAGAATCTAAGAAAAAATTTGGAATTTGGCACAATATTGTTAGTCCGAATATCTCCCCAGACCGATTACTCCACACTTATGGGTGAAACTATTTGTACAAACGCTGCAAATTATTACTCAGAGGTTTATTATTTCTGTATTAGATAGCCTTTCCATGTAAATCGCTGATCTATCCATTTAAGACGTGGTCTTCGATGCATAATTCGAACCGGGCAATTCGCGCCTCCAAATCTTGTAGTTGCATAGAAGATGAAAATACTTGGGTTTCCGCCACCCACGGGGTCCAGGTCAGACGTACCGTTCGGCCTACCTGACTGGTTTTTCAACCCGAGCGGTTGCTCTTTCGATTTCAGGGAACTAATTTCTATCTTAATCAAACCAAAGAATTACCCTCTTACATCAAAAGTTTTTGAGATTCCGATTTTGGTTTATTATTCAATAATAAACCATTGTAATCTCTCTTGAAAAAAAAATTCTAACCCCCCCTGAAAATTTCATATTTTACGTTTCAAAGGGTGTAGAATCCGAATCTGCAATATGAATTTTTCCGTCCGTCCGCCGTACGCACGATTTCTCCCAAACGGCTGGAGCAAAAGAACTGAAATTTTCAAGAAAAATAAATGGTGGTCCGGCCCAATTCTTGAACCAGCTCTCTCACTTAATTTAAAGTGCCCTTTAAGGGTTGACAAAGTTTTGTAAAATCCCTAAAAAAATCAAAAAAAGTCAAGGCGGCCTAAATTTGTATTCTTTTTCAAGAATTTTCCACGAGGAATCGAATGACCCATTCCCCAGGTCCGTAGGTCAAACCATTCCCGATGTATGGCCCGATTTATGGTGCCAACATTTGCGTTATTTTGGTTTATTATTGTTTTTGTTTTGATTACAGTAACCTAGTGATGTAGTGAACGTGGATACTGGAGTGAACTCCTAAAAGAGTTTATAGCCGATACACGGGTTGAAGTATTCTGATAACCATAAAAAAACGCTGCAAATTCTTTCACTGGGGTTTATTATTCAATTGGCTTGCGTTCATGATTTGAATTTCTACTAAGCTTTGGAGTGTGCGTGTTTCACAGGTGATAGAGCGATTATTGAATTTCAGGAGGCACACAAATATGATCAACTGATCAATCCAAATAGGTATTTTGGTTGAGAACCGATTCAAGTGATCTATGCATATCTCCTGAAATTCAATAATCGCTCTATCACCTGTGAAACACGCACACTCCAAAGCTTAGTAGAAATTCAAATCATGAACGCAAGCCAATTGAATAATAAACCCCAGTGGAAGAATTTGCAGCGTTTTTTATCTTACTTTGGACATGAAATAGGTAGTTAAGTGTGCCTTAACTCGATCTAATTACAAGTCGCCTGAGACATTGCAATAAAATCTGGTTAACTCAGAAAATGGATGTCACCATGTGATTCAGCACATAAATACAGTGCAGAAACACCAAGCACCACATGGATCTACTGCCATACCATTATTATTTCGGATTTTACGGTTTTGTCAGTAGTAGAAAACGAAAATAAATGCCGTAAACGGATTAGGGATGGGAAGAGTATTCAGAACATTCTGAGAGCAAAACAGTCCTTTACATAGTTTGAAAATCACTACCTATTAAATGTAATAAAATAAATTACTTTAACAAATTAAGTGGGCACTAATCGATGACATTGCTTTGTATACTTGATCATTCTAAATCAGCATTTTTATGTTTCAGCTTAAGAAAAGTTAAGATGGATCAGAGGAAGCTTATGGACAATGCGAATACAATTACCGACATGGCCAAGGTGCAGTAAACACGCTAAGTCGTTGGGAATTTAATCATTATGATTGTTGTGGCATATTTCTTTCATGATACCAGCTTCTTCTTTACTAGCTTCGAAATGATCAACTACCGCAAATTTTAACAGTGTATTGGACATTTTATGTAGAGACGGGCTTCACTCCACACTCAGCAAAAATAAAAATCCAATCGTTTACCTCTTTTTTCTGCTTAATGCGAATAAAGCAAATGAAAATTAAAACAATCCACTACTCTTGAATGAAAGATTTATTTAGTCTACGTAGATATCTGTGGCAATCAATAACAGTAAATGCAATCAAATAACTTTTTGTCTCCCTGATTTCAATGGTAAACCCTACTTTTACATGAAATTCTGCAACTTTATAAAATTTCACTTCACATTCACAATTTCGTAAATTTCCCAATTATTACTAACATTTTCTTTTACCAACTTTTGCGGCAAGATGTCTTCGTTTCTCGCAGAACCCAGAAAATGGCACACGAATTAACCAAATTGTCAACTTTGCTTGAAGTTTTTGACTGAATTCGAAACCACCAAAAAAAATGGAGATTCAGGTTCATATTTGAAACAACTACTTCGTTATTCTATATATGAACCTGAATCTTTACCAATTCGCCGAAATCATCCAACATTCATCTTTAGGCGAATTGGTAGTAGACACCGATAGAGAATTATCAGTGTATGTAGTTAACAGTAAACCTGGTACAACAAAACACCTCGGGATCTTTCAAGCTCAACCTAATTCGAAGACCTACCATCCGATTTCTCAAGATACTCATCTAACTAAATGACCAGGATGAAGACAACATTCCCTATAGTATACGATCTTATTCATGGCTGGTAGGCGTACTAAACGACCAAATCCTGTGAACTGCTTAGAACAGTGGTTCCCAACCTTATGTGCCCCATTACCCCTTTCAGGAGGTTGACTAACACCTATCTCCCCTCCCCTTGATTTTTCCTTGTATGCCTAATTTTAATTTGAAGTGAAATGTAATAATAAAGCAATTTTATTATTTTAAACAATTTTATTACTGTATATAAACACAACCAAAGCAGTGTTATCCGGTCACTCCTAAATAAAATAGAAATAAAAAATTAAAATGTATACATTTTTTATAGATTCTTTAAGAACAAAGAAGATAATTAAGAAAATTCACAGTTAAAAGGTGAAAAAAAATAATAATAAAAGTTTGAAAACTTTGTGTTATTTTGCCTTTTAAATGGCTGCCCGGCAACTTCAACTGTACAGTACTATTTTCATTTTTCACCCTTTGAATACTCATACCCCCCTGATAACCCAAATCGCCCACTTGCTTAGAACAACCTCTCTTCTAATTGTATTCTCAATTGTTTCAGACTCAAAATACGGTTTACGAAATTGTGTCCGACATGAGCACGAGATACGACACCCTGGAAGACCGACTGCAAGGCCTCGAAGAAAAACTGGCCAGTATCGCGGATCAAGTGAGGATAATCCACCAGTTATTTGATTATCTTCTAAATTAGCTCAAATTTCGCCCACCAACCTCTTTCGGTATAATGCGGACGCGCCTCAACAGAAGAACTGATGTCGGACCATCCAAAATCCTAGGAATGGTTTCTGATCGTTTCTTCACGTTTCTCGATACCCAGAAGATCTGAGGAAAACTGAATGAATAAAACACTGGTGGAAGTGGAACTCGTTTTCATTCATCTTGGTGGCAAATCTAGTTCAAATCCCAAAACGATTGAGTGGATTCTGCGAGCTAGACAACTATGTAGGCGCCTTTCGAAACCTAATTTGCATTTGAGCAAGTGATCTGCAGAAATGGGTTTATGGAAATAGGCGCCAAAAACGTTAGGTAGTGGTTGTACCAAATACGTTAAACATTTGAAGAAAAAGGAGTATATCGTAAAATTTCACATGAATTTCTTATATCAGCATTACCTTGCTAAAGTCATGTTCAGGCAATTTGAACTTGTTAGTTACCTAGTAAAGTTGATGCACTCAAGATACGTACATGTTATGAAAACCTTTACATTCTTCTTCTTTGCTTCTTTATTTGAATTCCGAACATGGAAACTATAGTAAACTCTTAAAACTTCAATTTAATGATGTTCGTAATTCCTCATCTACAGCTTCACTCACAGTCTGTCAATTCATTTTTCAGGTGGAAATGCTGCCGGAGCTCTTAACGAGATGCATCCAGCAGACGTCGACGCAGAACGGGACTAGTACTCAAACGGACAGGAACAACGACCGGAGGAACTTCCTCCATCCGGAATCAGCAGCGTTGGTGCCGGCCACTGGCTGCTCATCTCCACTTCTCAGCCATTCGAGGAGCGTCCCACCCACGTCGCCCTACCATTGGCCGGCCAGCCCCATCCTGCCTCCCATCAGCAGCAGAACGCCACATTTAGTCCCTGAACCTTTGCAGCCCAACAGCTGAGGCCTCTCATCCCCACCATCCCCATAAGGGTCACCTTATTATCTCTGGCCGCTGCAGCATACATCACTGTAGCTCAACCAGGCGAATCCCTGGCCAGAGCCTTGGGCCTGAATGCTGTTTGGGTCTGACCGATTGCTGGGTGATACTGCGGGTTGGGTTCTTCCTTCGACAACTCTGTACTTACCGTAATAATGATTGTTTGTCTGTATAAAAAAAAACTACCTTTGCCACTTCACCCATACCATATCACTGTTGAATAATATGTCAAAATAACTAAGTTCTGAGGGCTTGCCAGCGTACAAATCAGCTTACCATTGAAACAAGTCGCCTAACTGTCTGAGTAGGCTAGAGCACCTTTGCGGAGATTCGTTCCCATAATCACCCAGTAAATCAATCTTATCGGCTCCTGCCACAACCATCTTTCCTATAAAAACTAACTTGTCACAGGAATGGTAGCTCATAGGACATTTAGTTTCTAAACCGCGTCGTTTCTCAATTCAGCAGCTGTACATGAAGCCTTTCTGTATGCAACTTGACGACAAAACACATGGGAAAACTAAAGAACCTATTAGAAGTTTTTGTGCTTAATGTTACCAGGCACTCGGAAATTATTGATGTGGAGAACATTACAGTTCACAGATTGTAATGTAAGCTAGCCCAATACCCTGTCTTTACTTGATGGGTGAATACCCTTCGAATTGAATGAAAACAAACAGTAAGCTCTAAAACATTCTTGTGTACTCGTAGGTGTAACTCGTGATTTGTAATAATTTGAGCGGTTACCTATTTCTCCCATAAATCAAACAACGTCAACTGCCGTAGGTTAGATAAATGAACTCAACTCTTGCATTTCTGCGTTTAAACGTTGGCTAAGCGTATCAGTGCAAGTTTAGATTTCTATGAAGACTTACGATATCCTTTGATTTCATAGTTTTACCATGAAACAAGTAGGTATTAGCGAATCCTTGGCCAACATGATGAGTACTCTCAAAAAAGATGCAAATGCCTACTATACAAATCGTTACCCTCCGTTGAAAGATCTCGATTTATCTCAAAATTTTCCACACGGAATTTTCCGCCTCCTACTCTCTCAACTCCATAAATTATGTTTCATATTTTGAATACTTCAATTATTATATAAAATTATTTTATTCTCCCCAAGATCATTTCAAAGTTTATTGTTTATTTCATTTACAGATCAATGATGACAAAATTCCAAATTTAGCCCCCCTCTTATTGAAAAATGAAAATGGCAAAATTAGGGATAACTCTGATCGGCTGAGAGAACTTTGCGGGAACATTACGTCGCACTTTTATAGCTTAAACCGTTAATGAGGAGGGATTACCAAACCTACAGGAATAAACTATTAATTTTTACAATATCTGAACTTTTTTATAAAGTGCTAATCATTCATTTGTTTAAATTGAATGTTCAAGTTTGAAAAGCACAGAATCGTGCAATACTCCTAGCATTTCAATACTATAATAAATTAGTGACCTGCCAATTACTTTCACGAGTGAAACATACGTAGTAGTTATCATAGTGTAGCTAACAAATTTTGAATCGTTTGAGTATTCCCAAACTAAAAATTTACAAATAAACCCATAAAAATTCCTAATAAACTAGGATAAAAATCTAGGTGTATCGGGACTCCTCAGTAGTAGATGAACCAATCACCCCATGATATGAACTAAGACCAGAGAACATGTAGATAACGGCATGTAAATTGTGAAAATGGTCCTTCATACAGTTTTAATTTCCATTTTGTCTATTTAGCAAAACTTCACAGTTTTGCTATTTTTTTAAGGAAATCCAAATTTTGGAATTTAAAGAAGCAACAAATTTCTAATTCATCAGTTTTTAAAAGTCGTATAACTCTAATATGTGAACATTCTCAAATACTTGTTCAGGAATACATGAAGTCAGAAAATGAACCACCAATAAAATTAAAAAGAATCCATACCGTATAAATCAAGAAGACTATAAATAAGAATATAGATCAAATTAATTTAAAAACACGTTTCGACACCTTATGGGACCGCGCATATGGACAAAAATAATCAACGAAGACCTTTAAAATTATCAAACTGTAATAACGGATGCCTCTATTATTGGAAGTTGGTGGAACAAGGGATATGTCACTAAATCCACACCTTTCAACCCAGAAATTTTGTTAATACAACTCAAATCTGTAACCAGCGACGAAATGGATTGAATAAAAGTGGCGGCCATCAGAATCTAGGGACATTGCGTACTGAATTCACTACCTGTTGTAAATAACGCATTTTAATTTATACTTTGTTTATGCTCAATTCATTGCAAGTGCTTTTATCAGTTTTTTATTACAGAAGATAGGCACTACCGATATGTAGTAGATCTTTGTGAAATCCTCTTCAAATCGTTTATCTTGTGTAATTTCGCGAGTAATTAACGTTAATTACTATGTGAATTTCGATAATGAAAATAGAAAATGTTGTTTATGGACTGTTATTGGCAGCATCTGATCCAGTGTAAAACAAAATCGGGAAAATTTTAAATAAGATTGTGTACAATAATACTTGATACGTACACTACCTTATGATTTAGTAGTTTACCTTCTTTCTTTCTTTCCAATTATGCTTTCAGGGTTCTAAAAATGATTATAGGTAGTGAGGCAATGTCAACTTGCTGGTTTGATATTTCAAAATTACCGTTCACATGTACAGAATCATTGAGAAACCAACGATAGTATCCTACCCAATTTTATACGTACTAAGCTTTTAAATTGCTCAAGAAACGACACAATAGAATCTATCACAATTCTGCTAGATTTCAATATTATCATTTCTAAATCCAAAAAATGAATACATTAACACTGTTATTCAACTTCAAACGATATCGTAGAATCGTGGAATTCGAAAGGCGACTAATGGGTGACAAAGTTACAACAATTTAAATACACCAATAATAAATTTATAGGAGGAGTTTTTAGAGGAAAAATTAACCCAAATCGATGATATTTATAAATTTAGTCAAAAACTGACATAGACTTGTAGATACTACTTCGTACGTCCAACAGCAACATTTAACTTTATTGACTATAGAGGTGCATAATCCGATCTTTAAATTTGTACACTCTCATTGATTAAACAGATGACCAAACTTTATATTTGCCATTACAATTTAGATCTAGATGAAAGTAATTCAAGATATATTTATACAGTATTACTACTATTGCAGCATACTCTGCAGCATACTTATGTATAATGGGAAAAAAAGTATATGATCTATAAATGATAACGATATCTATATTTCTTAAAGGATTAATTGTACATAACACTAATGAAAAAAAAACAAGTGTACATATTGTTAAGTAGTTTGTTATACATTTAAAAAAAAAGAAATGTAAATATAGATTAATTATTCGGATTTGCATATCAGTGATTGTAACGGTGTTCGATTCATCTGGTTGAAAAAGGTCTGCTCCGTTTCACGTTCTGACTTTGAATCTAACGCAAAAAAAAATGATGATTTACTGATTGCGAATTGTTTGTCGCGAGTGAACTCTTTGGCATTACGCTGATCAAGTTAATTATGAAACTTTTTTGAAATTCGTCTCTAAAAAACAACCTTTTTGCAGCTGAAGAAAGTTTATTTTCGTTTCGGTAAAAGTTTTGATGATTACTATAGAAGTGCTGTATTATCATTTCAAAGTAGGAACATTTTCATTCTGCGTTTAGTTTAAGCTTTTTGAAACTTGTGAGTGTGCTATTTTTCATGTGCTTCCAATTTCATTTGAAGATACTTCGCCGTATTAGATCCTGTTCTACTCTAACTTTTGATTGAATTTGAAATGAGGGCTGAATTTCCACAATACAACATCATCTTCTTCCTACTTTTATTAATTTTTGATCGTTATATGACGTCTCTTTTTATCATTATCAAAATAATGTATATCATTATTACGGCAAACCCTCAAGAGCCCGACAGCACATTTAGGGCAGCGCTTAAAAAAACTCTTGACTTAATAAAATCAGGCATCGATCCTATTTCATTTGATTAATTCACACTCCCTATCTAAACGGACAACATTTTGATCATACATTTTTAAGAGTTTTTCAGCACTAACACTTATTTTTTGCGAATGTGTTTGCTCGAAGTGAACCAATAAACCTAGCGTCGACCCTGCGAAGTCCTCTAAAAGTTTCGAAATTTCATCGAAAACAATTACTTTTTTGATTTCCGACGCAGTTTTTAATGCAGAATTGAAATTCCTTCAGATTGTTGTTGGACACTTCTTTCGTATTATCCAATTTCATACTACATACACAGAAAACTGCCTGCTAATCTGCATAATCAGACGAAGAAAAATTGGCTCAATGTATAAAGTTCTCCACCTGACAAACTGCTCAACTGCTGAAGTTGAATTGAACATACAGAAAGCAGAGCTAGGATTAAACTTAACATTGAAATCATGTCTAGAATAATTTTGACGTTTAAATAATTAATGACGCGTCTTCAACAGAGCTCTAGCAAAACATGATCTGAGCTAATCCCATCTGCAATAAAAAGTTGTTCCTGTTCGAATTTGTCTAATTAGAGAAGACAACTTGAACGACTTAATTTTAAAGATGATTCCAGAAATTATCACAATCCTATGTTTTAATGTTTCCGCACGTTTTCTTTCGACATTATCATAACTGTCAAAATCCGAGTGCCGAGAAAAATGAGCGATAAGCAGGTACCCTACCACTTCGGTCAATTCTGTGAGTGTTCAGAATCTTTTGGACGTATCAAATGGACATTTCGTTGTACATCGAACCGTTGTATCATGAAAACTAAGGACATTGCATAACCTACTAAACAAAATTCATACGATTCATTGAAATACAGTGTGGTATTCAGCACACTCAGATTCCTTTTCGAGTACCAAGTAAGAGAGAAAACTAAAACGGAAAAAACTAACTATTGATAACTGAATTGTAGCTCACCTCACCTTCCTATACTTTTTCAACATAGGTACTGAGTGGACTTAGTAAACGGATCTTGGTTGAACATGATGAAAAATAGCACACGAAATCTCACTTTAGTCACCACACATAAATTAATTCCACCACTCGGACGCAAAAGTATTGTAAACATTTAAAAAATATATATTCTCATTTCGGAAACAGATCAACGATTATTTCACTGAAAAGTTGTGAAACAAAATAAGAACTTTTCCGAAGCTTTAATTATGAATTAAAGGGACAATAGTTGTAGGAAAAATAGTCTTTTTCTAACAAGTAAAAGGTAAATTAATACAAAAAAATAACTACTCTAAAGCTCACGTTTTTATAAAATCTTTGAAGAGGTAATCTGTTATTTGAGAATGTTACAGTAGATAAGCCTTCAACCCTCTGCATTGTTTTTCATCTGCACCCATCTCTGGATTCGATGGTTGTAAACTATTACCTACTATAATTATGTAGTTTTAATGTTTTATTGCGTTGAGGTTATTTGTGTTTGATGGGCACTATGATTATCAGTGTTTGTGGATTTTTGTCAACGGGGGATGTATTTAGTTGTAAATGTTCTCTGGTAGGCGTAAGACGATTGAAGTTCTAGATAATTATGAAATAACCATTTTGATGAGGCTGTTTCGATCGTTGAATGGTGCAAAATCGTTTTGATTAAATAACTTAAACTTTGGATAATACATTTGTTGGTTGATATGTAAATTTAAAACGGGAGATATGAGACAACAAATGTATTCTAATTCATCTATCAATGTATTTGATATAGATTTGGGTGTTCCGTACACTTGATTATTAAAGGCAGAAACGTTTCTGAGCAATTGTATGAAGAAAAATGCACGGTACATCGTATTAAAGTGACGGTCGTTTGTCTGTCACCGGTGGTTAGGATTGTGAGTTGACACTTGAGGGAGAATTACACCAATTAGGGGATGGATTTTTGGATTTGTAAACGAAGCACAAAGGCGATAAGAGAAACGAGCTGCCGATTGCACGAATGAGCCGTATAGTAATGAAGTTGAGGCGGATTGTTCAATAGACAACTGAGGGGTTGTCTATGCCGTTCAAATTCGGTCGGAGAATCCACCAGATCGACGATTTTTGCCACCATGCTCCTAACAATGCAGCATGACTTCGTATGAAGTCATCGGCCTGGGACGAAAACCCTGATGACTTCATTTGAAGTCATCGGTCCTGAACGGGTTAAACTTGCCCCTTGAGTATTCCAGACTCGAAATGCAGATTTATTGCTTGAGAGACCAGCCCTTATTGACGTTGGCAAACCCGTTTATATCTTGACCAGCTGAGGTATTCATGTCTCGCCCAACCTTTAGTTCAATCAATCCCAATCAACAGTTGAGTATTGTTGATTTCAACTCTGCACGTCAAATCTCTAGCTGAACTCTCGGGTGAACTGGGTGAACTCTAGCTTCCCAATAGCCACTTTTCCATGATGCTTCTATAGCTGCTGAGAATTTCTGACAAGCATCAATTTTGCTGATTGATTGATTGATACTCAAGAAATTTTGGTTGTCTTCGACAGTGAACACATGGCCGAAGGATTTTTTTCGTTGTTTTTACTCACCTTGGCAGCCTAGTTGAAAATACAAAAAAATCACTACACCAGACAGTTAGTTGATGCAAACGTCTTTCCATTCTTGGGGAAACATTGAGCTCATTTCTTTGCAGAGCATCGGTAGTGCAGGTCACGTTCTGATTCGATGTAGCTGCAGAAGTAGAAGAGGCCTTCAGCTGAAGAGGAGCAGAAATAACCTTCCTGGTCTACTCATCTCTATAGTTGATAAATGTTCAAGCCGTCATAATGAATATTGCCATCAGAGGATCTCTTGAAGTTCACTCAGAGATTGGCAATGAGAAGCAGCAGCATCTAGGCATGTGATGAAGGATTCCAGTTTCTTAAGGAGATCAGCTTCGTTGTCCAACTATTCCACAGGTGAAGGCAAAGCGGTAGCACAAAGCCTCCTTCTCTGTGCGGGGAGCACCGCACTACAGGCCTGAGTCCAAACGGCCTTGAGGCTAAGTTCCCAGGGCCTTGACTGGGAGCGAAACGATGGGGAGGCATCTAGGCAGAACTGCCTCAGGACACTCTAACACGACTTCCAGTCTTTTCCAGGAGCAGATATTTGATTTTCCTGCACTTCCTATCCTTGATCTCTTGGTAGCTGATTAGCTGTTCACGTCACAAAATCCAATACTGCGTGGTTATTTGTTTTAAACTTGTATTCGACATTCAGCAACGGTTGATGAGAGAGTGGCCCACTGAAAACACCTTGAAAAAATCAGTTCTAAAATTCGTATTTAAAGAGCGCAAAAAGGCTCAAGGCTTCAAAAAATCTCGACGACATTTGTAAAGGCCGGGACACACCTGTCCTGAACTCTTCCGATCCAGCTCCGATCATGCAGTCGGACGGATGTCGGAGAGGGCAATGTATTCGAACTTGAAACCGTGTGGTTCACACTTTTCCGACACACGACCGATCCCACTCCCGTCCGACTCCGATTTCGCTTCCGATCCTGCACCGGAATCGGAATCTATCGGAATTCGTTGTCCAGCTTGCGGGAAGGGTGCAGGACGGCCGTGCTCTCATTTTCCAAGCTCTAGTGAATTTGTTCGTGCCGTTTTGTGGTGGTTTTTCCAAACTAAAATTAAATAGCAATGTCTATCAAACCGGAGGAGCTGATTGAGTGTGTGAGGGAATATCCGGTACTGTACGACCAAACCTTTTATTTACTTTTGCTTCCAACAAGTTGAAAGTAGACATCGACATTCTAAAATATTGATAGAACTTGGTTTCATCGTCCAAAAGATGAGGTAGCAACGTTGAAAACTCTCCTTCTTCAGGTCTGCTTTTCCAAGCAGCGTGCACCCAGAATCTACGTTTATTTTGGTTCTTCGTCACCAAACACCTTCCATTCTCTTCACCTTCCTCATCGAGTGCAAGTGCCACCATCGCCAAATCCCTGTTGCTAAAATTCTTCAACATTTTCCTTCACAGTCACATGACATTGTTAACATTGGAGAGGCGACTGGCGGTCGGAGGGAAGCAGGACGCGCGAGGCGGGACAAGTGTGGCTTTCCCTTTCCGATCCCGCACCGATCCGATTTTCGGGCCAAAATCGGGTAGGATTGGATCGGAAGAGTGTAGGACAAGTGTGTCCCGGCCTTAAGTCTTAACAACAGTTGTGCGAGAATTATATCGAAAATAACATTTTGTTCTATTCTGCTTCTCATTTTGGAAATTTCATAAAATCACATTTTATAATTGAAAACATCTTACGTGATCTTTTCTCCTGGATACAGTAAAAATTCATCTTTATCTATATCTCTCTACCTCCCTATCTATCTCTCTTTCTCGCTCTCTATCTGCCTTTAATATACAGTATTTTGTAAACACCATTTACGGCAAAGAAATTAACCTATACTCAAGTCACCTGCAACTACCAACTCATTTACCTCCCCTTTTGACAAATCCATCGTGACATTTTTTGCATTCAAGCCGTACGCTGTGCCTTCCTCTGTTATTTAATGCCACTTCCCGCCGTTTCACAAAGCTTCTCCCAACTCTTTGGCTTTTGAGAGAAGGAAGAATTTCATTTATATTGTGACGGTGCGTTTTGAACAAAAATCTTAAAAGAAAAAAAAAAGAAGCAGTAGGTACTTCGCCTAATAATATGCATTAAACTAGCATCCCTAGACACGACATACTAAAGAAAATTATTGTGTAACTAAAAACCCTATTTAAAAAAGAAGTTAATTAAAAAATGTTACCTACTCCAGAGTTGTAAGAATGTTATTGAGATATTTTATTTTTCTTGAATGAAAGTTTGTTCCCTAATTTGAAATTGCTGCCTATGCCGTACTTAGATAGGCTACCTGTTGATTGAAGCTGAATACGTTAGCCTCGATTGGTTTCGAATTTTTCCCCAGCGAAAAATCGTAAATGTGATCGTCATTATATTTTTCATTTGACTTAAAACTGAATGTTTCAACATACACAATGTTTTATGAGAAAAAAAAGGAAGTACATGTGTTGAAACATGTAGGACCGAATTGTACATAAATTATCTCAAAATTTTACCTTCATCGTGAATTCGTAATATTGTTTGTTCTGTTGATCTGTATCAATGTATGTGAAATGGTTGTTTTTTATATACTTGAGTAATTTCATACTGAGCGCAAGGTATATATTTCTTAAGCTTCTAATATATAAACCAGTACAATGGCTATGAATTATGAAGTGCCTAAAAATTAATTCAATATTTCACTGTTAGTTCTTTAAAAGATTTTTGTTTTAAGAAAAAAAAATATATTGGTAGATCTTTGTCTCTCATATAAAGTTAGAAAACACACCTATGAATGTTATTAAAAAGAAAAAGAGAAACAAATTATAGACAAAAAAATTTTTGTTTGATGACATGAAAACAAAGTGGTTTGATGTTGTTTTTTTGGGGGGGTATTTTGGTTTTTTAGCCTTGGAAAGGCGAATATTCTCTTACTAGTTGTGATAGGTGGATACACATGAAGAAACTTCCAATTTCACTTTATAATCGATAAGTGCTACCAGGACGGCCTTAAAGGAAGGGGAAAATACACACACAACACAGAACACAAAAGACATTGAAACAATTAATATTCCAACTTGAATTTCAACTACGGAAACCATTCCAAAAGTGGTAAGTAGTCTATTGGATAAAATTGTAAACCACTCAACAGTATTTTACGTTGAATAGGAATGACATTTTGAGTAAGTTTCGTTTTCCATTTTTAGTGTTCATAGGCAGAAATAAAGGCTTGATCAAAATTGCTTTAACGACAACAAAAATTCCAAAATTCGCTGTTCCATAGACCTATTTAGTAGTTCTAATGTGACAGTTATTTAAATTTATAGTGCTGGTAGCTCTGATCATCAATCAGCGTTATTACTACAAAACAAATAAATAATGAAAACACGTGTTTTTAAATTGAAAAACTTCTTTTTGAAAAAAAAAAATTAGTAAATCAATTTAAAAGATAAACCTACTACTAACTTCAGGCTGTTAAGAATATTTCAAGCTTTTTTATACTGTTGTACGGTAGGTTGACGCTATTTTCTTACAAAAGCATTTTATTAAAAACATGCCCACTAAAAAATTACCTACTCAAACAAAATAACTGTATTGCAAATAATATGTAAAAGAAGAAGGTACCAAAATACTTTTCAAGGTGTTCCTTTAATCATAATTCATCGAAGTTTAAGTGTTGAAACTCGGATAGATGTTAAATGTTGCATTAATCAGTCTTTTGGGATGTTATAGTCTATAACTATTACGTAATTAAGATTATCATTTCGTTGATCCTCTTATGATGATTTGTGAGTGTAAAATTTATTCGAACAGGTTTCTCCCCACTTATATTTTTATAAGACAATATGAGCATTATCGGAAAAATGTGTTCTTTGTTGCACACCAGTATGATTTGGCAATGTAGAGTGTAAATAACAATTTTTTGAAAAAAAAAAAAACAAATAAAACAAATATTGAAAGCTTTCCCGGTCAGATTGTCGGCAATATGTAACGTTTAAATATGATTTGATTATTGTGTTCGTTAAATAAAACAAAAAAAAAAACAGCTCCACGCCTCATTTTACTTGTAGGTAATTAAGCACAAGTAGTGAATAATGTTCAGTAATCACCAACTTTGTCAAAGAATGGTTTGTGCGGCTTTTATTTTGTAATAGTAATAGACAATTGACTGATAATAAGGATAAAGAACAGGCTGTATGTATGAGAACATATGCAAAAGGATTTTAATGAATTAAAACAATAGTTTAAAACTTCAAAGACTGCAGCATTTTATTGTATCCGGTTCATTTGGTATCTGGTTGCTTTATGTACGACCATCGCTCGACATGTTAAAGTTTATAACAATGAAACACCTTTGAATTTAAGCTATTAACTGCAAAGCACTACAGGCCGGCTTCCCGAAATATAGCAAACTTATGGTCCGAGATCTATCTCTCCGTCCGTTTCCATGCCTGGGTAGATGTTGGGAACTTGTATTGGTTCCTCTACTATTTTACTCTCTCTATAGGAAGATAGTGGTTTTCCGTAAAGTTTCGGTTAGCGGATCAGTTGGAGTTGGCTAGGAGTATTTAGAAAGTTTCTGTAGTGTAAACCGATGATTCCAAACGGCGCACAGAATTCCAGAATCGTCAAAAACCGGTCAAACCCGAGGATGTAGGGGCCGGCCCTTGCGCCTTGGTCACAGCGCTAATCCCCTTAATTGGCAAAATTATGTGTCTTCCAGGTAAGTTCCCTTACAGTCGAGATCCATTTGTATCAGTCCGGCGGTTTCTTATGTTTTAGGGTTTTTACAGGGGCAGGTTGTTAGCCTATCGCCCAACCTGTTAAAGGGGCTGCATCCTCTCAGTTCACAGGATACTGGATTTTCTGTCGGGGTTTACTCCCCTAGGCGGTTGCCTTCACCACGGCTAAAGAGCGTCTCCCACCCTCTACAGATTCATAGCTCCTTCTGGGTCACCCTGCCGCCCTCGAATTTTCATTCAGACAAGAAGCACACTGGGCGATTGTATCAAACCATGCCTCATGCTGCTAGTGATGGTTACTGCAGCCCTCCACCACGGTCGCAGTTTAACGTCTTGCCCGGGACCATCTATGAAACGAAAACGGTGGAATTACGAGTTATTCAGTTGACTCAGATGAGTTCCCTAAGAACGATAAAAAGTTGACATAGAGGTTGGGGACTTTACATAGGTCCCTTCAACTTTATTATGTAAACCTTTATAGGGAAGTTGGGGGTAAAAGTGCGCATTCCTACATTTTTGGAAAACCGCTATATCTTGCTTGCTAATGATCCCAGGGAGCTGCCAATCGGACTGGACGTAGTTAAGATGTCCACGTACTGGATTCAGGTCCAAATTCCCGGATTCCAGTGAATCCATACCCCCAAAAGCTCCAAAAAACAATAAAATTCGCACTCTTACCCCCACCTACCCTATGCAAAGTAGTAGTTAACAGTGGGCCATTAATTACATCTATTCCATCCACAAATCCTGAAAAACAATAAATTAGATTTCTTGATAAGTTAGTTCCATTGTTGTGTGTCCATTCCATTTGAATCGTTTTAGTTTTAAGAAGAGATTTTGTTTAAGTGCACACATGAACAACAATTTTCAGCTACCTGTTCAGTAAGAGTGTTCAATTTGGCGAGTCACCAAAATAGCGAAATAGAAAAACATGGTTATGGTGAACCACAAGTGTGGTACATGAATTTTCATGTGTTTCGCACGGTGCTTTCCGTTTCTTGATTTGCCTCGATTTTAGCGAAAAAAAGGAGACTAATATAGTTATTTTACGTCCAAGTCCATCTTTACGTATTCCATAGATGCCATCCCGAACAGAGAGCCCTGTGCGGAATTTTCGGCGGTCCATGTCAGTTTCCTCTCAAAATACCTAATGCCAGCATGTGAAATTTTATCATTTTCCATCCTCTCCCCCCACTCCTTTCTCATCCTAGCTAGGGACCGGCTGAGGCATAGCTAAGAGAAAATAAAACTTGGCATTTGCATGAAAGCAATCAATGAATAAATGAACAATACCAGCCTGCGAGGGGAAAAAACATGAAAACGATGTCTTCAAATAAGTGCTCAAACTGCAAACCTCTTAAGCTGCGCACTAGAGCCGAATGTTCGCCAAGTACCTACCCAAGTTGTTAGGTATTTGTCGAACACCGAGCAGCTTCACCACATGCATGATTTGAGGTTCACGGTGCTCGTCCCGGATACAGACAAATATTTTGACAAGTGTTTGAGTGTTGAGGATCATTCAGTCAGTACCGGGTCTTCTTCCAAGGAGGTTGGAGGTATGGAGGACGATATTACAATTACAGCTTTGGCGTAAATGGTGATCAGCAGCGGTGTTTGCTGTCGCGAAAAAAGAAGAAGATAGAGAGGAGACGGTGGAGGGTTTCTGTCAACCAGGACAGAGAAACGAAAAAGCCGTAGAAGGGGACAGGAGAAAATCTTTTATTCTATTTCCCGAAAGCGCCTTCCGTGATGACAATCGACCTTTTGAAGCCCGCAACACTCCTGCACGCCAGCACTTGGGGAAATGTGTGTACATGGGCGGTGCTCGTCTTCTTTGATGTGGGCATTGCACCGACAACAAGCAGAACAACCGAACGTTCGCTTTTCTTCGGGCACCTATAGCTGAAGACCTACTCACAGTACTAGGAAAACCCCTAGACTCGGCTAGGTGTTCCCTAATACCGCACGTGTGAGCCGAGCTTTACCTGCGTGGAAAGTGCCGCGCGTCGAATTCCGTGCTTTAAGGGGATTTTCAGGATTTCCTATTCGTATTTCTTTCATCGATTAAACTACCTACGAGGTACTTTTTCCACAACATGCTTCATATTGAGGGTTTACGAAAATTCATTCAAGAAATCATTGGTTACCAACTAAGTAGTAGAAGCGTAAATTAAGCACCAGTTCCTCAGCAATTTATCTAATAAAAACAAATTATTACTTATCCGATTTCTTTTATTTTAGACTAGGAAAATATAGGGTACGAAGTTTTAAAAAATAGGTGAACGATATCGAAAGAAGTAGCATGTACTGTAATTCGTCTCAAACATGTTCGATTTTTCACAATTGATTTTTCTCAGTTAGTTATGAGTTGGAACAGCTTCCGAAGCAAATATATCGGCTTTAATTCATCCGACGTGTGTAATGCTTCGCAACAGATTTCTCCTAGTGCGAAGAAAAACAGCCACCACGTTCAAGTTCTTGAGCCGGATACTGCACAAAATGGATAGTGTGATGCACTATTCGAGGCAACATGATTCCATCGCCCGTAGACTGTTAATGATGGTGGCGTTTGTACTCGCCGTTTTACTCCTTCTATATTTCACGGTACGTGTCACGTCGAAAATACTTCACATTACGTCAATTCCGAAGGAGAAGCTAATACATTCGATTTAAGGGTTTTAACCTAAATTTCTTCATTAGAAACATATGACAACTGAGCTTCGTCTGACAAGTTAATTCATTTTAATACGGTGAAACGTTTCGCAATAGCGAAATGACTCCATACAATCGCTCGCCGCTTTAACATGTCACAAGGTCTAGGGGTTTAGATTAGTCCGAATCTAGCTGACCAAAACCTAAGGAAAGTTCAGTCGCATGTTTCATTGGCAGTGGATAATAGGCGTGCACAAAGGGAATGGAATGAAACAGCCACGTTTAAAGGCCAACGATTGAGTGCGGTTGGTACGAACGTGAGCTGTATGTTACCGTTCCCCTTCCAGTGATTATATACCTGTTCACTTCAAAGTTGATTCTCTGGAAATCTCATTAAATCATCTCAGCCGAGGATCATGGGCTCATCTGGCACTGGTAAGTGGAATATTCATTGCCCAAATAATTTGTTAACTCATATGAGAGGAAGTTTCATGATTAACTTGACATTTGTTGCCTACTTCTCATTAGAAGTGCACCTTTGAGGTATTTTCACAATTTTTTTCCTAATAAAAGAAAAACTCCTTAGCATTTATTGGTCAAAGTAGGAGATCTGATGTTTACATCCTCCCTTCCCTGCCCCTGTAGTTGAGTCGACTTCGTCCAACGCAGGATTGGGTTGGATTGCCGAAAACGTGAATTTGATTTGAAATTTTTGTAGGAATACCATACTTTGGTACTCCATTCCAGACAAGTTGTTAGTCCATGAATCGGAATGGGTTGGGCTAAAAGTGATCGGAAACCTCACGGTAAGATGTAATAACATATGACATTTTTTCAGGGAAAAGCAGAAAATGAAATTTTTGTTAATGTCATAAGGAAAAAGTTTTCGAAAGGTAAGCACGGAACCTGTCATCAAGGACAGACCCTACCAGGGATTTAAAAAAATAGCGGATATGTCCGTGCGTACCTTCGAGGTTTAGATAAGTTCCGGTGAGATTATGAAACTTCAGGTAGAGTTCTCCTGGGAACAAAAACAGTGAGAAGGAGAATTGAGGAGTTCGATCGTTGTTATTAGAGAATTCTTCCTTCCATCATACGGTCGCCAGTCTCACGGTACAGTTACTTGACCGAAATTGGATAAATCGGTATGTGGCACCGCGATTCCGTGGAAATGCGACCGAATAATCTTACGTGCAGGAAGTTACAGTTGGAGCGGGAAACGTCTGCCGCCAGGGAATGAAATCGCGATAAGGCTGATCACGTGACACCACATAAATCCTTGGTGAACACAGGTGAAAGTGTACTCCAAATTAGCATCAATAAAGAGTTCTTGCACAACATGATGACGAGGTACCGCGTGGTGTACACTTCCTACCGTTTGCACGAGGGATAACCGCTTTCTCACATGACCAGCCTTATCTCGATTTCATAACCAGCCCGCTGACTACCGTTCTCGTCTCCAACTTCGTTCTGCATCGTTTTCTCATCACTGTTACCTTACGCGTTAAGAGTATTCGGTACTGGTGGGGCGATGGGCCGAGAGGACCTACGCTTCCAAGGGTTGTTTCCATGGGCTTGCTCCAATTTGTCCAATTTCGGTCTAGTGACTGCACCTGCGAACCACTTGGCAGCGGGCGGGTGTAAAAAGAACGAACATTAACAACCTAACATCGTAGTACATGTAAAAAGATCGAGCGACTTCACCTACGAGAGGTACGGAGGTATGTAAAAAGAGCGAACGATTTTTTACGTCGAGCAATGGTTTTTAAGGACGCTGAACACGTATTCTTACAACATCTAAAACGTAAGACATTCGTTCATAGTTTATTGCTCAAGGAATCATTAATTTCATAACTTAGGAAACGTTCAGGTGAACATAAGTTGAACGAACCTCCAACTAGCTTCTCCTGAATCTATTTCTCGACCTTTTCGAAAACGATATACTTCCAATACAATTAATCGTTCCCCCGTTTCCCGATCACAACTGACCATTCACTCACATTCGGCATGACTCTTGAAAGTTCGAAGACAAACTGATTACAATGAGAACCCACTACACAAAGTTGGAGGCAGTTTATTTAGATTTACGTATTCTTATTCGCTCTATTTACATGCCCCATGGCGTATAGTTTGAACTCCGTTCGCTCTTTTGGTTTATTATTCAATAATAAGCCATTGTAATCGCTCTTGAAAAAAAATTCTAACCCCCTCTGAAAATTTCATGGTTTACGTTTCAAAGGGTGTAGAATCCGAATCTGCAATAAACAATTTTCCGTCCGTCCGCCGTACGCCGTACGCACGATTTCTCCCAAACGGCTGAAGCAAAAAAGCTTGAAATTTTCAGGAAAAATCAATGTTGGTGACGCCCCAATTCTTGAGCCAGCTCTCTCACTTAATTTAAAGTGCCCTTTAAGGGTTGTCAAAGTTTTGTAAAATCCCTAAAAACCTCAAAAAAAAAGTCAAGGCGGCCTAAATTTGTACTCTTTTTGAAGAACACTCCACGGGGAATCGAATGAGCCCTTCCCCAGGTCCGTAGGTCAAACCTTTCCCGATGTATGGCCCGATTTATGGTGGCAACATTCGCGTTATTTTGGTTTATTATTGTTTTTGTGTTGACATCAGTAACCTAGTGACGTAGTGATGTAGAAATGTGGATACTGGAGTGAACTCCTAAAAGGCTTTGTAGCCGATACACGAGTTGAAACATTCTGATAATTTTCCTAATTATAATTCTGATAAAACCTGTGAAACAAGCACACTCCAACACTTAGTGTACTAGGACTTCCAACGTACCGCTCATCCGCGAAGTCAGGTTAGGCAAAACCCGCAAGACCGAGCGGTCTTGAAGGAGGGGTTGACCTGTACGCCGTGTTCGCTCAGCGAACCCTTCAAACACATTTTCAGCAACGCGTTGAACTATAGAAATTCTATTGGTTGTGGAGTGAGAGAGGGGGATGCTGTAACATTACTCGAGGTTCCAACAATCTTTGTTTTTCGAAGAGGAAGAGTAAAACTATTTCCCCGAACAGGGAGATAATTCAGCATTGCTATTGTTCCGGAATACGTGTAAGAACCTCAAATACAAACACATTTTCGCCCTCTTCTTCCATTGGAAAGAAATGAGTCTTAAGCCATGAATAACTTGGAAACGAAACCTAGACAAAAATATTTCCTGGAAGCACTTTTTGTCACAAATTAGTTGTAAAATCCATCCCTATCCAGATGTCCAGCCTTAAGTGGGACACCCTGCATATTATGTAGTTAAATCAAGGGTAAGGGTCGAAAGTTACGTAACAATCTCACTATCTTCAGTTCCAAATCGAATAGGTAGCAAAAACCACACTAGTCATAATTCAAAATTTCGGAACACCAAGAAAACTACTAATCTGATCCGGAGTGCATGCAACTATTTTGCAATTCCCCCCCCCCCCCCCTTGTTCACGGTTCACTTGGGCGAATAAAACGGAAGCGTATAACAAAAAACGCTGCAAATTTTTTTCACTGGGGTTTATTATTCAATCGGCTTGCGTTCATGATTTGAACTTCTACTAAGCTTTGGAGTGTGCGTGTTTCACAGGTGATAGAGCGATTATTGAATTTCAGGAGATATGTATAGAGCACGTAAATCTGTTCTCAACCCAAATAGTTACCTATTTGGATTGATCAGTTGATCATATTTGTGTGCCTCCTGAAATTCAATAATCACTCTATCACCTGTGAAACACGCACACTCCAAAGCTTAGTATAAATACAAGTCATGAACGCAAGCCAATTGAATAATAAACCCCAGTGAAAGAATTTGCAGCGTTTTTACATGAGAGTGCCACCTCATTAGGTAGACTTTCACATCGTTAATGGCTTTGTTCGCTCTTTTCGCCATCGCCCTTGGCAGCACCGTGACATTGGCTACCGCAGGGTGCAAGAAGTCCCCAATATATCTCACATTTATTGGAAATATGAGGCTCGCTAAATCTCAACCTTTCATTCTGTGAGTAGCTAGCAGCCATTACAGGAATTACAAGACATCATGTTCTCAGGGCTAAGAAGTGCAAACAACCAATGAAATACCTTATTTCGACATCATTGCTAGGTGAAATTGGACAGTAACAAACTTGGATTTCCATTTGGCACCTTTTTTACCCTATCCAAGCAAATCATGAGCATTTCCACTTTGAAAAGGAACGGGAAATAGTTAATTTCAGGTTTTCGCCAATCCAGCCTACTGTGTTTCAGTCGGTTCATGTTCGCTGCCCATCGGACCCCTCCCTGTTCAAAACCACCAAATTGTATTCCTTGTCTTTTGTTTGTATATTGTCAGTCCAAAATCAAACCAACGGCCTATCAAAACGGAAAATTACATCCACTTTCTCGTTGAAATTCTTTTGAATACGAGCATTCTTTCCTCAGTAACGTGACCACTCCCTGGCTGGAGAAAGCTTCAATGATCTTCACATTCGGTGAGCCCGATTTATTTTTCCATTCGTTTTTCCCTAAATTACAATGGTCTTGTTAGATTTCTAGATCTATCTTCCGTTCACCATATTGCAATGCTCGTAGTTTTCATAAGTCGAGAGTGATTGAATGCTCATTCTTTCCTTTGTTCAGGGACCTGCTGGAACAGATCCCAGCCGGAAAGGTCTTCGGATATCCTCAAATTTGGTGAGCTCGTTCAATTTCATTTATTTCATTGATCGTTTTTCATCAAGTTCACGGCTTTCAAAGCCCTTGTTTGAAGTAGGATAGAACAAGCTCCATGTCAATAATATTTTTCATTACATTTTAAACTGTAAAAGTATCATTTTATTCGTAAAAAAAGGTTGGTTTGTTCAGTTCAATCTCATTTCCACAACCCTTACGCAGAAACTAATTACTATAATTGCACAATAACATACTCCAAGAAAAGGCAATAACTAGTAAATGGATTCCAACAATAAACATCATTTCCACAAAATGAGGAGTAGACACCTGCAGACCGGTTTCGGTTATTACACCATCGTCAGTATTCTACAGAATGAAGGAGATGTGGGTGGACATAGTCATCATATACAGACAAAAGAGCGAAAGAAGTCTTTTGATTGGGCAAAGCTTTAGAAAGGTAGCGAAAGGTAAAGTAAAAGGTGCCTTTTGATCGGGACAAGGATTGGCGGACGATGAAAAATTCTCTGACCGTTGTGCAAATGATTTCGAGAGGTGGGTCAAAAGAGATCACAAAAATATTTCAATTGATGGGGAACGCTTAATTACACCACCGTCATTAACTGTTACGAATAAGTTATGGAGTTTTGTGAATTTCCAGAGATTCCAAAGCACCTAATTTCGGACCTTTTTGTCAAAAAGGAACTTCCTAATCATGTGTGGTAGAACACTGCACTTCTTGAGGGAAATTCCGAACTTCTTCCACCAGAGTCAACTTCAAACTCTAAAAATTACGGCGCCCACTGTGACAAGCCGATAGCTCAAGAAGGGATCAAAGCTGGTTGGGCAAATTGGAAGGATCGAACGAGGCTATCTTTCCTTAGAGACAGTGTGTTGCCGCCATAACGCTTCATTTTTGTGATCAACAAGTTAAAACTCCGGAAACTATCAGGAAGATATCCTTGAGCAAGTAGAAAGGCCCCAGGCTGACTAAATATTCAAAGTAAGACACTGGATCTTCCAGAAGGACTCTGCTCCAGCCCACTAGGTTTGTGATGTGTATGGTCAGTTTTCCCTTCCCGATTCTTGAAAACGCCCCCTTTGGAGATGTCTTGGGCACCTTCTCTGTGTGTTGCGGACATAACTCGTCTCATCCCTTGGAAGGGGCTACTATACTATCCCATCACGCCCATTGCCAAAGGCTAGATCGAAGTAGCAGGAGCTACCTGTTCCCTAGATTATCACTACGTTTCATTGGCCCCCAGGAAGCCAGGATGGACTACCAGCTTCGGTCCCATCTTGAGCTGATGACTTGTCACCACGGGCACTGTTGTTTGGAGGGTTTAAAGTCGTTTTCTGGAGAAAGCTGTGCGCCATTCCACTCTGGAAGTGCCGCCATCGATGATTGATCAAGAACTTCACAAGTTTTTATGAAGGTTTCAAGAAGATTCATCGTTCTTTAGGACGTCTCTGTGGGGCAAGGTTTCGTTAGTAGAGGGCTGTTAGAATCGACACAGGGGGTGTAGAACAACCCACACATAGGGGGAAAAAATAACTGCCGACCAATATATTTAAGACCGAAAAAGTGTAGTTACAGATTTTGGTCATTATTCTACTAATTTCGCCTCACAGTACTGGCTATCATCAGGGATGACTTAGTGTGGAGCGTGGTTAGGGCCATAATGATTGTTGATGGATGATGGTCATAAATCCTATACATAAAACCCAAAGTTTGTTTGTATACATGTATGTTCCCAAAAGACGGCTCAACTGTAGGACTGATTTGAATGGGACGCACAACATAGACTAAATTAGAAAATCGAAAATACCATTCTACTTCTAATCTTCGCAACCGATGTATTTGGTTGGCGAACTTTTGTTATTGGGGTTGCTAACAGGCAGTTTATTGGTAGCGGAAAATCATGACAACTGCAGAAGCCTTGAACAGGAAAGCTATAATCCGTGCTTCCCACGAGTTATAGCTTTATTATGTACTTCATGTAGCATATTGTAACATATGTATTATGTAACATATTACGTAGGTACTTCATATCACATACCTTTATTATGCTGCATTTTATTTAAAAAATGTGATTACTTTCCATTTATTATGGAGTATTTATTACCATCTTCCATCAACAATCATTATGACCCTACCCCCGCTTCACGCTAAGCCATTCCAGATGACGCCTAGTAAAATATATAAAATATAATGACCAACAAATACATAATGTGAAGAAGCCAACAATCTATTCTTCAAACTCAACCACACACAATTGAAATTGCTCACCTCTCTAGGGTAGATCTGATCGATAAACGTTTTTTAGTCCATGTAAATCGATTTTATGGCCTGTTTTTACCTATTCTCAGAGCAATTATGTTTTTCATTCTCAGAATCACCATTTAGTGGCCGATTTCAACTTTGAAGAAAGCGACGAACCGGAGGATGAAGATGATGATAATGGTGATAGTGATGCAGGCAATACTAATTTGGAAGTATGATACTATATCATAATTGTTATTAGTTAATATTTGTATAAGATTGCGATGATATTTATGTGATTTTTCATTTTTAATGGTGATCAAGAAGAAAAAATAAATTTATGTTTCTTCACAAAATCTTCATTGCTCATTATAACTGCTTCCCATTGTACAAAATATGCTTTGCGGGTGAGTTTAACTCACAAGGACAAGGCCACCGGTTTTTACATCTAATTTTCAGGAGAACATAACATTTATCAGCAGATTTATTACAATAACCCACGTAGAGGTTTTGGTCAGCTAGACTTGAATTCTGGATCACTGAGGCCAATTTTTAGGACTTGAGTGGAGAAAATTATTTCATGGTCCAATATTACAGGGAATTTGAAATTGAACAGGCCTATAAAACATAAACCCGACATAAATCAACACACAAAAAAATTGTATTTATTTATTTTCTGTAATTATTCATAAATTGCCACGAAGACCCTCTGAAGCAAGGTTCGTCAGCAGCAAGGGCGTAGCCAGGGGGGGTGCTGGAAGGGCTTCAGCACCCCCCGATATTCTAAAAAAATAGCTTCTTAAAATACCTTAGTTTTGCTTAGTTTTTGGTTAGTTTACCGAACTATTGAGCGAGGTTATTTAGCGCACGACAAACACGCATACGGACAATTACAGCTCTTCTGTGGCTGACTGAACGTAGTCGGTTTTGTTTTTCAGTCTCAACATGCACAGCCGAACGGTCATTTTCGACAATGAAACGAGTAAAAAACTATTAGAGAAATCGATTGAACAATGACAGATTAACTGATCAAGCACTCTTGTCCGTTCACTACGGCAATATCAGTGTTTCGCCAGAAGACGCGTTGGATATAATGGCGAATGTGCCGAGGAGGGCTGTTCTCTTGTACTTTTTCGTGCTATAAAAACTACCTACATTTTACAAGTATCTATGGAACTAATTAGAACATGTAATTAATTATATCATAATACGTTTTCTGTTCTAATCAATTCAGCGATAATAAAATTGACATTTCTTGTAATTTTGTCTCTTGTTCGCTTTTTTATCCCGTGAAACTATTACATCCTTATAACCTTCCTGCCTATTTCAGCACCCCCCAAAATAAAATCCTAGCTACGCCATTGGTCAGCAGAGGAACGAACGTTAGAATTGGTCCAAAAGGTGTGGTAAAACCCATGTATGAGAAAAAATTGAATCAAATACGGTTCCGCCCATTCTACGACTGGGAAAAACATGTGATAAACTAGTGTGTACATGTTGGAGTATGTGGGTGTGTTTCGGTTCCTGGGGTAGTGTAATTGTTGGTGTTTTAATCTCTTCAGATCTCCTTCGTACCCAAGACCCAAGGCATAGTCATACGTCCACATTTTGCTGCCCGGACCCCCTCAGGTTTACCAGGGGATGGCATAATGACCCTCTGGCGATAACGAGGGAGACATGTCAACGGGTCTCCTGTCCCGTTTTTTGTCGCTTCCCCGTTATTTATAAGAAACCTTACTGAGACTGGTATCTTGGTTATATGACACTGTGCTTGATCATAAAATCTATAAGAGCAGATTTCGACTCATTGACCTTGATAAAACCACGTTGTTATCCAATTAGTGAAGTTTGTGAGGGTGATGGAATGCTATAGTTGCCCCTTCCGAGGAGGTGGATGCATTGTTATGCTCCCCCACGCTCAGAGGATGACCCAGACGCTTGCAGGCGTCCGATTCATCTCCCAAGACGACAGATTCTAAAATCGAGAAGGGGCCAACTAACCATATCCATCACAAGTTGATTTAATGTTTGACGGATAAATGGAAACCCGATTCCGAACTAAAATGTATATAAATGTCAGTGAACATTTTGATTCCAGAGCAATCACTCTGTTTACCGGAATAATCATCTGAAACTTCGAATGTTCAACGCCATGGTGGAGAAGTATGTGAGTACCTACCTATCTAACTGAACAACCTGGTCCTTCTATTTAAGTGACGCTTACGATTCGTCTAGCTATTCATTTTACATGAATGAGCCATTTAAACTTGGAAAATGCTCTGCATTGACAAAAAAATATATAGGAATTAGGGATGAGGATCGATGACCGATACTATTGAACGACCGATCGTCAAGACTGACTTAGGTGTTTTCAACATCGCTGGCTTTTTTGGTTTATTATTCAATAAAAAACCATTGTAATCGCTCTTGAAAAAAAAGTCTAACACCCCCTGAAAATTTCATGGTTTACGTTTCAAAGGGTGTAGAATCCGAATCTGCAATACAAATTTGTCCGTCCGTCCGCCGTACGGACGATTTCTCCCAAACGGCTGATAGCAAAAAAGCTGAAATTTGCAGGAGAAATCCATGTTGGTCCGGCGACGCCCCAATTCTTGAGCCAGCTCTCCCCCTTAATTTAAAGTGCCCTTTAAAAGTGTTTTCAACTAAAAACCTCAAAAAAGTCAAAGTTTTTTGAAATCCCTAAAAACCTCAAAAAAGTCAAGGCGGCCTAAATTTGTACTCTTTTTGAAGAACACTCCACGAGGAATCGAATGAGCCTGAAATTCAATAATCGCTCTATCACCTGTGAAACAAGCAACTCCATCCACAGGTCCGTAGGTCAAACCACTCCCGATGTATGGCCCGATTTATGGTGCCAACATTCGCTTTATTTTGGTTTATTATTGTTTTTATGTTGATATCAGTAACCTAGTGACGTAGTGATGTAGTAATGTGGATACTGGAGTGAACTCCTAAAAGGCTTTGTTGCCGATACACGGGTTGAAGCATTCTGATAACCATTAAAAAAAACGCTGCAAAATTCTTTCACTGGGGTTTATTATTCATTGGCTTGCACTCATGATTTGAATTTCTACTAAGCTTTGAAGTGTGCTTGTTTCACAGGTATAGAGCGATTAATGAATTTCAAAATGAGGCACACAACCTCAATCCCCCCCCCCCCCCCACAATAAAAACATCTATAATTTATCAAGTCCTTTAGCACTCGTATTGTTAAAGCTTCCCCAAATCGGAGATGTAGAGGAGGCACAAAAATATCGTCAACTGATCAATCCAAATAGGTATTTTGTTAAGAACCGATTTAAGTGCTCTATGCATATCTCCTGAAATACAATAATCGCTCTATCACCTGTGAAACACGCACACTCCATAGCTTAGTAGAAATTCTGAATCATGAACGTAAGTTTTTAAAACTAAAAATTGATCAAACCCCCAGTGAGAGAATTTGCTGCTTTTTTTTTTCTTTGTTCGTGAACAAACAACTATCGTTACTACCGAAAACTATCGAAGCTGAAGTCTGTTCCTGCTTTGTCCCAATACTTCATTTAATGGTGACGTACAATACGTTCGGACCGATGCTCATCCCTAATATTAATCTCTAGAAATTCGTGCTACCTCAATTGTTTCGTCTCACTGTCTCTTTTTGTTGTCATTCAACAACTCATTACTTTGGCTATAATTCTTCATCATATCCTTTTACCAAAACGAAAAATGGCGAATAAAAGATAATCCAATGTCTGGTGGTTTTATGATTGAAATAGAATTATCTGACTTTAAAGGAGAAGTGGAGGAAGAGGTTCAACATTATGCTACAAACGCAGGAATCTATGAGCTCGAGCGCCTACCGAATGATGATAACGAACAACCTAAATAGCCGACGAATTCTGCAGATAATTCAAGAGGAGAGCAAAGATTTGTCAAGTTTTGAAGGTCGCCGCTGTATGGCAAGAAAACCCGATTGCCCTTCACAACCTCCTAATTTACGTTAGTACGACTATAACGCAACATTATGTCAAATAATTTAATAGGGATCTTCAAAAGGGGATAAACCCGGATGAAATAGAAATTTTCCAATTAGCCTCGAATGACGTCCTTCTATTCATGCACAACGGCATACCAAAGTGCTTGATGATCATGAAGACAGGTAAATTGTGTCTTTCCTCTGTCGTAGAATGGTGTGAAAGTACAAATTACGAGAAATTTACTACAAAATAAACATGGTTCATTCATTTAGACTAATTCAAGTCGTAAGACAATCCAATTTTGGCTTACTTTAAAGATGAATTTAGTGTGGGCCCTACCAACTCAACCGATACTCTGAATTACCTCATCGACAGTTTAGTTCTAGTATGAGGAGTCGTTACTCTCCAGGTGATATTGCTTCCTCATTAGAAGGTACCATATCAGGAAAGTTATTCCTTAATACATTATTCCCCAATAAATGATTCCCCTGTTCCAGGCGAAAATGATTCTCCTGTCCCGTGGAGAAATTATTCTCCTGTTCTAACAGGGAGAGAGCTTCCCCTACCAGCCTCCAACCTCCCCTTATAGTTGGCCCGATCCTCGCTAGTTTAGATAATGGATGAGTGTGGCTAAACCAGATTACTAAGAAAGCCAGTCCACACACAGTCCAAGTGCAGGTTTGCACACCAATGGTGACCATGCTGGGTCATGGCTGGCAGCCGATAACTGACCATTTACTCACCAGCCGAAGAATAATAAAGCCAGTGCATATATTTACCAATTAATATGCATATTGCTAGATATTGTCAATAATGAACCAATCCAATAGATTGATAAAGCATCACAAACCAGATCGATCAAGAAGGTAAGGAATTCTGGACCATGCAATTTACAAGTTCCCATGAAAGTAGTTAGTTTCTACTTACGACCACAGGGTTACAGGTGGCGTTTGATCAACCGTTGTGTAATAAACGACCCACCTTCTCGACCTTTCTGAGCTGTTTTCCCCCCTCACGGCCTTCCCTTCTTTTATTATGAAGGGACAAGGATCATATTGGGATGGATCTGCTCGCCTTTCGCGACACCCTCTTTCTGCTGATGGTGACTACATTCCAACTTATTTTCCCTTTGCCACAAGACTACAGATGTTAGTGCCACCAGTATAGTTGTGGCAAATCTCTCCTGATCAATACTGCTCAGTTCTGAAGAAGGGCTAAGCCGAATTTTAAACACTGCAGTGGGAATAGAATCGTCTTTCGTGTGTTCCTGTTGGCCTATCAAGAATAGGTTACCGCTGGTCATATTGTGTTAAATCGATGAATACTCTTTGTTTCCGGAATTCATTGCACAGCTGGGAACAGCAGGTAGCGGTATGAATCAGCTTGGAGGGGAGTGGTGACATACGAGATCGGGAGAAGAAAATTTTTTCCCATCCTTTCCACTGCTTTTGGTGAACTGAGTCCAGCTTGCTCAGTAAATGGGCTACTGCAAGGAGCACCAAAGCTGAAAATGGTACACATAAATTTAGTAGCTTGTTTTGGCCTAACACCTGGGTCTGTATTGATCAGCGGGGATTTGCACAACAGATAACTACTTACCAATTTCAACCCTAACTACTTTATGTAACTTTCCAGAAGGGAAGCTGCTTGTAAAACAATGGATTTCACAAGTGAAGACCAAGTTGAAAAAACGACAAAATTACACGTACACACCCCACTACGGCATATGGAGCCCACCGCTCTGCGTATCAAGGCATTCAGTTGCTATCATCATCCCCTACAGAAACAGGAAACATCAACTCCAAATGCTTTTGCAGCATTTACCATCAATATTGAAAAGGCAGCAAATAAATTACAGCATTTTCGTTATCGAACAGGTCAGTGATTTTGGTTGATTAATCAATAATATCCCATTGTAATCGCCCTTGAAAAAAAAAAAAATTCTAACCCCCCCTGAAAGTTTCATGGTTTACGTTTCAAAGGGTGTAGACTCCAAATCTGCAATGAAATTTTTCCGTCCGTCCGCCGTAATTTCTCCCAAATGGTGGAGCAAAAATCTGAAATTTTCAGGAAAAAATGTTGGTCCGGGTTAGCCAGCTCTCTCAAACTTTAAGGGTTGTCAAATTTTTGTAAAATCCCTAAAACCTCAAAAAAAGTCAAGGCGGCCTAAATTTGGACTTTTTTTAAGAACTTTAATGAGGAATCGAATGAGCCCCTCCCCAGGTCCGTAGCTCAAACCATTCCCGATGTATGGCCCGATTTATGGTGCCAACATTTGCATCCACATTCACTACATCACTAGGTTACTGCGATCAAAACAAAAACAACAGCGTTTTTTTTTTTTTTTATCGCAGTAACCTAGTGATGTAGTGAATGTGGATACTGGAATGAACTCCTAAAAGGGTTTATATCCGATACACGGGTTGGGGAATTCTGATATGCATGGGGAATTTTCAAATAGAATATTTTTCCATTGTAATCGCTCTTGAAAAAACGCTGCAAATTCCTTTCACTGGGGTTTATTATTCAATGATTCATGATTTGAATTTCTACTAAGCTTTGGAGTGTGCGTGTTTCACAGGTGATAGAGCGATTATTGAATTTCAGGAGGCACACAATATGATCAACTGATCAATCCAAATAGGTATTTTGGTTGAGAACCGATTTAAGTGCTCTATGCGTATCTGCTGAAATTCAATAATCACTCTATCAATGAAACACGCACACTACAAAGCTTAGTAGAAATTCAAATCATGAATCATTGAATAAAAAGCCCCAGTGAAAGAATTTGCAGCGTTTTTTGTCCAGGTTCAGATCAAACTAAACAACCAGCTAAACTAATGGGTAGAAAAAAACCATTAACGATTTCTACATTCATTGTTGAATGTACTTGTACTTGATTCTCAATAAACCTCTGAATTTCTGTTGTAACATTTTACCGTTGGTATTTTGCCTCCCGTTAGAAAGATAAAGGATAGGTTTGTAAGTAGGTATTAATGAACTTACTAATTGCTATAAAAGCTTTATATTGGCACCTACCGTTCTCCTGAAGAGGTGATTGAATAGAAAATGAGCGTCTAATAATAGAAATGTTATTTAGATCTTTCTCGTAGTTAACTAAGAAATCTGTTAATAATTTCTGATCATGATCATGAATATTGATTACAAACTGATATTTGTTCAAGTCCGATTACAATAGACAATTATTCCAAACGTCCATTCGACAGATTGGCGACAAAACATTCAATAAAGGCATCCTCATGAACGCCGGTTTCTTGATAGCGCTGAGCCGGCCAGCTCACGGAGTCACCTACCACTGCTTCATATTCCATGATGCTGACCTATTAAGCGAAGATGATCGGAACATGTACACCTGCCCCGAATTTCCCAGGCACATGAGCATCGCAGTGGATGAATTAGCTTACGAGTGAGACCCCCATTTGTACTCAGTTCGTGATTTTTTTTTTCAAATAGAAACTTTATTTGTATAATAAATACATTATAGTTAGGCGTACCAATATAATAACAGTTGAAAATGGCACTTGATGTGGGATAGGTGCCCTCTGGCACTCTCCACTGACTAGATATAAACGATTATTTGGAATACAATTGACAATTAACTAGTATAAATAAATAAATAAGTATAGATAAATAAATTAATAAATTGGTGTGGAATGCATGCGGTTAGTCTATGGAGTTGAGGTCAGTGTGACGTTTCCGCTTGAGGCGTCGCTGCTGTCGATCGGGAGGGCGAGTGTGTTGTAGACCTTCGATCAGGTCGTTGGGGTGTGCTGCCAGTCTGCTGAAGAAACGTTGGTACGAAACAGGGAGGACTTCTTTGACAGTTGGGATTGACAGATCAGTGTGGAGTGTAGCATTCCTTATGTACCATGGTGAGTTGGTGATTATACGCAGGACTCTGTTCTGGAATGTCTGCAGCCTCTGTACCTGCGTTTCCGAGTGCCCCCCCCCCCCCCCCCAGATCTGGCAATATTCCCAAATCGGCCGAATGAGGACAAGGTATATTAACCTTTTTGTGCTCAGTGTCAGTGGTTAGTGGCGGGAAAGTAAAGGACTAAGTGCGCGTAACTGCAGGTCTGAAGGGTTTCAGTAATGTGGTCGCGAAACGTTAGCCTTTTATCAAGCGTTTATGCCGAAAGCGCCATTCTTGGTTAATTAGTGAACGTAACAAATTAACCAAAAATCGCGCTCTCAAATCGTCAGTAGGTCATGTTAGATCATCTAACATAATAGAGGAGCAATTAGGGCTATTAAAATGACATTGAATACACATACTAACCCGTTTTTATATGTTCCCGCTCGGTCAGAAAACACACCACCTACCGTTTTGAGCGACTCAAGGGTGTACCCGCTTGCTTGTGTGCCACAGCTACCACCAAAAAATGAACTTCCTCGAAAATCCCCGTTTTGTTCCCTCAGAAAAACATTCTTTTTCGGGCCATGACAATGACCTTGGACTAAAGAGTCCTGAATAAAGTGCAGTATTAGGACAGTAAAACTTGAAGCAGGGTTTGAAAAACCAGTGACAGTTGCTCTTAAGATGTAACTAAACACGTGAGAATTGTCATGTAATTTTAAATCTCAGGTAGAATATTCTGAAAACCAACTCGAAATCGGGAACCTCGATACAGTTGCAGGTCATGACAATGGCAAATCAGGGTTTCTCAACCCTAAAAAACATGGAAATTATTTTAGCTTCCGAGGGTTTTCTATTGGTCAATGCAGTACTTAATAAATGTATGCAGATAAGGGGAAAAGTTGAAAGTCAGACGATTTTGAACGGCACAGCGTGCCATTTACACGAATTTGCCCGTAGTTTGAGAATCATCCACTTACCAGGTTCATATGTTGGTTGTTGATGTTCTCAGACGAATTACTGGAGCGTACGTGATTTGTCACATCTCATAAATTTGATCTGAGTATCTAAAATGAAATAGTAAGCCTGTTTTAGATATAAAACACAGAAATACCGACTAAAACGAACCTTAAAACTGTCAAAGATGGTCCGAAACCCAAGATCCAAATGGAAATATCGATTTGGGACCAGTAGTTTCCTTTCCCATGAAAGGGAACCATGGGGAACCAATTCTTCCAAATAATACAGGTGGACTTGGAAACAGTAGTGATCAGGACGGCGCAATATTTATACCTGACCCGCAGGACCGTCAGGTCTTGAAGGTGGGGTAGGTCTAGCCCCTTGGCCCAGATCTTAAAACATGGAAAATGGTACCTATATTCAGCGGAGGTACTTATTTCACTTTCGGGATTTCAATATTATTCTCCGAAACCTAACTCTCCATTCTCATTTTGTATTTTGGGCATTTTGAACAACGTTCATGACGTGGCTATGTGTATGTGTGAGCTTCATTTATACACCTTTCATCTGTTTTGGATGACATTTTTTAGGAACTATGCGGAATGGGTTGTAGATCTTCTCCTACGAGTTCCATTGCTCATAGATTAAAATGTCTATGGAAGTGAAATCTTTGTAGACAGTATGAGTTCGGGGGGGGGGGAGGGGGGTAACCACATTTTTCCAGAATATCCGTTTCTTAGATAAAACTAAGATAATGACTAGTCATTCTAAAATTGGGTGTTCGTTATCATTTTCTTTCAGCTTTTTCTGAAGTGTATATAACGGGTCCCTGATACAAAAAGTGCCTTCTTCCTCTCATTAGCCTTATCCACCCTAAATTGATCCTTCAGAACCATTCTACAACCATATACGATATTGAAAGTTTTTGCCGTTCAAACTTTTCCATTTACTACTTGCAAGTTGTGACCTGATTTCTGGTTACAACTTCCATCTACTTCCGATAAAATGTCTGCGTAATGTGCGGGTCAGGAAATATAAGGTCTCCTATGGGTTCCATCGCTCATAGATCGAAATGCTTATGAAACTGAAATCTTCATCTAATAGTCAAAAATCCCTTGTGAGTTACGACCCTCATACATCTTATGATTTTCGTCCGGAATTCAATTTTCAGGAATACGAAGCTGTAAAATCACCTTCTGCCCAGTACGTTATTGACAAATTTGACTCGATTAATAGTCTTCATTGATTTTTGACCAGTGTGTTACCTCGAACTGACTATATCGCTGTTGTTGTGAACCCAACATATTGTACATATTACAACCGAATAAACGAGCTCGGAACCAAGCGTGCGGAAGCGACGCCTTCACAAACGACCGTTGTGGTCAGGTGACATGGCGTCACTCCCCTGGGCTGTATATAAGTCCTTGGGCCGCAAGCTTGGCTGTCTAGTCGTTCACACTCATTCAACGTGTTCACGTCTCTCGTCAAACCTACGAACTTTCCCAACAACTCTCTCTTTCCTTACCAAAGATATTCAAAAGTCACGGTTGTTTCATTACTTACCGGCTGGAGAATATCTTTCCTTCTTGCCCACGGGAGCTTTCAAAAGTTACCGGACCAAGAACACTCCTACCTAACCAATTGGGAACTCACGGTTGTTTCATTACTTACCGGGTTCTCAATACACCTCACCGATTACGAACTCACGGTTGTTTAATTACTTACCGGGTTCTTAATATCTCCAAATATTAACTCACAGCTGTTTCATTACTTACCGGGTTAATATCAATCCTGCTACTGTATCTGTTTCTTTGTATACAGTTTTCCGGCTCCAGTAGTACAGCCTTCTCCTTCACTTTCATCTCACCCCAATCTTTGCCTGTATCTAAATTCCGGATTCTTTTTGTTCATGAACTTTTCCAATTTCACTATAAACTCAGTTCATAACAGCTGTGATTCGACTTTTTGAGCTATTGTGATTACCGGTTCATGTATTAGTTGTTGATGTTCTTAGACGAATTACTGGAGCAAAGGTGATTTATCATTTCTCACAAATTTGATCCGAGTCTCTAATAATGAAATAGTAAGCTTGTTTTAGATCCAAAATACACAGAAATACTGACTAAAACGCACCTTAATCCTGTCAAAGATGGTCTGAAACCATAGATCCAAATGGAAATTTCGATTTGCGCGAAAAGTAGTTTCCTTTCCCACGATTGGAACCAAATCTTCCGCATAATAGGTACTGGTGGACTTGGAAACAGTGATGATTAGGACGGCGCTATGGTTATACCATACCCGCAAGACCGTCAGGTCTTGCGGGTGGGGTAGGTCTAGCCCCTTGTCGGCCCAGATCACCAAACTTAAAAAATGGTACTTATATTCAGCGGAGGTAATGTTTTCACTCTCGGCATTCCAATATTATTCTCCGAAACCTAACTCTCCATTCTCATTTTGTATTTTAAATATTCTGAACAACTTTCGTAACGTGGCTCTGTTGTAGATAGATAAAAATCCTCGAGCTTGATGTCTAATTTGTTGTACCTTCCAGCTTGTGTGAGCCTGATATTTTTGCAGCAAATACACTCTCCCAATTTTCCGTTTCTTAATTTAGTGTATATATTTAGTGGTAGCTCTACTAGAAGTGCGTTTTCGTTACTATTATATTTAGGGATTTGTAGTGTGAATCTAGTAGGTCTCTGATACTATACTTGATTTTTCCCTCTCGTCAGCTTGAAATTGATCGTTTTGAATCATTCCACAGCCAAATATCTTAACAATTTGTTGGGCAAACAAGGTTTTTCATGCACTCTTTGTAACTGTGTAACAATTCTCAGGTTCTGACATTTTAAAAATTCCAGTGTTTCTTTTGCTAGGTTTTTGGATGTTTATTACTTAATTGGCTTCCCTGACATGACAATGACAATTCGGACTTTCAACAGAGATTCTTCCAATACTACTGTACTTTTTGTGGGTTTTAAAAATGCAACGTGGTACGGGCATCTCCCGAGAAGGAGGAGGGTGCGAAAAAAACGTCTATTTCGAGCGACAGTTGTCCGTTTTAGTTTCATCAAAGACTAGTTCAGGTGAAGGGAGTGACATTCATGAGGATTTCACACTAACCATCTCACAAAAAAGTTTGATATTCGTTTTTTCTTCAGCATGGAACATGCTTCACCCCCAAAACCGTTACACAGGAGCTGGAGTGTCATATTTTTAATTTTTTCTCACAGTAACGATGGCAAAAATTTTTAACACATCGATATATCGGTTTTCCGGTGTATCAAATGGAACATATATGCCAAAAATATCGATATTTCCGATATATCGGTGCCGTCGATATATCCTATTTTGTAGTAGGAAATATCATTAAAAAACAACAAATTTGACTGAGGCCAGCTATCTATTCTAAAAAAAATTGCTTTACTGAGATTAAGTTCAATAGCTATACAAAAAAAGGGACTTAAATCGTAAGTTGGTAGACAAAGTTTACAATAATACAGACGTTAGTGAAATGTACACTAAAATAAAATTAAAAAGTTCCATTTGGAACACACAAAATATAGGTTATTACGATTTTAATACTATCCCCGATCCACCGATTTATCGGACCAAAAACGTCGATTGTGCCGATATATCGGTGTTATAATATCGATACCAATATATCGATATGTCGTACCAAAAATATCAATGTTTCCGATATATCTATATATCGTTGCCATCTCTACCTTACAGTCCATTTTCAATGGAAAGTAATATCTATTTTTACTTTCCCAACGGAATCCATTTTTAGAGGAAAGTAAATCCAAATGAGTTCTCAGGGCACAACCTGATATCTCTTTCATCCAGGGATGTCAGAAACCATCAGAGACATTGTCTATATTCCAACAACCTGGCCTCACGAACGTCAAAAAATATTGGAAACTCGAAAACGACTCTCATGAAGAATTGAATAATGAATCAAGAGATTTTGGGAAGAGGGAATGAAACAAAAATTACTGTTGTCAGCTTTGACTTTCTAATCCATGTTTTTAGAATTTTAGCCAATGTTAGGCTGTAACCAGAAGCATCCGGAATTCTAGGAGTCTACCCCTAACTAGGTGCGGAACGCCGAATTTTTTCTTTTTTTCTAAAAATGTATCGTCGGCCTTGTGGTTTCGGAGAGAAGCTCCTGACTACCGATTTCTGATCTGACCGACCGATCTGACAGACGGACCGATTTTGTTCAATTCGATTTTTGGATTCTGTCCATCTTGAAAGTACCTAAATGAAATTATTTTTCCGGTAGAAATTATTTTATCGATTCATAATTGAGAATAATAAATCAAAATTAATTTTGATACTATATCATCATCACAATGATAAGTCTAATCTTCACTTATATTAACATTAATTTAATTTCTGGCTAGTGAATATTGCCGTTAGGTACCTAATCAATGACGGAGTACATAATCATGTATTACCACTCACAGGTTACCTTACCAAGAACTGGTTGGTGGGGTATTTGCAATAAGAACGGAGCACTTCATCAAAGTGAATGGATACTCAAACTCGTACTGGGGATGGGGTGGGGAAGATGACGACATGGGATTCAGGTAATATGGCTAGTCTTTAATGTATTGAAGCACTTTTCAGACAAATGAAACTTCTTTTCTTTTATAACAAATCAAACCTTATTTCAATTCAACGTAACTCGTTCGAACAGACCAGAAAATTATAACGTTTTATTTAAATTTTTTTAAACAAGTTAATATACATACATAACTGCAAATTAATATCATTAAGCGGGTGCCCAACATGAAGGAAACAGAAGGCTGTGTAAAGTAAGAACAACGGATTCAAAATATGATGAAGAAAATAATGGGGACTTCCACTGGATGTCACAGTGATCAGCAATGTGGTAGGTTTACCAGTTTAATTGAGTTTCAATTTGATTAGTTTGAAGGAAAAAGTTTCATTTGGTTGAAAAGAGGTTTTATTTTATTGGCACATGGTTTGATCTGGTAGGCACAAGGTTTCATTTGATTGGTTCGAAGTTTCATTTGATAGAAAAATGCTATGTACGTGTTACTACAATGGGGTTGTTACACGAAAAAAATACTTATTTATTTGTCTTGAATCATTTAATAGTTATAAGATCCATTAGGAATCAGCTCCATTTGAAACACTAATTGAAAATCTGTGCTTGATCGTCTTGCAACCAAAGAAACTCAAAACTATCTTGTTCCCAACATCGCAGAGCTGTGGATAGGTTTCTACAAGCCGACATATTGCTGTTGACGGCTAATTTTTGAATGACTATATCAACGTAATTGTTAGGGTATAACACGAGCGCCTAAGGACTCGTATAAGGACGGCGCCAGGTTATACAGTACCCGCACGACCTCCCGGTCTTGATGGTACTGTAGCTCCTGCTCCTTCAAACATATATGTGTAGACGATGATGATTGGTGTATTACGTTCAGTATTGTGTTTTTGAAATCGACAAAGGGAAAAACAAAATAATTACCGGAATTTCTGAGTTTCTTGGGTGCACTCCTTGTAAAATATATTGATTTAGCGGTCATTTTCTACAATATAAAAGCTACATCTTCCGTAAGAACCAAGGAGTTGAAGAAATCAAGGAGCACGAGGTCATTGTTTTGGTTCTTCTAATGTGTCAGTTTGGACGCAGGCATTTCTGAATCACATTGTTCCGAACGCATGTATTGGCAGACTTGGTGGTGTATTGCAAATCTTTCTCTGGATGCATATTTACCGTAAAGTAAGGATCTATCTCAGCAGAAAGGTATTTTAAGATCTGGCAACCACGAGCCCAAAACTGAATTTTTTCGGCAATGATCCCTTAATTTTGATAAGCGGTGGGGAAACTTTCATCGCTCAACAAAAGTGGAACGACTCAGGAGGTAAAATTGCTTGCAACTTATTCTCGGCACTCAGCTGGGAAAGATGGCAATTGATGATGTTATGGACAATTTTAGTTGCTCGTCTAAATAGGGCTATATAGTGCTTTATTAGGTTATTACCAAAATGAAAACGATTTTTCTATCAAACTTTGCAGAGTGGAAAACATATTGCAAAAGGCGATGCGGCCTGCAGCTGAGTTGGGGCGATTCTCAACGATCCCCCACATCAAACAGAAGCCGTTCCTGACCTACGGCATGAGACACCATCTCGTGCGAACAGCGAAAAATCGCTACAAAACTGACGGGTTGAATTCGCTGAAGTTCAAGCTTAAAGGAATAGTCAAACGATTTCAATTCACTCATGTCTACGTTGATGTGGGAAACCCTCCCAAGGATTATCGACAATTGATTAATGCTGGTAAAATAAAAGAAATATAGGTAGCTTACGATGTACTAATATTAATTTTAGGAGTTTCTGAGGCTCGCAAACGAAATTACAGTTTTCCTAGTAACTCGGCGAGTACGACCGAATTTAGGGAGTTTTGTTGCGTACTCAGCAGAAAGTAAATTTAGGAAAGTTTTGTTTTTTGTTAACTTTTATGTCTAGACGTATGTGACGTACTCGTTTTCGGTAGGGCCTGAAAAAGCTTTCGTCGAGACGGATCTGACGTACTTGCCCAAGGGGTGGTTGAAAGTAAAAAAGTTTTTGTATGCGTTTGAGCGAAACCAATAGCCTGGCTACACCAGAAGGCGTTGGGGGAACGATTAGCGCCCTTAGCTTAGTGCTTCGGTATTGAACAGGGTCCTCCTCGTCCCTTGTCTGACCACGAGATGGTGCGGGTCTTTCCCGTTCAATGAACCTGAGCCCAGGGTTTTCCTGGCTGCTGGTTGATTTTATTATGTGATACAATTAATATAGGACGTTTTAAAACTTTGCACGAATTTCAAAATGCTCAATCTTAACCCAAAACTAAAGTTTTAGGCATTGTCGCTTTGTCCCTCTGTTTTGAGGGATAGGATACATATAAGCGGTATTTTTTTGCAAGCTAGAGTCCCAATAAGACTATTGTCGTCATAAAACCCCTGTTTATCCGTCTGGGCCTTAACGGAATTCGTAGATTTGAATTGGCGCCTGTGGTTTATGACTTCTTAAGCAACCCTGTATACAGATTCCAAAAACCCCTGGGCTACCTTACGAATATACCTACGGCAGATTACCATAGCTAATGTTCGGTGTTACTGTTTGTTGTCTCAACTGCTGGAGTTGATGTCAACAGTCAATGCATTCTTAAATGCGTAGGTTTACGTTGACATGTGTTTAATTCAATTTTGGTTCAATAGTGAACCATTGTAATCGCTCTTGAACAAAAAAATCCAACCCCCTTGAAAATTTCATGATTTAGGTACGTTTCAAAGGGTGTAGAATCCAAATCTGCAATTAAAATTTTTCCGTCTGTCCGCCGTACGCCGTACGCACGATTTCTCCCTAACGGCTGGATCAAAAAATCTGAAATTTTCAGGAAAAATCCATGTTGGTCCGAAAACGCCCTAATTCTTTAGTCAGCTAATTTAAAGTGCCGTTTAAGGGTTGTCAAAGTTTTGTAAAATCCCTAAAAACCACAAAAAAGTCAAGGCGGCCTCTCCCCACTTCCGTAGCTCAAACCATTCCCGATGTATGGCCCGATTTATGCTGCCAACATTGCATCCACATTCAGTACATCACTAGGTTACTGCGATTAAAACAAAAATAACAGGGGTTTTTTGTTTTGTTTTGATCGCAGTGACCTAGTGATGTAGTGAGTGTGGATACTGGAGTGAACTCCTAAAAGGGTTTATAGCCGATACACGGGTTGAAGCATTCTGACATGCGTACTCCGTCTTACGAAATTTAAAATTTTCAAATAGAATATTTTTCCATTATAATCGCTCTTGAAAAACGCTGCAAATCCTTTCACTGGGGTTTATTATTCAATGATTCATGATTTGAATTTCTACTAAGCTTTCGAGTGTGCGTGTTTCACAGTTGATAGAGCGATTATTGAATTTCAGGAGGCACAGAAATATGATCAACTGATCAATCCAAATAGGTATTTTGGTTTAGAACCGATTTAAGTGCTCTATGCATATCCCCTGAAATTCAATAAACGCTCAATCACCTGTGAAACACGAACACTCCAAAGCTTAGTAGAAATTCAAATCGTGAATCATTGAATAATAAACCCCAGTGAAAGGATTTGCAGCGTTTTTGTAAACACGTTATTCATTCCAACACACCAATGATTGTTATGAAGAGAAAAATGTCTTGTTTAAGATACTTGTAATTTGAAAATAACCGTTGGGATAAGTAAATCATTCATTATTCATTGTTGTCTTTGATTTTTCATTCATTATTTGATTCAGCGAAAAATATATCCATAAAATCTTATGCCAAACTCACTTTTTCTTTTCCATTCTTATGAAGTCGATTTGGTGTAAAAAAACATGGGTTTCACTGGAAAAAACTAGATTTTTTTGCATTCAAACATTAATTTCTGAAAACATCACATAGATAAAGAAAAAAAAGCATTGACAATGTCATCAAGTTCAACCATAAAGTTGTAACTGACAAAATGTTCACTTGGCCGCGATATTTCGAATAGTTCACCTTGTTCATAGAATTTGGATTTTGCATTGAGAGAACATTAAATTTAAGGTTTTCCCACAAGCAACTTCAGAATTTAATTTAATAAATGTAGTAAATTTATAGAGTTATTGCTGTTTTATTGAAGGAAGGTCAAAAAACTCGGAAAATCCTTAAGAAAGAAAAAAGGCAGATTCTAGGTAGGGGGGGGGGGGTTGGAAAAACTTTATAGGACAAAAATTGTTGCTAATCAATAGCTGAACGACCCCTGAAGTTTGGATCATTCATTCTGGGGCACACAATATTTGACGAATGTAGGAGCACACAATATTTTCATTCATTGACGAATGCAGGAGCGACCAAAGTGAATTTCAAACTGCAATTCATTTCAGGAAGAAAAAAACTGCGGAGAACCTTGAATCAACAATTGGTGAGGTATTTAAAAAAATGGAAGGAAAGCTATCAGGACCCAGACGAATTCAAGAAACAACTTCCTGGACAGGTTCCAAGCATAACCGATCTATTCGACTGGAGTCAACCTACGGTTTATGAGCCCTCTCAACCCGACGCGGAAGAAACAGATGAAGAAGAAGGTTTGAACACGAGAACTGCCTTCTAACCAACGGTTTTACCCGATCCCAGCACATCTTCATCCGCTCGGAGAAATAATGTGCACGCGAACGCCGCCTGCAAAACCGGTGTCTCAAAACTTGATATTTTGCATTCTCACATTAAGAAGAAGAAAAAGTAAACGAAACAGAATATTACACAAAGTTTTGTCATTTCTGTATTGGATTATCTTCCTACGCACCTGTCCTGCACTCTTCCGAACCAGCTCCGATCATGCAGTCGGACGGGTGTCGGAGAGGGCAATGTATTCGAACTTGAAACCTTGTGGTTCACACTTTTCCGACACACGACCGATCCCACTACCGTCCGACTCCGATTTCGCTTCCGATCCTGCACCGGAATCTATTTGTTGTCCAGCTTGCGGGAAGCGTGCAAGACGGCCGTGCTCTCATTTTCCAAGCTCTAGTGAATTTGTTCGTGCCTTTTGTGGTGGTTTTTCCTAACTAAAATTAAATAATGTCTATCAAACCGGCGGAGCTAATTGAGTGTGTGAGGGAATATCCGGTACTTTACGACCAAACCTTTTTTTACTTTTGCTTCCAACAAGTTGAAAGTAGACATCGACATTCTAAAATATTGATAGAACTTGGTTTCATCGTCCAAAAGATGAGGTAGCAACGTTGAAAACTCTTCTTCTTCAGGTCTGCTTTTCCAAGCAGCGTGCATCCAGAATCTACGTTTATTTTGGTTCTTCGTCAACAAACACCTTCCATTCTCTTCACCTTCCTCATCGAGTGCAAGTGCCGCCATTGCCAAATCCCTGTTGGTAAAATTCTTCAACATTTCCCTTCACAGTCACAGGACACTGTTAACATTCGAGAGGTGACACGGAGGGAAGCTGGACGCGGCGAGGCGGGGCACATATCCAAATCTGGGAGAAAACATTTTTTCTCAATTCGATCTATCTCTGAATAGAATCAGAACTTGTTAATCTGCACATCCACGTCAATTCCGGGGCTAAAGTCATGTGTTTGCATCAAAAGGTAACAAATCCGTTCCCTTCATTTTTTTCAGTGCCTTGCAATCGAAATGGCACATATCCTCCGAATTTCGTCAGGCGATAAGTCGTGGGTTTTCAAAAAGGCACATATCCAAAAAGCAGCATTGCGCCTTCGTCTTGACGTTGAATATTTACACGAGACTCGATAGATGGCAGGCATGACAAATGGAAATATGGAGTAAGGTAAAGGTCTCAATAAAACCTACAGAAAGGAGAATGAATTCTTTCTGTTTCGGAAGAGTTTGTAGGACATTTCCAAAGTGAAAATGGATATGTGCATCTTTATCTGTGGCCTTGCAGAAAAAATCATTAATACGTTCACTAGACGTAATCTGTGTACATCATGTAAACTCGGCACTTCCATGGATTGTAATTGAGGAGGTTGCATCGCAAAAAGTACTACATCCAATGAAATATGAGCGATCAAGTTTTCAACAAAAAAGAACTATGCAGTTGAGGTGTGTTCCAAGCAAAGCGTACTCTATCCATTTATCAATCATACCGTACTAAATCCAAGTCATATCCGACTTCCTCTACACTATTTTCAAACAAAAGGTACTCCATCGGCCTCACTGGGTGAACCTATGAGCTAAAATTAATGTGCTACAGATTTTTGCTTAGCAAACCCTCCCTCCCTCCCTGCGACCTCCTTAATTATATTCTAAATGGCATAGAAAGTACATCATTAATATTTCTGCACGGTAGATCGATTAGGGGAGAAATTAACGTCAAGTGTATCGAAACATGGCGTTTAGTTAACTGTTTGTCTCTTCTGTAAGCGGTCCATGGATAATGGAGCGAATCCATCGAAGCTTTTTTCTCTACATTGCTTGTAAGATGGCATCTTCCGATGACTTCGATTCTGACCTTTTGTTGCGGAAAAGCCACCTGGTCACCCTTGTTCTAGTCTAGTTGAGTAACGGACCCCGAAAAGGTTGAATATTCTGTTGGGACGGGGAATGGAGGGGTCATAGACAACCCATTCAAGGGCTGCTGATACAGCTTAGATTGCCGATTTTCCTGATTCTTTTTTGTTCAATTAAGAACTTTGGTTCTATTCTGAAACATATTCCACATCTTTCTAATTTATTTATGGAGGGGGTCAACAGTGATTAATCGCTGTCTTCACCATTTCAATGTTTTTGTGAGTGAGTATGTAACAAACAAAATTTGTTCATTAGAGAGATTTAATCTCTCTTGTGCATTAAAATTCAGAAATTTTGAATTTGGTTTCTTGATGGGTGGTATACCCATACCTACCAAAATTCCCAGCCAATTTTTGGGCGATTGATCGTATAAACTCAGACATAGATACGTCTCTGTTACGCATGAATTTATTATCAGCGTGTTTCTTATTCAATTTTCGGATTCGACACATCTTGAACAAATTTTGAGGGGAGAGCGATTATTTCTTGGTCGATTACGAATCTGGTTTATTGAAAATATTAAACAGAAATAAGGTCGATTAACATTATTTTTGAAACAAACATCTACTTGACCTAAAGTGTTCTTTTGTAGGCGCTGCATTACGTTACTTCAAAAAACATTCCACCCAGATAAATTTTTGCTTCAAATTTCTTGCTTCCATTTCGTCATCACACAGGAACTAGAACGAGTAGGTGACAGTCACGGAGGTTACCCTCGTGGTGTTTACAAGCGAACCATTAGTTACACGGTAGTTTTGTTTTTTGCCACACGCGTATTAGGAGAAAATCCCGAACAGAAAGTAGAATCTCGAATGAATGTCGCGTATGAAACATCGATACGATTATGATATGATTCTTGTAGCTGGTATCATGATTAAGAACAAGTTGCGAAAAATGGTCTCCTCCTGTAATCGGTTGAACCGGTGGCTTCGCAAAATGCGGGCACGTCAGATTTCCAGGACCAAGAGGACTTATCGGAGACTGGCGGCGATTATTGGGATCGCCATGGCTAGTAGTTTTCTCCTTTCGTTTTTATCCGTAAGTTGATTGGACTGGAATAACTGCTTTCATTGAAGAACGCGCACACTTTTTTCATTTATGACTTCATTACGATTTGAAACTTTTTGATTTCTAGGAGACTTTCAATACTAAAGCTGTTTAGATAGTCTGGTAATCATAACAGAAGGTGTATGTTTGAGACAGGCAAAAGTATTGGGTTGTTCGGAAAGTAATTTTGTTTTTTTTTTTTTTTTTTTTTTAGAGAGAGCATAAAAGACAGTTTTCGTATAATGAATAAATATTTTATTAAATATTTAAAATTTTTAAATATTTAAATCGTCGTTTAGGTATTTTATTTAACAGTAATTTGCTTCAAGTGAAGATCTTGCAGGAAAAAACTGGTTCAGGTGGTTTTTGACATCTTCATTTGAGGTAAAAAAAAGTTATTCCCCAACCAGCTTGTTGGAAGTCGAATGTGAAAAAAATGAAAAATCAATATTGCACAACCCAAAAAGATCACGAAAAGATCTTTCCGTTATCGGAGGCCTCTTGGCAACCCGTCAAACATTCAATGTACCGCCATATTTTCAAGACAGTGTTCAATGTTCCTTTCTTCACACACAAAAAAGGCCAGATCTGTGAGGCTTTCAAAAATAAAACTTAATAAAGGTATGCTGATGAACTTTACTTTCAGCATCATGGTGAGAAACAATTGTGTCGCGAAGAGAAGGCAATAGACGCAAATTCATCAACAGCTGAAGTGTGTGTATGACTTGCAAGCCCTGCTACCCATACCCACCGGAGAAGTATCCAATTTTTACTATATAAGCAGAGTATACTATACTTTAGTAGTGACTTTTTTCAAGTGACTAGAATTTTCGATTTGTGACTTGAAGAGTAAGCAGTACTATTGCTACCTGTGAAATGAAAGTGGAGCAAATTGGAGAGTTAAAGAAATCGCCTCTTGTGTCCTTGAATATCTAGAACAAAAATCTAAAGAGATGCCAGATAGAGAATTTACGTAATATTTTACTCCTATAATTTCTTAGGCCAAAATAAAAACAAGTTGCTTTCAATTTAGGAAGCATAATTCACAAATTCTTAATTGAAGGGCACACTCAGAGGTGTAGCAGTCCATTCTGTTATTGAACGACTGGTAGAATAACAACACAACATTCATAAATTGTCAGGGATGCAAAAATTACCAAATCAACTTTAGAGGTAACAGATTTGTGCCAAAAAGACAAATACGACTTCAAGAAGTTAGCCAATTCAGTAAGTAAAAATGTTATATACACTGAAGGAATCTCCGTTCTCTTCAATGATACGAAAATTATCAAATTTTCCAAAAACGAGCCCGACTCATTCCTGTACAAAACGTCATACTTAGACGAATCTTTCGAAACTGTCAACCTAAACGGAAACGCTTCAAGAAGAAATCGGACCTCCTCAAAACCATTGGACGATAACTAAATCGTACAATAAGCCGTGCAGAATTACGCAAAAGAAGAAGGTGTGAAGAGGAATGAAGCTGTTCGACAAAAATGTTATCCCCCTTTTTCATTATTTATTTTAAGACCGCTAGAAGGCAATACCTTTTCAGCTTGTTGAATTTCTTCTCGCGTTAATTTCTTATAATCAATGTTGCATCTACTTATTTTTCATGTTGACGAGATTTATCAACACGGTGATGGGTTTCTTGTTTGAATTCAGTGTGATTCATACTGTGGTTAACTTTAGATAGAGTTATCATTCATGAGAATTTGTTCAGCTTGCCTAAAATAATGAAGGCATGGTAATGGAAGGCATGGTGATTTTAGCAAACTAAGTATACCGACCCTGAACTGTGATAGAGCCTCGACGAAGCACCTTTCAATGAGGATTTCTTGTAAGTACCTTCCACAAAGCTTCCTATGTACGAGTACCTTTTCTCGACATGTATATTCTGCGTAGCACTGTGGGGCGCATACCAATATAGCACCATATTTTACGTACATGTCTTACATTGCTGTTACAAGCGGAGTCCGAACAGCGATGGTGCCGCTACTAAACCAATTATTAGATCAGTTTGGGTTCAGCGAAAATTCGTTTCGGGCAAGTCGTGAGGATGACCGACACGACCACATTAATTTTGCTTTGCCGATCGTCTCAAGCTGAATGGTGCGGTTGGCCTAGTGTGGGCGCGCCAATCGGTTGAGGTTCCCGGGTTCGATTCTCAGGCTGGTAAGAAATGTACCTGCTCTGGGGGCAATGCTCAACATACGCAAAATTAATTCATAGGAAATACACAATACTAAATTGAGATACCCTTTGAGTGTTGACTCAAAGACCCGAAATTGTATACATAGAAGAATGAATGAAGATCGTACGTATAGACGTTTCAGCCAGATATGGACACCTCTTCGGTTACCAAAGTTGACATAGTTTCAATTATGCCCGCATATCGACAATTTTTGCAACTTGAGGTTCAAGACCCCCAGAAAGGTATATTTCCCGACAGGTTCATCCTTATCCTGTCGACAGTTTGCAATATGAGATAACTTCTCCGAGTCGTTTGGTGTTTCAACACATTATAAGACTCTCCCCTCCCTATCAAATACGATAAAAATAAGAAACTTATGCTTCAAAGTCACTTCACAGATTGGAGATGGCATTAATACTAACATTGAAGTCGAGATGGAACTATTCAATGCCTATCAGAAAACGTTAAGAAACAACATCAATTTCCGAAGAATTGCGCAGATATTTGAAGAAGAAACTGAATTCAAGGATTATACGAATCGAAACCGTCCTTTTTGTATGGTAAAACCCGATTGCCCTCTGCAACCTCCGAATTTACGTTAGTACCTATCTACCTTTGTTTTATGTGTTCCTTTATCACAAATAAGTAGCTAACCAAGTTGATAATTCCAAGTTAAATTGTATTTTGTTAATCGCACAAGAAAATGGATTGAGGTATCTGTGCCTCTTAATTTTAAAAAAATGTAGATTTTACACAGTTTTTGCAGGTTTTTTGAATAATGTGTTACCGCTTATACAACATACTAGAATTTGAGCAATCAATAAGAGAAGTTTTATAAATGATGTGGAACCAAACGCTATTTCCATTAAGAACTGCTTGCTGTTTATGGTCTGTTTCCTAAGAAAAGGATCTTTCGGTTTCAAATGCCCAAACTTATAGCAACTCACTAAAACCACCATTGAAGAAAAAAAAACACAAAAAACTTGGCAAAACAGTGGATATTATTGGTTTATTTAATTGTCTGTCCGCCTCGTAAGCCCAAACATATGGGGGAACTTTGCCTCATCACGTATGTACACTGTGCCAATTTGTTGCAGGCATTTTATAGCTTTTCCCAGTTAATACTTTTCAAATTAATACTTTTCCCAGTCAAATTAATACTTTTCCCCACCAAATTGATCTTAAAAAATTAAGGAAATAGAACGCCGCAACGCTTGCAATCCAACGAATAATGAATGTAAATGTATATTATGTTATAATACAAATTATTGGCAGAAAAAATATTGGTAGTTATCATCCGGCTGAGTACGATTTTGCCAAGATTAAGACGGCAGTTAGAGGATATCTCTCTCAGGCTACCCGAGATCAAGCCCTCGGAGAAACAGTTTCAAGAGCCGTAGGTACAAGAAGTTTTGCTCAAACTACCCGCAGCAGTGGCTGGGCAACCCCTTCACTGAATATATGTTTATACAATTATATATACCTACACTAAAAATAACTTCAACTAAGATGATAAACTACCAATATTTTTTCTGCCAATAATTTGTATTATAACATAATATATACAATGTATATTATACATTCATTATTCGTTGGATTGCAAGCTTTGCGTTGTTCTATTTCCTTGATTTTGGTTTATTATTCAATAATAAACCATTGTAATCGCTCTTGAAAAAAAAATTCTAACCCCCCTGGAAATTTCATGGTTTACGTTTCAAAGGGTGTAGAATCCGAATCTGCAATAAAAAAAAATTCCGTCCGTCCGCCGTACGCCGTACGCACGATATCTCCGAAACGGCTGGACCAAAAGATATGAAATTTTCAGGAAAAATCCATCTTGGCCCGACGACGCCCCAATTCTTGAGCCAGCTCTCACACTCAATTTAAAGTGCCCTTTAAGGGCTGTCAAGGTTTTGTAAAATCCCTAAAAACCTCAAAACAAGTCGAAGCGGCCTAAATGTATACTCTATTTGAAGAACATACCATTAGAAATCGAATGAGCCCTTCCCCACGTCCGTTGGTCAAACCATTCCCGATGTATGGCCCGATTTATGGTGTCAACATTTGCGTTTTTTGGTTTATTATTGTTTGTTTGTAACCTAGGGATGCCGATAGCGTCGAGTTGTAGTGAATGTGGTTACTGGAGTGATAGCCGATGTGGATACTTGTAGTTTATAGCCGATACACGGGTTGAAGCACTCTGATATGCATGAAACGCTGATAATATATAGGTAAATATTATTACTGGGGATTATTATTCAATTGGCTTGCGTTCATAATTTGACTTTCTACTAAGCTTTTTTTGCAGCGTTTTTTCCAGAGCGATTACAATGGTTTATTATTGAATAATAAACCAAAATATTTCTATTTGAAAATTTTAAATTTCGTAAGACGGAGCATGCATATCAGAATGATTCAACCCGTGTATCGGCTATAAACCGTTTTTGGAGTTCACTCCTGTATCCACATTCACTGCATCACTAGGTTACTGCGATCAAAACAAAAACAATAATAAACCAAAAACGCTGCAAATTCTTTCACTGGGGTTTATTATTCAATTGGCTTGCGTTCGTGATTTGAATTTACACTAAGCTTTGGAGTGTGCGTGTTTCACAGGTGACAAAGCGATTATTGAATTTCAGGATATATGCATAGAGCACGTAAATCTGTACTCAACCAAAATACCTATTTGGATTGATCAGTTGATCATACTCGTGTGCCTCCTGAAACTCAATAATCGCTTTGTCACCTGTGAAACAAGCACACTCCAACACTTAGGTAATGTACTAGGACTTCCAACGTACCGCTCATCCGCGAAGTCAGGTTAGGCAAAACCCGCAAGACCGAGCGGTCTTGAAGGAGGGGTTGACCTGTACGCCGTGTTCGCTCAGCGAACCCTTCAAACACATTTTCAGCAACGCGTTGAACTATAGAAATTCTATTGGTTGTGGAGTGAGAGAGGGGGATGCTGTAACATTACTCGAGGTTGCAACAATCTTTGTTTTTCGAAGAGGAAGAGTAAAACTATTTCCCCGAACAGGGAGATAATTCAGCATTGCTATTGTTCCGGAATACGTGTAAGAACCTCAAATACAAACACATTTTCGCCCTCTTCTTCCATTGGAAAGAAATGAGTCTTAAGCCATGAATAACTTGGAAACGAAACCTAGACAAAAATATTTCCTGGAAGCACTTTTTGTCACAAATTAGTTGTAAAATCCATCCCTATCCAGATGTCCAGCCTTAAGTGGGACACCCTGCATATTATGTAGTTAAATCAAGGGTAAGGGTCGAAAGTTACGTAACAATCTCACTATCTTCAGTTCCAAATCGAATAGGTAGCAAAAACCACACTAGTCATAATTCAAAATTTCGGAACACCAAGAAAACTACTAATCTGATCCGGAGTGCATGAAACTATTTTGCAATTTTCCCCCCTTGTTCACGGTTCACTTGGGCGAATAAGACGGAAGCGTATAACAAAAAACGCTGCAAATTTTTTCACTGGGGTTTATTATTCAATGATTCATGATTTGAACTTCTACTAAGCTTTGGTGTGTCCCTGTTTCACAGATGGCAGAGCGGTTATTGAATTTCAGGAGATATGCATAGAGCACGTAAATCTGTTCTCAACCAAAATACCTATTGGGATTGTTCAGTTGATCATATTTGTGTGCCTCCTGAAATTCAATAATCACTCTATCACCTGTGAAACACGCTCACTCCAAAGCTTAGTAGAGATTCAAATCATGAAAACAAGCCAATTGAATAATAAACCCCAGTGAAAGAATTTGCAGCGTTTTTTAAGATCAATTTGGTTGGGAAAGTATTAATTTGGTTGGGAAAAGTATTAATTTGGTTGGGAAAAGTATTAATTTCTTAACTTAATTAGGTTAGTTATTAGTTATTAGTTTATCACAATTAATGGCTAGAAGCTACTAATGAATACGATCCTATTGAGCAAGAACCCCCCCCCCCCCCCCTCCAATATAAATTATTAATTCAACACATTACCATTTATTGTGCAACGAAAGAATAACTTAATTATAAAACTATTTTTCTTTATTATTCTTGAAAGATACGCTCTAACCCAATCTATTCCAACTAGATTTTTCTAATCCGACCTCTTCTTCAATCTCTTCAAAATTAAATAACCAGGCCTTTATACGAACCTACTTTTTCGACAATAACTCGGTTGAAAAACACAATCAACTAAGAACTAGAACATTCAAAATTTATGCTCAGATTCACATTTTACCTCAGAATTACTTGAATTTCTTTGTACTTTTTAGCATTGCTTACAAATTAATAAACAAGTTGCAGCCATATATCATGAATGTATGGCCGAATTTTCCTTACTCCTTTTTCTTTACTTAAACTTACAGTGCTGTTTCATATCAGTGGCGTATTTATGCAATATTTTCGGGGGGGGGGGGGGGGGGGGCGAGAATACCGGGGGGTCTTGGGGGGGCATTCCATCAATTTTTCAAATCAGGTGTCTAAAATCACATGTTTAATTATTCTAGCACTAAAAACGCTGCAAAATCTTTCACTGGGGTTTATTATTCCATTGGCTTGCGTTAATGATTTGAATTTCTACTAAGCTTTGGAGTGTGCGCGTTTCACAGGTGATAGAGCGATTATTGAATTTCAGGAGATATGCGTAGAGCACGTAAATCTGTTCTCAACCAAAATACCTATTCGGATTGATCAGTTGATCATATTTGGCCTCCTGAAATTCAATAATCGCTCTATCACTTGTGAAACACGCACACTCCAAAGCTTAGTAGAAATTCAAATCATGAACGCAAGCCAAATGAATAACAAACCTCAGTGAAAGAATTTGCAGCGTTTTTTATGGTTATCAGAATACTCAACCCGTATATCGGCTATAAACTCTTTTAGGAGTTCACTCCAGTATCCACGTTCACTACATCACTAGGTTACTGCAATGAAAACAAAAACAATAATAAACCAAAATAACGCAAATGTTGGCACCATAAATCGGGCCATACATCGGGAATGGTTTGAGCCACGGACCTGGGAAAGGGCTCATTCGATTCCTCATGGAAAGTTCTTCTTTGAATTTCTACTAAGCTTTGGAGTGTGCGTGTTTCAAGGTGATAGAGCGATTATTGAGTTTCAGGAGGCACACAAATATGATCAACTGATCAATCCAAATAGGTATTTTGGTTGAGAACTGATTTAAGTGCTCTATGCATATCTCCTGAAATTAAGACATGCATATCAAGTGCTTCAACCCGTGTATCGGCTATAAACCCTTTTAGGAGTTCACTCCAGTATCCACATTCACTACATCACTAGGTTACTGCGATCAAAACAAAAAAAAACGCCGTTGTTTTTGTTTTTATCGCAGAAACCTAGTGATGTACTGAATGTGGATGCAATGTTGGCACCACAAATCGGGCCATACATCGGGAATGGTTTGAGTTACGGACCTGTGGAGGGGCTCATTCGATTCCTCATGGAATGTTCTTTAAAAAAAAGTCCAAATTTAGGCCGTCTTGACTTTTTTTGAGGTTTTTAGGGATTTTACAAAACTTCAACAACCCTTAAAGGGCACTTTAAATTAAGTGAGAGTGCTGGCTAAAGAATTGGGGCGTTGTCGGACCAATATTGATTTTTCCTGAAAATTTCAGATTTTTTGCTCCAGCCGTTTGGGAGAAATCGTGCGTTCGGCGCACGGACAGAAAAATTTTTATTACAGATTTGGATTCTACACCCTTTGAAACGTAAACCATGAAATTTTCAGGGGGGGTTAAAATTTTTTTTTTTTTTTCAAGAGCGATTACAGTGGTTTATTATTGAATAATAAACCAAAAAAGAATGATAGAAAAGTAGTTCTTTTCCCAAGGGAAAACATATTTTAGGCCTAAATAATACTAAGTTAATAACTTGGAAAGGTGTAAAAAAATACATGATTGAAACAAAGGTTCCATGTCGTTAACATTATTTTTTAAAAACTGCGATATTCTGAATGCAAGTGAATAGCATAAATGTTGAATAAACGGAAGTAACATAGCCTATTTAAAATTGCTGCCAGCAACCGGAGAATGTCCAGATACGTCGCTTGTTATTGCTGACGTGTAGCGGGATGGAGCTACAATTATTGCAACGATGAGTTCTTTCTTTGTTGAGGTGGCAGGTCCCAGCCGTCCTGGTTAGTCTGGTAGATACAAGATTAATTTATATTTTCCAAATTTCGGGGGGGTCCCGGGCCCCCTCGGCCCCCCCTTTATATACGCCCCTGTTTCATATCAACTATATTTCTGTACGCTCGTGTTGGTAGGAGGGAAACTGCAGTCGATGAGGCAATGGATTTATGAGAAGCTGAAAATTGCGGCAGAGGATAGTAACTACACGGAACAACAATTCACCGGCACGTGGAGTCCGGAAGAATGTACAGCCAGACACTCAGTGGCGATTATAATTCCTTACAGAGACCGACCTCACCAGCTACAATTGCTCTTGGAGCACCTGCCACCAATATTGCAGAGACAGAAAATTAGTTACAAAATCTTTGTAGTCGAACAAGTAAGTGAATTGAACAAGTAGTTAGTTACTCCGTATTATTTCTTTATTTGATAGAAGTACGTACTTCACTAATCAATGTACGAGTATAAAAGACATAGGCCGTGGTACAGCATCTGAACTGTGCACCTCTCGCCTTTATACACAGGGTGGAAGCGCATAAGTGACGAAAAATTTTTTCTGTTAATCTGCATCAAAAATGTAGTAAAACCCCGCCAACCGCACTTTTCTATCTCAGCCCGTTCTCTAGATATAATTTTGTAAAGGTTTTTCTCCGAGAACCACGTTTTTTGACATAAGAACCCACGTTTTTCCACTTTAAAACAACTTTTTTCTACTTTTGACCACATTTTCGGATTCAGCGTGAAATTTCCTTTACGACCAATGCATATTCATAATCATAAACGAACCCCTAAGGACCGCAATTGCAGTTCAAACATTGAAAATTTAAAAAAATTGCTAGTTTCTGAATTATTTTTATTTTTGTTGCACTTCCAAAAAACGTGCTGGAACTTGTCAAACTTCAGGAAAACTTGCAAATTTAATCAGCTTTCTAATGGTATGGTCAACTTTGCGATTCCGCTTCGATCTCATGGAGAAATTCCAGTTTGAAGGCGAAAAAATGTTAGGCACTTTTTAAACAGCAATCGTGGAATCCCAGTGATAAAAGAAACAGTTCGCGGTATGAATCGGGAAAAAGATTAAATCCGCAAAATAGGTAGGTTACAAAATAAAATGATACTACTTTTCTAGTGTGAAAATGCTGGCCGAAATTCGACACATCATTCCAGGACTAAACACATCGACATCAGACTCACTTCGAAAATGTGCTTCGGAAAAGTCAGTGAAATTGAAATATTTACAAACATCTGAAATGCCGGCCGACATGTTTACAAAACCGCTACCAAGATCCAAATTGCAACAATTTACATGGGAACTCGGAATTATGGAGTTGAAGAACTAATTCGAGGGGAAGTGTGAAAATGCGATTTAGTTGTTACTCAAAAACAATCCCGTCCTGTTATTATTGTTGACAATATGGTTTGTTTACATGTTGACAGCAATATGTTTAATTGTTCAGAAATTACATTCTTGTGTTGTCTCTTGACCTGCGTACTCTGTACTAAAAATTATTTCTTTCTAACATCTAGAAAAATGATCGAAAAACCTTTCTATTATTCACACTAGTAAGGTTTAAATAAATCAGACTAGTAAAATTAAACGAAGTAGCGCTCACAATGTGTTCTCAAAATGACCACCATTGTTTCTTATGCAGGCTCTCGTTCTTTGATACGTAACTGGTATGTCGTGCGTTAGACCATCTCGCAATGTTGCGGCTGCCTCTATGATCCTCGCCCTTAGAAAATGTCCGCGTGTTCCTCATTTGTGATGCCTGCCGTGATTTTAACGTAACTGAACACTTTCGTGACGTTTTGTCGACTCAACTCGCTTTCACGCTTGAACTAGTCTTGAAACATTGGCTTGCGAATGGTAGTTTACCAACAGACTCATGGCAAGAGCAAACATGAATATCCTCCTAGGAGAACACGTTTTTTGGAAGTGCAACAAAAATAAAAGTAATTCAGACACTAGCAATTTTTTTAAATTTTCAATGTTTGAACTGCAATTGCGGTCTTAAGGGATTCGTTTATTATTTTCATATGCATTGGTCGTAAAGAAAATTTCACGCTGAATCCGAAAATGTGGTCAAAAGTTGTTTTAAAGTTGAAAAACGTAGGTTCTTATTGACAAAAAACCGTAATCTAGGAAAAAACCCTTAAAAAATTATATCTAGAGAACGGGCTGAGATAGAAATGTGCGGTTGTCGGGGTTTTACCGCATTTTTGATGCAGATTAACAGAAAACATGTTTCGTCACTTATCCGTTCCGCCCTGTATATCATTGAGCATTCAAATGGTAATACATGGTAAAATTCAATCAGACCTCCCATTTTGGTCGCTTAAAGCTCGAAATCTAAGGTGGCATTCTTTTGGTTTATTATTCAAAAGTAATCGCTCTCGAAAAAAGTACGTTGCCGTTTCAAAAAATTTCGTGTCTGGCAGCCAAGAGTTGCCAAGCCACCCAACCCACGTCTCCCTCAGATAAAAACCGTAACCCTCGTCCATCTATTCCCTGGCGCCGCCATGACAGACGAAATGTATCGGGCGTTTAATGCCAAATGTTGGAAAAACATCTGAAATTTTCAAGAAAAAACCATAATTTGGTCCTTTGGTCGACAGAAGAGTTTTTTCAGGAAATTGAAACTTTGTATTGGCTTGCGAATGGTAGTTTACCTATAGACTCATGGCAAGAGCAAACATGAATATCCTCCTAGGAGAACACGTTTTTTGGAAGTGCAGCAAAAATAAAAGTAATTCAGAAACTAGCATTTTTTTTAAATTGTCAATGTTTGAACTGCAATTGCGGTCGTTAGGGGTTCGTTTATTATTATGAATGTGCATTGGTCGTAAAGGAAATTTCACGCTGAATCCGAAAATGTGGTCAAAAGTAGAAAAAAGTTGTTTCAAAGTGGAAAAACGTGGGTTGTTATGTCAAAAAACGTGGTTTTCGGAGAAAAACCTTTACAAAATGATATCTAGAGAACGGGCTGAGATAGAAAAGTGGGGTTGGCGGGGTTTTACTACATTTTTGATGCAGATTAACAGAAAAAATGTTTCGTCACTTATGCGCTTCCACCCTGTATATCATTGCATTCAACATGGTAATACTAGGGTTGTCGCCAGCCACGCGAGCTAACTCAGACCTCCCATTTAATGGTCTCTGCAGCTCGACCACCTATCTAAACGATTTTTTACTAGGTGAGCGAACGGAGTAGCCTTATACGCTTCAGATAACTAATTTCCATCTGAATCAAACAAAAAACTACCGTCAAACATCAATAGTTTTTGAGATTTCGATTTTTGTATCAGTTAATCCTTAAATATAATCCCTTAGAGTTGATAGATCAAGATGAGTAGCTAACTCTCTGAGGAGGCCAAAAGGAGATACTTAGACACATTAAACCCTAAGAGGAACTGCCCCTAAACCCCTCAACCCCAGTAATTAGGTTACCTGAATGGCAACCGCTTCAACTAAACCATTAAACCATTAAATTCTTCGTTAGAATGATTGAAAGTGCCGAGATTACAGCCACTTGGGTTTTGAGCCCGATTTCGTCAACATAGGACCGAATCAACCCTATTCAATGCAAATTAAAAAATTAATCGGAAGTTAGATGAGAATGTATTGTAATAAGCTAAATTGTGATAGCAGTTTTCGTGCTATCTCCGTCACAAGCATTATTCTCAGGGAAGCAACCTTTCACAATATTGTAGGGAAAGCTCAATGTCCTAGAATTCTTGATGCATGACACCTGTCACATCTATCGCATACATCGAACAAGCCTCTGAAGTGAAGCCACAAACACGTGGTGTGAAGTTATGTACCTGCTCTTAGGTCTTGAAGGTAGCTACTGTCTAAGGAGCAGTAGGAAATCAACCAACACTATCGTTGACAGAAGAGGCTTTTAAGAATGATTTTGGAGCTCAGTGATGGGGGTTGGAGGTCTCACATTGTGTAATGGGTGATTGATATCTGACTGTCCTGAAAACTATGCCTATATTGAGCATGCGCAGCGCAAGTTCAAAATATTCTCTGGACCCAAGGGATTGGCAAATGCTAACAGGGCAGAATGGGATACACAACAAGAATCCTGGATCTTGAGCAAAAGAAGAAACTATAGTAGAACTTTTGGCATTCTCAGCGGAGAGTACGATTAGTCATCACATAATTGATATATCCTCTTTCCTAGGCAGCAAGAGGAAGAGAATTAAAAATTTGCTGATCTGAGCAAGATTCACTAGTGATGTAACCAGCAGAACACCCTTTTAAGATGACGTGACTTCAGCATAAATCTCGTGGAATGTAGTGATGTTAACTGAAGAATAATTGTTACACTAGTATTACATTTATTTTTAGCTATTTCCATTCAACAGGTAAGTGACCAAATATTCAATAAAGGCATCCTCATGAACGCTGGTTTCTTGACAGCGCTAAGCAGGCCAGCTCACGGGGTCTCCTACCACTGCTTCATATTCCACGACACGGATCTTTTGGCAGAAGACGATCGGAACATGTACACCTGCCCCGAGTTTCCTAGACATATGAGTTCCGCTGTGGATGAATTAGGTTATAAGTGAGACCCCCATTTATACTTGATTCGTAAATATTAAGTCATTTCTAAACCTATTCTCAATATTTCTTGAAAAAACCCACACACTTTCATTTAACCTGTCAGTTTATATTAAACATGAACCTACATTTCTAAAGTATGTAGATCTCACCCATACCGCCTTATGTAAATATACATTTTTATTTCAGATTACCGTATCCAGAGCTGGTCGGAGGTGTATTTGCCATAAGAACTGAACAGTTTATCACTTTGAATGGATACTCCAATGTATATTGGGGATGGGGTGGAGAAGACGATGACATGGGAATTAGGTATTTAATTGAATTTACACTTGTACATTAAACTTTAAATTTGGGAGCATTTCACTGGCTAATAAGGTTGAACCCAGAACGCACCCACTCAATGTTGTCTAACAGACAACCCAAGGCCGTTTACCAGGTGTGTAGGTATCTCACACTGAAACCAGCAGTGAGCATTTACGTTCCGCGATAGAATCCTTGCTGGAAATGGATTCAGAGTCTGAGGCAGATCAAATTATCATCTCAATTCTGATGAGAAGAAGGAAGAAAAGTTCTTTCGTCCAAGCGGAAGAATTTGCGGGGCTTCACGAACTCAAAAAGTGACTGTCCCGACGCTAATCGGCTCATTTATCGGAAGTCAGTTTTGGTTTATTATTCAATAATAAACCATTGTAATCGCTCTGGAAAAAAAATTCTAACCCCCCTGAAAATTTCATGGTTTACGACCAAACCAAAAGGTGTAGAATCCGAATCTGCAATAAAAAATTTTCCGTCCGTCCGCCGTACGCACGATTTCTCCCAAACGGCTGGAGCAAAAAATCTGAAATTTTCAGGAAAAATCCATGTTGGTCCGACGACGCCCCAATTCTTGAGCCAGCTCTCTCACTTAATTTAAAGTGCCCTTTAAGGGCTGTCAAAGTTTTGTAAAATCCCTAGAAAACTCAAAACAAGTCCAAGCGGCATGAATGTAAACTTATTTTAAGAACATACCGTCAGGAATCGAATGAGCCCCTCCCCAGGTCCGTAGGTCAAACCATTCCCGATGTATGGCCCGATTTATGGTGCCAACATTTGCGTTTTTTGGTTTATTATTGTTTGTTTGTAACCTAGTGATGTCCGGCATAGCGTCGAGTTGTAGTGAATGTGGATACTGGAGTGATAGCCGATGTGAATACTTGTAGTGTAGTTAGTAGCCGATACACGGGTTGAAGCATTCTGATATGCACGAAACGCTGATAATATATAGGTAAATATTATTCAATATTATTACTGGGGTTTATTATTCAATATTATTACTGGGGTAAATAAGTATTTTTTCACTGTTGTTTATTATTCAATTGGCTTGAGTTCATGATTTGAATCTTACTAAGCTTCGGAGTGTGCGTGTTTTACAGGTGATAGAGCGATTATTGAATTTCAGGAGATATGCATAGACCACGTAAATCGGTTCTCATCCAAAACACCTATTTGGATTGTTCGGTTGTTGATATTTGTGTGCCTCCTCTACATCTGTCTACCTTTGGCTACATCGTTTAAATTTGGATTTGGGGAAGTTTTAACGCAATACGCGTGCCAAAGGACTTGATAAATTATAGTGTAGTTTTTAATGTGGGGGGCGTATTGAGGTTCAATAAAAAAACGCTGCGAATTCTTTCACTGGGGTTTATTATTCAATTGGCTTGCGTTCATGATTTGAATTTCTACTAAGCTTTGGAGTGTGCGTGTTTCACAGGATAGGGCGATTATTGAATTTCAGGAGGCACACAAATATGATCAACTGATCAATCCAAATAGGTATTTTGGTCGAGAACAGATTTACGTGCTCTATGCATATCTCCTGAAATTCAATAATCGCCCTATCCTGTGAAACACGCACACTCCAAAGCTTAGTAGAAATTCAAATCATGAACGCAAGCCAATTGAATAATAAACCCCAGTGAAAGAATTTGCAGCGTTTTTTCTTTTACTCTCTTTTTTTCGTCTTATCTCCGAAGTGTTTTTTACTTGATGTGAGCCGCAATGTCAGGGGTCATTCAAGTAGGCAGCTCTACCGAATGATCTGAAGCCTGTAAAAACGAGGCTTGCTGAATCGCAGAAGGGAAGGGGTGATTCGCCTCAGCTTCGTCCACCCATCGTCGTCAGTCGTCCTTCAGATTTTGTCCACGTCATCTACCCGTCTTTTCTCCAACGTAACTTTGAGGTACCTTTTCGTTGCCCTCCTCGTGGACAGGGAGTTTGTCTCCTGAAGGTTCGCTCCGATCATCAAATCGCCGATATACCGTCTACGTGAGTATATGATCGTGGATGCCGCCTTTTCATGGTTGCTGGGTACCTTCTTTTCATTTAATATCCCTGTTTTTCCATCATCTTGCAGGTCCTTCATTGGGCTACCCAAGCACAACCCAAATCGCCCCATCAGCACCGCTCTCAATCGACCAACCTCACTTCGCTTTCACGCCATCGTGAGCCGTCTTATCCGAAGCCGAGTCGTCTCCCGGTCTCAATTGCTTGGAACGACCGATCCCCTTCTCGTGAATTTCTGCCTAGTGTGCTCAGCCCTCGGAGTATGCCCAGAAACCACGTATTCGCCATCTTATATCCGGTCAGATCGTTTCCTTTCCATATAATTTAAATCACCATTCCACTGCGCATTCTATCAAGGGATTTCATTTCGGAGAAAATTCAATTATTTAAGTCGAATCTAGTGATTCAAATTTCACCCTTAAATGATCCTGAGCTCCCTAGGTAGGGCCTATTTTGTACCTAGAAGGAACACTTTGATTTAAATAATAATTATAATTTTCGAACTAAGGTTAATTGGCCGTTTGACTTTCAACGCCCCTACCTGGTTCAAACAGTGACTTCACTGGAAGCGAATGCAACTCCCAGTCTGTAGCGAAGAAAAGTTAGCCGTTTGCCTGAGGTTTTATTGTTCTGATTGTTGGACCCACGGCAGCTCGTGGAAAGCAACTGCAAGGACCGTGCATGTGCTGAGTTCAGAATGTGAGACCTCATGCTAACCTGCGTTTCACATTTTTCCCACATCCTTGAGCTGGGCGTGAGCTCAGTTCAGGTTGTGCCAAGCATAAAGGTACAGGGCAATTAAACTATGACAATAAGAAACCAGTATCATTCGTTCAATAGGAGCGATTTTGAAATAGTTACTGGGTACGACCTGAAGTACATCCTACAAAAATTAATCGAACATCACAGCAGAAGAATAATGGCAGCACATTCGTAATTGCAAATGGGTAAGTGCTTTGAAGAGAACATCAGTTCTGGGTCAATCATGGGAAGTGGCCGTAGGAACTGTGATTCTTAGCGTTCCAAAGAACAGCAGTTCAGAATCCCAACACGTATTGATCAAGAAACGAGTGAATGCAGTAAAAACTAAAATTTTTGAAAATGCCTTCTAAAATGTAATTTAAATGGGTTTCGATAATTGTTCCTTCGAGCCCCAAAGTTTCAGCCCTGAATGAGAAGAATCATTTATGTATGAGGCACGTCAAAGTTGGAATGGAAAGTAAATAAGGATTTTGGTTCAGTAGTAACTTTTTTAAGGAGAAGTGCTTTGCCACGATTTCTGCTTGGAATTCAAAGGTTTGTTCCTCTAATGGTATCGATACATCCCAGCTGGTTTCGGTCGTTGTATTCCTGCACCAGTTCCTACTTCCACTTTAGGCCCATCTGCAAACCAGGTGATGCCATTGGAGAAGTTTTGTTCTCCTATAACCCCTCTCTCGTAATTAATGACATGGGGGGGGGGGGGTCGGGAGAGAGTTTTAAGCATGATATCGTCCATGTCGACCAGTGGTCCTTGTATCAATTGGTGCGACCTCGATAGGATGTTGGTCAAGCTCAAACCTGAATAGCCCTATACCACCATACAACCCAGCAGTGCCGTATTATGGTTCTAACAATAGCAGTGTATATCCACAGAGGCATATGCAATCGTAGTCCCTATAGTTTCCAACAAGAGGCAGGGTGCCTGCTTGCATCTATTCCAAGGTGTTTCCTACCTGTTTTTTCCAGGAGAGTTTTGTTCCTAAGAATACAATAATATTTAACCTCACGGTAAAACGTCAACCTGGAATTAAACATAAGGGGCTCAGAGAGGCCTCTCAGATCCCTTATCCTGGTAAAGGCTTTACGCGCAGTCAGTCACATGATTGGTTAGTTGTAAAGAAGAACTGGAAATAACTTTGATCTATAAAGAAAATGCATGAGCTTGAAATAATAAGCTCCCTTGTAGTATAGCTCTATATGTAGCGTTTTAAAAATCCAGTCAGTTACTATAGGCTTACGTAGAATTGGTTTGGACCTATAAAGAGTAAATTCTTCTTGAATCTCAATTTGTTGCAGAGTGGCGAAAATTCTAAACCACACGAAGCGACCATCAGAAGAATTGGGGAGATACACGACCATCCCTCATTTTAAACAGAGACCTTTCCTTGATGTTAGCCTGAGACGTCATCTCTTGAAAGATCCCACGTTGAGGTACCGAAGAGATGGACTGAGCACGGTGGATTTTACGTTGGAACGAATTGTCGAAAACTATCAATTCACTCACGTATTCATAAGTGTGGGAGACCCTCCTCAGTATATTAAACGCGCTGCCCGTTTGTGTAAGTAGTTTACCTACTAGGAACTTGAAAAGAACTATTTTGAAAGGAGTTCGGGTTTACTAATTGTCACTTTTATGTTCTTGCAGGGATAATTAAAAAGCCAAGAAAAGGCCGGAAAACGTAAAATATACTATTAAAAGGAGAGATGGCGAAACAATAACTCATCCTTACTTTATTCTACTTAGTAGTAAGTCGCTATTTTCGAATAGGTACGAACCTACCGAGGGCGTTACGCCGCGTCCTACGTGAGCGGGTGCCGCGCGATACCGGCGGGTCGAGCGTGTTGAGCGTTTATCGAGGGACGGGCGATTTTCCGATCAAACCATGACAACTGAGTTGTGCGTCCTGCGTGCACACGCTCTAGCGGAAATCGCTAACACGCACACGCTACACGCGGCTCGAAATCAAATCGGTTTGATTTTTCCCGCTACTCTCGCAACAAACGCGCGTGTTACAGCTGTTCTTCGTCAAGTTGTGTTTTTCAAGTTGTTCATTTATCTTGTTTCAATAGTGTTTGCGAGGTTTCTCAGAGAAATGTTGGAGCAGCTAATTATTGAAACACGAAAACGACCCTCATTTGGAATAAAAGAAACCCTCATTACAAAAATAGGATGAAGAGTCGAAGCTGCTGGGAGGAAGTCAGCAAGGTTATGAGAATCCCCAGAATGAATTCTGGTCTTACCGTCTCCACCAAATAATCGAATCTTGTTACTTCCATTCTTGTGTAGGATCTGAACAGATCTCGACTGTTCCTAAGCTCTTTGTAGAGGTGGTGGAATTAGCCAAATTCTTCTTGAGTAATAAAGCTCGTGAGTCGTTTGCCTCTCCATTACAAATGTAATTGATCAACGCTGGACTCGATGAGGCCAACAAAAATTGTCTTTGATTAAAAAGTTCCGAAAAAACACTCATATTAGTGAGGGATATCGTTAAAAAAAATCGTATTCGATTGGCACGGTAACCTTACTAAAACGCGCTCTCCTCCATTTGCGGCATCGCCCGCACATAGGACACTAGTAGCGTTTCCCGCTGTAAACGCTAGCACTCGCGTAGAGGGTATTTCCGTATTTGAAAGAGCGGAAAAATGAAGACAATTAAATGCTCAACAAATTATATTTCGCTGAAATATAAATTAACAACCTAGCATTCAAATTAAGGAATAAATCGATAATACTTGTAGAAGTATAACTCAAACATCGAAAACGTTAGCAGATTGTAACGAAATTCAAGAAAAATAACACGACAAAAAATTATCACAAATCATGATTACTTCTAACACGAATGTGAAATGTAAAGAGAGAAATCATTAGGAAAATTGGTGCTGAACAAGCTTCGTTTGATCACTACCGTTTGAATATGGCTTGATCCCACTGGTAAGAATTTTGATATGGTTGTTATTTTAACAATGATTTACTCTAATAATACCGATTGAGCAAAAACCGTTCGTTAATGATGTCACTAGTGAAGTAGTCGGAGACATATGGTTCAGGTGGTCATGCCTCAATCTTGGAATCTTTATAAAAAAGAAAACAAAGCTATTGAGCATCATTTTTCATTCTCTGTGATCCCACTTCCAACTCCAACCAGAACTATATACTTTTTATGTAGGTATACGATGGAAGTAGCCACTGTAAAAACGTAGTTTACAATTATGCAGAGCATCAAAACCAATGAAAGCCCTCAAGCTTCATTTGACTCTGGGCATCCTAGTTTACACTTCAAGAATTTCATAACACTAAAAAACACTTTTTCGTTAAGTACTTTATTGAAAGGGAAACAACTTTTTATTAAGTAATGCTGATATTTCTAAAAGGTAATCAAAATAGTACTCATTATTCTAGAAAGCTTTACATTTGATCACAAGTAGCCTAAGAGGAATGGAAGATTCGTTTTGAGCTTTTCAGTACGAAATTCGTTCAGAAGTACACCTACAACTAACAGTAAGAAACGACAATACTTTATAAAACTCTCGCTTAGCACTCATGGAAAACGAAGTAAGCATTTTTAAAAGGACGAAACGAAGTTAATTTTTTCGTTATCTTCATAATTAGGTATTTTGCTAACAATAGGTAGGTAGTTATTTAAGATAACATCAATATCCTAATCGAATCTTAGCTAACACTGAAATCACCAACAAGCACTTACTTGAACAAATTGCGTATAATAATAACACATAATTTTTGTCGAAAAATAAAATGTACACCTACAGCATTTTATGCATGACATACAAGCATTGTATGTAACATTCAACAGCCCATAATTGAAGTTTCTTTGAACACCAGTTAACAACCAGTAAATAATTTTATAATCTGTTCGTATCTTTAAAAATAATATGGTAGTACATCACTGTAATGTACAATTAAACACAGAAATTGAAGGTCGTCTTCCTAAAGCTAAATATAGGTAGGTACACATTATTACAATGTTCGATACAGTGGAGTTTTCGATCTAATGTTACGTAAAACTGGCTTATAACTGGCTTATAGGTACTTCCAAAATAATAATGGATCAACAAAACATTACACTAAAATTTATAAACCAAATTTTATGTTGAAATTTAACGCACTACTAGAATTTCTTGACTAGAGTTTGTCCCTTAGTTCAATTGTTAATTTTTCATCTTTAGCAGGCATACATTTCCACTATCATAGCTTCCATCAACAAGTTACACATTATGAGCCGTTCATGATCAAAAACTTACAACAAACTCAACAAAACCAAATGCAATTGAAGAGACCAAAGAAAGTTTTGAGTTTTCTAAGAGCGTGGTACGATTGCTGACTTCATGAATAGGTCTGTACTAACAGTGAGGTACAGACCTACCAAAAGTTGGGTCCAAAAGATGTTTTGTTGGATGTGGTTTTGTCCAAAAGATGTCCACAAATGTGCATGGCTTTCTACATTACCGTTCACAGCCCGTTAACTTTGTAAAAACGTTTACTGGAACTGCGTTTACTGGGCTGCTTTTGCTGTGTGTACCTCGTAGTTGGAAGAGAGGTGTCCAAGACCATCGATTTCCTTTGTTAACAGCAAGTAATGGAGCCCTTCGGTGCAAAATTGCAACAATCAGACTTAATCATGTCTACTCTACTTGTCAAGTTTCATTTCATAAGGGAAGGGGATATTTATCGTCCATGGTTTTTTCGTTCAGCATACAGTAGTATGCTACAAGCCATAATTTTTACTTCCCACTCATATCTTTCTTTTTCAGGACTATCTCAATTGTTGAACACTAAGGGCTTTGTTAATTTCCTACAATGTCTTGTTGTAACAGGGGTTTAATTTGTTTATGTAGTTCTTCTAAATGGATTTCTGGGAACCTACAATTTTTCGTGTTAGCTGGAATGTCATCTGTTGTCCTTATGAAGTGTTTGATGTCGTTGGTAAAAGTCAAAGATTTCTCTCGAAACATAAAACCAATCAGTATACTATCGCTGTTTCCAGGTCACGAAGTTTTTTGTCGCTATTTTAATATGTAATAAGATGATGAACGCTACGATGACAATACATTTCTCCCCTTTTCATTTTGAAACTGAGAAAATGTTTAGGTACATTGATCAAAGGTTTGTTATTAACAAATAGGAAAGCGATAGTTACCTATAATATTTCGCCTCTGGCCAAATACACTTGTCATTCGTTGGTAATTCAAGGGATCTGGGACGTAACTTTATGTTTTTACACAAAATTAACACATATGCTGTAACAAGTAACTCGTTGACTGAGATGTTACTTCTACTGGCGTTAAAGAACATTCTAATAATGGAAGGGTACAAAATAACACTATTAAGCCGGTAATTCGATGATTCAGAAGGACATACAAGTACAGATGCTGACGTATGCGTATTTCAGTAGCTAATCATTGTCATTATTGTCGAGGAATGGTCTTATTGTCATACATCGTACCATTAATAGTTAAACACTACAAATACTGTTTTTTCGACTTGAATATAAGATTTACGTGAATAGGTAGGTACAAACTATATATAAATTCAAAGGGTGCCACCATGGGCCAGCAGAAAGACTTCACTGATGAGGAATGCCCATTACTCAGAATTACGAATACATATACTAATTGTTCCTTTGTATTTTCGTTTAATGATTGGAAGTAGATTTCATGCTGAGAATTTGCACATCAACCGCTATTCTACATTCTTCTCTTACTATGTCGGTTTGACCTCCACTAGTACACACAGTTCATGATATTATCAAGAGTAGCATTAGTTGTGGCGCTACACTGAACTTGGAACATCATGGAATAACAACTATAAAACAATTCATAAGAAAGTTCGTAAGGTATTAAAATTCTTAGTCTGAAATCTAATTCCATTTGACGGACACGAGAGTGTCCCTTACTTAAATTTCAAGAACCAATCTATTCAACAAGCACATTTAGGTTAACTCATAATATCAATAAAAGGTTTCGTTTTGCGAGAGTGAAGGAAGGTATTCGTTTGATTGGTTTCCTTAATCATCTGATTAATTTACAATTACCACTAATTTTATTTTTTCAACATGTCAACAAAGGTTGGGGCGGTACAATCAATAACTTCATTATTTTCTAAATTTAACGAATTAACGTAGAATGATGTCTAAAACTATACGGAGACACCAATATCTTTAGGCTACATGAATCCCTAACGATGAATAAATAAATGTCAAATAATAATAAAAATACGTTGAATTTAATACGCAATTCGAAAGCTACTTTTATAGTACAATATTGCCTTTACATGTATATGAAAGACCAAACTTTTTTCGTTTAAGTAACGAGGCAACAGGATGCAAATAATTCAAAGAATGGTCCACATTAGGGAAGAACCATGGAGAGACAAAACCAGTTGGAACCCTAAAGAATCCAAGATTTCAATTTATTCAGTTTTGATAATAAAAACACTAAATATCAACATAAGTAGAGAGTTATAGTGGCCATTAAGAAGAAGACGAATCGACAGTACGTATCTCTTAATTCGTAGGGGGTGCTGCTAAAATCATCATTAGTCATTAGTTTTTCTGGCGATTTTCCACATTAAAAATTTATAGGAATAATAATGAATACAAATAATCAAATACTTGGAGAATATTTCAACAATAGAATCGGCAGTGCTGGTGTTCATTCAACGTGCACTTTGATTTGTGAAATTTCATCGAGAACAAGCAAACCACCACCTGACGACACGAAAGAAGAGAAGCAAGTTCTGTTTATTAAATAATATAAACGGGAAATTATGGTAGGTGTAAAGTTAGAATGTTATTTATATCAAAACAGTGAAGAGCCAACACAAAAATGAGAAAACTCCGAACAAAAAATAATTTAATTTGAAAACCTCAAAAATTTGAGTTATTCATTCAGTTTAGGCTTTTAAATTTGATTAAATTATATTCAGGGGTCGGAGGGACGAGGTTATCTATTCCACACCTGGATTTTCCGGGTAAAGCATTTGCGCGACCAAACAACACAAGATATATTCAGAACTAATTCTCAGCCTTTGCGAAATTCGGGATGGGTGTGGGGATGAGATGAACCATGAGCTGGACTCGCATGAATGCGGAATAATGAGTACTGTGGAAGAGGAAAGTCAGCTGATCGGGTGCTGTCAACCTCACCAGCTGCAGGTGACCTTGTGCAGAGCGCCAGGACTGATGGTCCTCCCTCCTATTGACAAAACGATCACATTTGTGTCGAAGGTACATGGAAAATTCCATTACGAGGTATTGGATCTGCTGATAGAGGGAGAGAATATTGTTCGATTTATTAAAGCACAAAACTTGCAGTGGCTTGGTCATGTCATTGGGATGCCTGATTACAGGATTCCAAAGGGAGATCGTTTGGGAGGGCAAGACTCATGGTGGGTTGCAGTGCCGTTTAAAGAAAAAGATCACAAGGTCACTGAGGTAACACGACCATAAGATTGGTCAGTAGTGACTGCATCCTCCAAAAGGCCATGTGATTCCAGTATTAATCACGCTCATAACTGCACGAGGAGTGGCTTGGTCAAACAAGGGGTAGAGGTAGAGCAAGTCATGATGGAAAGCACAGTTGAAGAACCCGGGCTCAGATATCTAGACTCGCGAAGTTAAGGGTAGGGAGCAGGCATTGTACCATGATGTCTGGTTCGCAAATGCTGAGGCCACTTCCTATGCCACCTGCAACTGGATATCAGTAGAAGAAGTTCTCAAGCAAAGTACCGAAAATACAATACCATAGGAGAAGATCTCCAAGGATCCTTTGCCACGCTCGTCACTTCCTGTGAAGGAACCTTAACAGCTTTTCGTGGAGCTGTTAGTAGAGCAATTTTGTAAATGTCAAGTTGCAGTTTGCCATCATACAAGCTGTTTCGTTGCGACTGCATGAATCACACAGAGCCATCAGGTTGACACCCAAAATGGATGTTCAAATTGAACGAGAGGAAGAGGCTTAGGCCTCAAGGATAGTGCACCCTTAAACAGCCTCCCTCTTCCAGCAGAAGCGTGTAACCTTCGTCACAACGGGAGACACGAGAAAAAGTTCAGGTCCTAAAAACCAATCACTGGCTAAATTCTCCTAAGAATCGAGGGAGTTTTCTTCAAACGGGACGCAACGCTGGACTGAGATGCAGGACAAATCGAGATACATGGCAGTGTTAGCATGGATACCTGGGTCTGCAATCCAGGATATGGAATTCCGTACATTATCAGTGTTGTGCCACTATAACTCTTTATTAACTAACTAACTTTCATCTATTTCTAACAACATAAATGAGCAGGATTAAAATGGTGGAATTCGTTCGGTCAAAATTTTATAAAATGTAGACAAATCGAATGACGAACATTATTTATAGGAATACCAATAGCCTTTAAATTGAATTATTGTCGTTGGTATGCATAAATGCTTATTCCCAAAATGCGTTAAGCAGTGGAGTTTCCAAAAGAGTAAAACTTTTGAAAAGGCGTTAGAAAACCGTAAGCTATTAGGTTTAAATTAAGTATTGTCAAGTCACATCAATAATAGTTCATAATTGCAGTTATCTTATATAATTACCATTATATGGTAAACCAGGTACAACAGCTAACGAGAACATAACAGGTAGGCAGGTGCCGTCTACAACGATGATACCAGTATCACCGGAACAGTATCATCGAATACCCTGCAAGCCTCAAGCATGAGTATTAATCTCTGAAATAAACTCCTACTTCGCAAAATTTAATATCGAAAAATAGGAGTGTTAATAAGTTGATTATCGATATTGTAGCTGTTTTGATACAGTTTTCGATTCTTTTTCAGTACGAAAACATGTGACATAGCAGCCGTAGGTTATATGAATTACACCAGCAAATATTTTAATATTACTACACTTTTGAAATATTTCGATAGGTGGATAGATAGGAATAATTAGACTGTGCTCAAAATATTATCCCATGCAGAGGGATTCCATGGGGGAATAAATGGCTATGTCGATGGATGGCTTCTAAATATCAAGTCTGCCAAGTTTCAACCAACGGAATTTTTCATGTCAAGTCAAGGTTTAGTTCTTTCGATTTAACCAAAATTTGAATATAGTATTTTGTGGAGGTAAAATTTTTTGGTTGAAGAGGTTTGATTTACTGGCCTTAACAAAGTGGTTTTGAGGCAAAGTACCCAAGAGACGCTTGAGACCCAATGTGAGGGACCCCCACTTACTCCAAGTAAGAGTGAGCTGGTACTAGGGACACAACTTCTTTCAACCCAAGAGTAGGAAGAACCATTGTTGCTCAACGGATAGCAACATAGGTGTAAATCCCACGTGCTCCAGCACCTGTACCAGAGTAAGTTAGCCTGTGGGTTAGGGCTGCTGTTAACGTCTTTTTGGATTCGCTCGACATTCGCAAACAATTATTAGGGTCTACAGATGATCAATACAGAATACAGAATTGTCCACCCATCGAGGCCAAAAAGCAGCAAATGCTAAAGCTCAACAGAACGAAAAAATTAACGCAGTAATTCGAAACACAATTACAGAAGGCTGACCATCTGCTACGTGAATAGTTTCCAATGTAGGGTCCAAGGGTAAAGTACCTAAATTATTATTCAGATGAACAGCCCTAAAACCAACCCGTAGCTGCTAAATTAGTTACAACTGGTGTTGCATGATCAAAGACAACAAATCGAACATCAACCATTGTTTCCCAATAAATGAGCGCAACCCATGTGTCTGAATATATCTTATTGTTTCTCCACATTCGTCTTTTGTGTTCATAACTGATGGGGAAAGGGAAATAGTTCAAGCGAAATCCCAAACCTCCAACTCCTACCCAGGCACCAATTGTCTGGCCTACCTGGGTACCCTGCTGAACCCAGCACTATATGCCCAGTATACAGCACTTGCACCCATCGTCAGGAGCTGCCTGGGACCCAAGCACTAACTGCTTGGTAAAACTAAAGATTACTTAATACCCTGCAGTGATAACTGTCACCTTTTTCCATGCGGAGTGAAATAGGAGTTTCGGAAAATAATAAATAATATAAAATATTAAGAAGGTTCGCAGTTTCAAACAGAATTCTGGCTTATCAGAACACGAATGTTTCCTGGAGTAGATTGTGAGAGGAGGAAGAATGGCGGCGATTTCTCGTGGCTTTATCAGTATCCTTTCAATAAATATGGTTGGTTTTTGTTTTGAAGATTAAAGATGAAGAAAGAATTTATTGAAGCACATTGTGGACTATCCGGTCTATGATCCATGAATAGGTTCAGGAAACTTTACAAGCAACTTTCAAGACACAGGTGAGCAATTCTCTATTGTAAGGGGCACCAATGCCAGGAGTTGGATAGCAATCTTTACTCGATATTTTTTGGTTGATACTATCGGTAGTGCCTACTATCGATGATTAACCTACGATATATCGGCATCCGTATTTTAACGCCAATACTATCAAACATCGATAAATCGATATTTTATGTTTCGATGGCCATCCCTAGGCTGGAGTAATGGATCTTGAGTCCCAACAATTATGTAGAGAATTTAAGTCAGATTAATATGATTAATATTGTTAATGATTGCAATATAAGCTTTTTTAAGAAAAAGTGTTCATTTCCATCTTTGTATCACATTTAAGATAATAACCTATGGTGCTAGTCAACTCTGATAGGGAGAAAGAATTTTCTGATCCTTTATTTTATTAATTCATCTTTGATTGAAAATCTAGCATTTTATGCTAGAAACTTCACTCCAAACTGAATTTTACTGAATAATCAAGCCGACGCCATGGTACATAGTACGGAATTAACCTTCAAGCGTTCGCGCCTTTCTTGAATTTCGAAAATACGACCTCACCTACGATTTTTAGGGGGATGGGAGGGGCATGTATTCTCTAGTTACACTTCCGACTATAATATATTATATTCCACCCCTGAGGTCAGTGTCTCGCCTCTTCGTTTACGTTCAGTACAGTTCCAAAGTTGGTAGTATTGAGTCAGGCGGTCACGAGACAGCCACGCAACTCCTGATGGAATACTTTCATCGACATCATAAAATGTAGGTAAGTAAATTATAATTTCGTTAATAATGTATAACTAAAATAAGTTTCATTCATTCAGTAATAAATGGGGACCTATCTAGTAAATTAAGATTTTTTGCATAGTTTTGCAACTTAATTTGCCTATCTAGCCTCTCTCGCCCTCTTCTTCTTTCACCAAAAAAAAAAAAAAAAAAAACGATTAACTCTTTTCATTTTTTGTTCAGTTACTAGAGAATGAGGATAGCGAGATAGACTGATCAACCCTCCAAGATGAATGAAACTTACCTACATATTACCTATTTTTTATTTTTTTGTGTCTTGTCATTTGTGATTTTCCTGTATTTCGTAATTTTGGAACTACTAGCTAATGTTTTTTCTAGTTTCCATCTAGTTAGACTGAAAAAAATGACATTTTTACAACAAAAAGTTTGAAACAATTATAGTCCAAGTGGCCTTTTTGATACATCGCGCTTTTGTGAGTTACCTGTTCATGTAACATTCATACATGAGTTTAAATACCTATGTGTAAGCAATTCTATACCTTCTTATCTAGTTCAATTGAAATAAGTAATCTAGTTTTTCAACAAAGAAAAAAGTTGAACAAAAGTAATCATTTTCCAAGAGGCCTTTTGAAGCCAATTGCGTGTTTTCGGAAGCGGGAGTTTATTTTTAGCCATTAACGGCTGTTATTTTAAATAATAAAGATTTTTTTGCTGAAAAATGTGTTTTTTGAATTGGATTTTAGTTCTTTTGTATTTACTGCAATGGAAAGTAGAGAAACCAGCAAGATAATCATTGAGAAAGCAAGGGTGGTCAACAGACAGCTGCACGAGCGCTGGTGTGACTCATGTTGGTGCGAACGCATGAAGGTTAATAAAAATCATAAAACCTCACACTTACTTGGCAAAACTATAATTAACCATATTCTCAAATATATCAGTTAAACCTTTCCCTGATAAGTCTCTAAGAGGTGATAACACTCAGATACTGACAAGGTTATAAGGAATCGCTCAAATTCTTTCTCTCATCATACCCATCAGAGTCACTGAACTCAACAGTAATACAGTATTACAGTCATACAGTAATGGTTCACCTTAGGGTGAAGCTTTTCAATGTCTTAAAGGTAGCTTATAAGGTTTCCTTAAACAACTCGTGGATCGTACACTCATCCAGTAAAGTGCAGTGGCGTCATCATCAAAACATCCTTTAATAAAAAATAACAATTTGCCTCAAAAGAAAAAAAACGTTCAGACACATGGATAACGCTCATTTTAACCCCCTGGAAACGATATAGGTATTTTATTACATAAATGACATGGGAACTACAGGCTTTAATATTCATTTAAATAACATCATAGCCATATTTTAATAAAACCTGCAGCAATTTCTTACACCAATTTGGTAATATCACCACCTCCATATCCCCTTAAAAACGAAACAACAATAACTTTACGACTGACAGTTAAAATAAGAATTTCCGCGTAGGTTGGTGGAGTTACTTAACTTTCCAGGTGAGGATTTCGTCCAAAACAGCTTCCATGTGGGGGTTCCCTCCAAGCGAGTTCACTTCGTTTCTGGCCTCCTGGTCGAGACTCTCCAGCAAGTCTCGGGTGTACGAGAACGACCCGAATTTATCCAATAGACTTACGCAATATCTTTTAACTTCGATATCTCGCGTTCTCTGTCGTAAAATATCTAGAGGAAAGAGTTTAAGGAAGCAAATTTGAGATGACGAATGAATGGATGAACTAAGAAACACGGATAGGTTGGTACTTGAAATTAGGTTAGGAAGTTAAGAACCAGAACTCGATCAAAAGATGCTTTTATCAGCTTTGTCACTTCCTCTGGCTGTGATAAACTTGTAAATATGATGGAACCACAGCTTCAGCACCCCTCAACCCCTAATTGGAAGACTGATCTTTGGTGTTCTACAAAATCTCATTACTTTCAGCGAATTTTTATAGAAAATGAAGCTATTGCAGCGGCTCTTAAATTGTTTGAGAAAACGCTGCAAATTCTTTCACTGGGGTTTATTATGCAAATTTCATTCATTTTGCTTGCATTCATGATTTGAATTTCTACTAAGCTTTGGAGTGTGCGTGTTTCAAGGTGATAGAGCGATTATTGAATTTCAGGAGGCACTCAAACATGATCAACTGATCAATCCAAATAGGTATTTTGGTTGAGAACTGATTTAAGTGCTCTATGCATATCTCCTGAAATTAAGACATGCATATCAGAATGCTTCAATCCGTGTATCGGCTATAAACCCTTTTAGGAGTTCGCTCCAGTATCCACATTCACTACATCACTAGGTTACTGCGATCAAAAAAAAAAAACGTTTTCATTAGGTCACAATTTTCAGCACATTAATTCGGTCAAATTTCGACAATTTTACTAGAGCAAATGACAAGAAACCGTTTAAAAACGTAGAAATTTATATTTTTCTGCAGAATATTACTAAGAAAAAGTGTATCAACCATGAACTAGGTCATTTGAGCTCAAGTTTATGCTGAAAATTGCGCTTTTCAATTTCATTAAAATGTGCTAAAAAATCGATAAAATGCAAAATCGTTGATTGCATATTGGTATAATATTTAAAACAAGTTTATAATTAACATTTTTTAGCACCTAGTGTTCAAATTTCAATTCAATTCAGTATGAATATAATAAGATAATTTTAGAAAATTCGCTCACACGACCAGGTTATATGGCTGGAAATGATTCGATTTTCAAACGTTTCAGGGGCTATGACGGTTCAGTTCTATTGGTCCTTAAAAAAATAAATAAATGGTCATATATGGGCCACAACTCGTGTACAAACGTTTCAAAACGTCAATTTTTTTAGATGGTACAAGGGCTCAGAACAACTAGTCCGACAGAAGACTCGCGGACAGAAGTTAGATGGAGTAAATTTCTTGTAATGTAAATCTTAGAAATTTCTTCAAATTCAGGAGATGACTCTATGAATTTTCTCATTATCGGAACGATTGGAAGGATGTGCCTATGAGAGAGGGCAACCCCAGAAAAGCTGAACGTGAAACCCCTGATTTCATCAAATTTTAACAATTTTTTGAAGGATTACCCGAGTTAGGTCCAAGACCTCAAAAGGCCGACATGTGATTGAGTAAATAAGCTTTTTGCATTGGATGATTCAAGGAGTAGAGAGAATAGTACTAGAGGAGTAGAGAGATTAATTTACGCACTACAGAAAGGACCCACTGCCACGGTGAATGCAGACGGATCATTAAGAATTGAGAATTAAATTCCATACAACTACAAGTCTCTGTAGCTAATGAGAGACAGAGACAATGCAACCAGAAAATAGGAATTACTCGAATTGTTTCATAAGTCTTTCATAAAGGATACTGAACACTTGTTTATCATCAGGATGAGTCTGGATTGCGTGGATAATTGGGAAACTGAATTTTCCCTCCGTAAGGTCTTCACAGAAGCTCTTATTTTCGCTATACTGGAAGACAAACAGAAAATGTTAGTTTTTCAAAATTTGCATTCAATGTTTCTATGACTACGGGTAAAAAGATTGCTAACAATCAAAGTAGATTGTGCTAAACATTAAACAAAGTGCTAACAAGAAAACTAGATCACTTGTAATTTATGGTTTGATTGGAGTTGAAGTTCTTAAGATGAAGTCCTTTGAATACATGGGAAATATAACCTTGGCGGTATCCCTATTTAGCACTTATTTAAATTTGATAATTCGCCCACAACTGTCTGCACTCCGACATGAACACATATTACACAATTCTATTAGAATGATACCACGAAACTTTTCACAAGCAGAACGTAACCAACTCACTTCATGAGAACAGAGGTTGCAGTAGTCGTCTCGAACTTGGAAGTAAAGGCCCAGAATACCTGTGAGCTTGGTAAAATCATATTTGCTGTCACTGAACAGCTGCATGAGTCGAACAGCCAACATGAAGAGTCCACCAGTTTCTTTAAAACAATTAAAATAAAGTATGAATATTTCAACAAAAAAAGTTATTAATGTGCAAGTTATTTGGTTTGAAATTGAGTGTACTAAAATGTTTCCACTTACTTCTTACAGTCATAACTTTGTAGTCATCTTCTGATGGACAGGTGAAATTGTCTCTCCAATAGATTTCCATTCCCTGCCCACGGTGCAGCTCCAGGAGTTGTTCCGTGTACACTGCAGTAGCCTAGAAATCAAAGGCAGATTCTACATTTCACTGTTCCTCTTTGTCTTTGAAGAATAATTATTATCAGAGGAATATTAACTAATAAAAAGATCGTCTAATTAAAGTTGAAATGCTGGTTAAATAGGGACCTCTTCTCAGGATGATGCCTTTTGAGCCACAAACGAAAGAACGTCTGAACCTGAGTGGAACGCCACATTGATCTGACAGATACGAGGGATGTCAAGAGTTGCTCTTTCCTTTTTTTTTTAAACTGCCACCCCTGAGGCTAGACCTGGAGCTGTAGAAGGTAACTACTACATTATGTCACCTCCGTCACAGAGAAAATGAAACCGTGCCTGGCTGGTTATCCAGTCGTGGATTTCAAGAAACTTGGACTTTCTAGTGATGAGACTAATGTAAATGGTACCTTTGGGTGAGTTTACAGTTCATGATCTACCTCGCTTATTGATGATTACGCTTGTAGTCTTAACGCGATGAAAGTTGTGAAACTCCACGTCACAAGCGAACTGAACGTTCATTCTCGAGTTTCTGGTGGTGATTGGAGGTACCCCTGACTCGGGCATTCGAAGGAAACATTCCTTGACATCTGAATATATTGCGTTATTAAAGGTAATATGAGCTATGGACTCCTCTCCCATTATTATTATTATTATTATTGAATTTGGTGTAGTGAGCCCATCCACTGGACATGATTCCAGTGAACCCAAGCCTGGGCGTGGTTGGTTTATGTGCTGAAAACGCCAACGTTTTCACAGGCTGTCCCAATAAGAAATAACCCAGAGGGAACCCATTCAACCCCGATCCTGAGGCGTACTCCGAGCAACCAGTCTGTGGATATTCCTACTATAGCATTCAATATGGCGAAAATCTTTTCCAACAAGTAAAGGTCTTGCCTCACGTTGTGGCAGTAGAAGATTGCTTTGCCAGGAAGCTACATCCATTCCATTCTCATATCTTTCTTCTTTTCATAGCCACAAAACGTCATTATCAATCACTAGTGCAATCTTATGCGAATCAAGGAAAATGAATGCTTTGAAACGGTGGAAAAAACGAAAAATCGCGAGGACACTATGCTCACCACAGATAGAACAACTCAGCGATATATGTGAAACAGAGGGATTCCTTCCAACCAACTTGTTATCTAGGTCGAGCAAGGAGTGCTAACCTGAAAAACAGCCAGGGTAAGGTCTCAACACATTCCCAAGCCCTTATTTTGGAGCATGAGTTTTTATTTTTTGGCAGATACGTTTCGTCCTTCACCGAGGACTTCATCAGTCTTATTATGTCATCTTTACATGCGGAATTCCGGCTTAGACATGTTGGTGACACCACACATCCCTTCACTTTGTTTCAAAACTTGTAGTATGGGCAAGTGAAGTTTTTTAGTTGCTCCCTCATCCTTCTTATATAAAAATTAGTCATGATTAAAATTTTTCACTATTGTTGCCGTCCTTAAATGCACTAATCAGTGAAAAAGAAAACAAAAATAAAAAAGGGAGAGAGGAGCTGCAGGCAAAACTAAAACTCATTGCATGAGCATCTAATTCCCAAGCCAGAACACGCAGTTTCGAAGGGACAGAGTTGAGCTATAAGCCAGGGCATCAAATGATGCCATCAGGGCCCGAGAAACTCTGGATTGACATCATATGATATCGTGGGGTTGAATGGGTTAATTATCCTACAATTACAAGTACATTGGTCAATTAGGAGTTCTAATTTGTTCCCCCATTTGTTTGTTCTAACCCTTCCCCATATTCAACTATTTCCCTTATGAGTCGTGGAGATTCCGCCTCATTCCGTTTCAAGGGATGTAATCCCTTATTTATATTTCCAGGATATTGTTCCCATTTCTTTAAAACTCCTCGAAGAGGCCAACTCGTCACTCGAAACCCCCACAATGGGCAACCTGTAACTTGAAGTCCTTATTGATGGTAAATTCCTTTCAAGTCACCAAAGTTGAGCAAGCTATCCCTTTTTGTGGCTAGAGAATTTCCCTGTACAGCCACAAAACATAGAAAATCATTGCATAGATAATTGTGTTAACATAAGTACAGTACAAGAGGTGAATCTCAAATCAACAATATCCTGCTTAGTATGTATAAATAAATATTTCTTTCACCAAATAAAAATAATAATAATGATAAAGCAATAATATTGTAGTTTCACAATAGGATATTGCTGTCCATGAGAAATTTTACAATAGCTTGAAAAGTATCTTATTCTTCGTTATTAGCAAAATGTAATTAGCAAAAATTATCTCATTCTCCGTTGCTGCCGTTGTTACCACTTACTTCTGGGTGTTCCAAAGCAAGAACTTTCTCAAGTGCCAAGAAAAACACGTAGTTCGCCGCATTGATGGTACTTGCGACCCCATAAATCGAATGAGCCACTGGGATACCCCGTCTCAAAATGGAATTGTCCTGGATGTCGTCAATCCTGTAAGTTTTCGTAACATTCAGTACGCTCGGCACATTCAAGGTGGATAGATTCATATTAATCACAATTATTTGATTCTAATCTTCTTAGAATGCCACCGAACCTATAACCAAAAAGAGATCGCCTTTTCCAGGCTCCTACCTTTGGGTCCAATCAACATTTTTATCTTTAGAAAATCAGAACTATTTTCTTACCCTGAAATAGTTATTCAAATTAAACACACTGACATCTACATCACGTCTACATAAACAGATCCCTGAAATTCTAAATATATGTTTACTTCCCACTTGGTCACTCAACAACTGACAGGGAAGAGTTTTAGAACAAAACTCCCATTTTCATGTTTATAATACTTATTTTATTTAATTAATTCCACTCTATCCACTATTTGGCGGCAGCTGAATCACTTCATGATAAAAGGATATAATACATTCCTTAGGACAATATCGATACTGTTCATGTCATTGCTTTTGCCACCAGCTTCCCACATTTTTAGCTTTTATTCAACCTTTCGTTCTTCAACCAGAACAACTGATCTATTTGCCCAACTAATACCTTTACTAAAAGGATTCCTGTAGGATATTGAGACCGAAGCGAGCATCCAGACCACCAAACTAGACAGAACACATTCCAGCCTTTACCTGAACCCATCGTCATAATCTTACTAAAACTCGTTGTCTACATAGAGACCTTTCATTCTCCGTTTACCGAAAGCCATATGTCTTTTAGGTCATATGTTTTTTTAAATTCTGGAAGGAACCCCGATAATGTTACTCAGGCGAGATGTTTATTTCCCTTCCAGACGCGTAACCTACGTATTTCACCATGTTCATTTCCCGCCATTTGCTACTTAAAAGTTCGTTGTTTTCCGCCATATTCAAAAGTTGCAGTTTGTAGACGTTACATAAATAGCGTATCATCGATTTATATATCGAAAGCTTCGATATATAGACATGAGTTGAACGGTCTTATCAGAATACACTGATTTTCTACCTCCACCTATTCTATTTAATTAATATCCAATTTAATTAACACCCTTTCATCATTAAGTTCACAATTTTAGTAGACAGCAAAAGAACAAATCAGGCTGCGAATACCGTCCTAAATTCCTTAATTACCTGTATGCTGCAGTACATTACTGGAGTACTTACAATAAACTGGAGTTGTGGAGCATTTGAACGATTTCTCCGACTACTTGAAGTTTATCAGATGGCACGTTCAGCCAGTAGTTGAAAGCGTGAGCGAGTTTCGTGCGAATCTGCTTCCCAGGAACTTGAAGGATGTAATTGAACGGTTGCAGAAGTTTCTGAAAGGATAAAACAACCATAGAACTAACGGTTACATCTTTGAACAAACAACGACTGACCGTAAATGATGTAAAATGTAGACCAGGCTCATCCCTCGAGTTCAGTTAGCGGTAGTTGAGTGACCTAGACCTTGTGCAACAGGAACGCACAGAGCTTGAAGCAGTGTGGAAGGGGAAGCGGAAGCGCCGTGTGGTCTCAAGGAAGGTTTCACTGATAACAGTGTTATAGAATTAGCAACTCTTTCAGGAGATTGTTTGGCAAAGACGGCGATGACGGTTTCGAGCGCATTCTAGCGGGATTTCGTCCAACCATCAATCTTCTTTCTGCTCTCTCTGGATCTTGAATTTGAATGGAGAAAGAGAAAATGACTCGAAGCACTGGGAGAACATTGTCACACAGATGTTTGTAGCAAATTAATTTAGAAAAACGATACTATTCACAAGGAATTGACAGGGAAGGTGGGTGGACGAAATGGTTGGACGAAATCCCCCCGCTACAGTGCATTTGGAACTGTCATCGCCCTCTTTGCCTGAGAATCTCCTAACTCTTTCAACCTCCAATCAATCGTCTCTGCTTTTTTGTGGTTTTTACTGACATAGGCAAGGGGGGTGTCATTATATAGGATGCAAAATCGAACGAGATAGGTTTTCAATTCGTATAAAGCTCCCCATAGGAAATATCGCAAGTTCTGAAGCTGAAAGTGACCTCCTAAACCTCACAATGACACAAGCAATCACGCATTATTCAAAAAATAATGGACGAATTGTGCCAATTGGGCACTGTTAGCCCATTTTCGTCATTTTTGAGAAACCTAAGGTTTAATGCACGATCTTCGGCCATAAATTGAATTATTATAAGCATTTTTCTGGCTTTAGTGATTTTTAAGGAGATTTTGCGAAATTTGAGCACTTACAGCGAACTTATTCTTGTTTCTTTCTAGACAAACCAACCGTATAGTACTCGAATGATAATTTGTAAATCCTAATATCATTTAGAAGAAAAGTTTCCCAATTAGTGTATTTTTCGTCAGAATAGATCTAGGTAGAAGTTCAGAATAGGGGGCCCTTCCTGATAAGACCGTCGTAACTCGATGTCTATATATCGATCCACGCTTTCGATATATAAATCGATGATAATGAAAAGCAATCCGACATGGCAGCGGTATCGATATTATGATCCTATAACAACATCGATCCTAGTACACATCGATATATTCATTTTTTTCAAAATGAGCTTTTTTTGTCATTCCGGTACTAAGGAACGTTGTCTACTGTGTGTTGTTGCTAAGAACGTTATCTTCAATCTGATGTGCAAGAAATACTTGAAAATAAATTTTACCTGCCTGACCCAAAGAGTTTTATGTGACCAAATGGGCATTTGAACTCAACCACAAAACACGAGATGGATTATAAATGTATCTCGCTGGTGCATGTAAATGTTATCAATTGCCATTTGATCACCTTTACTGTGTAAGATTTGTAAGATTGCATAGTGGGCAGGTGAAAATGACCAATTACAGTGATAGGTAATGGATAACCTTTCCTAACAGAAATAGGTATATCATTGTTATTAGATGCTTGGCAACACGATAAACTAACGAAAAAACTATTCAATCCCTCAATTTCATGTAACTATGCGACTGATTTTCAAAGAATTGAATTTACCAAATGAGTAAAGCTTGAAACTCCAGGCAGGTAAAAATGATCAAATAGAGTTTTCTGAATAAACAGCTCTTATTTAATCTGAAGTGAATCGATATGAGAGGAGGGCACTAGCTAACTACCTACAGGATAAAGAAAAATCGGAACATGGTTGGATGAGACATCACACAACCAGTGTTCGTAAGAAGAAAATAGGTGAAACTTCAGATCGCTCCCCTGTAAAATTTTGCAAATGTTACTTTTACTTGGAACCCCACGATATATTCTTCTTATCAGAAGGGGCCCCCTTATTCTTAACTTCAGCCGGGATCTAATTTTGGGGGTAATCAAATGGGGAGGGAGAAAAAACTCTTACGAAGGGTAGAATAGAATTATTCATAGAATTCAGATCATACCACTAAACTTAACAGTGGTTTTAGTGAAAGAAAATGAGAATGAATTGAGGTTAACAATTTTCAATCTTGCTCTAACTCTGTCAGACAGCGTAACAAACGTTAAGAACCTCTATACGAATATTGCAAAATATGAACTCCCTCCTCATCACTCAAAATTAGAATAAAATCAGATATTCTAACCTACTAAGAGAATGAAGACAGAAGATCAACAAGTGAAAGAAAATGAGAATGAATTGAGGTTAACAATTTTCAATCTTGCTCTTAATTCTGTCAGACGTTAAGAACCTCTATACGAATATTGCAAAATATGAACTCCCTCCTCAACACTCAAAATTAGAATAAAATCAGATATGCTAACCTACTAAGGGAATGAAGACAGAAGATCAACATGTGAAAGAAAATGAGAATGAATTGAGGTTAACAATTTTCAATCTTGCTCTTAACTCTGTCAGACAGTGCAACAAACGTTAAGAACCTCTATACGAATATTGCAAAATATGAACTCCCTCCTCATCACTCAAAATTAGAATAAAATCAGATATGCTAACCTACTAAGAGAATGAAGACAGAATATCAACAAATCCACCTTACAAAAGACAAAACACAGCAACTGTGTGGTATCCTCTGTTGCTAGGCAGACCATTTCATCTCTGCGAGAACCATCTCAATGATGTTCTCTCAAGATCTTTTCAATCTGACAGTTTACACATCTTTCGACAAGTTAATTTTCACCCAATTTTCGTTAAAACTTAAAAAATTGAATTTTTCATTTTTTCAATGAATGAGGAATAATAGAGTTGCAGATATAGAAAAAATACGACTTTCTTCGACTTCCTTTCTATAATTTATACTATTTCAGATATTTTTCGGAGTTCTCGGAGTCTTTCTCTTTCGCTCGTGAGCCCTGACTCTCCTGATTTGGATTTCAGATATTTTGTTTAAAAAGGATTAGCTAATGGGATTAAGATGCAAATATTAGTAGGTGTTAAAGCGAGAGTGGGTTTATTTACTTACCTCATCCAAATCTTTATCCTTCGATTTGCTTTGAGAAATCAAGTTGCTAAGGTCTTCCATATCGAGCGATGGGCGGGAGTGACGTTTTCGAAGAGAATATCAACCGTAAAGCCTCTTCTACCCGTAGAATAAGATGTTCTGCAAGTGCAGCAGGGCCAGCGGGGAGAAGGTAAAGGAACTATTGATTCGAAAAGTACAACTCGGCTTTCATACGGAGCGCGGAATGAGAGCGCAGGTTCCTAACTTGGATTGGACTGCAGTAATGGAACTGGCAGCAATGAGGCGAACGTCGAACGTGTTAAAAGCCCATTTCAATTCGAAAGAACTCCGTACTGAGAACCATATGTAAATATCAACAAAAGGATCATTAAGTAAATATCTGCGATAAGAATCGAAGAAGGATGCCGGCAAGTTGAGAGCTTGTTATTAAAGCAAAGAAATTATTGGCTATTTAAAAAAAAAAATCACATTCGGATTCATAGGATCCAATACAAGTGTCCACAGTAGAAATATTTTTGCTTTACCACGATGAGAGCGAGTAATTAGAATACTAACAACTTAACACAAAAACGCCTCTTGATTTTTGTCAACACTCAATCAATACCGCGACCAAAGATGTAGCCGCCAAACTTTAAAAATGGACACGAAACTCATTAATTCTATTAAAGACCAGGATTTTAAGAATAGGAAATCTTATTTTAAATGCGAATAAGTGTGGGGTAAGTACCTAGATTATTTAAATAATTTCATGCCTGTGTTCTAATAAAAATAAATTAATATTCTTATCGATAACAAGTGGTGTGATGCCTTCTTCTTCTTCTTGATCTTAATTCAGACAGGATTGAAGTTCATGGAGGATAACTGTCTTCCATATTCTTTCTCATTCGCTCTTTTCTCGCTAGCTTACGGACTAGGACGGGATTCAGTTAAGCCTTGTTCATATCAGATATGATGTGTTGCCAACCAGGTTGCCAACCTGTCAGATCTGTCAGATCTCCTGAATCTGTCAGATTCTGTGTGTCGTGTTGTGTTGTGACGCTCTCTGACGTGATGGCTACTGTTCACGTTTGTATGACGCGTTATGACACGTCCTGATGCAATTTTTAATTCAGTTCGGTCTTAGCCCTCAGATAGCTGACATGTTCACAATGTTTTTTCAAGAATCATCCGATTCAGATTCCGATTTTGAAGATGAATTGGAATTGTTGGCGCTTCCTTTAATTGAAAATTCGGGATATTGGATTCATCCAATAAATAGAAAAAGCGAGCCTAAGGGCGAGTTTCATAATCTCGTTAAAGAGTTTGAGAGTGATCATGAAAGATTTCATCATTATTTTATAACGTCTAAGGCACAGTTTTAACAAATTCATAGTTTGATTGCAGAAGACATCAAAAAAACGTTCACACTAGCAAATGGCACTCTGTCCTGTTGCTGCCTCGCCCTCTGTCACCTGACCAGTGCCTGATGTCATCTGTTCGTTTGTGGGATGAAATCTGACAGATTCAGACCTGTCACTGACGTTCGTCTGGCAAAATCAAGTTATTGGTCGAATCTAAAATTTTTTCCAGATTGGTCACAGATCTGTCTGTAGTAAAAACGCTGCAAATTATTTCACTGGGGTTTATTATTCAATGATTCATGATTTGAATTTCTACTAAGCTTTGGAGTGTGTGTGTTTCACAAATGATAGAGCAATTATTGAATTTCAGGAGATATGCATAGAGCACTTAAATCAGTTCTCAACCAAAATACCTATTTGGATTGATCAGTCAATCATATTTGTGTGCCTCCTGAAATTCAATAATTGCTCTATCACCTGTGAAACACACACACTCCAAAGCTTTGCAGAAATTCGAATCATGAACGCAAGCCAATTGAATAATAAACCCCAGTGAAAGAATTTGCAGCGTTTCATGCGTATCAGAATGCTACAACCCGTGTATTGGCTACAAAGCCTTTTAGGAGTTCACTCCAATATCCACGTTACAACATCACTATATCACTAGGTTACTGATATCAAAACAAAAACAATAATAAACCAAAATAACGCAACTGTTGGCACCAAAAATCGGGCCATAAATCGGGAATGGTTTGAGCTACGGACTTTAGAAAAGGCTCATTCGATTCCTCGTAGAAAGTTCTTCAAAAAGAGTTCAAATTTAGGCCGCCTTGACTTTTTTTTGAGGTTTTTAGGGATTTTACAAAGCTTTGACAACCCTTAACTGTTGTTTTTCAATATTAAATTGTATTTTCGAATCAGAGTTTTAGAGATAATCCAAAACCTTTATAGGACATTTGTCAGCTCTTCTAATTGTAGAGATTTTACTGTTGAGTTACACCAATGTAGATTGGTGATTTTCCGTTAAATAAAATTATTTAAGCTGTTATTGATCCACCAATAAGTCAAGCAATACAAATAAAATCTTTGCTCATAATGTTATGTATACTGAACCCGATCGTTTGACAACTCTAGCAAGTTGCCTACACTCAGAGTGTCAGGGGCTTGTGTGGAGTTTTCACCTCTGCTAGCGGGGACTGTTTCAGGTTACAGAGCCAGTCCATTTTCCTCCAGTAGGTTCCTTTTTTCAGTACCTACCAAGGAGCAGTAATTATTTGCGTCAAATGTGAATAAAAATTATATATTTAAGTCATCTGTACGGAAATTATTATTGATTACATTCCAGCACGTTGATATTACGAAAATCTCCACCAAAGTTCTATCTATTTCGGTGGAAAGTTTTTCATAGCTACGTTCGAGAGATCAAGATGGCAGAGCTGTGAGTTGTTCATCGCTTCGTTCCAAGCTTGTCGGCATCATCAGGGTCACAAAGTCGGTGAACTCTTTATTCGATAATCCGGTACGCTCGAGTCGGTTGGGGAGTCGGGGAATTATTTTAGTTTTCCCGTCTAGTTATAGTATGCGCGTTTTCTAAATCTAACTGGGGATCCATTCGTAGGGAAACAATTACCGCGCGACCAACGGTTTCCGAAATTTCCTAGCGATAATGTCCGAAGTGAGGTTCACCCGAGACCTCTTCTTGAGATGCGTTTGTGTCGTGTTTCTTTTCGCCTTCACTTCGTTCTACATCCAAATTCCAGGTAAAATGCACTATTGATACGATCAGTAATTCATTTTTAATCTTGATGCAACTCTCGAGTGCCACGCACGACCTAAGTTTCATCCTTGCCAACTGTTGATGCCAACGCGGACACTCATGTGGGATAGCCCCGTTTCAAAGCTCTCATTTCGATCCTGTATTTTTTGTTTCAGGGCTTTATGGTAAAAATGGAATCCTGCCAGCTTTGACTCAACTTATGTCCAAGGGCTCCAAAGATGACATCACGAATCAAATGCAGAAGAAACCGACTCTCCTGTGGTTCGGCAAGAACCTGGGGATCGAGACGGAGTACATGATGGAACTTCTTTCCTTGATCGGGATCTTCTTCTCTTTCACTGGGTAAGTGCTTGGAATGCGGATCTGTCTACCAACGACATTCTTCCGCTCAATTATATAAGGACTTAGCTACCTACTAGCCTACTGTGTGTCCGCTACACCTACATATCCTAACACCTTAGTAGGTAGGTTGCAGATGTACTTCAATGAGCTCAGTTTCGTTCAAATACCACATCACTCTTGTTTTATTCAACCGTTCCATCAATAGTCCAAGTTAAATCGCATTTTACAGATTTCACAATTAAGTAAAAAGTTCTTTGGTCTACCTTACCACTCTGTAATGCGTAATGCATAACACAAATATGGTGGCGACTCAGGGAAAATCTTGAAAAGTCAGAGAATTTCTCTAGTCAGTCGGAAAATTCTTTGAAAATTGACAAAATCGGGCAATTTTACGTACAAGTAAACGTGGAGTGTCTGGAAATTTGGAGCAGAATAGATGAATGAATGATTATAGTTGAAATAAAAGGTAATTTTCCTATAATTTTACCTTGAATTGACGATCAGTAGCTATGCCGTTGATAGAGAATATCTGGGTCGGAGTTACATTGGCCTATTAGGCATAACAGTTAAAAGACCCTTATTCAAAAATAAACCTCGAGATGAAGTACGTTCATAAGAAATATTTGCTAAACAAAATATACAAGAAGAACATAGTCCATGGCCAATTATTATTAATAACGAATCAATTAAACCAATTAAATATTTCATGGATAGGACGAGAGTACTTTTCATAAACGATTCCTCTGCAGAAATTTTCTATTAACGTACCAAACTAGGCAAATGTAAAGTACGAATTGTAGTCCAAGTTGGCATCGATTAAATTTAAATAATTTACAATTATTGGTGACTTTACAAATCTAGAGTACGCTTCAATTTCTTGAGAGAATCCTCCTTTAGGGCACTGGGAATGATGTTGAACAGGTTGGTTCCAAAATACTAAATATTGTCCTTTTAGGCATATCCAAGACGATGACAATCTGTCTTCAAATATCCTAATTGTCGCGTTGAGTATGGATGTTGGAGTAAGGATTTGTAAGGAATTTAGAAATAAGTTTTTCACGTGGCATATTGAATCAATAGCGTACACTATCGCTGTTAAGAGTGAGAATTCTGTAAATATGGTTCTGAATGAGGTCCTTGAGAATGTTTTTCATAACAAGCAAAGCGGATTCTGGTTTATTATTCCTAATAATGAACGTTCGTAACTGACCAAGAAGGTTTCCAACTCTCCAATTCCCCGTCAAAGTTTGATGTTTTTAGTTTCAAAATGTGTAGAGTCCGAAAATCTAATAAAAAGCGCTGAAAATTATTAAACAGGTTTACTATTTCTGTATTAGATACAGATGTACATCACATAAGTCACTGATCTATGTGAATTAGACTTATTCCGTGGTAAATTATCCAAATTCACATCTCACTCCTCCATAATAATAAGGAAAAATTGAATCATATTCATGATGAAAATATTTGGGCTGCTGCCAGTCACGCAGACTAGCTCAGACTTCCTGTTGAACGGGCTGTCCCACTGTACCGCCTACGTGTCACATTTTTCAAATGTTTATCGAACGGATGGTTGTAGATTACCCGAGTTGTCTCATCCGATTCAGATAAATACTCTATACGAATCAAACAATGTATCCAACAATGTATCTTTAATCCTTCAATATAATCCATTACGTTTGATTGATCAACGTGCCGAGATTAGTGGCACATCCTGGATCGATGTTAAATTTTTGTAACCAAATTTCAAAATCTTCGATACAGTAGTTGTAGAGAAAAGCTTCGGACGGCGTACTGATTTTATTTATCCGATTTTTGACATCTCCGTATTTTGAAACTTAACCATCAATGTTTCGAGGGGGAGTTGAATTTTACTCATGATCGATTATTGAAAATGATGAACCAAAAATCCGTAAGTCCACCGTCCGGAGCTTTTCTCCGAAATAAATGAACCAAACTAGATGAAACTTGAGCAAAAATGACGTTAAGACTGAATTCTCGGCAACACTCTCTCAATCCTAAAGTGTGACATTAAAGGGCTGAAATATTTTAAAAAATCAGGCTATCGATAAGACCATGTAAGTCCACCATTTTTCTGATCCAGTTTTTACTAATATTAAAATCCACCTAGTTGGCTGTATTTTCCATTCAGCTTTTATTGAGGTCCTAAATGAACGTGTTGCGTGGCAGCTCAGTAAGATCAAAAATGGCCGACGTACTCGATGTCCCAATACTGTAAAAGTTTGCCAAGAGCGATCAGTTTTGATGTTCTAAGGAGTTTAGAGACGAACGTTGAACGGGTATGGAAGTACTACTGTACCAAGGAACAGCCAGTACTACTGGCCCTTGGGTTATGGCTGCGACCGTGTCATGGCGCGGAGTGCGGTGCGGGAAAAGTGCCACGGAGTTACTTGAGCTGGGCATCTCGTCAGGAGTACTTCGTGGTATCACCACCCGCGTCATCCGGGGCTCGTACTTAAATTGGTGGTCATTTTATAGGGGCACTTCCTTTCATCCCTCTCCTCCTCCTCTATCATCCTCAGCTTCCCATATAATAAGGGCCGGCGTCGGGTAAACCTGGGCTGGGCATCCTCCCCACTTTTATTTTATTTTATTTTTTTTCGTTTTTTATTTAATGGCGTTCCCCCTCCGTCTTTGAGAGGAGATTACTTTAAAAAAAAAAAAAAAAAAAAAAAATAAATAAATAAAATGATGCTTTTGTTTTAAAGTAAGGAGGAACTAGATAAACAAGAATCAAGTTCTTCGCCTGGTTAAAATTTCATACCACGTCAGGCGGCTTTGACTAGATGATTTCTGTGGTATAGTGCAGTGTGGTCCTGGTATACGTTGGCCGAATGATTAGAACGATTGTGAATTAGGCCATTGGTTGGTTTTCTAAAAATCGAAAATTTATTAATATCCCTCTAATTTTATAGTTGAATCCAACTTCTTGTAATATTTGTTTCAAATAGACATCAAAGTTTCATGTACAACTTTTTCTACAAGTTAAATCATGAAATAAAACAATAATTGAACGATAGACAAATTTTTGCTCTTATTGATATTTTATTCATGACATCAATTGAAGCGTATAATAGGTTTATTTTTTTTTTTTGGAAACGTTTCGTCCCGCTATGGGGACTTCTTCAGCCCTGTCACTATGTCATATTTAAGTATGCCCAACCAACATCATCCTGATCAATACTCACATGTTATTGTTGGAGTGATTCTATCCTTTTGTATAAAATCATCATTTAAAATCCAGAAGGGAACAGATGAGAAGTTTCTAGTAAGATAATTCATGAGAAACCTATTATACGCTCCAATGTGATGTCATAAATGAAAGTGGTCACACCACAACCAACAACCATGACTGATATTTTATTTAGTTCAAATTTTGAATTTCAGCACATTTGTTGAACAAAAATGCGTTCTAGACTCACTCTTTTATATGGGATGGGTAGTTTTGGCGAACTTATTGGCAGAAAAACCGTTTCCTCCCATATTGTTTGATAAATCTCAGTTGCAAGGTGGGAAATATCCGGAATGTTTCATATATGAACTTATGAAAATATATGCTACCTAATTTAATATGCCGCGCCGAGGGTCTTGCCGGCTTTCAATGTCCACGATGTTTTTATTGCTCCAACTCCTAGGATAAGTTAAACCCACTTTTTCGGAATCGCCGCCCGAGTCGTGATTGGGAATCGGTATTTTCTGAATGTTGACGTGGCCCAATCGGTCGTGCCTGCTAACAGATATCGGGACAGCAGGGGCTTTTGGTTCGTTGTCTTTTACCGCAACGCATCCGTTACGATCTGACCCGTAAGCGATAAACCTTTTCAGTTCTGTCACTGCAGTTTATTTTATCTCTCCCAAATTCTTCCATCGCTATTATCCTAAATGTTTAAAAGAATTTATTGATTCACTCTTTTTCCACAATCAGGGCTCTTCAAAATCATACATTAAAAGTTCTTCTTAAGCTAGAGGATATCAAACAAGGCTAATCTTCTCATTAATTTCTTATTGTCCGAAAAGAATATAACTTTTCCTCTTTTATTCGTTTTTCTCCTGTTGAACCTTATGTAACGAGCCTAATTTCTTCCTTTTTTTTTTACGGATGAATTTCAATTAATTCTGTTTGACCACATTGTGGTCCGAATAAGGCTGTGAAGGCTACGCGTATCATGTTCGCTACTAGGTTGCGACCTAATGTAATTATATTTAATTTTATATATAGCTTTTCCAAGTCGAATTGAGAATTTTCCAAACCAATTTGAGAATTTTCCAAATCAATTTGAGAATTTTCCAATCTAAGAAAAATTCACTACTAAAAAGGAAGAGGGAGTTTTTGAAACCGAATTGACAATTTTTTAAGGCAATCCAAGACTTTTATTGAAAACAAAATTAGTGACGCAACATGAAAAAATAGCACTTTACGAACGAATTAACATTGAAATCAAAAACACAAAATGAACGAAGAATACTTCATAAAAATTACGCTCTTGTTAAGAACAGAAAAAATCGAGGACACTCTGCGTTTGGCTGGTCTACTGAAGTCAACAAAAACAAAAATGCGGAGTGGCCTCGATTTTTTCTGTTCTTAACAAGAGCGTAATTTTTATGAAGTATTCCTCGTTCATTTTGTGTTTTTGATTTCAATGTTAATTTGTTCATAAAGTGCTATTCTTTCATTTTGCTTCACTACTTTTGTTTTCAATAAAAGTCTTGGATTGCCTTAAAAACTTGTCAATTCGGTTTGAAAAACTCCCTCTTCCTTTTTAGTAGTTTCTTAGATTGGAAAATTCTCAAATTGATTTGGAAAATTCTCAAATTGGTTTGGAAAAATCTCAATTTGGTTTGGAAAATTCTCAATTCGACTTGGAAAAGCTATATATAAATATTTTTCTGTATGCGTGTGTGTGCGCGCGCTATTGCAATCAACCAATTTCTTCCGCTACCGTTTATAAACCTAATTTCTCCGAGGAGAAAACTCCTAAGATTGCAAGATAATTGTTCAGTCTTGGTCATCTTTAATGAAAGCTCACTTACTGGAATTCTGAGTCATGATTTTAAGATGAAATAAAACAGAATGCAATTTATATTTAAAGTAGCTTTAATAAATTGTTGTTGTAATGCTAATCTTCTAGATGGAGATACAGGGTTGAAGGTGCATAACCCATCCCCTCCCTGTTGCTATTTACTTTTTGTTATGATATTGGATGTTATAGAGCACATGAAATATACATTCACGCATTTAAACTCATACGGTATATTTCGTTTGGTTCCGATTAAAAGTGACCCAGTAACATTTGCAAAATTTTACAGGGGAGCGATCTGAAGTTTCACCTATTTTCTTCTTACGAACACTGGTTGTGTGATGTCTCATCCGACTATGTTTCGATTTTTCTTTATCCTGTAGGTAGTTAGCTAGTGCCCTCCTCTCATATCGTGCTTCAAAATTCACTTCAGATTAAATAAGAGCTGTTTATTCGGAAAACTCTATTTGATCATTTTTACCTGCCTGGAGTTTCAAGCAGGACTCATTTGGTCAATTCAATTCTTCGAAAATCAGTCGCATAGTTACATGAAATTGAGGGATTGAATAGTTTTTTCGTTAATTTATCGTGTTGCCAAGCATCTAATAACAATGATATACCTATTTCTGTTAGAAAAGGTTATCCATTACCTATCACTGTAATTGGTCATTTTCACCTGCCCACTATGCAATCTTACAAATCTTACACAGTAAAAGTGATCAAATGGCAATTGATAACATTTACATGCCCAGCGAGAGTACATTTATAATCCATCTCGTGTTTTGCGGTTGAGTTCAAATGCCATTTGGTCACATAAACTCTTTGGGTCAGGCAGGTAAAATTTATTTTCAAGTATTTCTTGCACATCAGTTTGAAGATAACGTTCTTAGCAGCAACACACAGTAGACAACGTTCCTTAGTACCGGAATGACAAAAAAAGCTCATTTTGCAAAAAAAAATGTTACTTGGTCACTTTTACCCGGAACCCCACGATTTATTCAATTGAACATTTATCATTTTATGGTTTTGATGAATATGGATGGTTCCCAAGCCCCGATTCTTGAATCTGGCCTTTTAATGATGATTCCATCGAATCTTCTAATTTGAATAAAAATTGATAGCATATGTATTGTGGAAAGAAAAAATTGGAATGAACACAAATCATTATTAGTACAACGTTTCCCTATCGAACCTCATTTCTAAAAGGTTCAGTTGTGTAGTATGACCGATTTCATGCTCTTCCTCATAACATTTTGAGATCATTGTATTCGTAGATGGTGTGTTACACTCCTATCTGCATGGACTATCGCCTTCGCTGCTTGAATTCGGGCAGGAATATGAACGGTTCACAATCATCTAAATTTTTCGAGGGGGTTTTCAATAAATGTTTACGTAACTACACTCGCAATAAACCCGTTGGCTAGAGTGACTTTGTGAAAACTGAGATTGTGTCGTAAAATTGAAAATTCGGACTGTGAGATGGTTTGACCGTTATATCTGGTGACGAACAGATAACAAAAAACGCTGCAAATTCTTTCAGTGGGGTTTATTATTCAATTGGCTTGCGTTCATGATTTGAATTTATACTAAGCTTTGGAGTGTGCGTGTTTCACAGGTGATAGAGCGATTATTGAATTTCAGCAGGCACAAAAATATGATCAACTGATCAATCCAAATAAGTATTTTGGTTGAGAACAGATTTACGTGCTCTATGCATATCTCTTGAAATTCAATAATCGCTCTATCACCTATGAAACACGCACACTCCAAAGCTTAGTAGAAATTCAGATCATGAACGCAAGACAATAATAAACCCCGGTGAAAGAATTTGCAGCGTTTTTACATTGGTTATTGGAGTTGCCCAAGTCTGTTGGAGTCAAAATCCTTTCTCGAGTGCTTCCAAGGTTATTCAGAAGCGATGCTTATCAACGAAATAAGAAAACAACTTCTCTTTATGGGGTTAAAAAAATCCTCACTTCAAGAATAGGCTGAAGAGTCATGAATTCCCCGAATTAGTCCTTGATTGATAAATATCATGAAATGGTTGCTTCTGCTCTGCAAACGTTTATTGGAAATGAAATTGAACAAAGCTCAGGCTAACAGCTAATTCAGGCCAACAAAAAAATCGTCTCTGTTTAATGAATTCAGAAAAAATCACTCATCGTATTGATTGACACGGTAGGCACGGAACTAACCTAACTAAAACGCGCTCTCCTCCATTCGCGGCTGCGCCCGCATACCGGGCACTAGTGACGTTTCCCACTGTAAACGCTTGCAGTCGCGTAAATCGCCGGTATCGCCACTAACGCTGAAATCGCTCTACTTCCCCTAACTTAGGACGATGCCTTAGGCGGTTCACGAAGTTCAGCGGGTCAGCTACTGCTATAATGATTAACAAGTATTGTATACGTGAAGCGCTCTAAATAACATGGAATGTCTGAACATTAATACAACGCAACAAATATGACAAAAATGTCCTCTTAAGGTCATGACAAACTTACAATTGTTCTTTAGATAATGGTGTTTTTTGTTGTTTCAGATTCGTTTCCCAGAAATGTTGTACCAAGCCGATATTCTCAGCCCTGTGGTCGCTGTACTACTCGTTGTACCAAGTTGGACAAACGTTCATGTGGTTCCAGTGGTAAGTTATCTCCCTTATGTACGGCAGGTTTTAAACTCTACACAACACATAAGCATGAGTAGGGCAGAATGACGCAATTTCGATTGAACATTTCAAATTAGATTCGTTCATAAGGTGCTGACTTCGATTATGTTAACAAAATCTCTGTTCCATTCCATGAAATACGAGATAATTACTACATTATCAAACCTATAATCTTTTAAATAGTCGCAAGGCATATAAAATGTAGCATGTTCAATACCTAATTCAATACTTCCCTACAAACACATTACCAAAATATCCATACATGTCTCACACAACACAACCAAACGCATTTTATGCCGTAATTTTAGTCAACAATTATGTCGTCGAATTTCTTTTTCACAAGTAATTTTTACTGACCATTGTCACGCTGACGATTTTTAATAGATGTACCATCCTTTTCTCATTCTTTTGTCTCATTCTTTGTAAATACTGATTTGAAACATTGTCGAGTCGTTACGATTTTTATCTTCAATATTGCTCATATCTCCCAAGTGGGAGGACATCATTCTATTAAGATTCACCCCGCGTCGTAAGCTAATTCTAACGAGGAAGTTAGAGCATCTCGATTAGCGGCGATTCCAATCAAGAGTCTGGAAGGCTGCACTTGGTCTCTCGAGACTGCACAGGTTATGTCAGCTTGCTGACCTTGGCTTCCCTTCTTGTACTTTCGTCCTATCGAATTTCAGCTATCAATGTTACTAACAGGCTTATTACGGCGACGGGGTGTCATTAGATATTTCCAACAATTGCGACATTTGAGATGTGGTTACCACCGCAAACCTCAATGCTCGATCTCTTCCTTTGTCTAGTTTGTTAGTGATAGATAAGTTGGACTAACACCATTTCAATACTACGAAACATCACAGATATCGAAATCGCTGATTCTGCGACTTTGCACAAGGGGCTGGTCTGATAGTTCCTTTTCAGAAATTTGTGAATATTCTTTCAGAAGGCGATCGAACTTGGAATCATGAAGATCTTACAATCATATGTACTTGCTTGATCTGGATATATCTTTGTTTTTCTAGGTTTGTAACGATTTTGGATGATGAAGGACCGTGTTGACTACCATTTGTATCCGCGTAAAGATTAAACTAGTTTCATTCAAATTATCTGAGAGTTTCTTGGGAGGAAAAATAGGTCAGAGTCATGCAGATTTTTCCCCGAGTTGGTATCGCTCGCTTCACATTCCCATCTGCTCACATCTCAGTCGCTTCCACGTTTAAATTACTTGCCCATTGTCTTTCCGTGTTGTTCACGGTTGACGTGAAGTATTTGATTTTCAGGTTAATATATTTAGGCGAATTTTTGATGTTCCTTTTAGTTGAATTTCTCAACTTGAAAGTTCAATTGCATAGACATTAACAATAGATTTCCTATGAACACGGGTACTCATTTTCACAGTCTTGGAGGGCATTTACAGCTGATTTAGGGTATACTGTCAAACACATAATAAAAGTTCCAGTTGAAAAGAATAAACCTTACGGGAAACACGAGTTTTGAGTTAGATAACATTCGTTCTGAAAATCAGATCTTGGCAATGAAATGAGATAAATTACATTCTACAATATACGGCCCACCTTGGCAGTGAATTAAAATAAATTAAATAAATTTAAAAAACGTGAAAACCAAGTACATAGGGAGGTTCTTAATGAATTGATATTTATTTTAATTTCCTTCGAGTGAAGACTATTGAATAAACGCGAAAACACGTCATTCCTATCTTTTTTGCATTCAACTACGCTGTCTTAATTTTGTTCTACAGGGGCAAGGTGGCCCAGTGCACTCCAACTTCGTTTTCTCAAATGGGAACCCTTAATTTTATCCGGATTTTATTCTCTTTTCTTGTGATATCTCTGTGATATTCGAAAGAATTAAAAGTCATTGGAGGAGACCCCAACAAAGTTTGAAACCCTTTTCAAAAATCATATTCAATTTCAACGAGCCTGGGAACACAGAAATCCTTACTTTATTCGACTTGTCGCGAAAAATCAAATTTCAACCCCTAGGAAGGGGTGATTAAGGGAAGAAGAGGTGTCTACGGACTCTTGGAAGTTCAAATTCGATCTCAGGGATCAAAAATACATAAATCCATACCCCAATCGACTTGGCGTGAAAACTCAAATTTCAACCCCTAGGAGGGGGTGGCGGGGGTGATTGAGGGGGAGGTAGTTTCCCCAAGTACTCTCCTTGTCTGAAGTTGAAAAAAAAAATGTAGAAATTCACTTGAAAAGATGTCGTAGTTCATCCCAAACTCATGACTCAAAAAGAAGGTCCTTAAACCAATTTAAGGGTAGTTTTTTTGGCCATAGCTCGAAATTTTGGGGGTCAGTGGATTTTTCGGACCTTGGATTCGAATTCGGCATCGAAAAATACATAGGGATACCCTAGTCTACTTCACGCTTCTTTACATTTTATTTGTTTTATGGGGCTGTGTTATTGAATCAAAATTACTGATGGCAAGGATTTCGAAATTTTGGTTTTAGACGAAATACAGTTAATATTTTGCGTGGATTTGGAAAGAACGGTTTTATTCTCAATACCTGACAGAGGAAGATGCAATACAATATTTGAATGGGAGATGTTGGCGATTGCCTAACTCGAATTCTGACAACTATAGAAAATATAATTTACGGACAAATTACACCTCCGAGTTTTCAGTAAAGAATCCTTTATTAATAAAAACAAATGTTCAATTAGAACAAAATCCATATGATAAAATGGAGTATTTATAATCAACCAATGACAGGAGAAATTTGTCGGCTCTTGGTAGGTAAATGGTAATGGCTGTTAATTATAGAAATGAGGATTGGAATTATTAGCTGTGGGATGTGGAGTGTACTAGTTATAGATAATGGATAGATAATTGGGTGTACTGTGTTTATTTACTCCTCTCATTTTAATATCAATCGCTCATTATTGTGTTTTATCTCTTATGTAAATTTACCAATTGACACTGTTATAGTGAATTACTGCTATTACATTAATCATTTATCAGTTTACTGTTAATCATCCGTAAATTAAAGTGTTGTACCTAATGGTGAACTGTACACGAACTTCGGCTTGTAGCAGCCGTAAAATGTTCAGGCCGTCTACTTTAAGGAATTGATATAAAGAAACATTTCGAAAATCAAAATCATTTTGTAAACTGTAATTAATCGTGTAATAAATATGTAGAGGTTTCCGATAACAAGGTGCAAATGCTCCTTACATTCTGGGATGAGGAGATATTTTGCTTTCCATTCATCCAAGGTCAATTCGTGTCGTGTATGATCCTCCTCCTTCAATGACGTAATTCTTGTTCTCACTTCGATTCCTCATCGTCTTCCACACACAAAAAAAGAAACGTCTGGGGTATGAAGCCGTTTAACAAGATTGGCAGTCTGTGTAATATTATCGATCTGTCGGGTGGCTGAGCGCACCAAGGGTAGTTATTTTGTTTTTGAAGGATTTATTCTTATTTTACCATGAAAGACGAAAAAAAGCCTACTTACTTACCTTTGCTTCCCATTTTGGTTTATTATTCAATAATAAACCACTGTAATCTCTCTTTAAAAAAAAGTTTAACCCCTCTGAAAATTTCATGGTTTACGTTTCAAAAGGTGTAGAATCCAAATCTGCAATAAAAATTTTTCCGTCCGTCCGCCGTACGCACAATTTCTCCCAAACGGGTGGAGCAAAATATCTGAAATTTTCAGGAAAAATCAATATTGGTCCGACAACGCCCCAATTCTTAAGCCAGCACTCTCACTTAATTTAAAGTGCCCTTTAAGGGTTGTCAAAGTTTTGAAAAATCCCTAAAAACCTCAAAAAAAAAGTCAAGGCGGCCTAAATTTGGACTTTTTTTTTTTTAAGAACTTTCCATGAGGAATCGAATGAGCCCCTCCCCAGGTTTGTAGCTCAAACCATTCCCGATATATGGCCCGATTTATGGTGCCAACATTTGCGTTTTTTTGTTTATGTTTTCATCGCAGTAACCTTGTGATATAGTAATGTGGATACTGGAGTGAACTCCTAAAAGGGTTTGTGGCCTTCTGATACGAATGAAACGCTGCCAATTCTTTCACTGGGGTTTATTATTCAATGATTCATGATTTGAATTTCTATTAAGCTTTGGAGTGTGCTTGTTTCACAGGTGATAGAGCGATTATTGAATTTCAGAAGGCACACAAATATGATCAACTGATCAATCCAAATAGGTATTTTGGTTGAGAACCGATTTAAGTGCTCTATGCATATCTCCTACAATTTAATAATAGCTCTATCACCTGTGAAACACGCACACGCCAAAGCATAGTAGAAATTGAAATCATGAATGCAAGCCAAATGAATAATAAACCCCAGTGAAAGAATTTGCAGCGTTTTTTATTAAGATAGATTCTCAAGAATGGTGGAGGTAAAATCGGTCCAGCTATCACAACAGGGACCATAGATTGCACATAATTGATTATTACAGAGCAAATCACAGTTACATGAAGGCACATTGCTTCTTACATCTATGTATAAGCAAAATTCTAGCTTTCAAAATACTATCCGTTTCAATATAATTTTTTGACATTTTTTGAGCCAATTTGAATGAAACCACTATGTTTTGATTATTCATTTATATATGAGTCCTTCGATCTTCTTCTTTCGAAATGATTCATTCAAGTCATCCAATAGCAATTTCAAGCCCTGTATTCAGATATTCGATCATAAATACAGTTGTTTCATACGCTACAATTGGCGATTTTCTAACATCGCACGTATCTCTATCGTCACTCAGGGCTCTAAAATGTAATTTTTGTAATATATTACGTTGTATTTCGTCCAATATAATTTATATTCATTTCAATCCCATTTTTTTCAACGTTTGAACCAATTTGCATACGACCACTAGAACTTCGAAACGAAAATTTATATGTAAGTTGATAGATCTGGTTCATTGGAAACTACTCATTCAAATAGACCGATAACGTTTCAAAGCGTTTCAACTTATGTAACTCATCTAATACGAATTTCAAGAAAAATCTGATACGTTTCATACAAATGTCAAAAATCTTTACTTACGTTTATTCAAAATGTCAGACAATTTTTTTTATTGTAAAAAAATATTATAAAAGTCTAATTATCGTAACGACTGGGTTTTTCGTGATAGTATAAGAAATAGAATGCGGTGTTGACTTTCTAGAGCATGTCCATCTTTCTAGGGCAGACTTCCAAATTGTCTATCAAGTTGTTTTGCCTACTTGAATGAATAATTTGATATGAACCAGATCTATCTAATCACATGTTTGGCTGTATGCAAATTGGTTCAGTAGAAAAAATGCGATTGAAATTAATATAAACTATATTGGGTGAAATACAATGTAATATACAATAACAATTATATCCCAGAGCCCATAGTGAAAACAGATACTTACGATCCTAGAAGGTCAATAATTATAGCGTATGAAACACCCATATTTAAGATCGAGAATCTGAATACGTGGTTTGAAATTCCTATTGGATGATACAAACAGTTTGTTGCCAACTTGAATGATTCATTTGATACGTGTGATAAGGAAGTCAAGCTTTGGGTGCTGTTGTTTCGTTGTATTTTAAAGATCGCTAGCATTATGTTTTTCTTATTGCTGGGAGTCAACCTCGTATTTAGGGATGGCAACGATATATCGATATTCTGAAGCCCGATATATCACTACATATATTCGACAAATTCATCCCGATAGTATCGGAGACATCGATGTTTTTGGGTCCGATATATCGGATTCATAAAATGACAAAAATTGACGTTTTATTTCTAATTTTCTTGGAAATTCAAGTTCCAATCGCCAACCCATATAACATTTTGAATGTATTTCTTAAATATAGGCTAATTTTAAATAAATAAAATATTCTAAAGTTGTATTGTTTGGCAAGACAGTACTTGACTGTTGTCGCAACATCTGTACCATCGGAGCGTTAGTTTTCAAAAGCTGGCAACACGATTACGGAAAAGAGGAGTCGACTCGGTGGGAAATTATTATCAAAACTTTTGTTTTGGAACGCTCTCCCAGATAAATATTGGAAGTAAAACAAGTTTAACAGACTGCTTTTGGCTTTGTGTTTGTTGTTATTTTTATTTGTATTGGTTTAATTTGGGTTTTTAGGTTATTTTCAATAATTTATCTTTGTATGAAAGTATTTGCACAGTTTTTTTGAAAGTGTATAACTTTATTTTTTCATGTTTAATCTAAATTAAAGATAACATTTTTTCGTGATTCTATGTACTTAAATAACACTTAATATTCCCTGTGTTAGCACGTTTGAAATTACAATAAGCAGTTTTCTTATCAAAAAGCAAAGTGAAATTTTCGATGTATCGTTATCCCGATATATCGGGAATATCGATATTTTGAGGGTCGATATATCGTAGACATCGATATATTGCTTCCGATATATCGGAAACCCTATATATCGACAAATTGAAAAATTTTGCCGTCCCTACTCATATTTAACCATCTTGAATAGTGTTGAAGCTGTGTGATAGTCAACACGAAGTGACTTCCAGAAATAGATTCTGAGAAACAAAGATAGCGAGCGTTCTCCGCTACGCACTCATTGATTATATCACCCTTTGCCATTCTCCGTAGACTTCCTACGTAATCGTGTAGTTGCCTGCGGACTTGGAAATGGCTGTAGAATGCGGTGTACCTAATTGCTGAGCAGTATATCAATAGTTTTAGATTATAAACGAGGATGTATTTTTGAACATTATCAATGCCGAAGAATGTTGTCATGAATACCTAGGTGAAGATGTACTGTCGATTTCCACTATATCAGTGTAGAAATTTACTCAAGTTGTATTGTCATAATAAGGTAGATTCTAGTATGTGTAGTTCATTTTATCCATTGTTGATTGAACCCCTCCCCTGCTTAGAAGTAGCCCCTTTAATTAACCTATAACTTTTCACCTCATGTGTGCATTCAGTCACATCGATGACAGCTCAGAGCAATTAACTAGCCCTTCTGTTATTAAACTGTAATGAATATTATTGCTTCCGAGTCTACCTAGGTAGCGGAAGCATTGTTTTCACTTTCGGAATGTGAACATTTTTTTGTCTCCAAAATCAAAAATTCCACTCGCATTTTGCGTTTTAGATCTTTCTGAACAATTTTGGTTCCGTGTCTGTCTGTCTGACAGCAAATCCTTGTTACGGGCAAAACTACACGAAGTTATAGTCCGATTTTGATGAAATTTTCAGGGATTGTGCGGGTTGGAGTGTAGATGGTCCCCTATAGGTTTCATGACCCCCGGATCAATATTAGCCTCTGCGCATGCGCAAACGTGAAATCCTTGTTACGCGCATAACTTCGGGAGTTCTTGACCAATTTCGATGAAATTTTCAGGGATTGTTCGGTTTGATGTTTAGATGGTCCCCTATGAGTTTCATGACTCCCGGATCAATATTAGCCTCTGCGCATCCGCAAACGTGAAATCCTTGTTACACGCATAGCTCCGGGAGTTCATGACTGATTTCGATGAAATTTTCAGGGATTGTTCGGATTTGGTATATTTTATAGTTTGTTCAATAGTTGAACATGCCTACCTTTATTTTCCCAAGTTATGCTCCTGCATAACAATAAATTTACCCTAATTCAATATTTACTTCGCCTAATTGAACGAAGTTCTTTAGTCAATAATAATTTTCAATGATCTATACAGTCATGTTATGGATACGAGGAAGCTATGTGCCACACCCACTTGGCAGACGTTTATATTGTTAATTTCTAGGTTTTGCCTCCTTTGGAGACTAGTTTTGTTTAGGAATAGTTAGTTTGAAGAAGTCCTTTCAGTACAAATGGATTTCTATCTAAATAGTATTTATGTTCATTTCCCTAATTGTTCCTTCCATCTCTGCACATACAAGAACAGTACTCGGCGTTTTACGTATTAAGTAGGAATTTACTCTAATATTATCCAATTATTTAGGTTTCTTTTAAATTCGGCGATCGTATTTTTCATCAGAACACCATATTCTTTGTTTTCAGGGACATTCTTCTTCTGGAGGTAGGTTTCTTGTCTTTCCTCCTCGCGCCTTGGATCCAGCGATCGCCCAAAGGGAAGAAACCTCCCAGTTCGGATCCCGTTGACTTCATCAATCTTTGGTTGGTCCGATGGCTCCTGTTCCGTCTTATGTTCTCTTCAGGAGTCGTCAAGCTCACGAGCGGATGTCCAACATGGTGGGGTCTTCAGGGTGCGTACTTTGAATTTTTCTTCAATATAGCATACTCGCATGCAAGTATTTTGCATGTAATTTACACACCTTTGCAATCATCTACATGGAACATACTGAATCTATAGCGACGGAAATGAGTAATGTAGATAACCGTTGGGGGTTAGGGCTTTTCTTCAGTGTACTCCTAACGAAAGATCAGAATTCGGTCTGATGATTTCGCTTAAGGCTACTAAATGCCTCCCCTTAGAAAGGATAAGGGTTTAGATTTCGGGGGGAGGTCCTGCTTTTAAGATAATTGGATATCTACATGGGGGGGGGGGGGGGCAGTGATTTTAGGAAAAGGCTCTGATGAGAATTTAACCACTTTGTGGGGAAGGGGGATCGTTAAACAACTTTTGTTCCAAAATCGATGGTTTTAGTGTCCGTGTGGAACGGACAGAGTGCGTGGTTAGCCGTTCAGTTACACAATCGAAGAAAATGTCCTCAGCCACTCTTCTTTCACCGCCACATGAAGTCCTGTTTCTCTGTCCAAATCTGGATCATGCATGAGCTCATTATTGTTACACACGATTCGCATTATGCCGGTCTCAGTATACCGGACAGCGTTACTTCTGATTTTCTATTATAAACACACAGTAAGGACACGAAGGGCGGTGAGGAGAATTCGAATAACGGAAGAACGGATCGTTCATGCTTATCTCTCCCCGTTCCATAAAGCTGCATACGCACTTGTAACGAACTATCGTATTGTAACATCGAACCGCTCCGAGCGGCAAACTTCAAGGGAAATAGGATAGGGTGTTCGGAAGAACGGAACGATTCTGATCGCTCGGTTGGCGATCCCATCAAAGGGATGTTACGGAACGGGGTGCGACAAGTATGGACAGGTATGGGAATAGGAAGCTTCCTTTGTTTCTGTAAGTTGTCAATCAACGTTTACAAAATTTCTTTCAAGTAGAAGATTCTCGATTCTTCGATTCTCCCGAGCTTCCTCCTCTATCAAATTTGTTAAGGAACGATGATACAGAACGCTGCGATATACAACGCTTATGTGATGTTATGTTATGGAGCAGTGATATGGAACGGTGTTACGATACAGTAGTTTGTTACAAATGCATACCCAGCTTTAGACAGCAAACATGTAGGAGTTGGCAAAGATCTCTTTAGACATCTAATTTGTAATTTTTTGGAGACTCTGACAATTACATTGATTAATTCGTCTATCTACAGTTCTTGAATACATCAATTCCCCACCTAAAGTGGTGCAACATCTCAACTGCTCTTCCAGCTAACTAACCATTATCTTTTAAACTTCAGGGTTAAATCTGTCAAGTTCGTTAAACTTAATTGTTTTCATTGTGAGGGGCTTTGAGTTGCTCTGAAGAGAAATCACCCAATTTATTTTATTTCTGTTATTAAATTCATCGATTATTTTTTCAGCTCTTAACGTTCATTTCGAGTCGATGTGCATTCCCAGCCCTCTGGCCTGGTACGCTCATCACCTCCCCGCCTGGTTCCTGAGACTCAACACCGTTTTTGCCAATTTCGCCGAAATCCTCCTCCCCATATTTTTCTTCTTCCCGCTACGCTCCGTCCGACTAATCGCCTTCTGGATTCAGGTATGATTCACAATCACTCTACTTGACATAATTCCCTAGTATGTTATTCTCTGCCGAAAAGTATCCACCCAGAACATCTCTTAGCAACGTTTCCAAACAGGTTTGTCGTCATAAACCCGTTTGTGCTACACTTAGCGGAAGGAGCTGATCAAATTTTGTGAATTAATAGATTGTGTGGTTTCGTCATTAGCTTTACCTCTTGTGAAGTTTTTTTTTGGCCGTCATCCATTTTTTATAGATTGGAATGAAGACATAAAAAGCCATACCTAACAAGATAGTGTTTTATCAACTCAATGCATACAACCTTTGAGTTCATTTGCTTTTATTGTAACCAATAATGAATTTTGACGTGGCTTACACTTGGTTGACTCACAGTCAGTCAATGATATTTATTGCTAAGACTATAGGTTCTTGTGTTTGTATATCATACACATTTGTGAGGTATCTTGGTTCCTGAGAACTTGAATATTATTGACTTTATTGTGCTGAAAAGACGATGGTTTTGTTTTTAATACTAACCCTCACCAATGTGAGCCAGTAGATCATCTTGAACTAGGAAAGTTCATTAGTGTGCATTTGTGACGCTAACAATTATGGGATGTTGTAGATATTTTTGCAAGTCAACATCATTTTGACTGGTAACTACAACTTCTTTAATTACCTCACGATCGCCCTCTGCCTGTCGCTGGTCGACGACGATTTCTTCGGGAGCAACAAATGTAAGTACTTAACCAGAACGCTATGGATTTTAGAGTTGGTGAGTCATTTATGTTCATTATTTGTTTCAAAATTACATTTACAGCATTTCCTAGTGAAACCTTTTCCAGACCAAATGGAAAATTTTTCAAATCAAATGAAACCTATTGAGAAAATGAGCGAAATGAGGTATCTAGATAGGTACCCACTCACATTCAACAGTTCGAAATTTCTCAAACTCACGTGCTTGTTCCCTATTCTACTTATGTCAGATCTACTTCGATAATCTTATGCCTAAAATCCATAGAATTTTCATTTTGTCAACTTCTTTCTACGATAAGTACAATCGAAACTACCTGCAATTTGCAAATACCTACCTGTCTAGGTACCTTGTTTTACTCAATTTCTCAATAGGTTTCATTTGATTTGGAATAAATTTCGTATACACGGTCATGTTTTAACAAGTATTCTTGAAATCCAATCATTTGAATTGTGCTGAAAATTAATTTGAACCTGCCCGCTCTAAGCGCTGTAGTCACCTCACAGGAACACGAAAAGGTTTCACCTCACTACTGGTCTCGACAAGGTTATTACACGATTATTCTATGCATTTTGATCAAAAATCGACTTGAAAATATCGATATTAACTCTTAAAGATCGGTAATCTAGAGTTTGTGGTGGCATGATCTGAATCGCTTGGGATGCTGTTGTTACCACATCTATTTTAAAATGCTCTTGTGTAAAATCACACTTTTTGACCGTTCGGTACACTTCCCGAACCGCTTCACCGATTTCGCCAATTTTTTTCGTTACTCTCATCACGTCACACTTTGATTTGAATTGATGGAAAGTTATAGGATTGCATTGGAAAAATTTCTTCCTGCAAATATGCTGTTTAATGGAAACTGCTGTCAAAATCCATTTTCTTGAAAATTGTCCTGCAATTTCTTGTATTCAGATGAAATGAGTATTGCCTACTAATTTGGAATGAATTGTTGTTCCAGTAGTTTTGAATACCAATACTGTTCCAATAGTGCAAAAATGTGGTTTTTGAACCTAAAATTCAGACACCAACATTTGACACAGTGATGGTACAAAATTGCAATTTTTCCAAATGTTTTATGTGCAGATGAGGAGCAGATACCCACAATTTCAAATAAATAGCTCTCGTTCAAGAGAAATGCTAATAGACTATGCGCAGAACGTATATCTGGTCTGGTGAGGAAATCTATCTGTGTGACTCGTTAATTGTTCTGCTAGAAATGTACAAGAATCGTAGCAGAACAAGCCGATTAGTGGAAACATACACATTTCGGAGATCCTTTAAAATGTCAGCTTGTTACGATGCGTTTTATAAAGTTTCAGTCTTGTTAACTTCTGATTACGGTGGTAGCAAGCCTCAGGAATGATGAACGCTGGTTCAAGTGACGAATTTATGCAGTCCTATAACGTATTTAAGACGAATCGGCTGCGCCTCACATCGTCAAATACGACTTCATGATCGATAGAGGAGTCCGACAGTTCCGTTGACTCATTAATAGTGCATCGCATGCAGCTAACAGGCATTCCCTTCCTCGGATGTCGGAGTAGGGGTATTACCAACCTCCGCGCTGTGGGCGAAATAGCAAAAATAATCCGCCCAACACTCTGAAATCCCGTATTTCATGTTTTTTCGGTATGCTGAACATGGGAAATCGTACAAAACATTCTAAACTGGAACATATTGGTACTGAAATATATTATATACGCTGGAATTATTGAAATTAGGGAACATGATTGTATATTGAACATATTCTTCTATACTTACAGTTAATAATAACTCATGAGTTCACGCTTTCAGCCGTCTTATACTAATCGTGATTAAGAACGTTGATTGCCCGATTGTTTCTTAATCATCTTGGAAGCTTAACTGAATATGGCAGAGCTTGGTCTGATTCCTGATCTTTGCTTGTGATTTTGAGCTTGTGTGCAAGTTGGTTTGCCTGGAGAAGCTAAAACTGAAGAAGATAATTATAATTATATACAGATCACTTTTTATGAGGATAAATTTATTTAGTCGATTATTTTATTAAACACTCCTAGTTAACTGAGTCGTTTGACCACTACATAATTTGTCGAAATTTCATAACAGCTCGTGAATTGTGTTTGCCCAAGTAATCAAAAAGACTTGTTCTTTATCCACAGTTGCAAAGAAGTCCGGATGGATGATGACAATTTTGAAGACAATCGTTACGCTGGGTGTATACGGTGGCTTGATTTACGCCACTGTTGTCTTGTACGGTCTCAAGCTCGCTCCAGGAGGTGTTATTGAGTCCAAAATCAGTAAGTTTGATAATTTTGTCAGAGTAGTAATTTGTTCTTCATTAGTTTGTTTCCCATTCTCTTCGTTTACATTAGCATTCGTGAAACGTGTTTGCTGTGGCTACAGGAGTCGCAAAATTGAGATCTCATCACATTTGAGTCCTTAATCAGTGCGGTTCCATCGTCTCCAAGAAATTGTCCATGTGACACACAGTAGAGGTCATCTACCACAATTTATATGGCTTAATTAAAGTAGGAAACTACAAAGTCAAAGAAGTACGGTACATACCTACTCAACTTGGTATCTACGAAAAACAAATCTTTGGCCCTATAGATTAATAAGTGTCCCACCGTTCCTCTTACCAGATTTTCCAATATTTGGATGGAATGAACATTGAACATGAACATTGTGTTGAAAAAAAAGTTGTACGGCGTTTTAATCCCAATATATTTATTTTAAATGATCAACTCACCTTTTGAGTAGAGATGTTCGATACTTCTGTACTGGTGACAAAGTCACCAATATGGGTTTGTCACCGATATGTAGGTGACAAGGAACTGGAAAAAGCAGTGACAGATACTTCGGTGACTGCGCTGGATTCCAACACAAAGTACTACTATGCGCAGGCGCGGGATTGGAACGGGTACCGCAGTTTCGCTTCGTCTCCGCTAGGCGGCTCTGGCCTCAGTCACTGAATCTCACATCTCTTTTTATGCTTCCTTCCTTCAAAAAACGGTGACAGCGCCACATTTCATTCATTTCCACTCTCTGTCACCGATATGCCAGTCACCGATATTTCCTTGTCACTGGAACCGAAGTCATCGATATTTGTAAGTCACTGGATCGCACATCTCTGCTTTTGAGCACCCACCTGTTGGCAGCGCACTAAGTTTGAAGTCATTTCGCGGCAGCAGAAGTTGTGTTGCTGTTATCATTATCTATACATCCAAGATCGTGGGTATTATCCACCCTCCTTGGGTATTCCCCTCTTGGATTCCTTCGATATTTTCAAGAAAAAAAATAACGTTTTCCTGATCGTCTCTCTCCATTAGCCCCCGCCGTTCCAATAGGTCATAGTCTACTAAACCAAATGTTTGTTATTGCTGTGTTAAATGGCTCTTCTACGCAGATCACTGAAATGTTCGCATGGTTTACAGTTTTACCTGTATTGAAGCAAGTAGTGCTTGACGTAATTTTAACGATATCATATTATTTTTTCGGATTTGTCTTTCCCAACAGAGTGCAAAGTAATGTCCATTTTTGCTTCCCTAAAAAAGTGAAAGTAGTGTTCACCCACAATTCTCAGGTGAATATTATGACTATTATATCAATATTGCCGCATTTGAATTAGATATATTTCTTAACCTGCAGTATGTGATGGACATGGTTTGTTGGCCCCTTCCCGATTTTAGATTCCAACGCCTTCGGAGATGAATCAGACGTTACCAAGCGTCTGTTTCATCCTCTGAGCGTGGCGGAGCATAATAATGCATCCACCTCCTCGGAAGGGGCAACTATACCATTCCATCACCCTTACAAGTATCAGAGTGGGTAGATTGTTTCTGAGACCGTTCTGGCCCAATGCAATCTGGCAGGACTTATCAGAAGCGGATTAGTAGGTTTCCCTCACTCTTTCCAGATAATGTAGCAGGCCTCTCCTGGCCCCTCCGTTGTTTGCCACACTCTGTGAGTGTGCCCGGTATGGACCACGTGAAGGTGCCAGGTTTCTGCGGCACTTACTAGGGACAGAGTTAATGACGTCTAGGTATTAATCCACCCCTTCTTTTAAATGGTCTTCCCATTATTGGATGTCATTCTTTGTTAAGTCCATATCTTGTAGAAAAGTACTGAGACAGGGCAAGTACTGAACTTATCACGAATCCTACCTACATACTAGATTCCTAAACTAGTAAATTGCACCTTATACCACAGATCCATTCTGGACAACAATCCAAGTCACGTTCACACTATAAATACAGTCACAACCGGTTAACACGGACTTCCATACTAGCGGAAAAAGCTGCGGAAAAACCCGGATTGGCACCCTCGAGCCCACCCTTCCTTGGTTGGCCTCCCTGGTACCCGTCCTGTAGGGTTTCCCAAACTCAAAGGGTGTTCCAAAGCCCAGGAAGGCCTACAGACCCGTAAGTTAAGAGCAAGTTAAATCAATCAAGGCAAACAGAAAAGTGACGTCCATTTCACAAACATCTAAGGAGAAAGTATGCACGGATTAAGTACATTCAGCCCGTTAGTGCCCCAACAAATTGAATATCCTAACCCTGCAACCGATTTTACTCTCCCAATAGAATGGAAATTAATGTCTACCCCTTAGTCATTGTTGGTAAAAACAAGAATTCATTAGTTATATCTGGTCGATTAGTGCCCTAAACGTGTTCAACGTATCTCTGAACCCTTTAGCTATGTTTACATTCCCAAAAATGTCTACTCCAAATGCGTCTCACATAAAAAATGTTGGCGTAATAATGATGATTCAGTCTCATAAATAATCATTGTTATTAATAAGTTCTACATTCCTCTACGTTTAGTAGAGGCTAAGGTTACGAAAATTGTGGGGTCCAGGAGCCCACCCCTGGAGGGGCGCAGTGGGCCAAGGTGTTATTCTTCAGTTAATTTGTGAATAATAAATTGAAATTAGAAAATTTTTGTTTAGGTCAAGCTGTACATTGAATTTTTGATGAATTCAACTGTGAGGGGAAAACCCCCTCAATTGAGCTCACTTTCTTTATGGTAACCAGCTGGAATTTGTTCTAAAGTTCTGTGTAATTTTGTTTTCAGTGTTTACTCCTAAACAGTTTGACCAGGCTTTGAGCCGAGCCTTACCTGCTGCTGTCGCTGTCGGTTTCATATCGCTCATGTTCACCATCTACAAATCCGTGAAAGCTACTTTTTCGCTAGCGAGCGCCTCCAAAATGTGGCTATTTTACTCTTACCTGAAAGTGATTTTCTACATCCTTGCGTCTCTCTTCATCTTCTCTGACAGTTTGGTAAGTTAGTTTGCTTGTAATTAATGTTCGTATTAGAATTAACTAAGAAAGACCCCGTTGTGAAGTAACACAATGAGCTTATTGGAAAATTTCAACTGCTAATTCAGCCCCTCCCACCTGAGGAAAAGGACCAAAAAATCTCGTTTGTTGGGCGAGAGGGCCACCATTCGATCCAGCGAAGAAATATACCTAAAATACGATGCCAAACTCATTTTTTGCTGCAAGTCGATTTAGGATATTTGCGGTGAAATCCACTTTTTCTACTGTCAAACGTCTGAACGTTTCAGAAGAGGAAAAGTACTAAGTGTTGGCTACTATAGCTTTTACAAATTTTCACTTTGCCCTGATTTTTAAAATTGTGGTTTGATATACAGGGTGTTTCATAAAGGCTCTTCGCATTTCAATAAGGAATAGCTCAGCAAGGGATTGGTGCAGGTCAGTAGACCAGCTTTTTTTTGCAAATTTGACCACGGAATGACCTCTATTACCTTGGCCTCCTCGATCTCCAGATCTCAATCTTTGTCTACTTCTTGGGATGTGTGAAGTTCTTGCACGTTTTTGTGCCAATCTGGGCTAGCTAAAAAAATCGAATAACTGCTGCCATTCTTTATTATTAACTCCAGATTCCATTCTGCCATTCTTTATTAACTATAGATATGCTTCAGCAAGAATAGAAGGAATTCGATTATAGGCTAGATGTGTGCCGTGCAGCAGGAGTGAGTCGCATTGAACATTAGCAAATGAGACTTGAAAATATTACAAACATTTCAAGACCTCCTATCCATTCCTGTATCTACATTTAATCGAAAAATACAAATTTTTGACGTGTGATGGACCTTTATGAAACACCCCGTGCATTAAACACAAAAAATTAATGTTCTCCAAGGGTATCCACAGATTTCAGTATTGTAAATTAAGGGAGTTATGCACATTTTAATTGAATAATGTCGAAAGCACGAAAAATACATTTTTAAAGTAAAAAATATTCAAATATGTGGATTTTGGAAAAATGTTTATAGGACGAAAGTTGTTGAAAATTAGTTGCAGAATCGACCTCTGAAGTTAGTACTATTTACGCTGCAACACCATTTATATACAGCTTAGATAATTAGATAATGAAGGACGTTGGATTGTTGGTAGGGTGCGTGGATGGCACATTCGTATCTCTTCCTCATAATAATATTTTATTTTAGATTAAATTTGAACTCTTACATAGTTTGTCAAATCAATTCTGATACGCCAAAGTGTTACAAAAAGTGAGGATGGTATACTATTCACCTATTTTGTTTCGAAATGTCAACATGTATCGCCCTTTTAGTTCCTTATAGTATCCTAATTTGAAAGGAAGCGTGAAGAATGCGATAAATAACGTCGGTTACCAACGTTAAATTCAATTTATGTAAAAATTGATAAAAAAGGATAAAAGAATATGTATTCTTGCGAGGTTCGGAAACATGGGGTTAAGTTAGGGAAAAATTAAATGTTTGTTTCGCAACAGACTGAATGTTTATTATAAGAGAAAATAAATTATATCCTACCTAATCAAGAAAACGGTAAAAGAAGAAATAATGTAAAAAGGGCGACCTCAACTCGTCAAATGAAATAAAAGAAAATCGGCACAACCAGCAACGTGGTATATTTCTATACCACAAGGAAAAGGCGAATCAATCCCTGGCAAGTGGAGGTAATAAGTTATGGTAAATTGATGGTGGGTAGGTCTCACCAGAGTAGATGGTTCACTGATGTAAGGGAGGATAAGGAACCGTTTGGACGCACGTTAACCACTGCGAAAAATGTTTGGGAGATGGAGAGCTATCTCACTTGGCGAGATTGCTGTAACTACTGAATCCCGATGGAGGTTTTTAAGGCTCCCATCGTATGAAGAGAGGAGGGGATTGAATCATGTTTGATTTGGTTTCCCTCTGACCTTACGAGCGTGACACACGCTCCTCTTAATTCTCATATTGCGTTTTCCAGGTTCCATTCTCGACGCTACATCCCATTGGAAATGAGACCGTCACTCCTCAAATGAAGCAGGTACACGAGCGGCTGTCTCACCTTCATTTGACCAACGCCTACGGCCTCTTCCGGAAAATGACTGGCGTCGGAGGTCGACCTGAGGTGATCATCGAGGGAGCTAACAGCATGGATGGCCCCTGGCTCGAGTATCATTTCAAGTACAAGCCTGGCCACGTCAACGACTCCCTCCCTTTTGTTGGTCAGTGAAGGCCCACACTTCTTATGAGTTTTAAGTCTCCTTTATTGTGTTTTCCGAAAATAACCGCCTCATACAAACCTAAAACAGACAATGTTTCTCATGGAATTTAATGTTGTTTTGGTGACAAACGGTGCTGCCATTTGAGCGCAGAGTGGGGGAAAATCTCTTAACTACCTGAAAATGGTCATTACTCATCAAATTGTCATTTGAAGACATTCATTTTTGGATGTTGGCCCCTGTATGAAGGGTGCTGATCGTAAGAATTTTATTCCTTTTAGCAAAAACTCCCTCTTGACAACAACAATCTTTATCCAACTGTAAGTACTTTAAATTTTGTACATTATTCTTATATCCTTCTGATATATAAAGTAGGTGGGGGAGAAAGATGAAATTCTGTCGAATTCTTTATCCTGCCGCTTAAAAAGAGCCCAAGACTCCTGCCTGACTTTTTTCAGTTGCTTCAATACTTTTGATGTGGTACCTGGATTGAGATCAGAACATGAATGTTCGATGAAAACATGAACAAAAATATGCTGAAGAACAACCGAATGTAATATTTACAGTAACCAATGCAATTATTGAAAGTGGAGGCCGGTGTTTTTCAAGCCTGAGAGTAGGGTTTCTATTATATTTGCGTTTACCAGAGTAACACTATAATCTTCATAACATTCATTACGATTTTTATCTTTGAAACTAATTGAATTCACATTAGCACATCAAAATTAGCTGAATCCATGGTTACCACAACTGTCACTTATCAAAGTAGAGATGATGTTATTTTTCAGTTATGACAGTTCTCCCACACTTATTTAAACTGTTAAAAGATTGCAAAACTGAAAATCAGTTCAATACATAGTCTTGTAGGTAACGTGGAGTGGTTCTAGCGCGGGAAGACCTTCGAAGTTCTTGTTGAGCTTGACTTTGGGGCTGTTCTGGTTCACCCTCCTGTTCTTGCTGCTCTCTCGCGCTTGGTTGTGTGGTTGTGCATGACTCCATCATGAATGGCAATATGGTGCTGTCTGTCACATGATGTTCTGGTACCGAGCCAGTAACTGGAGCGAATTTGACTGACTTCTTTGGAACTTCTGTCTTACGTAATTGGTCGATGTGTCTCTTGACTGTCCCCTTTTTATTGTCCAGTCTTATCTGGTTATGTAGCTTCCCAATTTCTGGACAACTGCACCGAATTCCCAGGTTTCCTTATTGCCAGAATAATTTCGACTTGTGACTCTGTCTCCTACACTTAGTTGTCGCACTCTTTGTGTTGGCCCAATATTTTTGGAGAGCTTTATTGGTCTCAATGCATCTAACTCGCAGCATTGAGAGATGCAAATATTATATTTGCGTTTACCAGAGTAACACTATAATCTTCATAATATTCATAAACGATTTTTATCTTTGAAACTTATTGAATTCACATTAGCACATCAAAATTAGCTGAATCCATGGTTACCACAACTGTCACTTATCAAAGTGGAGGTGATGTTATTTTTCAGTTATGACAGTTTCCACCCGGGAAAGGAAACATTTGAAAGATTGATTTGATTTTATTGAAAGATCACAAAACTATTTGGTTACACAGAAAAAGGGAAATGTGAGGTACAAGCACAAACAATATTGATTGTCAATTATTTGTAAAAGCTCTTGTGATTTCTCTCCCGAGTTGACCGTACCAGTCGGTGAAGCTAAAAATAAATCATCAAGCCAAAACCACATAACATTGACAATTACTCGAAATGTTCTCTGTTCAGTTTAAAATCTGATTCCTGGTTCAACTGTTCTTTTAACCATATAGGTATTAACAGTCAAGGTGATTATTTGTCAAAATATTCACCTCATCTAGAATCAAGTCTTTTAGAAATCTCCCTTCAATTAGGCACTAAATATTTCTTTTAGTTATGAACCCTATTGGGGGCTACGCTTATTGCCATTGGATTGTTCGTCCGACCCGACAAGATTTTGTAAAACGCCATCAAATATGCAGATATTTTCTAGTAGCTTAGTTATGGACATTGAGTGATAATTCAGTGCCCTGTGATGAAAGACAGTTGAAATATTATACCTTCGATCTGTATCATTTTAGGCTATATGATTTCCTTCGTAACTTTCAGCTCCCCACCAACCTCGTTTGGATTGGCAAATGTGGTTCGCAGCGCTTGGCACTTACCATCAAAATCCGTGGATCATGTCGCTCACGTACAGGATTCTCACCGGCCAAAAAGAAGTTTTAGGGCTCATGGATAACACGAGGAACCCTTTCGGTGACAAGCCCCCGAAGTACCTTCGAGCCAACTTATATCATTACCATTACACGCCTTACTCCCAGAGGTAAACCATCTACATTTTTCGTCGAATTAATTTCATTGAAGATCAATTCAAGTACCTTCTTTTTATAACTTTCTTAAGGGGAAACCACTTTTGACTATGTTTTCCTGATTTCATGAATTCTAGATTTGTTAGGACGTAACTCTGAAGCATTGGTTTGTTAATTAAGGAACGCATATTATAAATGAATCAGAGGGTTAGGGACAATTCAAACATTAAAGGAAAAAAAGGAATACAAATCCGTTACAGAAACCGTTCCTAGACCAAATCCATGAAAACAAATTTTTACTCTAGTTGTGCAACAAACTTCGGACATTTCAAATTTTTGACAGAAAACAGTAATTGAAGAAATTTTGCCGACGCTACTGACGCTCTAATTCTCAACCGATTATCCTGATTCTTATTTTGTTCGATCCCTATGTTAGTCTTGTGCAACTAATCCAGGAAATTTTCCTTTTTTGACATGAGGGTGGATGGAGGAGTTGATGCCCACAATCCTTTTTATCTCTGCTCAAGCGAGAATCCTCGATCAATTTATGTCTTCTTTTTTGTTCAATTAAGATTTTGGTTTAGTATTCTAATATGTTTCAGAACGTTCAATTTTCATTGTTAAAGGAGACAGAAAATTGGGAGGCAGGGAGGGGATAATAGTGATAAATCGCTTTATCTTCGCTATTTTCATTTGATGTTACTGATCTTTCTAAATTGATTCTTTTTGTTCAACCCCAATTTTATTGTAGTTGTGCAACAAACGTTATGTTGGCTCTAGCCAATAGTTCTAGGGTTGGCCGCTACGCTGCACAGTCATGATTCCTCGGTCAATAAAGTACCACCTCCTAGCTGCTAAGAGGATCCGAACTCTTTGCATTATTTGATCGAACGAACAATTATCATATGATATTATTACTAACAAATAGTTCATTCTGAAAGGGAACCAACACCTGTCCTACTGAACGTACGCGGATGGGTTTGATTTGTAGGGATCTTTGGTGGGGCCATGTTGGTCAACCTGTGGTTTGAGCGCTCATTCTTCTCAGTTCTACATTGTAAACAAGTGCTTTTGATACTCAACGTTTATATATACTTTTAATCTGTGAATTAATCGCACAATAAATTATTGTTCAAGTACAAGTAGTTCGTTCGTCCGTTCTTCATTTGAAATAGTAGCAGCTGCCTATTTTATTTCGAATAAGAACAAAGATGTGGTTTTGAAACATTTCAGAAGTTCAAGTTGTTCGAGTATTATGAAGAGGATAGTAGTGACAAACCGTTATGTCTTCACTATCTTTTTCGATCCTAATCCTGGAACTGTGATGATACTCACTGTTGAAAATACGGCTAGATACGAGAATATGGACTGCCGAAACGAAAAGTACAAACTCAGTAATCAGCAAAACAGAATAACCCGGGATATTTGCATCAGAATGACAGACAAATTAATAGAGCAGAAACCCCTATTGATCACCTCCTGGTTATTAATGCTGCCAGGGCCTCAATTTCTCCTAGTCTCCTTGAGTGCAAAATCAGATATTCTAGGGCCCGCTGTTGATTGAAGTTAGATCTCTTCTTAAGAAATGATTGCTCAGATTATTGTGTCCATATCGTCTCTGTTGAGATGCATTAACATGTTACTACTTTTGCCCTAAGGGAATCTTCTACTGTATGGACGAGAAAGAAGGTCAGTGAATACTTCCCAGTATTCTCCAAGGATCACGCCCCACTGTTGGACTACCTCAAGAATCTCAATATCCTCGGAGACGAAGGGAAAGAACCACAGACACCAGCTGGACTCGCTAAAGGTAATTGAGCTTGGGAAATTATGGCTGGAGCTATATCTAATCTATATACTGTACTCCCTTTATTGGCTAGTCACTAACTAGACTTTTGTTCATACACAATAGCAGTCCTCTGGAAATGTCTTGGATTTTTGCATGACTGAGAACGCGTTTGGAAAAACGAGATAATTACAGAATGTATTAGAGAGAAGCACACCAAACTGTGACCTTAGGTGAGTGGAGTGGTCTTTCATGGATTGTGTTAGCATAGGGAAAGAAACGTTGACAGGATGTTGAAATTCGTAAAACGTACGAACGGCAAAGCCCCGATGCATTCCGGTCCAAATTATGATGATGCCAAAGAACAAAGAGCCCTTGCGCATCTGCCTGTCCCCACCACAGCCTGAGCAATGAACCTTCAATACTCGTCAATCGGCTCTGCTGCACCCTGTATAATGGATAGATGTAACACACTTTAGGAACTTGAGTCACTGATTGCCACCAATGAGTTAGACACTGGCCAAACCCTAGGGACCTTGAGTTTCATAGTAGCAGATGACAGACGAGATCACCATGACAACTTATCTATGTGTGTGTTAGCGTGCGTACCACAGGAAAACAGATCCACCAGCTTGAGTCTGCCAGTTTGAGCTTCAAATGTACTGGGCTTTGTCATTTTTGAAAAAGTGAACTCGATAATAAACGGTTACTATACCTGACTCTAGTACGTCCGATCTGGCAGTATGGCTGCTCTGTCTGGGGTCTGGCTAGCAGAACTCTAATAAAGAAGGTCCAGACACAACAGAATAGGGCGCTTCGCCTCATCACGAATGCACCCTGGTATGTCAGAAATGCTGTTCTTCACAAAGACCTCGACATCCCCGAGGTGGAAGAATTCATAAAAACGATCATCCGCCTCCACGTCTCTATTTCAAGCCATCCTACTCCTATTTTTGATAATTTACTGTCACTATGGGATAGGCATCAACCAAGGCGCCTAAAACTAAAAAGAGCTGATGACCTACTAAACTGAAGTGCATCTCTGCTGTTTAATCTGAACATTATTACGTTGCTGAACCTTTATCTCATATTATTCACTCTTTAGAAACATCCATACTTACCCTACAATTGAAGTGGGACTTTCGTTGAGCAGAAAACCCAACTCATGTGCCATTGTACGTCCCGTACTTAATTTAATACTTAAATAAGCAAAACATATAGTATGTGTTACTGAAAGTTTAAATAAAGTTAAAAAAAAGTTGTTGATTCAACAGGAAAACAAGAAAGGACAAGTGTACCTATCCCTCGCTAGCCAATTCGGCTGAGTTCCAACAATGCTTATAGGCCCCAACTCAGCATCACGGCCTGCCACTGATTTTGTGTGAACCCTGTCCTATTTGAGTTATGTATTTTATTAAAACTGTGCATATACAATTTTTTTTTTGCAGCTCTGACGGAACTTCGTCAAGTGTTCATGAGACTCGAACCGCAGTTCCTCATGCTCTCGTTGCTCATCACAGGATTCGCCGTCATTTTCTTCGGCTCCCTCCCATCAGGCGGCGCCAGCACCTCTCAACCCAAACAACCCCAGCAGCAACAGACACAGCACAAGGGGAAAAAGAAGAAGTTCTAAATCTTCGACCTAACGTCAACTAATGAAATTTTCAATAAAAAAAAATACATTTCACTTTTTTTTTGTATCAAAAACACCACAAAAAAATGCGCTTCTGTTTTATTTTAAAGCTATAACGCCATCGATATTTGTCTACGTTCGTTTTTTACTTGTTAACGTTAACATCCCCTCACTGTCAACCTTTCCTTATTCTTTATTTTTTTTCGTCCCCAAATCCTCTTCTTTGCATGACCTTAACAAAATTATCTCTATCTTAGAAGCAATGCGTGATCAAAATCGGCTTTGTGTATATTTTTATTTCTTTCATATAGGGTTAAATAATGCGGTTGTTTTAAGAAGAAGAAAAATAAATGGAAAAATATTTTGATGCATTTTACAGTATTCCCAAGACTGTTGTATAGACTTAACCCTAAAAAATTCTCTCTTTGTTTATCTACCTGGTTGAAACGATCTGTTTAGTGTTTAAGGAAACGTTTGCATAGTAGAAAATAGTTGTAGTTTATCACTTCCGTTAATTTTTTGTTTAATTTGTTAGTGTAATTTTGAAATGTAAATCACAATATAACTGTCCGTACTATTTATTAATAACAGAATGAAAATCATAGGCCTGAATATAAATAATTCGCAGTGTGGATGAATGTTATGAGAGACCAATATTTATAATGTAAGTTTCACTAAGATAGTAACTTTGTAAAGTCAAGTAGCGTAATTATATGAGGTGTTTTCTGTTTTAAGGTTGTTATTGATGTGTGAGATTAACCCATATACACCGGAATTCTACAGCTTCGTACATATTGTGATATTCTCTTATTTCCACTATATAAATTAAATTCAAATTTAATAGAAATATGGAAAAAAAAATCAGCGTGCGGGCACACTTGCCTATTTGAAGCTGCAAGGAACAAATAAATAAACGCAAATACGGTATGGTTCAATTTTGAAAAATATTTAATTGAGAAAAGGGAAGGTATTTTTGTTAAGCAAGCTGCATTTGTGTAGAACAATATGGCCTGGGGGCATTTAACCCGCCAAGTACTATAAGGGCCCCCATTCAAATTTCCACTCAATCTTTTTATATGTTGTTACTGAGAGGTAATGAAAAGCATACAAGACGAAAAACCGCGAGAAAAATTATTCATTCTAATGATTCATTATTATTCATGAGGGTGTCACCCCTAGGTGACAGTATTAGTCCTCCAAAATCTTACACTGTGAACTTTATCACTTGTACGTTGAATCAAACATTAGTTTTGTGGAATGAATACCAACCATGAAGAATATTCAGCAGCAGCAACCAGGTGAAAAAAATTTCAATGTACAAATAGTATGGTCAGAGCTCTGTTGGCATCCTTGAATGAGTGGTGAGGACGACTGCAGCTAAGTCCAACTTCATTTTGATGAGGAAGGGGGGCAGCTTTTGCACCTTGGTAAGGTTCAATCGACACAAGAAACCCATTCTTGGTGGCTATGGACCAGAGTTTGCAGCCAAAACGGATTGGCTTCCCCTTTATGTGCTGCTTGCTACCATGGTAGATCTGTGACATCTAAAATCCTCCTCCAACGGGGTCAACAGAAAACAGCCAACACCAGGCACTTACTTTCACCTTGTTCAAATAAAACATAAGTATTACGAATAAAACACTTTTGACGTCTTGGGTGAGAGTTGGGGGTTGATGTTCCGTGAAATCCTAGAGTCACCTACAGGTGACATGGCTAATTTGGTTGAGTATAGGGGGCTTCAGTTTGAATTTTTCTGGACAAAATTATTTACAAACACTTGCTACATCCTAAAAAACAGATTATCACAAAAAAGTCCCAGAATTTTACCTGATCTTCGGTATTTTTCTCATTTGGTTTGGTAATATTTTTTAATATTTACAGTACTTATCTATCCCTACTTTTTAAAACCTGTAAACTTCTTCAAATGTTCATTTTTTTTTGTAAAATCTCAAACAATTTTTTTGTAGAACTTTCCGTGAGGAATCGAATGAGCCCCTCCCCAGGTCTGTAGCTCAACCCATTCCCGATGTATGGCATGATGTTATGCTGCGAATTCTTTCACTGGGGTTTATTATTCAATTTTATAAATAAACTAAGTAAAACAAACTCGTAGCGCGAGGGTTTCGTGTTGGAATTTTTCTTAAACGGGATATTTTTCATGTCTTCGGATTCAATTTTTGCAATTCCGAAGAATCGCATTTAAGTTCCTGTCGAACACTAAATAATCATTTCAATTCGTACTACCTTCCTACTTAAAAACAAGATTGTAGCTGATTGCCAAAAATAAGTTTCCGGAAAAGCAAATTTCGAGGTTAACAAAGGCAATAACATTTTTATCTTGTCTTTTGCGAGCAGATCAATCGATTTGGCAGGGAATTAGTATTTTGTTGACATTAAACGCTCACCCCCTGAGGGCACTTGGGAAGGTGGTCATACAAGGACGCGCCTTGCACAACGCCTTCTCAGGGGTGGCGTGGCTTACTCTCGGCAGGTGAGGAAATTCTTCAGTATTGTTCGCCTTCCTCAATAACGCGGTAGATGCTCAACCTTGCGACGACAGAATTAAGGTAAATGTCATAAATAGCTAATCTGGTTTGGTTTCACAACATATACAATCAGAATTATGTAAAATATGCCTGCATGTTACGATCGGGGTCAATGATGAAGCTTTCTTAAAACGCTAACTCAAGAGAAAATACCGATGTACCTACTTACATAGGCAGTGCGATTCGAAAGAAGTTGAACAGGTTTAACTCAAGATCCATTGTAGCTTATTGTAACATCCTTTGTCCCGTCGCTGCAGCATCCAGGCATCTCTTGCACGATTTAAGAAGAAAATGATCAAATCGACGAATTTTCAGATAAAACATTCAAATGAACAAATTCGCGATGCGAAGGCTAAAAAATGTTGTTCAAATTAGCGCTTTTTCAAAGAAAAAGCATTTACTACGGTATAACAACCCTGGAAAAAGGTAATTTTGGAAGAAAACGCACATTTTCAAAGAAACCATTTAAATTAGCAAAGTTTTGGAGAAAACCTTCAAGTTATTTGTTAAATAAAAACTTTCAGAAACGCATATTTTCGAAGAAAAATTTATGAAAAAAAAGTTTGAAATGAGCAAATTTCTTATAAAAACGTTCAAAATATCAAAATTTTAAGACAATTTAAAAATGATCAAATTTCCTTTGAAAACTCTCAATAATTAGAAATTTGGAAGAAAACGTTGGTAATAGCTAAAGTGTTGAAGGAACATTGAATTTCTTGAACTTTAGGGAGCTTTCAAATTGGTGAATTTTTTTAGGAAAACGTAAAAGTAGTTGAATTTTTTAGGGAAAACTCAAAAGATTGATTTTTGAGGAAAATAATGTTATTACCGAAATATTGAAAACAATCTTGAAGTATTTTATGGAATGAAAACAATCAAATAGCGATTGATTATAGAAACGCTCAAATAGCAATTGATGATAAAACCCTCAAATTTTTAAGGAAAGTTGAACTATTACCCATATTCAAATAAAAAGTACAAATAAGCTGATTTCCGCAAATTTCCTATGAAAATGCTCAAAATAATATCACAATGTTTGAAGAAAACGTTCAAATGACAGAATTTATGAAGAGGAACTCTCAATCAAACGTAAACTTCGAACATTTTTTTATTTTTAGCATTATAGAAAATGGTATCTAGTACTTTAATCAGAAGCATTCAGTTCCCATGTTTCAAGAGCCCAATTTCAACAGTTACTGTGCCCTTGATTGTCTGTCGTAGATATCTGCTTGAAAAAAGGGTCTGCCAGCCAAACATTTTGGGAAGCCCTGATCTAGATAGTAATGAATCAAAGAAAGATTTATTTCATCTTAGATACCAATGAACAAGTATGAGCAATTTAGACTGTAAAATAAATAAATGCACAGGTACTGCTACATGTTAAATGGTAATGGTATGGAAGTACGTCAGGTCCAAGAGACAAGCTCTGTGCGGTGTGGGGAGTAGAAAATTTTAATAATTAAAATTGAACTAGCATCACCTAACTTATGAATTGAAGAAAACATTTACCGGTATGGTGGGTTGGTTAGTTGCCAAATGCCGAAGTGCGGGAATAGTTGAACAAATTAGTGTGCTTATGCAAGAAACAGCTGCTTTTATATATAGTTGGTTAATGGTAAAAACCGGACACAAGTTGAAAAGTTACTGGGCCTATCATTTTCAGAATAGATTTTTATATTTACAGTTATGGGGTAGATTAGAGTGGAGGGTGGGGAGCTTCAGGCAAGAATACTCTTTGAACTACGGCTTTGTAAATCCAGATCAAATTATTCTGTGAAAGGTGATTCCGCATGATGGCATTGATAAATTCACGAGTTCTCGAAATAATGGTTGCAATTTGAGATTTCCATAAAAGATCCGTGTCAATCACAACCGCAAGGTATCTCGCGGATTGGACCCCAATCTAGTGTAAGGTATGATTATGAAGGGAGTTATTAAATCTAAACCGACAAGGTTCACTGTGGATTGATAATGAAGATTAGAGTGAGAGTGTTGGAATAAATAACGTTTACTCACGAAAGGCTACGTCAAAAAGAAAATCAATGAATGTACATGTGAATGCTTAGTTGGTTTATGTGTAAGCAATCATGTTTCTTGCAGATGGGAGTACTGTCGAGCGCTGTTTTGGGAGTCGCCAAAATGGGGATGCTGCCATTTTTACTAACCCTCCTGGTTGCCCTCATCATATATCGCTATTGGAAAATGCGGAGAACGATTTGTCTGATGGACAAAATCCCTGGACTCCCAGGAGGCCTTCCATTCTTCGGAAATGCGATAGAACTCAATGTTGACCATGATGGTTCGTTGTACCAACATTATTTTTAAATCGGAACATCATAGTGGAAAATATCTGAAATTAATCTACTAATGAGATGTGACACTGTTTATTCAGTTCAGGATTAGGAAGATTAATTGGGCTTTGGCCCTCTGAATCAATGAAGATTAAGAAAATTAATCAAAATATTTGTGAATATTTTCTCTTAAATTAGCGTCATCAATTTGTGGCAGCAAATCATTTCACAAGGGTTTATTATTTTTGAACCCTCACATCCCCCCCTCAGCGCAACTTTTCCTACTACCGCAACTAAGTCCTCAAAACAAGAAAATATAAAAATTGGCATTTAGAAAATTTAATTTTAAAACCTTTTTCTTCAATATTTTCTGCTTTAATATGGTATTTTTCAAGTCAGATGAGCACAGACTCATCTCAATCGATTCCACATCCAAAATTACTTGAAAATTACTTGTCTAAGTCAATAAAAACCTCGACAAATAATGTTTTTGACCGGGTTGTCCATGCGCGAAAGAACGGATTCTTTACATCTAATGGTTTTTTATAGCCCTTATGGTGCGGACCAACATTACAGATTTTGAATTCATGCACCTTGAAACGTCAAGCGACAAAGTTTGAGTAGAGGTTACAGAAATGTTGGCTACACAATAACAAAGGCTTATTATTGAAAATAATAAACCAAAAAGTAGGTACTACTACCTTAGGCTGCAAAAAATTAGGAGAATGCAGCTTATTGCTTGAATTTGCCCTTCTAAAAAATCATCCTTACAGCCTAATAAATAAGTTTACACTTGCTTCGAAGAGAATATATGCCATTAGAATTGTAATCGTTAGTAGTAGTTTGTGCCACTATGCTATAATCAAGTTGTTTCTCTCCCCCGTAGAAGTATTTACTCGGATCGCATCCACTCGGATGTTATGGGGAAGAAAAGATGGAATATGCAAAGTATGGTTTGGCTCAAGACCAATCTTGTGCATCAGCAAGGCATCAGCTGTAGAGGTAAATAGTTAATAATATTAGTCAACCCCAATTACTCCTGTTAGAATTATTGAAATCCAATAGTTAAGTCTGTCACTGGCCATTTTGCTTTTATGTTTTGATGGAATTTGGAGGTAAACAGCATAATTCTCTGTTTTGTCCGCACGTCTGTCCACCTTTCACGGCCACAGGATGATAAAAGCTGTTCCACCAAGCATATGCAAGAGTTTTTGCTTCGATCTTCAATATTTCCAGAAGTGTTCACCAGTAATGGAGGATCCACCCTGACCAGAGGGTTCAATATGCCTAACGCGTGGTCTGTGGTGTACCCAAAACCACCAACTGAGGGTTCTTGCACCCCTAGAAAATTTTTGACGTTTTGAAGCAAAATTACTTAGTTGAGGCCTATTTTTATAAGGTTATATGTTTGGTTTAATTCAATATATACTTCATACGTTTTGTACCTGTATTTTAATTATTTAATTCTGAATAAGAATTACAGATATTGAATAAAGGAACTATTGTTTGCATTTTTTAAATAAAAAATTGAAAAAAATTAAAATCTTCTTTGCTGAATAGGCAGTACGAAATTAGGAATTGAAGAAATATTTGATCATTTTTTCCAGTAAATTGAGCGAATGTTCAGTTGATATTGCCGAAAATTGCAGCTCTTGAAGAAACATTGTTGATAAATTTTCTTAGCAGTAGCCAAATCACGGTAGCAGCCCAATAAGCTACCTATAATGAAGATGCCTATGTTTTATCTGTCATCTGGACTGAATCATAGTGTAGGGCCGTTTTAAAAAGTTAAAAGCCTCCGGCTTCCGAAAAACGTAAAAGATGGGAGTCGTCGAGGAGGGGGCGCGACAAGACCGCCCCCTCGGACCACCCCTCGCCACCAGAGCGGGATAAGGGTGGGAGGAGGGGAGGAACTACCCCCTGGCTAGAGGGTGGATAGAGCGCGATGAGGGTGGGAGGAGGGGAGGAACCACCCCCGGGCTAGAGGGTGGATAGAGCGGGATAAGGGTGGGAGGAGGGGAGGAACTACCCCCGGGCTAGGGGGAGGATAGAGGGGATGAGGGTGGGAGGAGGGGAGGATGAGGGTGGGAGCGGGATAAGGGTGGGAGGAGGGGGAGGAACTACCCCCGGGCTGAGGGTGGGAGGAGGGGAGGAGGGTGGATAGAGCGGGATAAGGGTGGGAGGAGGGGAGGAACTACCCCGGGCTAGAGGGTGGAAAGAGCGGGATAAGGGTGGGAGGAGGGGAGGTACTACCCCCGGGGCTGGAGGGAGGATAGAGAGACCAGCCCGGGGGTAGTTCCCCCCTCCTCCCACCATCATCCCGCTCTGGCGGCGAGGGGTGGTAGGAGGAGGCGGTCTTGTCGCGGAAGGTTGTAATATATTTTTTATCAAGTTACATTTGTAATATACCTACCTATCAGTAGGTATAAATACCTACTGTATTTCAAAAGTATAAGTAGTTGTGTCAAAAGTAGGTTGAATACCTACCTAAGTGGGTAGGTATTCAATAAATTAAAGTAGTAAGTAGGTGCAAAATAATGCATAATAACATTTTTGATTATTGATAATAGGGAATGTTGCGTGTTACATGAAAGCATTACACTAAGTTCACATTGGTAGGTCCCTTTTCCTTAATACTTAATACTTTCTTAATACAGAACTCTTAATGAAGTATGCCGGGTCGATTTTATACCAATTCTAGCGGTTGTATTTTATACAATACCATTTTTTATCATCTCGCATCGTGAAACTTCAGCTGCAGCGCAGAATAGACTGGCCTGCCCTGACGTGATCCTTGCAGTGTGAATGGGTGGCCCCTTGACTTGACTCTGACCTGAATATTGCTCTGACGTTCCCTCTACCGCGCGTGTGAATCCATTAATCCATCCATTTTAAGAAGTTAAAAGCCTCCGGCTTCCGAAAAACGTAAAAGACTGGAGTCGTCGAGGAGGGGGTTCGACAGGACCGCCCTCTCGGACCACCCCTCGCCTCCACAGCGGGATGAGGGTGGGAGGAACTACCCCTGGGTTGGGGGACCTGTTCCCTCTCTCCTGCGGCCCCGCCTTTACTTTTTTTTTATTTAATAAGAAAAAATGGTCGTGAGTAAAAATTAAAAAAAGTAAAGCTGGGGCCGCAGGAGAGAGGGAACAGGTCCCCCAACCCAGGGGTAGTTCCTCCCACCCTCATCCCGCTCTAATGGCGAGGGGTGGTCCGAGGGGGCGGTCTTGTCCCCTCGACGACTACCGTCTTTTACGTTTTTCGGAAGCCGGAGGCTTACAATAGTTTGCGATCTTCTGGTTTATTATTCAATAATTTGAGTAGATCAGAATAATGGAAGGCTTAGGATGGACTAGGAAATTCTCCAAGATAAAAAATAAAATCGTGCAACTTGAATAAAAGTGCAGAATTTGTTTAGATTTTACAACTTTCGATTTTAAATCACAACTCTTTTGATATCTGCACACATTTCAATCAACACTTTCCAACATCTAAATGTGCAAAAGACTTTGCAACTAATATTGGCTTATTTTCGCTTTTGGTTTATTGTTCAACAATAAACCATTGTAATCGCTCTTGAAAAAAAATCTAAACTCCGTAGGTCAAAAAAACCATCGGAGAATGGTTTTACTGATATCAAAACAAAAAAACAAGACGGCCTAATAAAACAAAATAACGCAAATGTTAGCACTAAAGCACGCAAATTATGGTGCTAACATTTGCGTTATTTTGTTTTATTATTGTTTTTGTTTTGATATCAGTAACCTAGTGATGTAGTGATGTAGTAATGTGGATACTGGAGTGGACTCCTAAAAGGCTTTGTAGCCGATACACGGTTTGCGTGAAACGCTGCAAATTCTTTCACTGGGGTTCATTATTCAATTGTCTTGCGTTCATGATTTGAATTTATACTGAGCTTTGGAGTGTGCATGTTTCACAGGTGATAGAGCGATTATTGAATTTCAGGAGGCACACAAATATGATCAACTGATCAATCCAAAAAGGTATTTTGGTTGAGAATAGATTTACGTGCTCTATGCATATCTCCTGAAATTCAATAATCGCTCTATCACCTGTGAAACACGCACACTCCAAAGCTTAGTAGAAATTCAAATCATGAACGCAAGCCAATTGAATCATAAACCCCAGTGAAACAATTTGCAGCGTTTTTGAATGGGAAAGCACCAGAGAAATGCGTAGCATTGAGTGTTTCATCAGGAAATAAGAAGAACTTACAGAAAAACAACGGAAATTCAATGTAGAAACAGTACTAACAAAAATGAATTAACAGACTTGACTAGAGTGGGAGATGCCCAGACAGTACACCAAAATGACAAATATAAAAACTGAATTGATCATCCAACAATGTATTAAGAATGGCTGAGATTATCATGATCAAAATGATTTATTCGACTGCCGAATGTAATGTCTGACAAAAAACTTTAACTACCTTCTTTTGAAGTAAATTTTGAAGAGTTAAGCTATTTTCTAGTTTTTTATGTACTTTTATTTAGTACGTAGCACATTGAGTTATGAAATGATGGTTACACGGACTCATCAGCAGGTAGCACATGTGTAGGTACTACACAGTGGTGAAGCCTGTGGTCATCTCTGGATTCGGCGATGACCAGACGATTCAATACATTTAAAGAATTAGTTAATAATAATATTAAATTTACAATTTCCTCTTTATAAAAAAGAAATGTTCATGCTCGCAGTTGGCACAATTACCGCCTCATCGGCGACATTAGCGCATGTGTGGAAGTGCTGTCATTCTGCGTATCTCATACAAGCCCCGCACCCATAGCAGAGGGCCCCTCCTCTCATTCCCTCCAAAACATCGACCAATCAAATCGCCCTAAGGCTCGCGCACAAACACGCAACTTTGAGCGAGTCCGGCAACCTCTGGAAGCTCTCGCGACTTCTTGGTGGCTTTCCGTGGAATTTCGGTTCGAAGTCACAACGACAGGGTTACTGGAGCAAGCGAATCTCAACCTTAAGGCGAAGTTTGTGGATGTCAAAGTGGTTTGTAGTGCGTGGTTCAAAAACTGTCATTCCAAACTGTATTTGTACTGATTTCAACAATAAAAAATGTGAATTTCATTCGTCGAACACTTTGGATTGTCGTTTCTGACAGGTAATTTCTCAAAATTTCCTGGGGGCGGACCCCGAACCCCTCTTTTTTTGCTGTGGGGAGTACCCCCAGGACCCCCACTTCTGGTTGCTAATCGCCGCCACTGGCGATGACCTAGCAAAAATGTCACGCCTCGCCACTAGTACTACGCCTCTGAACCAGTCATTATTGAAGAACCGTTGAAGCAGTTGTCAGATTTTGAAGCCCAAATCGGAAAAGGTTTTGTCAAGATCACAATGAGCATAAATGGTTTAGTCGTTATTCAAATATTGTCGACCTCAACCAGGTTATGAGCCTTCAGAAATTCGAAAATTGTGGTTCAGTTGTAGGTGAAGAAGTTGGCAAAACAATGAGCAGTTTGATTGTTGTTGATATTTCCGATGATACGCGTCTGGTTTGAAGCTGTTGTTCTCTCATGATGTTTATCTTGCTAAAACTTTTAATCTTCTCAAGTCTACTTCTTGCCTCCATTGACCCTAAGACGTTTTCCTCTGACCAAGGCCGTTCAGGCCGTCCTGGTTTTCTCACAAAAAGAAGTTCAATCTACACTTAGATGAGTAAATTAATGGTGATAAATTCCATTCACCTAGGTTATATTGAGCAGCTCAAAACACATAGACAAGAGCGATGAGTACAACTATCTTCACCCCTGGTTGGGAAGAGGACTCCTGACGGCTTCAGGTAAGCTTCTTCAAAATCCAGTCTCCCTATCACTTCACATGCTACTGTACGGTAAAGGTTAGCATAAGTAATCCATTTGAGAAGGTGTTTCAATCATTTGTTGTTTTCTATTATCTTGAAAAGAGCATTACATAGCAAGAGCATAGTTTCTCCTCAAGCTGTGGAGACAATGTGCCACCAGCTGAATCAGGGGAGATCCTAATGGCTTCTTCCCACTATTCATTCTGACTTGTCCCGAGATATGAATGAAACTCACAAACACGCTTAATGACAACTTTATAATTGTAAACAAAGTCTATACTTACCTGGTAAGCCAGTCATAAAACATAAATCGTATACAAATATACCTATACAGGGTGGTCACTTGAGTATCAACTCTCCTCTGATTCATTTAATTCCTTGGACATTGTACCTCCAAAGTTCCCATCCCCGTCCAACTACTCATGTGTGTGGAATCAAAATCCATTATTAAATTTCACCGGGGTTCAGTAGGGATTTTTCGTAAGCCAGTGGGATTAGGTCCCAAGCCCACCTTTCAAATCCTGGGCTTCAAATATGGGCCAGTTGGACTTTTTGCCATAGCAGTAACGCAGCAACCCCATGGAAATAAAAGTCTTTCCTCACAATGCTGCTAGAATGGTAAACCTACTTGATTCTTTCAAAAACTAAGCGATGTGCTAACACGTATTTCAGGGCACAAATGGCACACACGAAGACGAATTTTAACCCCTTCGTTCCACTTTAAAATTTTGGACCATTTCGTAAAGGTATTCGTCGAGCAAAGTTTGATTCTGAAAGAACAGCTTTTGAGCCAAGTTGGTAAAGAAGCCTTCAACATATTCCCATACATTACAAGATGTACTTTGGACATCATTTGCGGTAAGTAGTCCATTTTAAATATGTATTTCGTTTCCAAAAAGTACATTTTTATTGAAATAGTGCATTCCCCCTGTAAAATGGTAGTTTTTCATGCAAGTCAAAGGATTGGTTGAAAAAAATTAGATTAGCAAGCACTAAAATGTTTTGGCCATTATTTTTTAAGCACTTATTTTAGAAGCCAAAATAATTGTTGGATTGAGCCACTATTTTACTATTATTCCAGCTTGACATGATGTACCTGCGTAAATAAATGTCACCTATTCAGGCAGCTCAATAATGGGTATAGGACCACAATAACTATAATCGTAGTGAAACATCTCCCTAGTGCTCAAGTGGATCACAAGATAGTCAATTCTTATTCGAAGAAAATAAATTTGTGTTGTCAATGTACAAGTAGAATATCAGCACATTTCTTCCTTAACTGAATTTGGGACGCGTAATTGTGACTTTAGAAATAATCAGAGTTTTAAAGTTAATTAATTGTCAACGTTTATACGGAGGTATTCAGTTAACTTCAATATAAGTATAAAGTTCCAATCATGCAGCATGATCATATGGGTGAATTCTGTACTATTGTATTAAATTTATGTTGAATTGTGTCGAAATTTGGGCACTTTGTGCTCAAAAACGATTTTGATAATAAAACTTATAGCAAAAAAATCTTTTTCCAAGTAATATTCTACTAACCAAAACACAACTAAAATTTTAGATTTGCATAGTGCTTCAAGGGTTTTTTTAGCTTATGTTAATGCAATTATGAGTATATTTTTCAGTACAAGCCTGTGCGTGTTGTGCTCTGCTAAAAAATTCATCGGGTTTCGGTCGTTTTTGCCATTTTTACAGATTGTTTTATTAACTTTTTTGAAATGTGACCAATGTAATTGGCTCATAAAGTGGAAACCATCCTTGATTTTTTGACGAAAGAACGAAGTTTTTATTTCAATCCTAAGGAGAGTTTTTCGTTAAGAATGACAGTTTGATTTCATGAGATGACTCACAAGATTCCCATGAAAGCAATTTTTAAAAATTTGGAGTCAGTGCATTAGCTTAAATTCCTAAGGAAATTCGCTGAAATCAGTTTGAACCGTTAAACACTAAAAACGTGACTATTAAATTCCTTCAGAATGTGTTAAACCTACTAAATAATAGGCAACATTCGTCAGATCTTAATAAAGGGTTAGATACACTGGGTGTTTGCGATTAAGATTGAGCCTTCAAGCCTTGAGCAATGAGGAACGTTGAACCGATTGTTTTTTCGTTTGTTGTAGAAACTGCAATGGGTCGAAAAGTGAATGCTCAAACGTATTTTGATTCCGAATACGTACAAGCTATTTACAAGTGAGTGAACAACAATACGAATTTGTTAAATTAAAAATGTTGACTTGTATTTCATAATTTTTTCTAACCTCCATAGGATAGGCTCCATTATTCAAAACAGACAATCCAAAATATGGCTGCAGCCTGAATGGGCCTTCAAATTATCACACCTTTACCGAGAACATCAGGATTGTCTGCGCATTTTACATGGATTCTCAACATCGGTAAATACATGTCACACTTAATTTCGGGAAGTCATTTAATATAAAACATTAAGAAATATCCTTAGCACTGTCCCTCCCAATGAAAATCAAACCATCATTTCCTACTACATTTATTGTTCATTATCTTTGAACAATGTTTCCTGATGATGCGCAATACGAGATAATACACTCTGTATTCAAAGCTATACATATACAGAGTAGCTATACATAGCTATATATAGCTATACATATACAGAAATTATACACCCTGATTTCCCATCCTTTCCACCGTGACTGAGGAAAACCCATCACCGTCGGTTCATTGTTAACCACATGTAACAATACAATCGTTGGAGCTTCTCCTAACAAGAGTAACAAACGTTAGATTTTAATTTTGGAATTGCAAGTCGTCACTGTAGATCAGCGAACTGACATTTGAATTTTTGAAGGAACCAAATCATCAACAGATAAACTGTGTAAACGTAATGAGCAGATGTTCGGTCGCGATTCTTAATTTTTGCCATAAGAAGATGGTTTCTGAACACATCTGACAGGTGATGAGATGTTTTCTTTAGGTGGGGAGTGGAAAGAGGTATAATCATACGATTGGCAATCTGAAAATATCCCTACACATTGAATTACATTAAATTAATTTGATTTCCTCCAGGTCATTCAAGAAAGGAAAAAGGAATTTTTCAAGGAAACTGATTTTGAAATGGAAAATGAACAAGGTATGAAAGGATCTCCCCCAGCTACCTGGTATTTGAAGTTAATTACTAAAAGTGCAATTGCTTTAACAAAATTTCGAGAGTACTGTTTAGGTAAAATCATACAAGTACTGTCATGTACTGCCTACCTGAATGTTATTAGAGTAGGTACATGTCGTACAAAAATAAAAACATTGTTGCCTTCATAGGGAACCGCAGCTTAGCATTTTTAGATCTTCTTCTCGAGGCATCAAACGGCGGCAAATCATTGACGGATGAGGACATTCGAGAAGAAGTAGACACCTTCATGTTCGAGGTAGGAGCCGTAGAGTTTCAATTTGAGTAGATCAGAAGAATGGAAGGCTTAGGATGGACTAGGAAATTCTCCATGATGAAAAAGACAATCGTGCACTTGAATAAAAGTGCAGAATTTGAATCACAACTCTTTTGATATCTGCATACATTTCAATCAACACTTTCCAACATCTAAATGTGAAAAAGACTTTGTAACTAATATTGGCTTGTTTTCGCTTTTGGTTTATTATTCAACAATAAACCATTGTAATCGCTCTTGAAAAAAAATTGCAATTTTATGGTTTACGTTTCAAAGGGTGTAGAATCCAAATCTGCAATAAAATTTTTTTCCGTCCGTCCGCCGTACGGCTCCCAAACGGCTGGAGCAAAAAATCTGAAATTTTCAGGAAAAATCCATGTTGGTCCCCAATTCTTTAGCTCTCTCACTTAATTTAAAGTGCCCTTTAAGGGTTGTCAAAGTTTTGTAAAATCCCTAAAAACCTCAAAAAAAGTCAAGGTGGCCTAAATTTGGACTTTTTTAAAAGAAATTGTCATGAGGAATCGAATGAGCCCCTCCCCAGGTCCGTAGCTCAAACCATTCCCGATGTATGGCCCGATTTATGGTGCCAACATTTGCATTCACACTAGATTATTGCAATCAAAACAAACACAAGAGTTTTTTTTGTGCCTGAGTTCCCAATGATTATAAATAGTTCAATTGTTTCAATATTATCCATCTGTATTTCATTTAAGGGACATGACACTACCTCGGCGGCGTTGTGTTGGACCCTTTTCCTTCTTGGATCCCACCCAGACATCCAGGTAATTAATCAATCAAGAATCTGAATTTAAATAGAGAAGGAGAAGGAGGAACAGGGCTCGTTAGATGATTTCGAGACGGATCTGGATTAAATTCGAAATATGCTTTCAGGAAAAGGTCTACCAAGAACTAAACGGCATATTTGGCAATGACGACAGACCACCAAATTCTAAAGACATAGCATCCATGAAATACCTGACATGCTGCATCAAGGAAGCTTTACGTCTGTACCCCAGTGTCCCTATTTTTGCCAGAAAGCTCAAAGAAGATGTTTCAATTGGTACAGTAGTAATGATACCACCAAGAAACATCATTCTCGATCCCAACGATCGTTTTATAAATTTCCATTTCGTTTGTTTTCAGCTAAATATACTGTTCCAGCTGGGACAACAGCGCTAATTATTGCATATCAGCTTCATAGGGACCCGGATCAGTTTCCAAATCCGGAAAAATTTGATCCTTCAAGATTTATGGAAAGGGATCCCTCGTTACATCCATATGCTTATATTCCATTCAGTGCTGGACCACGGAACTGCATAGGTTTGTTCTAAAATCTATTCTATAAAAGTTTATTCTAAAATTGATTAGGTAAGTATTCTAGCTGTTCAAATGAAAATTTGCAGGAAACAAGCTATTTAAGCGTACATGAATGTAAAAGCTAATAACGGTGTGTTAGTTTAAATCGTTATTTTATCTGAAATATGACCACTTTCTACAACGCAGAAATTTATAGATTATGAAGTTAATAATTCTCCATTCCAATCAATACAAGAAAAGCTGCAAATTATTACATAAATGTTTACTATTTCTGTATAAGATAAAAGTACTGTTCATATCACTAATCTACTAGTATATTTTTTAGAGTTTTAGTTGCCTTAAAAAGAGCTCCAATTATTTTTCACCTCAGTGACAACGAAATTAGCCACAAGGGTCTTCAGCAGACCTTGCAATTGAATTCTAGGTGTCCCAAAGACGATAGGGTGACTTCGTCATTGATATAACTCCGTAAACACTAGAAGTTTAATGCCCCACAACACCACAAATGTTAATATTATAACAAAAACTGACACATAAATATCTAGAACGGTGCAATATTCTATACATAATAGCCCAAAAATGCCAAAATTGAAATTTAACGAGCTAAAATAAAAAATACTTACTCTTCATTTGTCCGCAGATATTTAACAAAAGTTATGAAAAACTCGACTTCAAAGGGAACTCTTGAAAACAAAATTCCATATCAGCTGAAAACCACGCCCAAATTTACTAGATTTCTTTGGTCAAGATTGATGCTGGTGATTCAGTACCATATTGAGTCCATTTGTGATTACGGACACTAGGTCCAGTCGTTTCGAAGAAAAGCACCGAACGGCGAATGGACGGATTTTTCCATTGGGTTTCAAGATTGTCCACACCAGTTCAATGCCTTAAAATTTCATCAAAATTGGTTGACCTAACTGAGTTCCGCCCACATCAACAAATTTGAGTTTTACGCATATGATAAAAATGTAACTTGACCAATAGCAATAAAATTTATGCGAGAAATCCTGAAAAGAAGCTAATCCGACTAGAACTAATTCAAAAACCTAACTCCAACTATCCTCCGTGTTTGTAAGAAATCGGACGAATAGGTCATGAGAATTCGACGTTTCGTAATACAGAAATTGGGGCACTGGTAGAACGTAACGGGCACAATCATTGAACATACCTATGTATCTTCACAACCCGATTTGTGGTTGAAAAGTATATAATTTGCACAAATAAACCCGGAACCGATGTTGTTTCTCAAGTTGTGACATGTAAAAAGCAAGTGGAAATTTTTATTATAGAGAGCAATCATTGTTTCAACACAGCTATTCCACCTTCGATGATAAGGGACCAAATGTGTAGGATTCATGTAAACTCTAACGATTTCCATCATTACCATGCATTAAATAATGTTACGTATCACATAATAAAATCAACCAACAGCCAGGAAAACCCAGGGCTCAGGTTCATTGAACGGGAAAGGCCTGCCCCCTCTTCTTCTCAGACAGTGGACGAGGAGGAGGACCCTATTTAAGCCCTGAGCACTAAGCTAAGGGCGCTAATCGTTCTCCCAACACCTTCTGGTGTAGCCTGCGTATGGTTTCGCTAAAACACATACAAAAACTCTTTCACTTTCAACTGCCCCTTGGGCAAGTAGTACGTTAGATTCGTATAGACATAAAACTTTCCATCCCTTTACTCAAGTACGTCAGATCCGCCTCGACATAAAGGTTAACAAAAAACAGAACTTCCCTAAATTCACTCCCTGCTGAGTGCGTCAGATCGTCCAGACGGAAAAGCAAATGATTTCAAAAAACTCCCGCCATTCGGTCCTACTAGCCTAGGCACTAGGAAATCTGTAATTTCGTTTACGAGCCTAAGAAACTTGTAACATAAACATTCAACAGTGTAGGGCCGGTGACCTTTTCGAACATTCATTCAATTAACTGATTCGCACACTAAATATCTGTAATATTTAGATAACAAGTCCGTCTTGAAGAGAAGACTGATTAGCCCCTGTATGTGATGTTGCAGGTCAGAAATTCGCATTATTGGAAGAGAAGGTCGTTTTATCAACCATTCTTCGGAAATACGAAGTTTTGTCAGTCGACCGAAGGGAAGATTTGGTGCTCCTAGGAGAATTGATCCTACGGCCGAAAAATGAACTGAAGATGAAGTTAAAATTAAGGATATAATGTAATAATAACATGTAAGTCTGTGTTATGTATGTAAATAGTTGAAAAAATACAAATGAAAACAAAAAAATGAGAACAAATTCAACTCCGAGCATTCAAAACAATTCTTTCCCTACCAAATAACACTCCAGATTATTTCATTCGCAGAGAACTGGCAATCCCCCATTTGGAAATCACGATAATTAAGTTGGCTCTGGGCTGGTGGTTGAAGCTTGGTTCTATGGAGGCCTCTAGACTTCCTAAGCTTTGCTTTGACCGTCTTCTTGCTCTTCATGAGTCTAGGCCCGATCCTCAGTATAACTGGGCCTCCCAGATTTTTGCAGGAGTTCACAAAATATGGAGAAAGTCACGTCTGGTCAGCTCAGGACTACCAAAACTTTAAGCGAGATAAAATGTTAGAGAGAATGGAGCTATTTTGGAGGAAAAGGGATGATGAACGTATTGGGGAGTCCTCATTCAGCCCTATCTACAAAATCTACGGTCCGAGAGGAACAAATCCTCCCTTTTATCTCGAGTCCGATCTGGGAATACATGTCAAAAGAATTCTTGCCCAACTCAGGCTAACTGGAAGTTATTTTGCCAAGCTGAGTGTACCCGGGTTTGTGGTGAAATTTGATAACTCTGTGGACTGCCCACTCTGTAATTATCACATGCCAGACTCAGTTTTCCTTCGCGGCGAGAGATTCTCTTTCTTCCTTGAAGACGATTTATCATATGATAGACTTTCCTTCCCTGCTCTCTCTCTCGAGGGACTATTAGATTGCAAGAAAATGTTTTCTTTTATTAACAACTGCATAAGAACCCGGTGTTTTTCTTAAATGAGGGATTTTTACGTAAATCTGATCTCAACTAAAACACCTATTTGGATTGATCAGTTGATCGATTTACGTGCTTCGTGTGCCTCCTGAAATTCAATAATCGCTCTATCACCTGTGGTAACACGCACACTCCAAAGCTTAGTAGAAATTCAAATCACGAATGCAAGCCAATTGAATAAAAACCCCTTTGAAAGAATTTGCAGCGTTTCATGCGTATCAGAATGCTTCAACCTGTGTATCGGCTACAAAGCCTTTTAGGAGTTCACTCCAGTATCCACATTACTACATCACTAGGTTACTGCGATGAAAACAAAAACAATAATAAAACCAAAAAAACGCGAATGATTTGGCACCATAAATCAAATGTTGGCCGTACATAAGATGGGAATGGTTTGAGCTACAGACCTGGGGAAGGGCTCATTCGATTCCTCATGGATAGTTCTTCAAAAAAAGTCCAAATTTAGGCCGCTTGACTTTTTTGAGGTTTTTAGGGATTTTACAAAACTTTGACAACCTTAAAGGGCACTTTAAATTAAGTGAGAGAGCTGGCTAAAGAATTGGGGCGTTGTCGGACCAACATGGATTTTTCCTGAAAATTTCAGATTTTTTGCTCCAGCCGTTTGGGATAAAACGTGCGTACAGCGTACGACGTACGGAAGGCACAATTTTTATAGCAGATTTCGATTCTATACCCTTTGAAACGTAAACCATGGAATTTTCAGGGGGGTTAGAATTTTTTTTTTTTTTTTTTTCAAGAGCGATTACAATGGTTTATTATTGAATAATAAACCAAAAATTATCAACACGCTTCCGAATCGGGAAATTATGTTCAAAAGGTTTTATTGTTCAAAATTAAAGTAAATGAAAAATAATAGAGTCTCATTTATATTGAATTTACCCTCTTATTAGGGAAGACAAGAACGTCAAACCTTATTCAAAATTTTGAACCGGAGGAGGCGTGTGTTGTAATACGTTATTCATGACATAACGATAAAATTTGGCTCATCCTAAAGTAAAACAGCAAAATTTAGATAATACACACATTTCTTTGATTGTTAAAATCGTTTTCAACAGCTGAGTAAAAACTCTTAGGCTTCATTGTATCGTCAACAGTTGATAGCGACCTTCCAATTTGTCAACTACGGATGAAGTTGTTCGTTGGAGGCGTGTGTTGAATTAAATACTTTATTCGTGACAACGATAAAATGTGGCTCATCTTAGATTCAAATCAGCAAAATTTAGATAATAAATACACTTATTTGATTCTTAAAACCGTTTCAACAGCTGAGCAAAAACTCTTAAGCTTCATTTTATCGTTAAAAGTTGATGGTGCCCTTCCAATTAATCAACTACGGATGAAGTTGTTACCACGGAGAAGGTTGTTACTATAAACCAGTCATTCAAGCAAAGTAAATGTTTATCACTACCAACGACAATTCAAATGATTTTCAGCAGAAGCTGATTCTGACCTTCTTTTGCTCAATTTGGGCAAATGTTTCGCGTTTTCGGAACCAATCAGTATTTAGTTGGTGACACGAGGTTTCTACTAACTTTACAGACATTTATGAACCCGAAACTTATCGAAATCAGAAGGAATGTTAAACATTGTTATTTTGCTTTGCTTTGTACATTCATCAAGGTGAGAGGAAGAAGGTACTGAATCACTATTATATTTTCGCTTTTTTAAACTGTCCAAGTAGTTATAGTTACTTTTACGTGCTTTAATTGTTGTTGATTCAAAGTTTAATGTTTGCCCAAATAGTACACAAAGTCATATGGAAGAAAACAGTAATCGAATGGGAAAATCGATTTATTTTCCATGAAAATTGACTTCTACGTATGGGTGGGTTCCTCGTGAGGGCACAGGCTATCGATTTGCTTCAACTCAACTCGCAAAGAGTTCTGCAATGTTTGCTCACTATTCTCGGATTGCTTACAGCTAAAATAGCGTTATTCAAAATCTTTTCTCCGATATTTCACTAAATCTATCAGCTAGTATTATCTATTATTTGATTGATGTTTAATTTTCTAGCAAAGATTTGATAATTTCCATCCTCCACGAACAGAGTTGGTACAATTTAAAAACGCTGCCAATTTTAACAAGTTCCATTTTTGGTTTATTATTCAATAATAAACCATTGTAATCGCTCTTGAAAAAAAAAATAAAATAAAATTCTAACCCCCCTGAAAATTCCATGGGGAGGACTCTCCCAACCAAGGGAGAACTCCAAGCACCAGTAATTAATAGGTACGAGACGGCGAAGTGGGTATACAGTACCCGCACGACCGCCAGGTCTTGAAGGTGGGGTCGGTCTTGCCCCTTGATATCCCCAATCGCCACCTAGTCGTGGGTGGTATGAACCTATCTTTAGGGGGAGTAATGTTTTCAGATTCTGGAGACAAACTTTTGGCTTATCATTCAATAATAAACCATTGTAATCGCTCTTGAAAAATAAATTCTAACCCCCAATGAAAATTTCATGGTTTACGTTTCAAAGGGTGTAGAATCCGAATCTGCAATAAAAATTTTTCCGTCCGTCCGCCGTACGCAAGATTTCTCCCAAACGGCTGGAGCAAAAGATCTGAAATTTTCAGGAAAAATCCATGACGGTCGGGCGACGCCCCGATTCTTGAGCCAGCTCTCTCACTTAATTTAAAGTGCCCTTTTAGGGTTGTCAAAGTTTTGTAAAATCCCTAAAAACCTCAAAAAAGTAAAGGCGGCCTAAATTTGTACTCTTTTGAAGAACACTCCACGAGGAATCGAATGAGCCCCTCCCCAGGTCCGTAGGTCAAACCATTCCCGATCTATGGCCCGATTTATGGTGCCAACATTCGCGTTATTTTGGTTTATTATTGTTTTTGTGTTGGTATCAGTAACCTAGTGACGTAGTGATGTAGTAATGTGGATACTGGAGTGAAGTCCTAAAAGGCTTTGTAGCCGATACACGGGTTGATGCATTCTGATAACCATAAAAAATGCTGCAAATTCTTCCACTGGGGTTTATTATTCAATTGGCTTGCTTTCAACCAATACACTATTTGGATTGATCAGTCTGATGATATTTGTGTGCCTTCTACGTTCATGATTTGAATTTATACTAAGCTTTGGAGTGTGCATGTTTCACAGGTGATAGAGCGATTATTGAATTTCAGGAGGCACACAAATATGATCAACGATCAATCCAAATAGGTATTTTGGTTGAGAACAGATTTACGTGCTCTATGCATATCTCCTGAAATTCAATAATCGCTCTATCACCTGTGAAACACGCACACTCCAAAGCTTAGTAGAAATTCAAATCATGAACGCAAGCCAATTGAGTTGAAAGAATTTGCAGCGTTTTTAGATAGGTAATATCTGATTGTTCGTGTCATTGTGGAGTCACTTTCAAGTTCAGAAATTGTGATTTTCCTGAAGAGAAATTGTGATCAACTGGGGCTGTGTGAGATACTGTGAAGTATTTTTTGTCACATTGGGAAAATGTTCACTTGGTTGTTCCCAGGTTTTCACGTACCTCAACACCAAAAACTGCGCCAAGATCTCACCTTTACAATGGTATAATACATTTTAATTTTACTCCCCTAAAATGAGGATAGAAACGCAATTGAATGGGAAAAAACTTGGTTTCGGCTATGAAAATGGGTTTTTTCGTTCTTTGAGATTATAGCAGTTCAAAGGCATTAACGGTGGAAGCAAGCAATCCCTGTAAATTTAAACTGAACGCTCAACGAATTGGGAATTTGAATAGCTGTGGGCGCTTTCTAGCCAGGAACGGAGCGTTTAACGGATTCCATCTTTATTTCAGAACGACTTCAAGTTTGGCAATTGATATCCGCAGTAATCAGAAGAAAGAATCTCACATGTTTAATAGAAGCACCAGGACTCTCAGATCAATAAATGAAGAGTGCGTTTTGAAACATCCAAGAACTATTGGCCACATCAAGGAGTCCATTCAAAAAGTCTCCAATCAGATTGCAAGGATACTCCCACTCAAGAAACCTCGAATATGTGAATGCGATTCGACAAACAATTGTAAACAGGAAATACCAAAGGTAGTGTTGGTCAGGCCAAGCCCTCATAAGAGGGGAAGGCACCATAAAACGTATCTTAACGCAATGGCAGAAAAAGACCGAAAGTTTTGTCGAACGTCAACCACCGAGAAACAGGCAGCAGGAAACGTGGAGAAAGCTATGATGGGAAGAAAAACAACTCTCCCAGGCTATACGAGCACAGTATTTGTTGGTATTTTACCCTGCCCAGTGAACAATGTAAAAATGGAGTATTTCTTGTGGATCAGACCTAATAAAAAGAAATTTGTCGTGAAGCCCAAATGTCATAAAGGAAAAGAATCAGACGTACCAAAACACTGTCGAGAGCCAGCATTTAAGAATACATGAAATTTAGAATACCTAAATAGAGCTTAGGTTTTCATTCCGTAACTATTTTAGAGGAGGCTGCCATATTGATCAAAATGAGGAAAATTTCCTCGTTTAATGTAGCTTGTGAAATGTAATGGTGAGAGATCTTAAGGATTTCGTTTCTGAATGCAAACGTGAAATGATTGTGGACTTTATAATATCCTTGTGGCTTTATAGGTAACTAGGGAGGCACCTCATGCAGGAGTAGCCTGTAAATGCCCACCAATAAGCTCCAACAAAGGACTCGTTTTGGCATGATGGGCATTTTGAAAACGACATTGCCAAATTAATGAACTTGTGGCTTTAGGTAACTAGGGAGGCAGGGGAGCCTGTAAATTAAAGTGTGAGATTGTGAACGACGAAGGGTTGCAGGGGAAAATTAAAGTGTATGTGAACGACAGGATGCCAGATGCCAGATGGGGTGATGTGGGTAGCTGAGGAAGATAGCAGTATGAGATGAGTAATAGGAGGCTGGATATGGAAACAGCTGCTATGGAAATTGACTTTTTGCACTCAGGACAGTCAAAAATCCCTTTTTACACACATTTTCTCAATTTAAATGGACATATAAATGAAATTAAAAAAAAAAACAAGATTTTTCCGTTGCTCAGGAGATTTAGAGCTTGAGTTTGAGTACCAATATTTTAGCGTTTTGTTGACTTTGTTGAGTGGTGTGAGCGATCTTTCTTATTCTCATTCTTGCTGTTTTACTGTAGATAACTGTTCCGCATCCATATTACTAGAGAGTTCCTAGGAGATTCGGACACCGTGGTATCGTATCTAGTCGGTGGTGGTATCTAGGGCGAGCACAGCTCTGGTTAGCAAAAATGGTGGCGTTACCACCAACTCAGCTGAAGTAGTGGTATCTCTGATCCGTATCTAAGAGTCACGTACGTTTTGCTTTCACGTCACCATAAGAAAACGAGCAGTCTTTTTGATGCTTTACAAGATCACTCGTTCTTTCGTTTTTTTTAACCAAAAATGCAGGGGGTGGAAGGCTTTTTTGAATATTATGTTAACGGATTGATTTCAACTGAGGAGCTGCTGTTGATTTTTCGAACGTATTTGGAGCGGGGAGTGTAAGGGAAGCACCCGACGATTAAGCCTGCTCTATGGGAGATTTTCCCTGGATGACATGAGCGAGGATGATGTACTATTTTCGTTCCGATTTAATAGAGAACATGTACATTTACTCCAGAGGCTCCTTCAAATTCCCGCAGAAGTTACGACAGATAAGTACGCTTGGAATCAAAATTGATTTGTTTGTAACTTCTTACTTAGCGACTTGGGAAGTACATACTCCAGAAAAGGAATGTACAGCAGGGATTCTGGGGTTGCAGTTAGACAGTTTTTATAATAGCGAATTCCTAAATGAAGCTGTTAGGCTCTTTAAAAACTCGCACGGTTGGCGAGAGGCTCACTCAAAACAAGTTGTTAGTTCGTAGGTACTAAATATCGAAATCTTAGTGTTTTCTTAAACTGTAAAGTACCTAATAAAATGATCTTGAATCAAAATGAAAATTCTGCTCTCTCTTGGCATGAAATTTCAATTTAGCCATTTCATAAGAAATCAAATTTTTAGGTAGATACGTTCGTTCGGATCGCATCGGTGGCATCGTAACTTCCGTAAAGATACCACCGTCGTATTGCAATACGACCGATCGTATTGGCGGCGCATGCGCAGTTTGCGTGTTCGTATTGCGATACAGATTCGTATCGGTGTTGGCGGATCTCCTAGGAACTCTACCGTCGTGATTCTGAGAATCCATCTTATAACTTTTTGTTTTCCATGCCAGTTCAGAAATCGTCAGGAGGCGAAGAGGTACATCAATGCTCGATCAACTAAAAAGGTGTGTTTTTAGAAGTGCTGTGGTTTTGTGAGGTGACCAAGCACTTAATAATCGCATAGATTTCTGTTTCAAATACAGAGGTTTGTTTATTGTGGCTGTACGAGACAACGAATTGACGTAAACACTCAAACAGATACTTTCCTCAGTCTCGATTTCCTAGTGAATTTTTGGGCCATGCATATACCAATTGATGGTTCCTGCATTACCAACTAATGACCGTTGGTAGGTCCATCATTTCTAATTTTGACTTCAAAAGGCTATTTATGGTCCCATAAATATTTCCTCTTCATTTAATCAGAGGAAATTAAGATTTCTGGTATATACTTAGTCATTAGTAGTTTGTTCTAAGCATGTAAATTTCAGCGTGCATATAATGTTCCATCGTGAGGGTATCTAAGCGAGCAAGCAAGTCTTTCAATTTCGTTTAGATATTTGTGTTTTTGGTTTATTATTCAATAATAAACCTTTTTTTTTAACACTGGACTTTGACCCTAGTCTTGGTAGATGGTGGCTTGGTATATCCAGAGGACTATTCCTTCTTAGCTATCAGAACATGCCTTCCTAATGCTATCCCTCGAGGAAAGAACTGATTAAGATTTAAGAAAAAATTTAGAAATTTCAATTTTTATAGATTTATTTATAAATAATATTTACAAAACGTAAGGTTAAAGACATATTCGAATATTTAAACATATTCACTGGTTTGTTGACCAACTTCATTTTGAAATGCATCAGTAGGTGCGGCGGATCAATGTAATTTTACCGGTGGCTTCGACAGGCTAAAAGGCATACGACGTCGTAATGATGGATTGACCAATTAGGTAACTGGCGACGAAATTAAAAATATATTGCTATTACCCAACGACTGAAGGAAGAGGCGATCTTCAGCTTGGGGCTGCAAATTCAAATAAAAAGATGGTGATTAACAAATCATTAAGAAAAACATTGAGAATATGATCGCATTATAATGAAGCTTACCAAATCTCTTATACCCCTTCTTGCCAGGTCCTTGCTTTTCTTTACCACTTTTATTCGTCAGCAGCGGGTGAGGTTCTGCAAGATAAAACGGTTTTTCAATTCTTAGTTTATAAAAGCTAATGTTAATTTAACTTTTAAGTTTCTAAAAGTGTAGCGCTTGGTTTCAACCATGGATAACAATTTCCTAACAGAAGAATACGAGAATAGTAGTCAACAACCGAATTGCGCAACATTACTCAACTTTTGCAGTACATCATCTTCTTCATTTCAAGCTCATAATGATGACGATTTATTGAATTCATTTAAAAACAAGATAACTCTGTAATATTTCAAACAAAGCATGACTATATACGGATGATGTACATGTATAAATTATTTCAAAAGAGTACCACAGTAGCCTCTAGTTCTTGTCGATTAAGAGCATAACGAGATATGAAATCCTTTGATAACAAGCTGACCGATTGTTGGAGGTTTTTTTAAAAGGATATTGGTAAAAAGCACCACACCACACTCCCGGATGTTTAATATCGATTATATTTTTACTAGTTGCAAAATAAACAACAAATGAGGGCATACAGAAATAGCTGGAGGAGGAGGAGAGGGATGGAAGGACGTGCCCCAATAGAATGACCACCAGTTTAAGTAAAAAATCTTATCAGATGACAAGGGTGGTGATACCACGAAGTACTCCTGACGAGATGCCCAGCTTGAACAACTCCGTAGCACTTTTCCAGCACCACTTTTAGCTCAGATACTGCTTTTAAATTTCTCAGCCCCCAGGTCTACTCCATGTCCACACTGCCACTGACAACTTGGACATCCAGGATTATGGTAGATCCATTGGGATTAATGCCAATGACAGCTGGCTTCTTGCCACACATACTCTTTCTCTCCCCACATTACATTGGCACTTGATGAAAATGGTGCATAGCAGGTGCTGCTATCTGCTTGGCAATCTCATCATGGCGGAGAATGCGACCACTGCGAGTTTTGGACACTGCTGCACCACATGATACACTCTCTCACTTTTACCCTGACAGGCGTGGTAGAGGGTATCCACTGCCCACCAACTAACTCTGGAACACCTAATCACAGGGGATAGTGTAGTCACCCTGTGGACAGGTTGACAGACACACACAGCATGCTCCCTTGATTCTGCTTTACTAACAAGTTTCTTTCAAAAATCTGAAACACAAGTGTACGAGCAAGTGTGAAGCTTCTTAATCGGGTTTTGTCAGTTTAATCCTCCCTCACCAACCATAGTTTATTCACTTGATTAATAAATTCATGTTCCAATACATTTTTATTTAGGAACTTTTGTTCAATTGTTTTTGTTAAAATGTTTAAAATATAATTTTCCATACCAACAAACATATAGGCATTGTTCTTTAAGACTAGCTTCTGATACAAGACCTAATATTACAAATGTAGGTAAGGTATTTAATTTACCATCTGTAATTGATCCTTCAAGGTGAATGTCATAAGTTCTTTTAGATGAACTCGTCTCTGGAGGGGGAGGAGGTGGCAATTGGGGTCCGTCTTCCGGATCCTCCACTTCAGGGGCAATGGGTAAGAATTGTAGAATCTTGGATTCCTCCATTTCCTCGTCAGAGCTGCAGAAGGCTCCCACTGGGTCGACTCCTGTGACATCAACCTAAGGCAAAACATGGTATTTTAGAGGCTTGTACTGTGTCAGGATGACGCAGGTCAAGGTGATCGTCATCCTTAAAAATAGATTTGTTTCGACAAGAGGTTCTGAACCAGTTCGGGGTAGAACCAGAACCTACAGGGGGAGGGATAGAACCACCGAGAACTTTCGGTATTCGTTCTACTTGTCCGAACGCTTTCCAAACTAGTTTGGAACCAAAAACCTGAACGTCCCCTTCCCACATGGTTCCGTCAGACATCGAGACCAAAAAAAGAGGCAACAGCAACAATAACACATACTAATATTCCTACAAAAATAAAAACAACTTGACTACCTATTTTTTTTTTTTTTTCTGACTGTTACTGTCTGTGACTGTATTTTTGATTCTGACGACTGATTCTCTATCTGTACTTCTGCTCATCAATGGAAGGTAAGTTGGGGAGAATTAATCGCTTATCTAGTATTGAGTACATACCTACTTATGCACAAAATGTTTGTCTTTAGTTTCCTCCGTTTCGTTTGACAACCTCAACGGTGTATGTAGGCCGTATTTGGGCGGGAATAGATGATAACCGTTGATAACGCGATAAATCTACTGCGCATGTCTCGGACTAAAAGTTCTGGCAGAAATCTTCGAACCACTTGAAGTAGTTCTAAGTGGTTCTGCACTCATTGTCCGGACAGCGAACCAAGAGGTTCGAGATTTTTCAGAACTAGTTCTGGCGTGTCAAAACAGACTAAAAGGGCGTGTTGTTCGGTTCTGAACCTCTTGTCAAAACAAACCTCATATGACAAAATATTATGCAATAGAAAGGACGATTGACAGGCAACAGGCTCTTCTCCAACCACATATTTAGACGAAGACTAATCTATTCATCAAACACATTTCGCTATTCGTTCGTCCTATACTTATTGACCACTAAGTAACAACGATTTCAGAATAAAAGATGCCAGCTAAATTTGCTGTTTGTGGAATGATAACCAGATCATGATGTATCTATCCACTAAATAGCACTTCCAATGTATCATTAACTTCAATCTGTAAAATCAAACTTTGGAAAAATGTTCAGATGTATAAAAATGGATAGACTCCAATGGCTATAACATAGCACCTAACAAAAACCTCGAAAAAGTATTGTATTCAGAGACAGTACCTGTACTTATAGATGACACCAGCCACCAAATTCATGGAAATCTTCGAACGTGTCAAGAATCCTTCCAAAATTTACGTAATACGTGTGAACTATTCAAATTAGCTCTACATTCAGATGATATTGAATTGATAATTTACTTTCATTGAAATCAGTCTAGAAATAACGTACCTCCAAATCTTCATCTGCTTTAGTAGGTCCAGACTTGACGGATCTATCTTCGTCACTGAGATCGAATTCGCTCTCTCGTTCTTCGTATTCGACGTTTTCATCCAACTCCTTGAAATCCGGCGCAAAAGCCGACCAATTTTCAACTTGATTTTGAGCCCACACCGATACGACTCCGCTGCTTATCGACGCTATGATGGGTCGGACAGGGTGCCACTGCGTTGTAATGGAAATTCAAGGCTTTAGCGAGTTAAAGATTGATGAATGTGTAACAAGGAGGTGATGGAATGGACTAGGTACCCCTCCCAACGGGTGAATACTCCTGAAGCTAATAACTTCAGATTTATGCCCAGACTCGCAATTTCAAGAAACGGGAAACTATCCATATCCATCATAAATAATTACGGCATTAACACTATGAATGAAGTGAATCGATTTCGTTCACAATCCTTAAAATTTCATCGAAGTGTCACTCAAAATTCTTGCATACAAGTCTGCAACGCATTAGGACATTTCATGTCTTTCTCCTCCCTCCTTCTTCCCTTCCATCTTCTAGCAATCTTGTCTTCCTCTGTGAATTACATTTTTTCAATATAAAGAAAACAAAAATTAAACTCATATTTTTAGCTTCAGTAGCCACTCTGCTGATCAAGACCCTGTACACCTTATTGTTCATGTCCTAAGGAGGCTACCAGCCAAATTTCAGCTTTCCACAGTTGATAGGAAAGAAGTTAGCTTCAGGAGCCACTCAGTTGATCAAAACCCTCTGCACCTTATTGTTCACGTCATAAGGAGGCTACCAGCCAAATCATAATAATCATATAGCCAAATTTCAGCTATAATCATATAGGTACCTACCTACCTCACTTCTACGAATCATAATAATCATTGAGCATATTTCGTTACGTAACGTAACGTGACATAACGACAATTTGGTTGTGTGCCATAGCAAAGACATGAAATGTCAAAACTAATCGATGTAATAAAATACCACGATAATGGTACCAAATTAGCTGTTAATTGGATTTTGGCGAATTAATTATTATTTAACAATAAGAAAATTGAAACAATGATTTTGAGCCTTAGAAATATGCAATGTAATGAGCCAAAAACAGTGAATTGGAATTTTTAGGTTTGTACATAGATAAGTTGAATTGGCACATGCACTGTGGTTACTCCAAAAAAATATCTAATACTGTGTTTTTGTTAAGACAGAAAAAGCTTTCTCAAAATTTCAGTGAAGTGGGTTACATCTACAGTCATAATTAAAATTTAATAAGGAATTCAAAATCGAGAAGTAATGAGGCCACTCGTAATTTTTCCATGGGGCCACTCGTAAATGAATTAAGTACGTAGATTTGAAGGCAAGTACGAAAACAATTGGAAATACGTACCGCTACATCCAAAAGAAGTTCCCCTTTTGTTCCGTGTAAAATTTTAACTAAGTTTCCAAACCCTTTTTCCCAAATGTACAAGGCGTGTTGGCGAGCGGACCCAGCGCAAACGTACTCGCCGTCTCCGGAAAAACAACATTTTTTCCACATGGTTCTGAAAAAATAGTATTATTATATTTGATGATATATCTAAAGTAATATTATATTTGAGGGGCCTAGAGCACAGGGGGTAAAAAAAAATTAAAATTGAATTAAGAAGTCAAATGCTAAATTAATGACTAAAGGAACTAGAGAGTAAGTATTGATGGGATTTGTTGTAATTAAATTTATGATATGCATTCTTGAGAAAAGCTCATTGTTCGAAAACGCATACTTGAATGAAATTTTTAACGATTGAATCACACAATCATTGAGTGCTTGAATCCTAAGTAGGTCGAACATCTTAAACTCAGCAGATGGGTGATTCTCAAGAAAAGGCTTAAATAGTACGTTATTTTTGCGTCGCGAATCTGCCTCTGAAATCCATCGTCAGCTTGTGGAAACTTATGGACCTGAGGTAATGCCCCGTCAGCACGTTTTCAAGTGGGTTAGGCTTTTTAAGGAAGGTCGCACCGACACAAACGACGAAGAAAGGAGTGGAAGGCCGACTCTCATTTCAGAAGAGCTTCTGCAGGAAATTGACAATCAAAGTCGCAGTAATTGGCGGCTGACGCTTGACACCCTTCATGAAATGTTCCCAGACATCTCGCGAAGCCTTATGGATGAAATTGTGTCGGAAAAACTGAATTACAGGAAGTGGTGTGCAAGATGGGTGCCAAAAATGTTGACTCCGGAACATCGCCAAAATCGCGTTTCCGTCGCCCGCGAATTTCTTGAGCGTTATGAAATGGAGGGTGAAGCATTCCATGACGCTATTGTGACTGGGGACGAAACGTGGGTTTGTCACTATACCCCAGAGTCAAAAAGGTAGTCCCTGCAATGATGCCACACTCAATCCCCGTCAGCAAAAACATTCAAGGTTCAGCACGCAGAGCGGAAGATCATGGCATCAGTGTTTTGGGACAGAAAAGGGGTGTTGTTGGAGGATTTCATGGTCAGGGGAACCACCATTAATGCTGGCTGATGCGTATTGTGAGACCCTTAAAAAATTACCCCACACCTCAGCCCTCATAAATAATGACAATAACGAATAAATCACAACATTTATTTATTTAAATACAGCTGTCCCTCGATAATTTGACAGTTAAGGGACCGAGAAAGTGTCGGATTACCAAAAATGAAGAAACAGTAAAGGTACATGTCATTTATTAATATTAGGATACAAAATGACAGTACATGTAAGTTTTTAAAAGAAATACGGAAAGATACGGGAGATGCATGTTGCTGCCGGCAGCGCGTCGGACTACCGATTATGGATTAAAAAGTGTCGGATTATCAAGGGACAGCTGTAGTTATATTGGATGAATGACTCACTTGTTGACCAAATCCTGAAGTTTATGCTTTGGATCAATTTCAGCATCTTTTCCACTAGCAAAAATATCTACCGTATTATAAATCCTGATGACTCTGTCTGCCGTGTTCACTAAGAAACAACTAAACAAATGAATTTAAAAATTAGAAAGAATATGGCAATGCATATCATTATTATGTTTCTGAAACAACTTTTTTTGTATCTAGATACGTATGTTTTACAAATATCAACTTACTCTCCCCGTCGGGCGAATTCAATGCTCTTAACAGCTGTAGCGCTAGTAGCAACTTTGAAGGATGCTTTCAGTTCCAATTCTGGACACGAGAACACGGACATTTTTCCTTTGGAGTTACCCGTGTAAATAAATTGTCCTCTTCTATCAAATGATGCAACAATCGCAAGATCAGCCTTCGAAAAAACAATTAAACGTCAGCCGAAGTGGAAAAAGGAATGTATTGATCATCGAAATGTCAAAAGATATAGAAAATATGATTGTACAAGGATTCACGGACAAGTTACCATAAGTAGCAACTCCTTCAAGAGGGTGGGTCGATGTATTGCAGGTCTTAATTGTATAATGAGTAAAATAACGATTTGATCTGTAGCAATAGTAGTAGTACCCACCTATAAAGATATGATATCCTCTTATGTGCCTTTGGTGGGGGCTTCCCTACAACCCCTGCATATTTCAACTTGTCAACAGTTTCTTTCCATCTTTCAACTAGTAATTTTCTGAGGTAAATATTACCGCTGCCCCAGTTGACAACAGTCATCTCCCAAACAACTTGAAAAAACTTTAAAACGTGCAACGCTGCATAGTAATGCTGTATGGCATGAATATATATTTCTGCAGTGAGGAGGACGCCACGTCCATTTCAATATATACGCTTAGAGTATAGTAATTGTTGACCATGTCAGGCCTTGTTACCAAATTTGATAGAATAATCGGGTTTGTGTAACAAGTTACGTGAGATGGTCTCCCTCCACATCATCGGATTAACCACAGGAAGAGGGGAAGTAGCATCCTTGCCCTACCACCTCCTACAATCCAAAGGCCATAACCTGACATGCATATCTTAACAAATGAAAAAACAGTTGGTTTGCTACCATTGAAGTGACAATGATAATGACACTAATTATATTATCTGATTCAATCATCACAGTTCACTAGATGAGGCAATGGAAGGTACAAAAATCTTTATCTACAAGTTGGAAAGTTCTTGGCTTATGCCAAAATTGTATGCTGACAGCTCGTCCTTAAAAACAATGAAACTATGCCGAAAAGTTGTGAGTGGACACAATTTTGGATTAGCCCCACGTCCAAAAGAGTGAATCTGTGTATAAACAACTCCCCAGCTCCTGCCAAGATGGCGGTACTACATGAGCGGTTTTATACTAAAAGTGCCTCAACCACCTAATGAATCACACACTTCACCGGTGTTGTCGTCATCAAAAGTTCCGAATTTAATTACAAATCAACTACAGGTGTCTCACAAAAAACTGAAATAGGTCTCGTCCCAACTTCATCTCATCTTTCAAATAAAACAAGGAGAGGATAAGCAATGATTTGAGTCGGTAACGAAAAAAAGCTAGTGCTAAAAAAATGCTGGGTTCAGAGTAAGTTTAATTCAGTTAGCAACCAAATTAATTCTATTTGTAAAAGCTTCAATTCAATTTGACAATGATCTATTGACTTACCTCATCATCAAGGGGCACTACACTATGTTTGCCTTCCACGTCAACGAGAACTGCAGCATGCCTTAGAGGGCAAACCAGGAACATTCTGTCATTTCGTGGGTGGAATTGAGCCTGTAAAGAAAGAGATTTGAATATTATTGAAGGTACAGTATAAGTGAAATGATTGATATCCCCAGGGACCATCACCAAAGAGAACATTTGATTCATTATGTTCAATTAGTCTTTGTAATTGTATAGCAAATATTTTTTATAATCCCCTGTCAAACGTCGTCACTTTACGTTTCAAGGTGTGTAGAGTCCAAATGTGCAATGTCTGTCAGCCTTACAGGCCATTAAAAAAAAACGCTGCAAATTCTTTCACTGGGGTTTATTATTCAATGATTCAGGATTTGAATTTCTACTAAGCTTTGGAGTGTGCGTGTTTCACAGGTGATAGAGCGATTATTGAATTTCAGGAGGCACACAAATATGATCAACTGATCAATCCAAATAGGTATTTTGGTTGAGAACTGATTTAAGTGCTCTATGCATATCTCCTGAAATTCAATAATCGCTCTATCACATGTGAAACACGCACACTCCAAAGCTTAGTAGAAATTCAAATCATGAATCATTGAATAACAAACCCCAGTGAAAGAATTTGCAGCGTTTTTTTTTTCAAGAGCGATTACAATGGAAAAATATTTTATTTGAAAATTTTAAATTTCGTAAGACGGAGCATGCATATCAGAATGCTTCAACCCGTGTATCGGCTATAAACCCTTTTAGGAGTTCACTCCAGTATCCACATTCACTACATCACTAGGTTACTGAGTAAAAAAAAAAAAAAAAAAAAACCCTGTTGTTTTTGTTTTGATTGCAGTAACCTAGTGATATAGTGAATGTGGATGCAATGTTGGCACCGTAAATTACATCGGGAATGGTTTGAGCTACGGACCTGGGGAGGGGCTCATTCGATTCCTCAAGGAAAGTTCTTCAAAAAGAGTCTAAATTTAGGCCGCCATGACTTTTTTTGAGGGTTTAAGGGATTTTACAAAACTTTGACAACCCTTAAAGGGCACTTTTTTTAAGAAATTTTTTTTCCAAGAGCTATTACAATGGTTTATTATTGAATAATAAACCAAAATCGTTCTTTCGCAAATGGACTCCTCTAGAGGTCAAGATGGTCTCTCTACTTTCTACGTGTTGAATCAATGAAAACATTTAAGCGAATTATTGTACAACAACATTTCTGAAGCTCCAGCTTGTTCTGCTACGTTAAAAACTAATATTCTAAGATGAAACGAATCTCAAGATTTTTAGAAATTTTATCCATTTCTTACTAGTTTAATTTAAGTGGACCAAAGGACCTATTTATGGTTCATAAATGATTTGATGATGAAGCTAATAACATGGATATTTACGTGAATTGGCTTAGGAAAAAAGAGCTACCGAAATGATTCGACCCATGGCTTACAAAAGCTAAAATTAAGCTTGTCTCTGAAATAGCCCCTTTTGACACATTTCACGGTAGTTTTTCCTTTATGCCGTCACCATCATTCTAGGTAATCTAAAAACACCGCAATCCCTCTTTTGCTTCTGAGTTTACCACCGATAGGGGTCGAAGTTCCTCAACAAACAAAATTTGACCTTGACAGAATTTGGACCATTCTGATGACTTAGGTTTTGAGTCTGCCTGTGTGAGGGGGAGGTATGAATGTATGACCGCAAATCCTTCCATTAACCTTGATTTCTAAAGTTTCGGTCAAAATTTGATTAAAATTTTCAAAGAAAGTGCGGATTAGGCTGCAGATGGTCACCGATTAATTCCCTCGTTTCAACAATTTCTGTAGTTTAGACAAAATCATGGTTTATTGGGAACATGTTGTAAAAGGAACAAAGTGAAGCCTAGCACCAGGTTAATTTTGAGAGTTATTTATTAACAACAGTTAGCTCGATTGTTACCAACCTTTAAAATCGGAGATGGGAACCTAAAACGATGCTCACATTCACCTGAGAGGACGTCCCAAATGCAGCAGTTATTGTCTGTAGAGGCGCTCAATAGCTTGTGACCTCCCCGCGACCAACTGAAAAACACCGAAAGATATTGGTACATATATATGTTTTACATATATGTATGACCTCAGGGATGTAATTATTAAACTACCTGCGACGGCATCTAATGAGAATAAATCAATGAAATTAAAAACATCTGCAATGAACTAAAGCACATACACTTTACTATAGTCCCTCGATACTCAAACGCTGTCAATTCTAACATGTGGGTTTATCACGCGATTGTTCATGTCATCTGAGGCTTGGGGGGTCAATTTTATGTTCAGTCTAGAGGTGTGTAAACCCAGGTCACCTGAGGAGGTAGACGACCTGCAGGTCACTCAGTCCAAAGACAAGGTCAGTGGGAGAAGTTCACCAGTTTACTCCGTGATTGAATGCGACCTGGAGTTCGTCGTCTCCATTCTGAGACAGTCACCACCATTATTGCTATCTCGTGGCATGACCGTCAACCTCTATTACCTTCGTCATCCGTCAGAATTCGGTTAATGACAGTCATCTACTGTTCTCTTTTCCTACTCCCTAGTCATTTTACGAGTCCTCCGCAGATTTTCATATAAATACCTACTTATTAAATGTAATCGACTCTGTGATGAGTATAGTATCGACCAGTATAGTTTAATATTGAGTAAATTTGAATGGTATTGACTCTGGATGAGGGGAGTCCTTCGTTGACTAGAAGGAAACCTGAGCTAATGACGGTGGGTGAATTGCAGGTCACTTTGTGAAGAACGTTTTGGCAGACCTGCAGGTCTCCGAGTAGGTAGTTCGAAAGTCGGCCGCGGGAGCCATGCTGTCGAGAACGTCTGCGAACAGCAGGTCTCTTACGACCTGCAGGTCTCGAACTTCACCAAGAGAAGTTCACGACCGTCTGAGTAGTTCAAACGTCGGCCGCGGGGATCCATGCTGTCCCAAACGTCTTCCCTCCGCAGGTCATTTGGGACAAGTTCACTCAAGAGAGAAGTTCTTTGAGACAAGGTCACTCACTCACTACCCACCTCTAGTTCAGTCTTTTCCAGTCAGTCTTGCGTCCAAAATCACTAGGAAATGACAGCACACTTGCCTATGTCAGTAAAAACTGCAAAAATGTAAGTTTTTGACAGGTTTATGGTCCGTAGCATCTATGATAGCATTCGGGCTGGCTAGAAGTTAGGACCTTCTACAACTCTACTGGAGTCCATGAGCAGAAGAACAAATTTTTTAATCAATTGTAAGGTCTTTTATGGAGCGTATAGCGGACAGACATTGAAGTTTTGGAACGCACGTCCTAGGAAACGTGAATTACAAAATGTGAGGGGGGGTTAAAAATGTTTGTTATATAGCTTTTCCAAGTCGAATTGAGAATTTTCCAAACCAAATAGAGATTTTTCCAAACCAATTTGAGAATTTTCCAAATCAATTTGAGAATTTTCCAATCTAAGAAACGTTCACAACTAAAAAGAAAGAGGGAGTTTCCCCTCTTTTTTTTTAAAAGCTCGTTTTAAATCTACTCTCCATTACAGGCAAATGTCAAACCGTAGGCCGTAAAGTTACCTGAGCGAGCAAACTGGATGCATGTGAGCTGTTATCACTTTCGCTATTCCTCTTGTCAGAAAATCCCAAATAACGATCCTACCGTCGTTACATCCAACGGCCAACAACGTCCCTCGCTTATTGAAGGCACATGTTATGGCCAAGGAAACACAGTCCAAAGAGCCATCGAATTCCTGAAAGAGAATACATATCAATTATCAATTACATTATCAATTACGTCTCATTTCAATTACGTACAAAATTTGTTATAGGGAATCTAGAATAACTGGTTCTATCAAACTAAATTTGAGCATATTCTGTGCATTAATAGGTTTATTGACTTTAAGGGTTTTCCAACTGATTCAAACTGAACTGTACATAATAGTTCAAGTTCAAGTTCAATTCTTTTATTTGCAAAAAATATAAATATTATTGCAATGAGTTGCTTGTGCATCAGTATAGAATAAAAAATAAAACTCCTTAGTCAAAAATACAAAAACAAAGAAGACAATGTCTGGTTAATACTCATGGAAGATAAATTGTCCGCAACAAAGTTTTAGCAAAATAGAAGACAAACAATAATAAACACCAATACACCCGGTGACCATTCCCGATTTTCTGATTCATAGAACATATTCACCAGAAGTTCACACTCCAGAATCATTCGTTCAGAGAGAACGCTCGAAGTCTCAATGAACTCCTGACGTATCTGCAGATTGCAGTGATCTTTTCTATTTCATTTGAGCAGTCGAGCAAATCGATGGTCGCAGAATCAACATTGTCATTATCAAATGTGGTAACGTTAGTGAAGAACTTCTGTAAATAGTGAGATCTATACGGGCTATATATAGGACACAGGAACAAAAAATGTGCCAAAGTCTCAGGTTCCGAACGGTTGCAGACCATGCAGAGCTCTGAGCAATTCAAGGTATGCTGTTTTCGGTCGAGATATAGGCTCAGCTTTTCCTTGTAACCAAGCCTCAGTTGTGCAAACAGTCTTTCGAATATGGGATTTCTCATGTTGCCAATATAGGTGGCGGGAGGTCCAAAAGAGCAGATCATCAATGTACAAAGATGAAAGATACGTCGTGTAGCAATCCATACAAGTTCAAGGAACTTCAGGCTCTTGATAATTTCTTTCTAGAACTGCATCACTGGATCTGCAAAACTGGATTCGAGTACTATCATTGGAATATATATTTATTCAGATCATATAATAGTGACAGAGAACAAGCAGTCCACATTGCAAAGCGAAACTGCTTTAATCAGCGAATGCTATCCGCAAGGCACTTCAATTGGACCGATTATTTTCCCGCTACATGTGTCTCCTTGGATGTGGCTCAAGCCTTCGACAAGGTTTGGCACGAGGGACTAGAGTACAAACTGCACAGGGATCTCCCAAGACAGTACTACTTACTACTGAAGTCCTACCTTGAAAATAGACATTTCAGGGTGAAGCAAGATGACCAATACTCCGGCTTGAAGCCCATAAAAGCAGGGGTCCCGCAGGGGAGTGTCTTAGGGCCAGCACTCTACCTCCTGTACACACGGGACTTACCCCAACAAGAAGGCACAACTGTTGCCACCTTTGCAGATGATACGGCTATCCTCTCTGTTGGAGATGATATAGAAGCTGCAACACGCAAACTACAGACGTCTACTACTGAGGTTTCTAAGTGGACCAAGATGTGGAGAATGAAGCTGAACGAATCAAAATCAGCCCACATCAACTTCACTAACCAAAAAGTCCCAACCAGAAGGATGTATTGGCTAATGGGAATGAATTCTCATGTCTCTCTTCACAACGAACTGCTTATATATAAGCAGGTCCTTCGCCCTATTTGGACCTATGGAGTACAGATCTGGGGCTGTGCCAAAAAATCAAATATTTAGAAAATCCAAACCTTTCAGAATAAAATACTGACAAGTATAGTTGGAGGCCCTTGGTATATGCGAAACGATGATATTCATCGAGATTTGAGGATGGAGACAGTCTATGAAATTATTGCAAAATACGCAAGGAAGCATGAACATCGCCTCCACAAACATGAGAACCCGGAGATGCGTTTTGGACAACGAAGGTTAAATCAAGCGAAACAAACCACTGGATTTAGTTGTGCTGCGTGAATAGAAGTGCAATCGAACTCAGTGCTATTTAACTGAGCTATATAATAAAGGGCTAGGTTTTGCTGTAAACCTACCCTCTTGGAGTGTACCTTATCGATATGTAAAATTGCTAGATGAAATGTATTTGATTTTTCAGTTGCAATTAATAAATCACGAGAAAAAAAACATGCGTACTGTTATGCTGGTAACAAGAAAACATTCATGAAATGACTTACTTCAGGAAAGTTCTGGCCAAACGACTCTGAAAACAATACACAAAAGTTTTGATTATATTATGAAGGCGTAAACGTTATCTAATTGAAACATGTGGTCTATTGGCTACGATACGTGAAACAAACCTCAGACTTTGGAGAATGGTTTTAACAGTGCACAATAAAGTAACATTGTATTCTTGAAACAAAATTGTCATCCAGGATGATCGTGCGATTTCAATGACATTTTCTAAGTGACAACTACGAAATAATTCAACCAGCTTTCCCTGATTGATCAGAGGATTTTTAAACATTGCCTGTTTTTTAATAGTCGTTGGGATTTAGCCTATCTAATTAATGGCGACTTCATATGCTTTAATGAAGGGTCCCTCTCAAGGATTTCACCTAAAAGACTGTTTAAACCTAATCTTGATGCAAAATTTTACTATTCGTTTCCTTCCTCTTGGTAATTAGGTACTTTCTTTTCAGATATTTGAGATTAATGAAACAAAATTTGCTAAACTAGAATTAAATAATTCAAAAATCCGTGGAGATGAAATTTGATTTTTCAGTTGCAATTAATATCAAGAAAAAAAACATGCGTACTGTTATGCTGGTAACAATAAAACACTCATGAAATGACTTACTTCAGGAAAGTTCCAACCAAACGACTCTGAAAACAATACACGAAAGTTTTGATTATATTATAAAGGAGAAAACGTTATCTAATTGAAACATGTGGTCTATTGGCTACGATACGTGAAACAAACCTCAGACTTTGGAGAATGGTTTGGCATAACAGTGCACAATAAAGTAACATTGTATTCTTGAAACAAAAGTGTCATCCAGGATGATCGTGCGATTTCAATGACAGTTTCTAAATGACAAAAACGAAATAATTTCGTAATATCACAACCAGGCAACCTTGGAGCTCAACCGGTTTTCCCTGATTGATCAGAGGATTTTTAAACATGCCTGTTTTCTAATAGTCGTGGGGTAATCTGATTTAGCCTTACTAAAACTTACTAACTTACTAATAGGGGGCCCTATTCTGTAGCCCTATTCTGTAGATGGTTAGTAATGGAAGATGAAAGACCGAACTGCCTACCTGCCTCTAGACATCCTTAATAATTTTTTCAAACCATCAAACCAATGCGAACCAGCCATGTAGCGTGACGTTAGGTAAAAGCGAAATATAATAGTTTTTTAGATCGCATTTAAGTTGAATTGTTAACAAATGTGAGTACTTAAGGGACGAAGGTAATGATAATCATAAATTTTATGGCCTATGAAGTTTTTCTAAGCAATATATCGTTTTCACAAACAAATGTTTAGGGAATTCCTTAATACAGCTAATTTAAATGAAATTATAGCAATGAGGGTAGGGGTGGGCCTACAGCCTGAACTGTCCCCACCTATTTCTTCACGTCTCTAATCTAATTTTTCCACTGTTTAGAGAATTTCAAAAGACTTCAATCAATTATCCGCCTTGAAAAAGCGATGAGAAAATTAGGAGTATGCACTGGTGTTAGAAATATGGAATATACAATCTTTTCTATCAAACATAACTCTCCTAGTTCATCAACATAAGTACCTAAGTAAGGTTTGGAATAATTTTCTACCAGCTGAATCGAATTGTAGTAATGCACTCGTCTTTTTTTCAAGAACAAGTACTGAAAACCACTTTAAGAACAAGTTGGAATGTTCTAGAAACAACTTACCCAACAGTTCCAAATTCATGACGATGAAGAGATTCTGGAGCTACCCTTAATTATGAATCCGTATCGAACTAGATGCTTATCCAAGACCAGAAAGTACTAGAATTAAAAACTCGGGTAGGACTTATGCAAGGAATATCACATTCATGGAAATGCTGTCCTGCAAAGCGCGTCCCTCTATACACTTGTTTACAATGATAACGATGATAAAATTAAAAAACAACTGTTCTACAGAGAAGAGATGATCAGAAACAACGGGTATTCGTTAATGAAAAAGTTCAGGTTCACTGGCTTATATCCTTTTTCTAACTAAAGATGTTCAGGGATAAAGGAAGAGTCCTTATATTTTCTGGGATGTAGATGCAGTAAATCGGTTTTTAAAAAGTACCTTAACTCCATAAAAATAAATGGTTATTTTCCACTAAGAAAGGATATGAGCGGTAAGATGTTATGAAAATAATCAATCAGTGATACGGGTGAAGACAAGCAGCGCTTCTTCTGGGAAGGCTTGAAAACACTCCGCGTTCATACATTTGAGTGGACTACATATTTTATCTTGTATGTAAGGGAATTTCACGTCGATCGGTTCATATTCCTGTTATTCAAATACGGGATTATTAACTCACATAAATAACCTCCGATGATTGTATCTAATGGAAGTGTTTCGCGTTGGAAGTTAGCTTACTAAGTTGGAAGTTACAGTGATTTTAACTGCAGACACCTGGTGCCGTGCCGCTTTGGGCTAAGGATGGTCGCGTAAGACAGCCTTTCCGTCAACTTCAACTATATTCCCCCCGATAACTCAAATTATTTCGATGATCTTGTGGCCGTTACGAGGCATGGGATTCATGAAAACATAACGATTGTAATATCGGCTGGGAGGAAGCTGCGAAAGCTGTCGATTGTTGTAGCTTCTTACACGGCTGATAGAACCTCGGAGATCGCAGAAGTTTGCGCGTAGAACTGACAATTAGTCACCTATCCAGTGCTATTGGACAATTTTTTTACAAAATAGTGTTTAAAATTCGTGTCTCATTGTTGTGTCCAGTCTAATCATGAAGAAAACTGTTTTGATGGTGGCTGAGAAGCCTTCATTAGCAGCATCCCTGGCTAGTATCCTTAGCAATGGTAAAAATTCAACAAGAAAATCAATCAGTTCAGGATGCAGTGTTCACGAGTGGTCTGGCAATTTCCAAGATGAAGCTGTCTATTTCAAGATGACATCGGTCTGTGGCCACGTTATGAGCCTGGATTTCACCGGCAAGTATAACAACTGGGACCGAGTGGATCCCGTGGATTTGTTTTCTTGTACGACTGAAAAGAAAGAAGCGTCTCCTAAACTCAAAATCCCTCAATTTCTGGCTCATGAAGCCAAGGGCTCTGATTATCTCGTTCTATGGCTAGATTGCGACAAAGAAGGAGAAAACATATGCTTTGAAGTAATACATGCTGTCCAGCATACTCTTCGATATTCTGGGAATTTGAACGATGTCATATTTCGTGCGCATTTCTCAGCTATTACTGAAAAAGATATCAAAGCTGCTATGCAGAATCTTGGGAAGCCCAATGAAAATGAGGCGAGATCGGTTGACGCTCGCCAAGAACTTGATCTGAGAATAGGTTGCGCTTTTACTCGATATCAAACTAAATTTTTTCAAGGAAAGTACGGTGATCTAGACGCTTCATTAATATCGTACGGACCTTGTCAAACTCCTACGTTGGGATTCTGCGTGAAACGGCACGATGAAATTCAAACGTTCAAACCTGAATGTTACTGGGTGCTGCAGGTGAACATAGTTACGTCGGAAAACAGAGAAATACCGTTAAACTGGGAGAGAGTTCGGTGTTTTGAAAAAGACATCGCCAATATGTTTTTGCACAACGTTCGCGAGCAGCAGTTCGCCCGTGTTGAAGGCACTACGTGTAAAGATGGAGTCAAGGCTCGACCGAAAGCTCTTAATACGATGGAGTTGATGAGAGTGGGAAGCTCGGGATTGGGGATGGGACCTCATCATGTTATGCAAATAGCGGAAAAACTCTACACTCAGGGGTATATCAGTTATCCTAGAACTGAAACCACGCATTACCCGACGAATTTTGATCTGACGGGTACCCTAAGGCAGCTTCAGGGTGGTTCTGAATGGGGAGCAGAGGTGTCCCAGTTGCTCAAGGATGGAGTGAATAATCCTTTGAAAGGACACGATGCTGGGGACCATCCTCCAATCACTCCGATGAAATTAGCGTCTAAAAATGAATTCGACACTGACAGTTGGAAAGTTTACGATTACATAGTTCGACATTTCATAGCCACTGTGTCCAGGGACTGCAAATTTACGACGACCACTGTGCGTTTCTCCATCGGTACCGAGACTTTTTTCACGTCTAGCAAAAGCCTCATTTCACCAGGTTATACTACTGTCATGCATTGGCAGGCTCTACCCAAAAATGAAATGGCACCAGCTTTTGAGATCGGGGAGCAACTACCATTTCAGGTGCGATTAGTCGAATGCCAGACTGGGCCTCCTGATTACCTAACTGAATCTGAACTTATCACATTAATGGAAAAGCACGGGATAGGCACAGATGCCTCAATTTCCGTTCACATTAATAACATTTGTCAGAGAAATTATGTAACCGTTGGCTCGGGACGTCGTTTAACTCCCACCCCCCTTGGTATAGTCCTCGTCCATGGATATCAGAAAATCGATCCCGAGCTTGTGCTACCAACGATGAGAACGGCTGTCGAAAAGCAGTTGAACCTGATTGCTCAAGGATTAGCAGACTATAATTCTGTGCTTCAACATACAGTGGAAATATTCAAGCTCAAGTTTTTGTACTTTGTTACAAATATAGATGGAATGGACCAGCTGTTTGAAGTGTCGTTTTCACCAGTGTCTACCATGGGAAAAGCGCAATCGAAGTGTGGTAAATGCCGGAGGTATATGAAATACATACAGGCCAAGCCGTCTCGGTTGCACTGCCCCCAGTGTGATGAGACTTACAGCCTTCCCCAGAACGGTGTCATCAGAAGCTACAAGGAGTTGAAATGCCCTTTAGACGAATTTGAGTTATTGACATGGTCAACGGGCGCCAGAGGAAAAAGCTTTCCGTTGTGCCCCTACTGCTACAACCATCCTCCCTTCAGGGATATGAAAAAAGGCTCTGGATGTAACTCGTGTACACACCCCAATTGCATGCACTCGGTTAACGTCACCGGAATATCATCTTGCGTCGAGTGCGAAGGTGTTCTCGTTCTCGATCCTTCATCCGGACCCAAATGGAAGATGGGATGCAACAAATGTGACGTCATTATTCATCTATTCGACGAGGCTCACAAGGTGTCCGTCGACGAGAACGTGTGCGATTGTGGAGCCCAGATTGTGACAGTGGAATACAAACCTGACAAAACCAAACTGTCAAATGGAGCTAGTGAAATGAGCGGTTGCGTTTTCTGCACTCCGGAGTTCTTATCACTAGTTGAAAAGCACCGAGCAGAAGCTTCACGTCCTGTCGCTATCGGCAAGTCGACGCGCGCTCGTGGCAAGAGCAGGGCTAAGGGAAAACCTCGACATCCCAAGGATAAAATGGCTCAATTAGCTGCCTATTTCGTTTGAAATCTCAATCACAACTTCCATATTAACTGCATTCTAGTCACCTATTATTGACAATGCAATGAAGTTAAACTCCCATTTTCTTTTCTATTCTATAATAAAATATTCTGTCTGTTCTTAAGCTTGTCATTACATTTTTGTTTCATGTTCTGTTTGCATTTTTCTTTTCTTTCAAAGAAACTTAAGATTGTAGAGTCTCTACTGCTTCAGGGATGTGAGGGTTTCATATAAATACACCTCTATTCTATTAGCAGAAGTTATTATGTACGCTATTATTATCATCGTGTTCGATTTCCTGCTATCCTGATAAAAACCCTACTTATGTATTCAAAGCTGTAGTAATTCGTTGATCAATATTGTAATAAAATTTCAATTACTACTCATTTCGCTTGTGTTCTTTATTGAATCCACTTATCGTTTTCTTTTCTAATCGTGACTTCTCACTTTGCTCAATCAATTTTTGGTTTATTATTCAATAATAAACGATTGCAATCGCTCTTGAAAAAAAAAAAAAAAAAAAAAATTCTAACCCCCCCTGAAAATTTCATGGTTTACGTTTCAAAGGGTGTAGAATCCGAATCTGAAATAAAAAATTTTCCGTCCGCCCGCCGTACGCACGATTTTTCCCAAACGACTGGAGCAAAATATCTGAAACTTTCAGGAAAAATCAATATTGATCCTACAACGCCCCAATTCTTTAGCAAACACTCTCACTTAATTTAAAGTGCCCTTTAAGGGTTGTCGAAGTTTTGTAAAATCCCTAAAACCTCAAAAAAAGTCGAAGCGCCTAAATTTGGACTCTTTTTGATGAACTTTCCATGAGGAATCGAATGAGCCCTTCCCCAGGTTCGTAGCTCAAACCATTCCCGATACATTCTGATACGCATGAAACGCTGCAAATTCTTTCACTGGGGTTTATTATTCAATTGGCTTGGGTTCCATCGCTCTTGAAAAAAAAAACGCTGCAAATTCTTTCACTGGGGTTTATTATTCAATGATTCATGAAGTTTTGCTTTGTATGCGTGTTTCACAGGTGATAGAGCGATTATTGAAAGGAGATATGCATAGAGCACTTAAATCGGTTCTCAACCAAAATACCTATTTGGATTGATCAGTTGATCATATTTGTGTGCCTCCTGAAATTCAATAATCACACACCACAAAGCTTAGTAGAAATTCAAATCATGAATCATTGAATAATAAACCCCAGTGAAAGAATTTGCAGCGTTTCATGCGTATCAGAATGCTTCAACCCGGGCAGTATATAGGGAATGGTTTGAGCTACGAACCTGGGGAAGGGCTCATTCGATTCCTCATGGAAAGTTCTTCAAGAAGAGTCCATATTTAGGCCCCCTTGATTTTTTTTGAGGTTTTTAGGGATTTTACAAAACTTCGACAACCCTTAAAGGGCACTTTAAATTGAGTGAGAGTGCTGGCTAAAGAATTTGGGCGTTGTCGGACCAATATTGATTTTTCCTGAAAATTTCAGATATTTTGCTCCAGCCGTTTGAGAGAAATCGTGCGTACGGCGGACGGACGGACGGAAAATTTTTTATTGCAGATTCGGATTCTACACCCTTTAAAACGTAAACCATGAAATTTTCAGGGGGGGTTAGAATTTATTTTTCAAGAGCGATTACAATGGTTTATTATTGAATAATAAACCAAAATTTTGTCTCCTGAATCTGAAAACATTACTCCCCCTAAAGATAGGTTCATACCACCCACGACTAGGTGGCGATTGGGGACATCAAGGGGCAAGACCGACCCCACCTTCAAGACCTGGCGGTCGTGCGGGTACTGTATACCCACTTCGCCGTCTCGTACCAATTAGGCACTGGTACTGCCTTTGCTTCTGATTGGTTAAAACCTCCTAACCACATTTCTCATATAGGAGAGGGAGGGTTTACTTCTCCCATGTTCAAACATGAGGATAGAGGGATTTCGAAATTTTAGTTTTCATTTTAAGCTACAATCAGGACCCATCTCTGATTTCAACTATCATATGTAATAACTTCTTTCACATTTCTGTGTACTATGGCATTTTAGAAAATCCTGATGAGGCCCTACCAGGTGAAACTAGTCTATGACAGAGAGATAAAAACCTTGGAAAAATTCCCATGACTCCCCTGTAAGGTGGGCCTACCTTCTTTCATCCTCAACCTATAACTTCTAAAATGGATACAGTTCTTTTTGGAAATAACTCCTTAATTTGTAAAGGTTCAATGCTCCAAACAGATGCATTTGGGGAGTTGCTGAAATATTAGTTAGTTAGAAATATTAGTGTTCAAAAAGTGCTCTGGTCTGGTTTGACACCTTAGGGATGGAAAACAACCAGAACCCTTGATTTAAATGCATTCTCACAATATAATTCACGAGTTTTTCTAAATGATGGATCATCAGCTGAAAATATACACGTCCAAGTTTGTATAATCTATGAGACTATTTTGAATAACTGCGTTAAATTCTTTTGATCCACAGATAAGCACCAAAGTTTCGTTAAGGTTTTTCACAACACTAGTCACATGTTCTGCATTTATTTTTCCGTTGACGAATGTTTCATTGAATTTATTTTGTTTTTCTTTGTCGCAGTTCGAGATGAAATGCGTGCAGGTAAAGTTCCAGTAGCTGCTGAGCTCAGTAATCTCTTTACGAAAGATGATGTCGTCTGGTGTTGAGCTACCGTACAGCAAATGGACGATAGTTTCGTCGTTTTCATTTTCGATGATTTGTTTCGATATTGCATACATTGGTGCCACACCAGTACCTATACACACCATATAAACACGTTTGTATTTGTTGGGCTCATACGTGAAATCGCCATATGGGCCTCTCCAGTAGCACTTTTGGCCTAGGACCCAGTCATTTACGTACTGTGACATCTTTCCTTCAGCGTACAGTTTGATCATGACGGAAAATGCTCCATTACTCTTGTCCCAGGGTATGAGAGTGTACGGGCGACTCAAGTGTACAGCGTCTGAAGATGCAGGGTCGTTTCTGAGTACAACGTGTTCTCCTGGCGTGAAATACATCCGAGTTTGAGCATTAGGTGGTTCATCTGGTACGAACGAGTATACGTTGACATTTCGCGTTTCAACGTCGATTTTCACCAATCTAAACGATTTGTATCGGGTTTGAGACATCATAGAGTTAACATAATTGGCGGGCTTCAGGACAGATAGACCTTTAGACGTTTTTTGCTTTTGAAAAATGTCGAGTACACAGTTGACACAGTCGCTGTGACAACAGTCTTCATCGGTTGGCTCTTCCATATCCGCTCTATGCCCCATCAACCTGAAATGAAACAATGTAGGTAATCAGGAAAACAGGTAAGTGAGATGGGTGGGCAGTGAATAATTCCTAAATCGTACATACAATAAACATTTTCAAACGTTCCAAAGTTATAGAGATTGGACGCAAACAAGATTCACAAATGAGAAAATAAAGCTAATTTTAGGTGAGTCCTGTCCTCCCTCCGTATAGAACTTCAAAATCATCTACCCACCTCAATCTTGGTCAGATTCAAACATTCCAAGCCTCTTTGGAATCAGAGTTTAGTACTTGTTAAGTTTTATATCGAGCTAGGTTTAGCTCCAACCCTTTTCATCTATTAAAAACATTAAACGTCGTTTCTTCGATTTTTTTATTATTATTCAATAATAAACCATTGTAATCGCTCTTGAAAAAAAAAAAAAATCTACCCCCCCCCCCCCCCCCTGAAAATTTCATGGTTTACGTTTCAAAGGGTGTAGAATCCGAATCTGCAATAAACATTTTTCCGTCCGTCCGCCGTACGCACGATTTCTCCCAAACGGCTGGAGCAAAAATCTGAAATTTTCAGGAAAAACCCATGTTGGTCCGACAACGCCCCAATTCTTGAGCCAGCTCCCTCACTCAATTTAAAGTGCCCTTTAAGGGATTATCAAAGTTTTGTGAAATACCCAAAAACCCCCCAAAAAAAAAGTCAAGGCGGCCTAAATTTGGACTTTTTTTGAAGAACTTTCCATGAGGAATCGAATGAGCCCTTCCCCAGGTCCGTAGCTCAAACCGATCCCGATGTATGGCCCGATTTATGGTGACAACATTTGCGTTTTTTGGTTTATTATTGTTTTTGTTTTGATTGCAGTAATCCAGTGATGTAGTGAACGTGGATACAAGAGTGAACTCCTAAAAGGGTTTATAGCCGATATACGGGTTGAAGCATTCTGATATGCATGCTCCGTCTTACGAAATTTGAAATTTTCAAATATAATATTTTTCCATTGTAATCGCTCTTGAAAAAAAAGCTGCAAATTCTTTCACTGGGGTTCATTATTCAATTTGTATCGGCTATAAACCCTTTTAGGAGTGCAGTATCCACATTCAATACATCACTAGGTTACTGCGATCAAAACAAAAAACAAATCGCAAATGTTGGCACCATAAATCGGGCCATACATCGGGAATGGTTTGACCTACGGACCTGGGGAGGGGCTCATTCGATTCCTCGTGAAAAGTTCTTCAAAAAGAGTCAAAATTTAGGCCGCCTTGACTTTTTTTGAGATTTTTAGGGATTTTACAAAACTTTGACAACCCTTAAAGGGCACTTAAGTGAGAGAGCTGGCTAAAAAATTGGGGCGTTGTCGGGCCAATATTGATTTTTCCTGAAATTTCAGCGTTTTTGCTTCTGCCGTTTGGGAGAAATCGTGCGTACGGTGGGCGGACGGAAAAGTTTTATTGCAGATTCGGATTCTACACCCTTTGAAACGTAAACCATGAAATTTTTAGGGGGGGGGGGGGGGGGTTAGAATTTTTTTTCAAGAGCGATTACAATGGTTTATTATTGAATAATAAACCAAAAGTGTTTTGGCCTGGGGCAAGTTTTCTGCTTGTACTGGTTTTCCATGAATTTCTCGCTTATGAACAAAACGGATATAGTACCTTTTGGAAACAAGCTTCTCAATTATGGTCAAGCTGCACTAATTGAAAGTGTATCATCGATAGATATTGATAGAATCCAGTTCCACGGAATCAAAGAGAGCCCAGAATAATCTCCAGGCAGTGAGAATTGTTGAGGAAATTAATAGAAGATAAACAATCGCCTACAAGATTGTGAATTTCTCCGAGAAATAAACCTAGGTACCCAATAATTAAAATGTTGATGTATCAATTTTTCGTTTTTATTAATAATTAAACTGTACTGTACAGGATCTTTCTCTGATATTATACATACCGTGCTCAAAGTTCATAACAAGTTAACAATAATGAATGAAATATTCGCAAGTTCGTTCAGATATTTTGTACGTGGCTGGGAAATTTTAAATGGGGCGCCAAAACAACCGCCTACTTAGTTGAAATGACTTCCGCAGTGGTGCGCTGGTATCGATGTTATTGTGTTATGCTGATAAGGTTTAGATAAGGGGATTGACTCGTTATGAATTTTGTGCCGAGTCTTTGACGGAAAATACAATTTATTAGATACGTTAGCGATTTCTCTAGTCAAAAATTAGTGATTTGGTCGCAATACACGAGTCTCGTTGACTAAGATAAAATTGAGACAGAGTAAAACATTTTGATGACGTGTTGCGACCACAATGACGGTACGTGTCATATTTGACGGTGAATGTTTGGCTGACATTTAGAGCTGTGTGGTGTACTATTCAGTGTCCGGTCTATTCAAGTTATTTTAACTCGACGCCGCAAGTATGGTGTCGTGCATGTGCATCGCGTTCCTCCCTCTCGGCGCTGTAGCTGCCGTGATAGCCGCTGTCTTTGGCTACATATATTTCGGCGTCAAGGTAAGTGCTCATTTCAAAAAGTAAACTCGTAAATTTCCATGAACCTGATTAGGTACTAAGAATCTAGCCCTAAAGTACGTATACAGTGGACTCAAATAGACAGCATACAAACGATAGACACCTAAATTTATGCGGATTGATGCTTCGGTACGTATAATCTTCAGCTGTGGTTGCCTTCTTTGTAGTAAGAAGTATCTTTCTACTATGCAACTTCACATACATGCGTATAAAAGTGTGTGCATACATTGACTATTGATTATATCGCAATGATTGGTACAATAAAGTGAAAATATGTTGTAATAATCAAGTACAGTAGTACTACACAATGAGGTTTAGTTTGATACTATCACTAACCTCGCAATTTCCAGAAATGAAGCTCCTCCCTCCGTCTACAATGAGAAATTACTACTTTCAATTTACTTTTGAAATTAAAAACTATTAGCATAATAAAAGTGATCCTTAAGAATACCTAATGAAATTGTTATCAAATGTGTGAACGGCAGTGTTGCCAAACTATGGTTTCTCAAAAGACGGAAAATGACCTTAACGCTTGTCAAAACTTAAGTACCTACCCTATCGTTCCTTGATGTACTAGAAATTCTAATTGATGAAATTGTTTTACAATGTGCGATTGGTTAGGTAGGATGGCAAGTACCGTGAGATATGTTTTTGGTTTTCTGGTGCCACTGCATGTGCATATACATAATAACCGATTAGGATTAATGGCAATACTATTGTTGTGAACAAAAATAGTACATAGGGTCCTTGCAAAAATTCCCTGTGCGATGAAAACTACCAAAAAATTGTCGAAAGAACTCTGAAATAAGTGTGGATCATTTTTTTAAAAAGTGGTACAGTGGTTGTTGTTAGAGAGTTTTGAAAATCCCTATCCCCAAAATCTACCAAGAAAATTCCTCAGAACCGAAATGTTGTACATAAATAGTTAAATTTCGAATCGGTTTGTGTTGTATTATTTACTTGCGGTTCTAATTAAGAGGATTTTAATTGAGGGATTCATAAAAATAGTTGAAAATGGGAAACTTGCAAATACTTGGTGCACGCAACCTTCTTCATGATGTGATTTGAACAAATTTTAAGACTCCTGCGCAAATTCTAAATCGAAAATCATGCCAAGAACGATACGGTGTGGAATGGCACAAGAATTTGTACTTAAAATCTCTTGGGTATATGGTACCATTTTCGATATTTTTCTAAGTACTTTTTCCCAAATACTTTTTGCACTTTTTTTTTGCCAAATACTTTTTTTAGTACTTTTTGCCCCAATTTCAAACTGGCCAAGCCTCTAGGTTCGACCGTAACCATATATCAAGCGGAAACCCATGCTATAGAAATATGTGCACAAGAGATTACCAGGAAACGACTCAAAGGTGCAACGATATATATACTATCTGACAGCCAAGCAGCACTAAAGGCTATTTCTGCCTTCTCGGTAACTTCGAAGCTGACTTGGAGTTGCCTAAACTCCCTCAAGGCTGCGGCCCGGGGCAACAAACTGATGCTACTATGGGTGCCGGGTCATGAGGGAATAGAGGGCAACGAGGAAGCTGATCGCCTTGCTAAAAAAGGATCAGAGTCCAATCCAATTGGACCTGAACCCCAACTAGGGGTTACCAAGAGTTATGTAACTCAACAGGTTCAGAAATGGGAGGACAAAACACGCACAGAATATTGGCACAACACTCCTAAGCAGAGGCAGGCCAAGCGGTTCCTCTCTATTTCAAGGAAACGTGCAAAAGCCCTTCTATCATTGAGGCGCAAAGACCTTCGTAAACTAGTGGGTCTTCTGACTGGCCACTGCCCCCTAAGGTACCACCTAAACAAAATGGGTAAGGCCAGGACAATAGAATGCCGGCTCTGCTGCGAAGAGGCGGAAACAGCAAAACACATCCTCTGTAATTGTCCTGCTGTTGCATCAACTAGATTCCGGCATTTCGGGAAGGGTGCCCTAACACCCTCTGATATTGCCTTGGAAACGCCTGAAAACCTCCTACACTTTGTGAACGAAGAGGTTATTAATAAGGTTTTGAATTAAAAATGGGGACAGCGTCACAATAGATCCTAGCGGTCTCAGTGACCAGGGGCTCCTCCCATCCCTTATTAGAAAAAAAAGTACTTTTTCTCAGTTTCTTTAAAAGTCAAAAGCAAATCGGTTTATAAATACCTTCAAAGAATTCACTTAACGAGAGTAACTCGTTTGAACCTAGATTTCTCTCACTGAGTTACCAATAAAACTGTAGCTCTAACCAAATAATTTCTTCAATTTTTAGACATTTTAATAATAACCTTAGACAGTAGGTTATTGTAAACGATCGGCTTGATCTTACGTGCACATTAATTTGGAAAAATGATTCCATCTTGTACAAGAGAACAAAAATTTGAAGTATAATTCGTATTGTTCATTTAGTATTGCCAAAAAGTTCGGACTCGATTGAAAAAGGAAGGCAAACCCCCGAGCGTCGCATTTTTCCACCCCTACTGCAACGCCGGTGGTGGAGGAGAAAGAGTTCTCTGGTGCGCAGTGAAGGCCGTTCAAACCAGGTAGATAACTTATTGTAAGAACTAATTCTTAAATAACTCATTTTATATGCAGATAAAGGTTTAAGTGTTCAACTAAAGTTTATTTTGTAAAAACGGAAGAGATGAACAACCCTGACTTTAAGCTATTGGAAGGTAGATAGATGGTTTGTTGCCATCCAGATAAACATCCATCGCGAATTTAATTAACAGTTTGTACAAAATTAACGAGTCTGGACCAGATAAATAAATAAATGAAATATACGAGGGTCATCCAGAAAGTAAGGTTACAACTGCTGGTGAAAATCGAAAAATGCATATATTTTATTCAAATTTTGAGGAAATGTAGCAAAATATGTCCTTATTTTTCTACATAATCGCCACCAACTTCAACACATTTCTTCAGCCTGGGCACCAGATTTTTTATGCCCTCGTCATATACACTTCGCTCCAACTCCAAAAACCACTTCTCGACAGTTTCCTTCACCTCCTCGTCGTTGGAAAAACGTTTTCCACCCAAGAACTCCTTCAATTTGGTGAAAAGGTGGAAATTCGAAGGCGCAAAGTCCGGTGAATATGGTGGATGGGTCACAACATCCCATCCAAACGACACAAGCAGGTCCTGGGTCTGGCGAGCGGTGTGGGGTGTGTGAAGAAGGGACACACCACGAGTCAGCATTCCCCTCCTTTTGTCTTTGATTTTTTTCCTCAATTTTTTAAGGGTCTCACAATACGCATCAGCATTAATGGTGGTTCCCCTGACCATGAAATCCACCAACAACACCCCTTTTCTGTCCCAAAACACTGATGCCATGATCTTCCGCTCCGAGGGCTGAACCTTGAATTTTTTTGCTGACGGGACATCAGGTCCATAAGTTTCCACAAGCTGACGATGGATTTCAGAGGCAGATTCGCGACGCAAAGTGAGGAACTTGATGAATTTAGCATCAGCTGTAGGTGGAGAGAACGGTCCCTGCAGAGGTTGACGGAGTAGGCTGTTGTGACGACATTTTGTAACGGACTGATGCAGGCGGGTGCTTATTGTGACTGCTAGGAACCCCCCTACACGCAGTAATACCAACCCCTAAAAAAAATTTGAGTTGGTGGGGCATGGATTGACCATTTTTCTTATCGAACGGGTTTTTGTAGCTCTTCAAAAATTCTTTATTGTCATGGATATCGATATTTGAACGTTTCGCCCAGACAACGTGGGCTTCTTCAGCTTGAAAAAAAAAAAAAATAAATAAATAAATAAAATAAAACATATATGCACATGTGTGTACATCATCATGCACTATAATGAAAAGAATCTCCTTAACAAGTCAAAAGAAAATACTTATATCGTTTATATACTAGAATTTGTACATTGATTTTTTAGTTCTTACCATGTATTTTCTTAGTTTTATCACATTAGTTTTTGACATTCCTCGGATTCATTAGAATCGTCGTCTACATCATCGAGATCATCTATTTAGAGAAACAAATTCGCAGGTAAGTGTCTTATATTAGTATGTTGTCATAGGTTATTAGGTTTTTAATTTACATATCACTTTGGACGGTGCAGTTAACGAATATAGGATATGCAAAGCCTTCAGCAAGCAGTAAAAGGTAACCACACCATTATCATCAAACTTCTATAAATATAACAAATAACTTATATATAATAACAACATTAAATTATATATGATATGTAAGTGTATAATATATATAAATTATATATATAAACTACATATGATATATATGAGTACTATTAGTACAAAGTGATATGTGAATTAAAAACCTAATAACCTATGACAACATACTAATATAAGACACTTACCTGCGAATTTGTTTCTCTAAATAGATGATCTCGATGATGTAGACGACGATTCTAATGAATCCGAGGAATGTCAAAAACTAATGTGATAAAACTAAGAAAATACATGGTAAGAACTAAAAAATCAATGTACATATTCTAGTATATAAACGATATAACTATTTTCTTTTGACTTGTTAAGGAGGTTCTTTTCATTATAGTGCATGATGATGTACACACATGTGCATATATGTTTTATTTTATTTATTTTTTTTTTCAAGCTGAAGAAGCCCACGTTGTCTGGGCGAAACGTTCAAATATCGATATCCATGACAATAAAGAATTTTTGAAGAGCTCCAACAACCCGTTTGATACTAAAAAAAATTCTCTGCACCTTCCAGGGAGTTTGTGACCTTACTTTCTGGATGACCCTCGTAGTCTTCTAACTTGAAATTAATGTCCTCACTTCACTGGCTTCCCTTAAAAAATAATATAAGCTATTGGCCACCTTTTCATCACTCAATATAATTTAATATTTTCTCAGATTTCCCAGTTGGAAGATTGTGGTTTACACCGGAGATCTAAACGCTTCGCCTGAAGCGATTATAAAAAAAGTCCGCCAAACTTTCAACATTTCCTTGGGCGATGGCGTTCAGTTTATCTACCTCCACCAGAGGCGCTGGCTTGAGCCAGACCGCTACCCGTATTTTACGCTCCTTGGCCAGGCCATTGGATCGGTTATTCTAGGTATCGAGGCTTTGATTGCATTTTTACCAGGTGAGTAAATTCTCTTACATTTTCAACCTTTTTGTGATTTTGGCCATCATAATGATTAGTGGGCTCGTAGATGGACATGAATCCAAAATTGAACTGGAAGGACGATAACGTCAATGTGACTGCAAATTTTGATAGTTGAGACTGTTCTTCTCCATCCAAAAACTGTTGTCTAGATATTTACTTGAAAGCATAAAGAAACAAAAACGGGACAGTATACCTCTAGGGGTCTACAGCCAGATCATCTAAATGATTAATTTTACACATTTAAGTACTTACCTAAGATGTAAAATTGCCTATGCAACCTACAAATATGGGATTCTAGCTCAGAGGAGGGGAGCTAGTAAACAGAGATGAAAGCTATGGCTGGGGGGGGGGGGGGTAACAAGGGTTTATGTGAGCGCATTCTGTGTTCAAAAACGGTACTTACTAAGCCCAACCAACTCCCTGGAAAAATCTGTAGATCTGAAACTAAATTAGAGACCCAATAAATGAAGCTTCAAATTCATGGTTTAATAACCTGTAAAAAGATATTGAGGTAATTTTGCATGACAATTGGCACTTACCAGAGAGGTTAGTGCTGAACAAGGTGGCAGGTACACAATTGACCCCCTTGGGCGGATGGAAAAGTGGTGATGCTGGGATAACAAAGGGTGGAAGGAGCCCACCTGAAGGTTAGTTGAAGGAGTGTTGAGCGGGTATAGGGGGGGACTGTCAGGTCGGTCTCTAAGAACTGGATTCTACTCCTGTTGATAATTTAAATGATAAAATCGATTTGTTGATCCACGATGGCCTAGTTAACCTTGATATTGGAGCTAGCCTTTATTCTACGATCCACCAAAATGAAATTACGAAATTCCAAGTCATTAAAAGTCCTCGTCTATTTAATCGAAGTCAGCTTTCAACTAAATTAGTTTTTGTTTCAGATATCTACATTGATACAATGGGATGGAGTTTTACTCTACCTCTTTTTTCGTATATTGGCGGTTGTACTACCGGTTGCTACATCCACTACCCCACGATCTCAACCGATATGCTCAGAAGGGTTGTGTCCAGGGAAGTCACCCTCACCAACAAAGCAAGAGTGGCCAAGAGTCCTTGTCTTTCATTCGCCAAATTTATTTACTACAGGATGTTCGCTTCAGTTAGTATTTAACAGCATATGTAAACATTTAAAAAGTGTCTTGGATTAGCCGGCCATAGACGAGCATTCTTTCCTGCAGGAAAGATGAGTCAGCAACTTTCTGTACAGAAAGAACGCTGGTGGATGGGTCACAGAAGGAAAGCGTGCCATGCTGGTCGTTGCGCCAGCTTGGTATAATTCGTTTCATTTCCCTGCCGTTAGTGGGGACTCGGCTTTCCTCTCAGTTGCTACCTGTTTCCTGCCGGATTCGTCAAGTTCTTATCGGGTTATCAGTAGTTTTTTTTTCTTTTGTTGTTTTTTCTTTATTGTACCTACCGTATAATGTTTCTGGTACGATCCTGCCAATACTTTGGGCAGAAATCTCTGTACTGTATTTGAGGCACTCATAACTTCTGCCAGTCGCTAAAAACCTCAAAGTTGCCACTAATCGCTCTCCTGGTGGGATGCTAGCCCTCATGTTGGTATCTTCCTTTCGTGAATGGGGCCTTAAAACTTCTAGCAGACGTTGAAAAGTAGCCACGTCCATCCGAAGATAATTTTTGAAATCGCGGGGTTCAAAAAGTGATAATTCCTTCAGCAATTTCTTGTCACTGAACTCTCGATCACGAAGCCACCTCTTCATCCAAACTCTTCCTTTTTTTTCTCCCATGAAAAACTGTGAACACCAACAACCATGCCCGTAACTGCTAACACTTTCCTGCGATCCATCTTCAATACTGCTGGATCAGGCGATGGGACGGGCTTTCCCCCCACAGGACACCAATCCTTTCAAACCCAACAGGAAAAACCCCATACACGTACACGCTTTCCCGTCGTCTATGAATCCATTGAACAATCCTGACGGATTGCTAATTTTCGTTAGTGGCTTCGACGTGATTACGAATCCTGACGCGATGGAACGGCGCGATTACTTGACAGGAATGACGGCAGGAAAGTCTTGCCGTTAGTGGAGACGAGAGGATTGTGAATCCTGTCATCTTTCCTGAAGGATTTTACAAACTGGAAAGAACGTCGGGAAAGAATGCTCGTCTATGGCGGGTTATTATTGTGAAGTAATCTTATGAAGCTTTCACACCACTTTTCCAACATGAGAATTGTGAACGTATTCCTGGTTCGAAAATTGGGTGTTTTTCAAAATTTATTATTTCATTTTTAATAGAAAATAAGTTCTAACATGAACGACTAAATACGAGTACCTCAATAATGGCGTATGTAAGCGGATTTTTTAAATACATTTTTTATTTCAAGCTGAAGTAGAATCAAGACTATTGACGCCACTTCACAGAAAAAGCTGTTCTTTATCCATCTTGTGATGTTTTACACTGCAGACAACCCTGTCTACAGATTTCTGTGTAAATTCCCTAGACTACCCCATGAATAGTCCGCATATTACCAAAGTGAAAGTTTAAAGTTACTTTTTTGTTGTCTTGAATTTCGGAAAGGCTGTCAACAGTCAAGACAATTAAAAACGTGTCAGTAAGGTGCTAGGTATCTAGGATAAGGAATGGTTAGGAAAAGTAAACAAATCGGACATTTGCACGGTGAAAATCCATTGGTTCAACACTAACAGAGATAGTGGTGACCCCACCATCCGACCTGTACTACTATTTGCAGGTTATGTCCAATCACATAATATCCAAACGGTGATATTTCTCTAAACCCCTTCTATTTTCTATAGGAGATTAAAAATCCTTTAAACTGAACAAAAAGTAAAATTGCTTGCTTCTGAAAGATTCAACTGGAAAAACTTGTCTATCTTTTACGCTTTAAAACAATCAGAAGGATATGTTACTAAATGTAAAGCTGATACTCCTTGGGGATATAATATATTACATCCCCTTATAATTATGTTAGTTGCAATAATTGCGTTGCATTTTAGATACCTAAGGAAACTTTTTCGAGTCAACTGGGAAAACTTGGACTAACTTGGAACTTGTGTTGCTGAAATTGAGTGATGCATAATATTCATAATTAGTTCAAGAGTGAGCAGTTTTCCTCATCTAATCATTTCGAGGGTGTAAAACGCTGCAAATTACTACACAAAGGTTTATTATTTCCGTTATCAGATAGCCCTCCTACGCAGATCAGTAGATTGCCTTAGTATAGTATCCACCATGCTCAGAAGGCTGTCGCCAGTCACTCACTCTAGTATCCACTCTCAGCCCTCGTTTTTTTTTTTTTCAAAAGGGGAGCGAATGGATGGTGTTACAGCAACCTGAATGATCTCATTCAATAGCGGAATTAATTTTCATCTTAATCAGACTTAAAAACTGTCCTAATACATCAAAAGTTTTTGGGATTTCGATTTTTTCATATTTTCACACTTAAATATTTTCCCTTACAGTTTATTAATCATCACGTTGAGGTCACTGGCTCATTCTGGATTGATGTACGATTTTTCAGCCAGATTTAGAAAACTTTAGTTCAGAAGTTTCGGAGTAAAGCTTCATTTTTCTGATTTTTGAAGTCGGCTTATTTTTTTAAGTGGCTATCTTGAAAACTTTTGTGTGGGGTTTCACATTATTTTCATTGTTGATTACAAAGGTTCATTTGAAAATAATAAACAAATACTACGTCTTTAAAAAATCAATTGATTTGTTTAAATCCTTTTAATTATAATTTACCTTGCGAATGCATTTGTGAAAACTATCAACCCATTGTTAGATAGATAGATAGTTTACATAATTTTACATGTTACATTCTTCAACTGAATAATAGCTGATGACCGAGCTGGATAGTGTAAGATTGTGGCCCAGCCCGGAAATTGTAATTGTCGAATTTAATTGAGTGATTGTGATTGTAGTTGTACAGCTGGACTGGTAGCTTTTCGAACACGATTATGGTGAATTCTTCTTGGACTGAAGATCACATCAATACGATCTGGCGATGTTGCGCTTCTGGTGCCAAGGCGACGTATCGTATCTATCCACCCTGTGATACATCAGCCTTGAAAGCGATGCCATTAGCTCCTGATATATGTAAGTGGAATTTTTTTTGATGTTATGCTGGTACAGCAAACAGTGTCGACAACCTTCATTACAGCGATATAGTTTCAATAGATATCGGTAAAAAAGTCCTACCTAATCTTTGGAATTAAATGGGTATATTCGGCTTTCCTCAAATTTTCTCCTAGAGAGCTGTTTCTCTATTCAGGATGGAAGTACGGAGGTGTAGAAGGGCTAATTCTACAACCTCGATGAACAAGAGAGAAAGTCGAATTTCGCTCAAAATTAATTAAATGTGCTGAGGGAGGAGAAATCGTTTTATCTGCGCTGTGCTTAACTGGTCAAGTCAGGCCTTAGCTTGAAACGGAGCGATTCATTCCTAATTTCAATTTCCTACAACATAGTCCGGCGAAGATTCAAATTTTACTAACGATTCCCCCTGGTAAAACACTCAAATTTGAGTTGACCACTTACACATTGGGGCTATAGAATTCTAACCATTTTTTCACCATTTAGTTTCTAGTTGAAGCTCGAAACAGTGGTACGTATGTTGGAATGATTTCCAAAAAGTTAATTATGCGCTGTTAGGTTACCAACTGCGATTTTATTCAAAATCATATATGCAACCCTCTTAGCTAATCAATAAACGTATCTACAAGAATAAAACGCTGCAAATTCTTTCACTGGGGTTTATTATTCAATTGGCTTGCGTTCATGATTTGAATTTCTACTAAGCTTTGGAGTGTGCGTGTTTCACAGGTGATAGAGCGATTATTGAATTTCAGGAGATATGCATAGAGCACGTACATCTGTTCTCAACCAAAATACGTATTTGGATTGATCAGCTGATCATATTTGTGTGCCTCCTGAAATTCAATAATCGCTCAATCACCTGTGAAACACGCACACGCCAAAGCTTAGTAGAAATTCAAACAATGAACGCAAGCCAATTGATTAATAAACCCCAGTGAAAGAATTTGCAGAGTTTTTTTATGGTTATCAGAATGCTTCAACCCGTGTATCGGCTACAAAGCCTTTTAGGAGTTCATTCCAGTATCCACATTACTACATCAATACGTCACTAGGTTACTGCTATCAAAACAAAAACAATTATAAACCAAAACCCCAGTGAAAGAATTTGCAGCGTTTCATGCATATCAGAATGCTTCAACCCGTGTATCAGCTACAAAGCCTTTTAGGAGTTCACTCCAGTATCCACATTACTACATCACTAGGTTACTGATATCAAAACAAAAACAATAATAAACCAAACTAACGCCGGGGAATGGTTTGACCTACGGACCTGGGGAGGGGCTCATTCGATTCCTCATGGAAAGTTCTTCAAGAAGAGTCCAAATTTAGGCCGCTTCGACTTTTTTTTTGAGGTTTTTAGGTATTTTACAAAACTTTGACAACCCTTAAAAGGCACTTTAAATTAAGTGAGAGTGCTGGCTAAAGAATTTGGGCGTTGTCGGACCAATTTTTCCTGAAAATGTCATCTTTTTTGCTTCAGCCGTTTGGGAGAAATAGTGCGTACGACGGACGGACGGAAAATTTTTTATTGGGGATTCGGATTCTACACCCTTTGAAACGTAAACCATGTAATTTTCAGTGGGTTAGAATTTATTTTTCAAGAGCGATTACAATGGTTTATTATTGAAGAATAAACCAAAAGTTTGTCTCCTGAATCTGAAAACATTACTCCCCCTAAAGATAGGTTCATACCACCCACGACTAGGTGGCGATTGGGGACATCAAGGGGCAAGACCGACCCCACCTTCAAGACCTGGCGGTCGTGCGGGTACTGTATACCCACTTCGCCGTCTCGTACCAATTAGGTACTGGTGCTTGGAGTTCTCTCTTGGTTGGAAGGTGCTGGGATTGAAACTCAGATTATCAAGAGCAAATGGTTCCAACTTTTATTGATCTACTTGAGTCGTTCAATTGATGAAACAGGAATTCACCTGTGACCTATAATTTAATAGGGCAAATAGATCAGAATCTTTAATTGTAAGAGTTTGAATTACAATTAATATATTCCACTAAATAACATTAATTTGTCTTTTTGCATTCATCTATTTCAGCTGAAGGGGGACCAATTAAAATTATATCAGTAGGACAATTTCGCCCTGAGAAAAACCATCCTCTTCAACTGAAATCGATGTACGAACTGAGGCAGCTTGTAAGCGAAACTATCTGGGACAGAGTGAGTTGCTCGACTTTACTTTTATGATGAAAAGGCATTCAATTTTATGGCCCGAATTCTGTGAATCATTCATTACTACGTCACTGACTTCTAATAATACGCAATCAAACAAAATAAATTAATAAATCATTTATGTTCTAAAGTTTTTTTTTCTTCCTCAGGTAAAATTGGTGATTATTGGTTCTTGCCGAGATAGTGAAGACCACCAGCGCGTTAAGGACATGAAGGATTTTTGTAGACATTTATCTTTGGAGAATAACGTTGAATTCAAAGTGAATATCCCTTACGAAGAACTGAAACAAGAATTGTGCTCCAGCATGATTGGACTGCACGCAATGTACAATGAACATTTTGGGATTGGTTAGTTTTATTTTTTTGTTCAAACTAAGTTAGTTTCAATTCAAAAATTGTATGCAATACGTTTTGGCAAACCTTAGAAGAAACTTGAATTTTTTATATATATGAAACACAATATATAAAAAATGGAATACTACTTACCTTGCTTGCACTATTTTAAGCGGATTTTTGAGAATTTCATTGTTGCATTTCTTTGATTACTACATTTGAAATGGGCATAAGCATTGAATATTACATATTAAGCATTATTAATTATATTTATTACATCAAGGGCCAGTTTCACAAACATTCCCCAACATGGTTAAAGTAGATTGTAGTTTTATGGAACCCGAAATTTGAACGTTGATCTAAAACAAACAATGGTTTCACTGTTATCAGCTAATATCAATTTACACCTTTTGCATGAAACGTAAATTTGAAGTTTAAACGTGGATTAGTCAATATCAAGGTGGCATTGGCCGGCAAAATGAGAGTGATAACGAGCTGTTAGTGATAACGTAAATAACGACTGTTATAGTTTCGCTTTTCCCCCGTTTTTGTTCGGTTACTGACTGCTTTACTCCTTGTTTTCTGTTTTTGTTGTTGGGTAGTTGATATTTAATCTGTCACTTGTGTATTCGATGACACTTAATTGTTTGAGAACCGACAAAACAATAGTTCTTGAAAGTCCCGTACCGAAATCAATATTGTTGAGCTTGAAATCTACCCTTCTCTCTCGAATCCATCGAGGACGGCGAATGGTAAAATCTGCATCATGTTTGTCAAACTCGTCCTCAAGTACCACGCTCTTATCAAACCTCTACAGCTCAACTTTGTTGGGCAAATTACACAAAATAACCCAATAGGTAGGAAAACACCAACAAAATATAAAAGTCACGAAAAACAATAACAGGAAATAGCTCAATGAACAGTAACACAGCAAAACGGAATTTCGGAATGGAAACAGTTGACGAAACGATGGTATTATTCGTCGTTTAGGACGCTAGCCTTGCAAGTTTTGCTGTTGTCGATCTTCTGCGTTTCATCGTTGATTTATCCATACCGGACTTGGTGAAACTGGCCTTTAGACGTAATTATTAGTTGAGTGGAAACTATTACGCTAACAGCAGGAGCATAGTGTGGCTCTTGAGTGGAGGGTACCCAATTCCCCCCCAAAACAAAAGTCTCCTACTGAGATTATCTACGCTACTCGCATTATTCACTGTGACTACAATGGAAGCTTAAAGCAGTTCTTAGGAAGCAGTTTGCTTAAGGGAATCGTACTTAGCATGGAACATGATTTATCCTTGGCCTAATAAGCCAAAAAAAAACGTCACGCGGGAGTGGAACGTGGAATTGGAGCGAGTCCTCATTTACATAATCAGTCTAACAGATTACGATAGATATATTTTAGCCAGTAGACCAGGGAGATCAGTAGGATGTGCCTAATATAGGGCACATCCATCACATAGGTAAAACTGAAATAGCAGAAACGACAGTAGCAAATTGAAACCAGCAGGATGATAAGAAATTAGCGAAAGGAAAACCGCAAAATTAGCATGATTATAGCATGTTCCATGTTTCTTGAATTTCAGCCGCAGGCTCTAAGCAGTAAGCATCCGGGGGTCCAGGGAGCTTGGCCAGCGCCAAGTTTTTGCTTTAGCATTCTAAACTCTGTTAGAAATTAAAAATTCGTAGGAGCATTCAGCAGTTGCCAATGGAAAGGGAAGCTATAGCCTGATAACTATTGGTGCCTATAGTAGTTTTTAGTTGAAAAACGACGCGTTTGAAGACGAGAAGGTGTACTGACAGAAGGATCTGGCACAACCTGATGTGGGTGATGTGTGAGATGATGTCCCTGCATCTGCTTCAATCGATGTTGCACAATGACCTCTGTCTTTTCAGAAATAATTGTCATCTATCTCTGATTTGACTCTGTTCGAAAAATCGATAATAGTTACATTAGTCTTATGTTAATAACACCTGGTGGACTTTGGGGTTGCCATGCTAATTAAACAGTTTTGTTAACCGACTCAACGCGGAAGGCACGTGTTAAACTATTTTATATTCTAGTTATTGTTTCTCCTCTTGAGCTTTTTGAAGGATGTGAGGTAGGTCATTCACACTTTCGAAGGTCAATACTACGTCATCGAGTCCTTTTGCTCTCTGCTCACTTCGAAAGTTCAGTTTCTATTTTCCTAGTTCCTATGATGTTACCTACGCATACATATTTTGTATGATGAAAATGGTAAATAAGTACCTGAAAAATGGATAATGAACCTTTTTCTTGCCCGATATTGTAAATACCTACATTTATTCTCGTTTGTTCAAAATTGGGGGGGTGTGTGTGTGGGGAGGTTAGTCAAACATCTCAGATAGCCTAAAAATATATTTACAAACTAAAAAAGTGTATTCTAAATGAATTTTTCGTCATACAGAGCAATAAAAGTGGTTAGTTGTGTGGGTTAGAATACCTTTGGCCATCCCCGCTCACGTGAGGCACCACACTGGTGCCATGGTCCAAAAAAATTCATAATCGCCCCCTTTTGGATCTAAACATTTTTTTATACATTTAGGAAGACATTTATCGAGTTTTCAATGAAAACTGCACTAAAAAATTTTCCCGTCCTGGGCTAATGTCTCGGTTTTTGGTCCCGAGTTGAGTCAGTTAAATGGTTAATGTTTAATTTTAAAAACTTGATCTCCAGAAGTTGTGTATCTTTTTTGAGTAAGGATATTACTACTCTCTTCTCTTACTTAAGCGAAATCATTTCCAGGCGTGGTTGAGTGCATGGCGGCAGGCGAAATCATGGTTGCCAACCGATCCGGAGGCCCTAAGGCTGACATCGTCGAAGAATCAGAAGGAAGTAGAAACGGCTACCTCGCCCTGGACGAAACCGAGTACGCCCGCGCTTTTGCTACGATCATCAAGCTCTCTCAACCTGTGCGAACGAGAATACGAGAAGCTGCAAGGTAAAATTTTCATGCATTTAATTCAGTGGTTTGAGATAGCTGTTGTTACACTCTGAGTCTATCTCATAACTGTTGACGATTTTATGCAACCAATGACTCAAAACAAAAATGTCTTACTGTGAAGCCTACACGATATGAACAAACCTGACACCTTTTGTTGTGTATATTCTGACTGGGATTAACTGAACCATTAGGGATGGATAAGGACTGTCGTAATGATGAGGAATTATCGATTTGAAGAAAAAAACTCGATTGTGGAATGTGCGTTTAACGCTATAGCGAGAAAACAAATTAAAATGATTAATCCAGGTATTATATAGGCTTCATTTCCGAGTTATTTCACTTTAAAGATTTTTTTCAAGTTTCCTATCCTAAGCCACTAAAATGACCACAAATCTCTTAGATATTCTCTAAAATCAATTTTGAGGACACCGTTGGAAAAAGAGTTAAATTTTCTCTCACCTTAGAGCAAAATAAGAAAGGTTCAAGCAAAATTAGTCCTTAGATCAAATGAGGAGCTTACTTTCAAACAGGCACATATCCATTCCGACAAAATGTTCAGGAAGTGAAAAAAACGATTTGCAGATTAGTGGAGATGTTTTTCTGCAGTTTCTCATCTGAGTAATGTGTGAGAAGGCACAGATAAAGATGCCTCAGAATATGAATCAATTTTCTCCAAAACACGAGGCTGCATATCCATTTTCATGTTGGAAATGTGCCCTTTTGATCAAAACTCATGGATTTGTGCCTTTTTGAAAAAGAAAGAATTCATTCTCCATTCTGTAGGTGTTATTGAAAACTTTACCTGACTCCATATTTCCATTTGTCATGCCTGCCATCTATCGAGTCTCGTGTAAATATGCGCAATGCTTCTTTTTGGATATGTACCTTTTTGAAAACCCACGACTTATCGCCTGACGAAATTCGGAGGATATGTGCCATTTCGATTGCAAGGCACTGAAAAAAAATGTAGGGGACGGATTTGTTACCTTTTGATGCAAACACATAACTTTAGCCCCGGAATTGACGTGGATGTGTTCTGTTTTGTTCGGAAATGATAGGGGGATCTGATTCAACTCATATTCAGAGATAGAAAATTGAGAAAAAACGTTTTCTCCCAGATTTGGATGTGTGCCTTTTTGAAAGTAAGCTCCTCAAATTTAGAGAACTTGTGGAAAATCAACATTTTTCCTTTGCTCGTGATAAACAGATTTTTTAACTTCCGATTCCCAGGAAAAACTTTCCCAGCATTTCTGTTTTCCTTTACTCTTATAGGGAAAAAAATTGTTCACGTGAAATTTGTTTAAGAAAATGACGTTTGAATAAAAAAAAAACGTGGTTTTATACACCTTAATTGACTTGCTACAAAAGAAAGAGTTTGCCATAGAATTTTATGTATCTTTTTTCGCTAAATCGAATGGTGACTCCATCGAGCTTAAACACTAAACAAATAAGGGATCAATCAATGGTTAGAAATGTTAATTGATATCATAATATATTATATTAGCTCGGAACTCGAACATCCTGTGTTTCAGCCCTTCCGACCAGGGGAATGAGCCTAAAAATCCCTTGTTGCGCGTTGTCAAATGTTTTGGATGCTCTGTAACGCCAAGTTGTCGAAATCTCAATATACAATCTATCTTAATACTTAAACAATATTGTCTCAACTCCACTAATTGGTTTGATTAAAATTTAACCAGTGTATCAATTCATTTAATGTATCAAATCTATTCATTTGATGTCTTATTTACATTTGTGGAAACTGTATTTTGATTTGCCTATTTCTTACAAAAATGTATCGCCACCATAACTATTTATGAGATACAACCATACCTATTGCAAAATGTAGTATCTTTCCTTATCAAACACAATTCAAACCGCCCTTTTGTGTAAGAATGCCTTAAGAAGTTAGGCAACATAATTATTCATCACTATACCCATAATATTTAAAACTGTGACTAATTATGAAGGTAAATTGAAATAAATCTCATGAATACTGTGTAGGTTAGATGTGCCTCATAATCGCATGAATCTTTGTATTCCAGGTCATCGGTAGATCGTTTCTCAACGCAAGAGTTCGAGAAAAACTTCATTCAAACTGTCGAGCCTATGTTTTCTCAAATAGACTGATGACGAACTTCCAATTGAAACTATGGCTAACTTAGACTGCGTTTAATACTCGTACCTACTTAGCGTTTAATTCACATATCTTCCAAAAAGTTGTATAGACTAATTTGGCGAGCACAGCACTGCAAAAGTAAGTGCGAATAATGTGATTATGAATGAGCCTAATGAATTCGTCGTGGTACTTACTTTACTGTAATATGTCACTACTATTTCCTTACTTTTCATAGCTCTTTTCTGGGTGGTTCGTTTTGGAAGCAATATTTCATCGTAATTCTATGTAAATAGTCCTCTGGGTTAAAATCGTTATTTAAATCACAAAGTTACTAGTAATTAAGATTAAAAATGTTTAAATATTATTAATATATATCTAAAGCTCACACTGATACTTAGAATGTCGTGGTCGTTCTGTGTTATGTTCAAAGAGTTTAAGTTTAAAGAGGTTTGATTAAATTGGCTTCGTAGCTCAACCTGTAAGAGTGTTGCAACTAAAACAAAATTTCCCCTTAGTGGTAAGGACAAGAGTTTGAACCCAGACAGAGGTATCAATGTTTTTGGGCCATAACAGTTGGCGCAGTCATTGATATAATACGAAGCAATAATTAATTAAATCCCTACCCATCTGAAAGGCTTTAAACATCATATTCCCCAACGTGGCATCTTTCACTTCCTCACTCACCTGAGTCAAAACCGAATCGTGAAAATGACCTCGCTCAAATGTTGACTTCCAGAGAGCATCAGATGCTCCAGGCCTGCGGCTTGTAGTTTCGCTTTGTAATTTCATTCAACCCCAAACCACCCGAGACGGCTAGTATTTGACCCCAGGAAAATGTTATGTGTATGGAGTATAACCTGCTGTCGAAGAGGTTTGATTAATTCGGCCTCCTGGCTCAACCGGTTACAGTGTTGCGTCTAAAGGGAAATTTCCCCTTAGTTGTAAGACAAGAGTTCGAACGTCAGAGGTATCAAGCCAAGAGCATCTAGAGTCAGATCGTGGTAGAACGGCCTGAGCCTATCTAGCGAGAATTGGATGAACCTTCCCTCTCTTCTGAGGCAAGGTGAATCCACGTCCGTAGGTCTGTAGTCTGTAGAACCGAGCCTAATGTGTAGGAAACCAGATATTTTCCCTTTATGAAAAAAGGCATTAAAATCTCGTCGGCTTACAAGTAAAATTCACTGTGAGTAATTTTTTTTCTTTTTTCAGTTTATTTGATACTTCTATGCATTTTTGTGAAGCCCGATCAATTGGCGTGGTCAGATTTGAGATCCAAGGAACGGTTTCCTAGGAAAATTCAAAATAGTTTTTCACCAAGTCAGCATTAAATTTAAAAAGAAATATAGTCAGGAGAAATGAATTAATTATTCATTGAAAATACTTGTAGAAGCGTATACCATTGATGTTCACGTGGGAAAGAGTATGCATATACATTATGAACCAGCTGCAGAACAAGTTTCAACCCTCTATTCCAATTTTTCCGAACAAAATAATTATGTCTCACCAAATTCTGAATAGTCTTGTAGAAATTGTGAGCTGATCGCGAATGTAGGTAGGTACTGATGTCTTGCATGAAAATTGTCTTTCCCCTGGATATAATACTTTGATAAGGCAAAACTTTTTCATCACACTTTGAGGTGGTTTATAGACACAGAATTTGATGTCAGAAAGATTTTTTTGTTGTGGAAAAACCAACTGTACGGTGGACGAACATGGCAGTCTTGGAATCTAGGCAGATTGAAACGTAAAATGACAATGTTTGAGAGGAAATAATTTTTTCTATCCGATCACGTAGATTTATTAGAAATAATAAGCCAAAATAAACTCAAACAGTAAAATTTATAGAATCTCAACAATTTTCAGCTTTTTCTTACGTTTCTGGGCCTAAATGAACCACAACTAAGAGAAAAAACTGGGTAGAATGCGAAAAAAATCGAAAGTATAGCGACGGAAAGCTTACGTTTTTGGACTACATTGTAAGATCACACAAAAACTGTGTGGTTTTTAACCCTTGTCTTCAGAAATGACGGAGAGAACTTGAAAGGTAACTACTCTCTTAAAATGGGGAGAGGAACACATCAAAAGCGGGACTCAAGTGGTTTTTGATCTTTGGAAGGTTCATCTCATCTTCGCTAGGCAGCGCGCAGGCCGTTCTACCACGATCTGACTCTAGATGCTCCTTTTGGGCCATAACATATAGCATTTCCAAGCACGAATGCAATCTTTCCCAAATCAAATTAGGGATGGAACATCGACATCAATATTATCGTAATATCGATGTTTTGCTATCGATGCCATACATTCGATAACATCAATATATCGATGTTTTGGCTCCGATAACATCGGTTTGGTTTACTCTTCACTCACTGAGAAAATTCCATCTGGTGTGCTTGCTACCTAACGTGAAAAAAATTTGTATATTAAAAATTCTTTCAACTGCTGTAGTATTAGCGAATTTTCGAAAAAAAAAGTTCTCGGTCGAAAATATTTTCAAAAAATGTTTGCACCAAAATCCGTCTCAAAGATCCTAAATCCACTGTCAAAGGCACCAAAACTCATTCCAGACGATAACTCTCGATAGAATTGAGAGAGAAAGCTCAAATTTGCACAAAAAATCTATCTAAGCTTTCAAAAGGCTAAGTTTGAAGATGGGGCACAATCGCCTCACTCGAAGGGGAGATTTGGGGCATTTCAAATGGGGGAAAATTACCCGAAAACCCCCAAGTAGGTGACTCTCTTTTGTATAGGTTTTGTGAACTATCACGCGATGGTGGAATAGGATTGGAGATATCTCAATCCGTTCTAACTAGAGCAGTTTGAAGATTATAAAACAAGGTCGATGGAGAAAATTGGAAATAAAATTATGAGATTCTTCAGCTTTCAAACATTTCCAAATTAAAATGAGGTATCACAAGTCAGAAAATAAAATTGTTTTTTTGTGTAATTTTTCCTCGTGCAAAACTAGTTTGAAAATTTTCTCATTTCATCATGCTTCATGACTGGAACTTTTTTCTTCAGCGTTGAAATACCTTTAAGATGAGATATAATTTGTCACAAAATAAAACTATTGATTTTGCATCAATATTGGACGACATATCGATGACAACACTCAAACATCGACATCGATATCAATATCCATGTTTTGTCTCGATGTCCCATCCCTAAATCAAATCCAACGTTTTCCCTTTCAAATTCAACCTCTTTCAAGCCGAATTTAAAATCCGAAAATCTCTACTAATTACGTTCTAAAAACTAACTATTGACTTACAATGTACCATTTCTTAACCCAGTATTCATTAGATATCATATTAAACGGTTTTTGCTCACCTTACCACCAGGATATGGAGAAATGTTTCATCCAAATCCGTATAAAAGTGGTAGATGCGCAATTGTGACGAAATAGTACCTATTAACTTCTTCATACTCAACGTAACATAAATTTAGAACCATCTATAATCCAAAGATTATTAGGTGTGTAGATATGTAAGTAATGTAGTGTACAATTTCACGATTATATAAAATTCATCATGCAACGATAAAACCGTGTGATTTCACTAGTAAGTTAATTGAATTCTACAGAAGTAAGAACACTTGTTAGATTTAGGAGTAGATCAAGTACGTCCTACCATTTCATAATTTATAAAAAATAATTACTTTCCGTTAAGTTAACGCAGTTTAGCAAGCTACGTGAGCTGAATTAATAAGACGATAAGTATTTGTCTTTCTGTGTCCTTTAAGACTAACAAGTACAATTCTATTGGTAGATGAGTTATTCGTTGACTCAATATATGTACATTATGTGTTCCTAATGATGCGTTAATAAAGTGATATCACATTGAATATTGTTCTACTTTTTCACTCTCCTAAACCAACTATGGATGGTATCTTCCACAAACCGTTTGCCTACCCAAGTGTCCCACTGTAAATTTCAATATGAGGGTTAGGTGTACGTCAATGGAGATGTAGGGAAACAGATAATTCGATTCTGTTGAGAGGATACAGTTTACATACAGGATACATTTTTTTATAGTAGGTTTTTCACTAATCCTGCAGTAGCAACCGTAACCATAATGGCATATAATCAATTTTTCCATTGGCGTCCTCGGGCGGCGGGCTGTACCAAATCCTTCCAAATCGTACAGGCAAGAAAGTAGCACTTGATGCCAACATTTGGTCGCCATAATCGGGGCTAACTTTCCTTAACGTTTCCAGTTTGTACGATTTGTTGAGTTCTGGCTCTCCCAGTTTCAACATTGGGTTTTTGGAGATCTCCAATCTCCGCAAACGAGTTCGCAAAATTCAACATGTTCATGACAGCGAAGGAAGATGTATCTTATATACTACGATAAGGGGAAAACCCTGAAAGGTCAGGTACATCACATTTTAGCCTTCAAGTGAAAAGCATCTGGGGTAGGTCACACACCACGAGGGGGCGTGTGTGCGGGGGAACTTGAAATTCTCTCACTTCGAGGGTTTTAAGACAAAATCATCAAATATGTCCTTGGAACATCCAGAAGTCAATGACAAGGTATGGAGACTCAGTGATCAGCTGAAGGCCCTTGTGGCTATTCCCTTTCCTAATCGACTTACCGGGCTGAAATATAAATGAGACCCTTTTAACACAAAAACAGAAGAAGAAGTCATTTTGGAGCTATCATGTATGACACAGCGTGTTCAGCGTCATATTTCCTCTAAAATAGGACTATAAAATCATTTTGTCCACCTAAATCCAGAATATTGTCCACTGTGAGCCGCTTAGTAGTCTGGATGCTCGATCTAAAAAACGAAAAAAATATGTCCATTAATACTTCTAGTAGGTAATATACAGGGTGGGGGAGACCCAGTGACCATGTTTGAAAGAGGGGTGCTTTCGCTTGAGGGGGTTTCAAAAGGTCGTTGAACCTTCCATTGTGTAGCCTGGGATGGGACGATTAGCTGCAATGTCTGGTTGGAGTCCTCAACATCAGGCGTTCGCCGTAGTGGCGTTTTTGCGTGATAATGAGTCTTTTGAGGCAACGCGGGCAAAGTGCTTTCCGGGCGCACTTTCATCTTGCTCATCAGGGCAATCGTTCCCAACAACCGTTCAATTAAAAAATGGTTGGACCGGCTTCTTCAACAGGGTACAGTGTGTCCAAAAATCCGTCAACAAGCCGCAACTGTGATAACACCAGAGAATGTGGAGCGCGTTTAAACGTCTCTTGAAGAAAGCCCACGACGTTATGGTCGTCCAAAAACTTCTCCAACGGATTTCATTCAACGCCAGCGATTTTTTGAGCGCATGTCGGAAATTTTACGGGACGGAAATGCAACAATTATTACATCAGACGAGGCTCATGTCCACTTGGACGGATACGTAAATAAACAGAACTGCCGATATTGGGCTACTGAAAACCTAAGGGAATTACAGCAGCTGCCTCTTCACAGTCCCAAAGTGACAGTTTGGTGCGCAGTGTCCCTGAATTAAAAGCAGCAATAACACCGGAGCAATCCGGATGAGATGCTGGCAGATGTCATGCAGAACTTTGGTTCCGATTTGGAAGAATGCATAGAAGTGGAAGGACGGCACCTATCAGATATTCTTTTTCACAAATGATTTTTTCCCATGAAACTTCCAAATAATTTATTGCAACTTGTATAATTTTAAATTTAATATCTCAAAAAATAAACACTTGCCAACAATTTTAAATGTGGTCACTTGGTCTCCCCCACCCTGTATAAGTAGATTAGTTGGACAAATCGATCGGAATCCGTAATAAATGTAGCACGATGAAAACGAATGGCCTTTACAGCGCTCCTAGCGATAGCTTGAGCCATTATGGCGAGCTTGAAGTTTACCGTCGATTTGTCATCTCAGACCGCTTGCTACCACGATAAAAATCGATTCTATTGAAAAAAATTGTTATTCTCATAGAAAAGAAGAAGTTTTTGCACACTAATATCAAGGAATGTGCTATTAAGATGTCGTTTTTAAAGGTTCTCTCAAAATGTAATAGTTGCAGAATATATCCTGTAAAATTTTGGCTGCTCTTATTTGAACGTGACAATTTGTCGTGCTCGTCAGTATGCTCATATGCGTTTAATCATGATTTAAAAAATTTAAAAGACTGGAATTTGTTATGGGAAAAAGCCATGAAAAAGTAGGTTGGTATTGAGTTGTTAAAATTTAATTTCACTCCACAAACCGCTCATGTTAACGTCAATTGCAAGGTAGGAACTTTCCGTGGTCATATTATTACGTTACGTCCTTAAACGCCGTTTGAAGAAGTTAGTTTGCACTTACATTTGCATTAAAAAATTGTATTTTTCATTTTGGACAATAAGAAATTTTATTAATAAAAACGCTGCAAATTCTTTCACTGGGGTTTATTATTCAATTGGGTTGCGTTCTTGATTTGAATTTCTTCTAAGCTTTGGTGTGTGTGTTTCACAGGTGATAGAGCGATTATTGAATTTCAGGAGGCACACAAATATGATCAACTGATCAATCCAAATAGGTATTTTGGTTGAGAACAGATTTACGTGGTCTATGCATATCTTCTGAAATTCAATAATCGCTCTATCACCTGTGAAACACGCACACTCCAAAGCTTAGTAGAAATTCAAATCATGAACGCAAGCCAATTGAATAATAAACCCCAGTGAAAGAATTTGCAGCGTTTTTTATGGTTATCAGAATACTTCAACCCATGCATCGGCTATAAACCCTTTTAGGAGTTGACTCCAGTATCCACGTTCACTATATCACTAGGTTACTGTAATCAAAACAAAAACAATAATAAACCAAAAATAACGCAAATGTTGGCACCATAAATCGGGCCATACATCCGGAATGGTTTGAGCTACGGACCTGGGGAAGGGCTCATTCGATTCCTTGTGGAAAGTTCTTCAAGAAGAGTCCAAATTTAGGCCGCCTTGACTTTTTTGAGGTTTTTAGGGATTTTACAAAACTTGACAACCCTTAAAGGGCACTTTAAATTAAGTGAGAGAGCTGGCTCAAGAATTGGGGCGTCGTCGGACCAACATGGATTTTTCCTGAAAATTTCAGCTTTTTTGCTTCAGCTGTTTGGGAGAAATCGTGAGTACGGCGGACGGACGGAACATTTTTTATCGCAGATTCGGATTCTACACCCTTTGAAACGTAAACCATGAAATTTTCAGGGGGGTTAGAATTTTTTTTTTTTTTTTTTCAAGAGCGATTACAATGGTTTATTATTGAATAATAAACCAAAAGGAGGTGAGAGGTAAAACATATTTCTGAGAATATGAATGTTACAATAATTCGATCACGGGACACATTAAATTTTATTATTACCGGATCAATCGTCAAAAGACAGTAACCAAGTTACCTTGGCAGTTTTTAACGACCACTGGATACCTTATACTTCCAACAAAAAATATGGAAAAACAATATTTAATCGAATACCAATACACCACGTTAACATAAGAAAGTGACAGTACCGATACATTTTTATTCAAGATAAAAAACTATTGTCCGTGAAATGGAAAAATGAATCCAGCATGTTCGGCAACGAGAAAACAAGTACGTCATCTCCCACACCTACATCATTGGAAGTATGCAGAATCATACATATTCGAATGAATGTAGGTGGATAAACGTGAACTAGGGGTTGGTCAGTCCCTACAAGATTGATCTGTTTACGGTTTTGTCGACGAAATACAGTTTCATCCCTAATTTGAGAACCTATCTGATTCTGACGCTTTAAACACTAGATATGATTACTGTATGTAGATCGTATACCTTTTGACGTGGATTTCATGCTGCTGCATTTCCACAAAAGGTTTTAGAATGGTTTTATGAAACATTGACAACTCTGCTTCCTGCAGATTACTGTACTTGGGATCAACAGTCGGTTCGGCAACGCGGTTTCGTTCTTGCTCAAACAGTCGCCTATAGTGAATAGACTTATCCTGTACGACGAAGGCAACACAGACGTAGCTCACGATGTGTCAGCGATACCAACCACCTGCAAGGTGGTCGTTTATGACGGCGAAGAACAACTCAGATGTGCTGTAAAAGTAAGATGGTACTTACAATACAAAATGGGAACTGATACAAGGATATGTATTGCTTACAATATATAGATACTTGCATATTCAAGCATGGACGTAACTAATCTGCAAGTTGTACAAGATCTTGTAGATCCGACTTAATACAAAATGGAAATTCATCCATAAGATACTAGATAGCAAAGAACTACTCCTAGATCCGTAGCAACTAATCTTCAAAATGTACAAGATCTTGTAGATGGTACTTCCGATACAAAATGGGATTTGAACCAGAAGATGTAGATTGCGTAGAATGTACAGCATGTCTAAATTAAGAGTATTCCGAAATCCAGCAGTCAATTCTACAACTAATTTCAGGTTTTCGTGAAAAAATTCGCGTTTTTTCAAATTTCAAGATGTTTTTTGTGTTTTCGACCTTCGTCTATAAAACGGTCATAACTCCCTCATTTCTCTGAGTATTTCCATATTCAAGAGTACCGTTGTAAACATCGTCAAATTTTCTGCTGCCTATTTAAAGAATCAAGTTTTTTCGTTGAGTTTTAATAATTTTATAAAAAAACAATCGTAGTACAAAATTTGAAAAAAAAAAAATATATAGCCGTTTTATTTCTGCTTTTATATCTTTTAGTAGGTTCTCTCCGGGAAACATATCTTCAAAAAACAGCTTGGGAATGTGCCAAAACGTCGTATTTTCAGCAAAAATCGAGCGTTTTTAAAAATGATCTCCCACAACCTGTTGATTTTGAGGTCAAATAGTACGTTATTTTTCACTCTGAATTGAATGATGACTCTTTCAGACCTCTCCGACCAACAAAAAAGGAATTTTCAGGCACTTTTGTTTGTTAGGAAAAACTATGAGGTCCTAAGGATGAGTGATGACTGTTGTAATGGCAAAAGATCAAAACACGAAAATAAATCTTAAAATTGAAAGAAACTAGAACGTTTGGGACGAAAGTAGTTGCAAACTAGTTGTTGAATCGACCTAAATGTAGACACCCTGTACAGATACTTTCGTACTCAAGCAGTACGACGTGTGTGACCGACAAGTTGTACAAGAACTAAGGTGTGGATTACACTCTTTGTAAGAACTAATCGCTGTTTAAAAGATACAGCAGACCCTATGCATCTGAAAATAGTGCATGTCCAAGGTCCCAGAGATACAAGCTGTGGTAAAGGCAAAAATAAGCATAGTCACTTCCTACAAACATTCTCTGTGATATTATTGCCTGTCAAGAATGTTGTACGCTTCCAGGAAATAAAAAGTTACAAAGCTGATGGCTGTTTGCGGTTAAACTATTCAATATCAAGCAACAATAAGCATTATATTGGTACTCATGGGGTTGAAAACTGCAATTTGATGTCTACCTTCGTAGTTAAATTGTTTTGTTTTAATAAAAGAAGTCTATCTTGAGAGTTTTAACACCAGCCGTACTGTTTTGAAGCAAGTCGTTTTCTATCTAAGGTTTTTCATGAACGAGTGGCATCATAATATGACTTAAGAAATTCGACACCAACTCCTCTTTCTTCTGATAACTAACTCGGTTTTGACCATTCTTTGTCTGACCATTGTTTGATGCAGTAATGTCGTCAACAAGTCGGGTAGTGTGTAGTTGAGAAGATATTGTCAAAAGAATTATAAAACCGAGGCTTCTCATCGGGAGAAATCGCGGTTGGTGTCGAATTTCTTAGATGAGAATCTGCTTTCATACAAAACTATAAACCCATAAGTGGGTATATAACGCCTATTTCCTAATGGTCAGTGTGTACGCAAATGTATGGTTAACCAGGTAACAGTTATTTAGGCATAGGATTTCGAATTTATCCCATTTAATTCCTGGATAATAGCAACTTATTCTCAAATTTTCACCGTTCCAGAACTCTGACGTGATTTTAATTGGCGACAAGGAAGATACAATCGCAAACGTCGATGATGCTATCAACAGAGCTGCCCCTGACGTGATCAAATATGCCGAAGCTATATCTTGCTCCGCTCCAAACGTTGGTATTTAGTCGTATGGCTTAGTCATTTAGAAATCGGGCCCCTTGGGATTCCACTTCAGGGGCTCATTGACTGGAGGGGGATTGTGCGGGCTAATCCATTTGGCTTAGCTCTTCATTGGCACTCCACCCAGGTGGGGAACGACAAAGTTGAGCCTATGGAATCCCTACAACGTTGTGCGTTGGAAAAATATATTATAATCTGTTTAGTTTGGTGATTTACGCTCGCATCTCAAAAATGGAAAAGTTCTTACATCAATCCTCCAAGTAGTATGCAGATTAGTAATAGGTAGGATCGTGATCGTGTTAGATACTAGTGATCGTTTTTAGTGGAAAAACCCTTCATGTTTAAATCGCCATCATTCTGGATTTAAGCGCTCTTTCACTATTCCTCTATTATGAAACACGATGTTAATGGGTGGAGCGGAATCCCAAGGTGTCGGTAAGATGAAAGGCTCCGATGAAAGAATTCCGATGTACTCCTAATCCGATCTGAACTCATAAACACGGTCCGAATCCCTTGGCAAATTCAAAATTTCACTAGCCAAATTCAACCTTTCGTATGCAAAACTAGAAATTTTCTCAGTCAAACTTAAACTTTGACTTTTTGACTTTGAAAATTGAATTTGACTAGGGTATTGTCAAGTGTGGTTTGGAATGCTTTTTAATTTGAACTGGAAATTGTTGAATTAAACTTAAGAAACATGAGTTTCACGAGTTTTTTGAAATTGTTTTTAGCACAATTGATTGAAATTTGAACACGTTTCTATGTACGGACATCCTAAAGTCTTAATAAGATTAAAGAATTTGTTTGACAAAATAGTTTGCTAAGATGAAAAAAGATTTGTAGCTATTTTCCAGCACTTTCAGTAGTTCTCTTTTTTCAAAAGGGGAGATATTTCATCTCGATTATATCATCTAGGACGAAATAGACAAAGTGATAATAATCGGATCGAAAGGTTATTAAAAATCGACGATATGGAAGTAACACTCGTTACTATTATTACAACAGGGAAACTGACTAAGGATCATTCAAGAACAAATCCTCAGTTTCAAGCACAATGGAAATGGAAATTAATCAAGCTGTGAGACGCAAATGTCGAGCGGAACTTTGGGTTTTGGAGAGCTACCATTTTTTTTACTTCTTGCATTAATACTTTTATTTGGATAATAATTCTAACATTGCTAAAATGGTTTTTAATAATAGCACCATTACAGTAATTGTCCAGTCATTTGAAGGACTGTGCTGCTGAGCTCATCCATAAGGATTTGAACATTGTGGTTCGGGACAGGCCTGGAGAGGTCTGCCAACTCTAGGTGAGCCATCAGAAGGCATTTTGAGAATTCGGCTCCATGACGCTAAGTCAGCCAGCCATCACTACCTACATGGCTGGGAGCAATCGCTCAGAGCGTCAATCGTGTGGGTTTTATGGACAAAATTCCATTTTCAATTGATTATATCGGAAATTTCACACCGATCACACTGGTAGTGGACCACTCCATTGAAGTAGATGACAGTCCCCAACCCTTCCCACATGTGAGTTGAGGGGCCCCTTGGGCAGAAGACGAAAGTCAGTTAACCCGGGGGCCTCTCAAAAAGCAACTTAAATAATGTCCATAGATCACACTGGTAGCGGACCTCACTCATTCGTGGTGGTAGTGAACTCGCTGGGAAATAAAATGGCATCCTGTGAGTTGTGGGGTCCCAGGGCAGAAGACGAAACTTAATTAACCCAGCGGTTCCTCGCAAGCAGCTTACTAAAATACCATCATGGCCCTAAACATGAAAAAAGTACTTCAGGTCTCAATGATCTCTCGGAAATAAATTTGGACGATTTGTTTATTTAATTTACCGAGAATAAACTTTTCGAATAATTTCGATTGTGTACATCGTAGTACACTCAGTGGAATCAACGCACGGGAGGACCTCCAGCTCATCAACCTTCAGGGATGCGTCTAACCGTGTCAGGTACTGGCAGAGGATTAACAATTTAAGGTTTGTAATTGAGAAGAAGAGTGAACTTGACATACTTCACTTCGAAGGTAAACAATGATGATGAGCAATGCTAATTTCGTCTTTGACCTCAAAAACCATCTGAGAGCTAGTAATTATCATTTTCGAGGAAAACAATGATTGATTTTCCAAATTTTATCTAGCCATTGACACACTGTGAGTATGCATGGACACAAACCAAAAGGATGTTTGGTAGTGAGAAAGCTAAATGTTCAACATTCAGGAATTTTCAAGAAAAACTAAGGTCATTACAACAGCTTAGGTTTCTACAATTCTCTGAAATCATACAATTCATTTTCAGGCGATCGTGTTGGTGGCTGCGCACCCGGTCAACTCAATGATGTCGTTGTTCAGCGAGGTTCTCATTCGGAACGGCACGTTCGACTGCGATCGAGTGATGGGCGTCACCTCGGTCGACTCGATGAGGGCAAGCGCGGTGCTCGCGCGTCACCTGCAAGTCCGCCCTGAAAACGTCCACTTGCCCGTCATCGGAGGTTCCAGCCCGGACACGAGGATCCCCCTGTTCTCTCAGGCCTGCCCCTCCATAAAGGCTTCGAACGTAAGTGATTTAACGAAATGATGGTTTTGCAAACAGTGGCGGATCCAGGATTTATGTAACGCGGAACCAGGATTTACCTACCGGGGGGTCTGGGGGTATGGAGAAAACAGTAAAGCTGGGTAAAATTGTAAGAAAAGTAAAGGCAGAATGATGCGTTTTAGGCCTATATTGGTTTATTATTCAAGAATAAACCATTGTAATCGATCTTGAAAAAAAATTTTTTTTTTTTTAATCCGCTCCTGTATGCAAACATAACAGCTTAAGTCAATCCAATAGGTTTTTTATTACCCGACCAGATATAGGTTTTCCAAATTGAATCAATGGCTTTAAAATTGATTGAACGGGTCCCCAAACTAAATTATCGGTTTTCCATTTCAACTTTCATTGTGAACTCTACAATTGTAGAGCTAATTTGGTAAGTTGTTGCGAATTAGTTGCTGAATCGACCAGCTAAGTTTGGTTAGTTAATTCGGGGGCATCCTATTCAGATGACAGATGTTCATATCTTCACGCAGGGGCTTATGTGAGGAAGGGGGAGGGGACGAGGGGGCCCGGGACCCCCCCGAAATTTGGAAAATATAAATTAGTCTTGTATTTTTCGGTCCTACGGTGGAAAATACTAGACCTGCCACCTCAACAATGAAAGAACTCATCATTCGTCACGTCAGCAATAACAAGCGACGTGTCTGGGCATTCTCCGGTTGCCGGCAGCAATTTTAAATAGGCTATGTTACTTTCGTTTATTCAACATTTATGCTATTCACTTGCATTCAGAATCATGGGCGCCGACTTGTCCAAAACTTTGGTGGGGCTCGACAAGGCGGGGGGGGGGGGTATGGAATTTGACGAATTTCCTGCTAAAAGTAGCCATTTTTAGGCCCTTTTGGATGCTTAAAAAGAACACTATTTTATCCTGAAAGTAAAGTAAATTTGCTAAACAGCTACTTTTTTTATTTGTGATGAGTAATAAACAACGTTAATAAATCAAAACGGGTATAAAGTTCAATGATACACCAAATAATGAGTACAATGAATAAATGAAGCCAAGTTTCCCCCGCATAAACAAACAGCAAGGGCAACTGGCCTATTTATTAGCCACTTTGCTGCCTTCCCTGGGGATGTGTAGCGTTACACCATTAAAATTTCAAGATTTTCAGTAAGAAAAATATTGGTGGGGCCCGGGCCCCACCATTTCTTATGAAGTCGGCGCCCATGTTCAGAATATTGCAGTTTTAAAAAAATAATGTTAATAAAATGGAACCTTTGTTTCAATCATGTATTTTTTTACACCTTTCCAAGTTATTAACTGAATATTATTTAGGCCTAAAATATGTTTTCCCCTGTGAAAAGAACTACTTTTTTATTATTCTTTTTTTAGTGCTAGAATAGCTAAACATGTGATTTTAGACACCTGATTTGAAAAATTGATGGAATACCCCCCAGACCCCCCGGTATTCTCTCCCCCCCCCCCCTCCGAAAATATTGTATATATACGACACTGTCTCCACGAGAAAAACAAATTGCTCTTACCGTTGACTTTCTTACAAGTAAATTTTAATCTTGAATCCTTTAAATCTTGATATGACGAAATCACTATATTGGCTGTTGGGCCGAAATTCACAACTCAGTTTGCACAATATATTGCTGTTATACAAAACAGTACTTATGCCTATCTGGACCTACGGTATCCAGCTATGGGGATGTACAGCTAAAAGTAACTTGAAAATAATTCAAACATTCCAAAATAAGGTACTAAGGAGTATTGTGAATGCTCCATGGTACATTCGTAATGATGACCTCCACAAGGACCTCCAAATCGAAAGAGTCACCGATGTCATTAAAAAATACGCAAGGAACTACGAAAAGCGGCTTCTTGCTCATACCAACCCAGAAGCCATTAGGCTTCTCGACAACTCCCAAGTAAACCGACGCCTGAAAAGGACCAAGCCATTGGACCTTGGATGCTGATGTGAAGCTGAAATGTGGTGTATTGTCAATGGACTAACACTCGTATATTATTGCGGAATTTATGTGAAGTAAATATCTAGATAGTTGCCTGTACATTACCTCAGTTGTAACTAGTTGATATATTAACAAATAAACGCTCTATTAAAAAAATATATATGTCGAAATCCACAGAAAGGAATTATTTTAGTGAATTGTATAAGAAATTTTATTTTCTGTTTTTTAATTTTCAGGCTGATTTGAGAAAAATGACGCGTATGGTGAAAATGTCAGAGTGCGAGTTGTTTCAATTGCTCAATAGAGGAGATGCGTTGAATAAAGCGTACGCTACAGTGCGACTCATCAACTCAGTCATGAACGCCCTGAGGGGTCAACGGAGTATCAGCGAAATCGTTTTATCCCGTACGTGTCTTGTTCCTGATGTTGACTACTTCTCATTGCCAGTGATATTGGGCCAGAAAGGGATCGCCCATAGATTCCCCGTTCCAACTCTGACCGAAAGAGAGAAAATCTTGTTCGAGCACGCAGTTAAATGTATTAAAATTGACAAGCAAAAGGCTGACGATGTTCTGTCCAGAAGCGCAAGATGCAACGAATGCGTATTTCCCGAAGTATCCAAAGAGTATAGCGATTTGCTGGACTGTAATAAAAAGAAGATTTTCGTTGGGGCTCTTCTAGATCGAATTAAAAGTAATTCCGAATCTTGTAAGCCCAGGTTGGAATATCTGCTAATGGGTAGAAAAAATTATTTGGTGTACCCCCCAGAGTTTAAACCCTCTGTAACACCGCAGCGTATAAAATTTGTTGAGCCAGACCAAGTTATGAATGACGGTTGTTGCCCTGTAAAACTCCCGTGCCCTCCATCCCCTCCTCAGAGGGGCATTACGGTTATCGCACCGAAGAGTTCTAAATGTAAAGCAGGGTCGCTACCCTGTCCATATCCTCCTGTAGTGAAGTTATTGAAGAAGTGCGATGTTTGTAATAAGGGCACTTGTGAGGAATACGAAGGTTTCAAAAGTCTTTATAGAAATTCAATGTGCTGCGGAATAGAGCCTCCTCTACTAGCTGACCATACGGTTCAAACCAGTCCACATGAACAAACAAAAATTCAATCATGTAATCATCCTGGAACTGGTGATCCTGTTCAAAACCTTGCGAATCAGCAGGTCATCTGTTCCGTCCAAACTTCTGACAATCTTCATTATTCCACTTCACCTCAACCAAACACTTCGGAGCTTCAACACGTTGCAACGTTGCACAATGAAACCCAAAATAGTGATAGTCATATTAAATCGGTTGTCCCATCAACTATGACGAGCTCGGCTGAGTTACCAGACATTCATTGTCCTTATGGATTGAGTAATAACCCTGAAGTGTTGGAATGTAATAAACCATCACCACTTAACCAACAGAATAGTTCAGAGACCTTTCAGAGTGATCAATCAACGAATAGACCAACAAGCCAATCGCATGAGACTTTTCGTGGCCCGGTAGACTGGACACGACTTCACTCTTATTCTGTGCCGGTGGACAGACCAGCTCATCAGAATTCCCCTTCTAATAAAAAACAGGGAATTAAACCCGGGAAGCCATATGTTACCTCTAATACCGAAAAATGCTCCATGTATTCAAGTATTGACAAATGTCTTTTTGAAAAATGTTTGTTGACTGTGAAGCCTGACGTATGTGGATCGCCGATTGAGAACAGTCAAACTACAACAGAAGTAGTGCAAGTTAATGTTGCTACATCTGAAAACAAAATGAAATCAAATTCAAAACCTTCAGAAGACCCAAATGCAAAATCCCAAGATCCAACTTCAGCGGCAACAAACAGTCATGTGCAGAATCAAGACTCCACAAATATCCCGAAGATGCCTTCAGAGCAAGGAAACAACTCGGTCGTTGGATCTTTACAACAGGCTCGAGTACAATCCAGTTCTCCTCCTTTAAAGTATTCGGGTGCTTTAGGAATTTCTTGTAAGTTGACAAATCATCATAATAATCCGTATGTCAGTTTTAATCCCTGGTCAGCCTATCGAGAGGAACAGTATTATAAAGAAAACCCGGCTAAGTCCCACGAAAAGATGGATGTTCCAACGGATAGAAATGCAAAGCAAAGTTCAGACATGCCGGAATCATTAGTTACTGAAATTACACAAGAAAATAAGGCAGGAAATCGTTCATCCACGCAAAACACCCCAGCTCGTGAAATGGAGAAGATCTCAAATTTTCCCGTATCTGGTCAATCGGCATCAGCTACGATTGGTACCAAAATAACTTCTACTGATATGAAAAAAGAAATCAATCATGTAATACGTGCAACAGATTCAATTTCAAGTAGAGATGTGGTTCAGGGTGGTCGTTCGGGAAGCGCAGTTGTTAAAGAGAAACATCCAGAAAGTATGAGCACTAATGCTGCAAGTTCTAACTTAAGGACGAGTGCAAATATCAGTGTTGAAAATGTCAAAATTCAGAATGACAATACGAATAATACTGATAAAACTAAAATACTAGGGTTTGGTCAAGTGATTAGTACATTTATTCCGCCAACAAGTTTATCCGAACGAAATGAGAAAAACTCGAACAAGAGCAATTCTCAAGCACAACCTCAAAAATTATACTTTGAAACTCACAGTAATCTGCAAACCAATAAAGCAAAGGAGAATAACGTGGTTTCCATCGCATCATCGAAGGATGATAGTGCTGTGAATCAGGCAGGCAATGATTCTAGTGGTGTGCGGCGCGTTGAAGTAGATCCTGACATCGGTAGATTAACCCAAATCAGGTATAAAGTGCAAAATGCTTTGAGAAGGTTGATATTACCCCCTCAATACATTCAAAGACCAGTTGACAGAGCGGCGAAGTCAGAGAAACACGTGGATCGAATGCTCCGAGAGAAAATGAGACGAGCGGCGAAAGTAGTTAACAGAACACTCCGGGCGCAAAAGGGCGATTCCGCTCACATACCGGCGATTCCAAAGCTTTATGCGGCGAAGTGCCCACACCGGTTTCTATATGGTAATCATTCTGATCCCAGGTTAGTGACATTCAACAATGTTTTGCCAGAATTTGATGCGGCTAATAAGACAAAAGTCCAGAATGTCGATTCTGCTGTTGAGCAACAGGGCAAGCCTGATTGTCAAGTACGAGGGGAATCATCGAATGCATTGTCAACGATTCCAAATGATCGCGAGGGAAAAAATTATGTTTCAGGGATGAATGAAACGTACTCCGGATTCGGTGGCTATTCCAACAACGTCCGCAGTTCTGATTATTGGAATTACGAACCACCCAGACAAGTATACCAGACCTCGCCAAGTCATTCAATCCAAGTGGTTCAAAACCAACTAGTTCCAATCCCGCTGAAGCCTCAACGATCACCACCGAAATGTGAATATTTGAAACACGTTCTCGACCATAGAGATTTCAAAGCGAAGGTCGCCGATCTAAATCAGTTGAGATGGATCATAAACCAAAGAAGCAAGACAGTTGTGACTCCGGGCAAGGGTAGGTTAGCGAGAAAAAACGATCCGAAGTATAGTTTAACGAGTCCCAACCGTTTGATGCCGAACCGTTGATGTCCGTCCAATCAGTCCTTGTTCCATTAAACGTCCTTGTCACAAAATATAATACGTACCTAGCAACTGAATTTTTCATCATATTAGAGTTTAGAAGATCACTCTTTAGCCAAGAACTCTTAGCCAGAAAACGGCTCTATTTTGTGCCTCAAAATATTGACAACAATTTTGGGCAAAGACATTGTTTTTCTGCTACCTACATCTACCTTGAGTTTGATAATTTTAATTTGTTCTTCATAATCATGTATAATATATTATGATTCCTTTAATATTCCTACTAAATCGGTACAGTAACTATTAGCACATTGGTTTATTATTAAGGGTGGTCGAGAAAAAAACGGTAAAACATCGTTTTTGGTTTATTATCCAATAATAAACCATTGTAATCGCTCTTGAAAAAAAAAAAATTCTAACCCCCCCTGAAAATTATATATGGATTACGTTTCAAAGGGTGTAGAATCCGAATCTGCAATAAAAATTTTCCGTCCGTCCGCCGTACGCCGTGCGCACGATTTCTCCGAAACGGCTGAAGCAAAAAAGCTGAAAGTTTCAGGAAAAATCCATGTTGGTCCGACGACGCCCCAATTTTTGAGCCAGCTCTCTCACTTAATTTAAAGTGCCCTTTAAGGGTTGTCAAAGTTTTGTAAAATCCCTAAAAAAAACCTAAAAAAAAAGCCAGCGCCACGACCTTTTTGAAGAACACTCCACGAGGAATCGAATGAGCCCTTTCCCAGGTCCGTAGGTCTAACCATTCTCGATCTATGGCCCGATTTATGGGGCCAACATTCGCGTTATTTTGGTTTATTGTTTTTGTGTTGATATCAGTAACCTAGTGACGTAGTGATGTAGTAATGTGGACACTGGAGTGAACTCCTAAAAGTTTATTATTCAATTGGCTTGCGTTCATGATTTGAATTTACACTAAGCTTTGGAGTGTGCGTGTTTCACAGGTGATAGAGCGATTATTGAATTTCAGGAGTCATATGCATAGAGCACGTAAATCTGTTCTCAACCGAAATACCTATTTGGATTGATCAGTTGATCATATTTGTGTGCCTCCTGAAATTCAATAATCGCTCTATCACCTGTGAAACATGCACACTCCAAGCTTAGTAGAAATTCAACTCATGAACGCAAGCCAATTGAATAATAAACCTCAGTGGAAGAATTTGCAGCGTTTTTTTCATGAAGAATATGTGAATCAGGTCACTTTACATGATTAATAGAAATAACGTGAAATAACAATAATTCTCAATTATTGAGAATTTAAAATTCCCAGTTACGCATTAACCTTTAAAAATCCTACACAAGTGTAAATATATTACTTTTAGAGCCACGGGGCGTTTCTCCTTCATTAGTCCCTAATGCTGCAGGTTGATTTGAATTTTTGATTAGCCAGAATAGTTCTACGAATTACAGCCTCATGCATATTACCGTTCACAGCTGAGGCGTCGATATCTGGAAATGAGTGGTCAGTTCACCTCCGTCCTCCGATATCCGCGATACGGTTCTCAGCTCCGATAAGATTGTTCGATCAATCAATTACAAATCGCGTTCAAGTGATTAGTTCTAATCTGTAGGTGCTATAGAACGAGATTGAGATACACTGTGTTGAAGTTATAACCACACAAAATTAATATTGATCGGTTACCTTAATCTTTTCAAAAGATAAATCTACGTTTGAAACCGCCCACAAAAGACTTGGAACGGTATACTCACTTGAAAGTATTATCTGTGATTAACATTTTCCTTGTTGATTCATATTAACCATTTCATTAATTCGTCACTCTCAAAATTTGATTTTGGTTTATTATTCAATAATAAACCATTGTAATCGCTCTTAAAAAAAAAATTCTAACCCCCCCTGAAAATTTCATGGTTTACGTTTCAAAGGGTTTGGAATCCGAATCTGCTAAAAATGTTTCCGTCCGTCTACCGTACCCAGATTTCTCCCAAACGGCTGAAGCAAAAAAATGAAATTTTCAAAAAAATATTGTCCGACGTCGCCCCAATTCTTGAGCCAGCTCTCTCACTTAATTTAAAGTGCCCTTTAAGGGTTGTCAGAGTTTTGTAAATCCCTAAAAACCTCAAAAAATCAAGGCGGCTTAAATTTGTACTCTTTTTGAAGAACGCTCCACGAGGAATCGAATGAGCCCCTCCCCAGAACCGTAGGTCAAACCATTCCCGATGTATGGCCCGATTTATGGTGCCAACACTGCGTTATTTTGGTTTATTATTGTTTTTGTTTTGATTACAGTAACCTAGTGATGTAGTAGTGGATGTAGTAAAAAGTTTGTGATATGAAGTATTCTGATAAACATAAAAAATAAATAAATACACGGGTTTAGCTCTGATAACTTCATAAAACTTCATGCAATTGGATAATTCTTTCACTGGGGCCTTATTATCAATTGGCTTGCGTTCATGATTTGAATTTCTACTAAGCTTTGGGGGATTATTGAATTTCAGGAGGCACACAAATATGATCAACTGATCAATCCAAATAGGTATTTTGGTTGAGAACAGATTTACGTGCTCTATGCATATCTCCTGAAATTCAATAATCGCTCTATCACCTGTGAAACACGCACACTCCAAAGCTTAGTAGAAATTCAAATCATGAACGCAAGCCAATTGAATAATAAACCCCAGTGAACGAATTTGCAGCGTTTTTTGTTTCATTATTTTCGGTGATGAGTCTTTGTAATTGATTACCAAAAAATTTCAAATTTCACGTTTCAAGGTGCCTAGATTCCAAATGTGCAATGTTCGTCCGCCGTACACCTTTAAGGAGTTTGTGTGTATGGCGACGAGGAGTTCGTGAGGGACAATAATTTTCTTTATGAAAAAAAAAAAAAAAAAAAAAATACAAATATAATTTGTGTGACTTGTACTGACACATATAGAGTGTCCATAAAAAAAGAAGAAATTTACAATCTGCTGTTTTTTTTTTTAACGAGAATTTCAAATAAGAGCACGTGGCACATTGCGGACACTCTTTATATGACAATTCAAGTCACACAAATGATTTCTTTTTCAACCATGAAGAAAATCGATTGACCCTCATTGACTTCTGGTCGCCCACACAAACTCTCGCCTTCACCTTCATCACTCCACCAACCTATCGTGTACTACCGTACACCCCACATTGGGGCAAAGCCGACAAAAACGCTACAATTCAATTATATAGTTCACATTTAGGAGTGTTGAATAGAACATTTCAGGAGCCAATTGAAAAACATAACTAGCGCTGAATGCTAAAACAATTTATACTGTAGGGGACCTCAAAAAACCTTAAATGTAATTTCATACACCAGACTCTTGAAAATTCGAAAATACACTCAATTACGCAGTCGCTCCATTTCATTTGAATGCCAGAGACATAAAACAACGAGAATAGTTTTTATCAGACTGTCTGATAGATTTTAATAAAGATGGTTAGATAAATTTGTTGAAACATTTGGTCACAAGTTTTACATGCAGGAAAACCAGCTTCCGCCAACGTCCTCAAAGTTGTGCTTGAAATGAAAGGACTCTTTCCGATCCGAAGTAAATAGCTAATTAAACTAATTAAAGAGCTGCTGCGGATACATGCGGATCTTTCTCTAATCTGAGTGTAAACTCGATTTCTCAATTACGCCGCAGCGTGAAAATGTATCATTCGTTTCATCAGTTATTGAAACTTTGATTTCACAAGTTGACTCGCACATATCTCGAGTGTTTCAGATATTTGAAATTTCAGCTTTTCTATTTCACTCTTTACAAATGACGGAGATCGATGCCGAGAATTCAGTCGCGTAAGTGTGATTTTCGACCCAAGTTTTATTAAATTTGGTTCAAAGAAAGAAAACAGGTTTCGAAGAAAACATCCGGACAGCGGAAGGACGGATTTTTTCAATTTGATTTTCAGATTCTACACATTTCGATACGTAAAACAGCAAATTTCCTGGGGGAGGGGGGGAGGGGGGTAAATTGTTGTTTCTTGATGGATTACAATAGTTCATCCTTGAAAAGAATAAACCAAAAGCATTAAAATGTATGAACAATTTCATAATGCCTCAAACCTAATTTTGATTAAGAAAATGTTCGAAAGTTGTAATTTTTGAAATAGCTTCATTTTATAAGATAATTTGCTAAACATACAGAAGTGGTGAATCATTTTCCTTCATTCTTTTATCGAAATAACCGATTTGAGATAATAGTATGTAATGACAAATATTTATTTTGTGTTGCATAAGAAGAACGTACACCTAATAGCGGCCATGTGTCAGGTATGAATTATTTGAGCGAGTGAAATATTCTTGGATTATCAACGGCCTTGATCCTGTTGAGGAAAATAACATCATATACAGCTCAAGACGTTCAAAGCTTCTTCAAACAAACTCAGTTGTAAATTTTGGCTCAGTCGGGGGCTCTCGCGTTCGGTCGGCTCCAGCCGGCGGTCGCTGCCAGGCGAGTTGACGCGATATTCAGACTATTTGTGTAGTATGGCTGCGAGATCTGTGGCGGACGGTCGGCGAGGCGCGCTCTGCAGGTCAACATGTCCATCAAGTGACGCCGTGGGATGCTGTCCTTTCTGATGGGGAAACGAAAGCGACGGGGTGAGCGGCCCAGGATGGGGAACAACCATTCGAAAATCGACGAGGACGGTCAGAGCGAAGACACCGTCTTCAAAGACAACAGTAGAGGGAAAGTTAACGAAACGAACCAAACCGACGATGAAAAGGGATCGGAAAGCATAAATGAAGCATTGCCTGCCATCAGCAGCATGTCACCTGATCTTGTTCCATGCAACGAGAAGGAACCGGAACAGTTTTCAACTCTAAAAATGTCGTCGAAAGAATCTCCTGAAAGTGATACATCACGCCAAGTTGTTGATGATGGTCCACCACAACCTAATGATATGGTGCTGCACAGAAATACGGATGAAGTTCCAGCCGTTAGTAATATTGCTCAAAAAGATACCAAGGAAAATGTAAAAAATATCATCCAAGAGGCAGTGAAAAGTGAAGAAAAGGTCAATGAATCGCCTATCCCGTTAATTGGCTCAGCTGAATCACCTATAACCTGTCACGAAGGAGAGCAAGTACTAAGAATAACTCGTGTCCATTCTCTCGATTCTAGTTCAGAGGGGCCTAAAGCAATTGAGAATCAATTCAGTTCATCGGTTGTCCCTGCGGTGACCAAGTGCGATGGTTGGGGCGCGGGTCAAAGTGCGGCCAAAACCCTGACGGATCTGGAAAAGTCGAGGAAAGCGTTTTTCATGGGACTTCTCGAGGGAACGGTGGAAGAAATATATCCGGAAGATGTCAAGTACGATGGGAAGTTGGAGGTTGTAGGAAACGTTCAAGATCAGTTCGAGAATTCAGCAGAAATCAAACGTGGAACTTCAACTGAACGTGCAGTGAGTGACGATTATACAATTGAATGTAGTGATATACATACCAAAGATACATCTGACCAAAATGCTGTATCAGGTAGCTCGAGTGTTACTCAACAGAGTGAAGAAGGTCTCGGCCATCCAGAAATAACTCGTAATGTTTCTGATTTTGATGAATTAGTCGGTGGTATTGATTTTTCAGATAGCTCAACAAGAACTGAATTTGAGCCCCATGAAGAGCGTGACATAAAAACTGAACTGAATCCTGATAGTGCACCATTTTATCCAGGAATTTCATATAATATTGATGATAGAAAATTGCAGCTTTCCGAACAGAATTGTGTGGAACCTCCAAATAAGTTGTTTGATTTTGAATCTGAAGGTGATATAAAGAATTCGGTGATTTTCTCTGTGGAGCCTAATTATGATATAAAACATATTACTGTAGAAGACGAGGCACACAGCGATATGGACTGTGATGACGAAGAGAGTGGAATAGTAGGAAATAGCGATGTTGCCTCTTTGAATGATGTGTCTTTAACAAATACTATTGACGACAGATTAGCTACCGATTCTGGGTTGGAGAATGATGAAAATCCAGATTTTGATGAAGTATTGCACACTGAACTGGACGATATTTCGTTGGAAGAGTTTGAAACCACCGCATGCGAGGCTGGTGAGAGTATTTCCATAGATTTGGTCATAACCGAAATGAAATGCGACGGTTTTGCCGGTCAAGTACCGGATGTGGTGATCGAAAAAGCGGAAAACGAGCCTGGAAATAGAGCAGAGGACCCGGGTCAGAGTGGAAATGACGCAAAACTGGACGAACTCGGGAATTGCGTCGAGACAGGTGAAGGTGAGTCAGATGATAGGCCGAGAGAGGGGCTTGGCAGGGGCCTCCCGGGCCCGAGGGGAGGGTTCGCCTCAGTGCATTGTGCGATACCGAGAGATGAACACCGAGTTGACATGTTGACTTTGAGCAACGGAGCTTACGAGACTTTCCCACGATCTAATCTGAGCTTAGCGTCGAGCAGCGATGAGTCGATAGGGACCAAAGTGAAAAAACACGTCCGGTGGGCGGACACGGACGACGGAAGGAGCTTGGAGAGTTACGACAGCTACAGCAGTTGCAGCAGCAGCGAGGAAGAGTCGGACAGCGAGGGAGGCGCGGATGAGGAGGTCGACATCCCCAAAGACAAACCAGCTGACGTCGAAGATGAAGACGATGCGGATGATGATGATGACGACGACACCTCGGAGTCCGAAGAGGAATCTGAGTCGGACGAGGAAGAGAACAAGTGAGTCCATAGTTTCTAGCTATGTACATATTAATAACATCTAAATGTTAGTAGATGAATGTGATGATTCCTCACTGAATTGCACACTCCGATTATTCCAAACAATATTCCATTCGTTGATAAAAAAAAAAGAAAATTTGGATCTTAGTGTCTATCGAAACAAAATGTGATCATTGTGCATATTTTTAAATATTTAAACTAGGAGAGATGCGATTTCATCGAGGTTTCATATCAAGCAGACCTGTCAGACCTAGACATTTAATTGTCTATCCACAATCAGTTGTACTATAGAATACATGCACTACAAGAACAGCCATCACATTTTAAACATGGTAATTTGAAAACTAAAATACTCCCTATTGGTTTATTATTCAATAATAAGCCATTGTAATCGCTCATGGAAAAAAAAAAAAAAAAAAAAAAAAATTCTAACCCCCCCTGAAAATTTCATGGTTTACGTTTCAAAGGGTGTAGAATCCGAATCTGCAATAAAAATTTTCCGTCCGTCCGCCGTACGCCGTACGCACGATTTCTCCCAAACGGCTGGAGCAAAAAATCTGAAATTTTCAGGAAAAATCCATGTTGGTCCGACAACGCCCCAATTCTTTAGCCAGCTCTCTCACTTAATTTGAAGTGCCCTTTAAGGGTTGTCAAAGTTTTGTAAAATCCCTAAAAACCTAAAAAAAAGTCAAGGCGGCCTAAATTTGGACTTTTTTTAAAAGAACTTTCCATGAGGAATCGAATGAGCCCCTCCCCAGGTCCGTAGCTCAAACCATTCCCGATTATCGCCCGATTTATGGTGCCAACATTTGCATCCACATTCACTACATCACTAGGTTACTGCAATCAAAACAAACACGAGTTTTTTTTTTTTTTTTTTTTTTATTGCAGTAACTTAGTGATGTAGTGAATGTTGATACTGGAGTGAACTTCTAAAAGGGTTTATAGCCGATACACGGGTTAAAGCATTCTGATATGCATGCTACGTCTTACGAAATTTAAAATTTTCAAATAGAATATTTTTCCATTGTAATCGCTCTTGGAAAACGCTGCAAATTCTTTCACTGGGGTTTATTATTCAATGATTCATGATTTGAATTTCTACTAAGCTTTGGAGTGTGCGTGTTTCACAGGTGATAGAGCGATTATTGAATTTCAGGAGGCACACAAAAATATGATCAACTGATCAATCCAAATAGGTATTTTGGTTGAGAACCGATTTAAGTGCTCTATGCATATCTCCTGAAATTCAATAATCGCTCTATCACCTGTGAAACACGCACACCCCAAAGCTTAGTAGAAATTCAAATCATGAATCATTGAATAATAAACCCCAGTGAAAGAATTTGCAGCGTTTTTTTTAATAAATGCACTATTTCTTGGAAATGTTGAAGTATGTCACTATTTTCTTAACTACTTTGATTGTGATTAAAAATCAAACATTATCGTTCAAATTGGAGTAGAATTCAAATCTAAAGAAAAAAAGAGGGTCCTACTTGAAAACAAAGGTGGTGTGGATTGTGTATATTGTTCAGGTATAAAATATAGAGGGAAAATCAGGGTGTGTGATTTCAGAGAGAAATAGAGGTAAGTACTCGCACAAATCTATCTTAACCACCTATCAATTTGATTTGTTGCCAAAAGGATGTAGAAAAACACCATGACATATCCAAATTTCTTAGTTGAATAATCATCCAATTTTCTTTGTTGGACTCACACCAGATGTAACTTTTCAATTCCATCTCGTTAGATTTGCTTTCGAGAATATCTAGAAGATTGATCCTAATTGGTAGTACATTCCCTCTTCCCTTACGTTTCTTTTAAAATTATGACTGCTTAAATCAGAGTCGTGGAATTTTTACCAGAGACGATAATCTTTGGTAGTATTTTTTTAAGTATATAAAATTTTAAACCCGTTTCTCTATACTCCGCTTCATAGTATTGGAGTAATCAGCAAATAAATGAACGGGGGCGATTTTAGTAATAAGACAAACTTCTGTCCATATTAACAGAAACCAACCATTTACGTTACACTCTAAGAGTTTTGGCACTAGGAATAACATAGTTTTCCCTAAAAATGAGAATCCTATTTATATGGGAGCTGTAAACGTTTTTTGCTTTATGAATCTGAAATGGAAATTTGATTGTCATTTCAGCATGTAGGAAACGTTTCGACGAGTTATCGCTTCACAAGAGAAATTTCTTAAAAATGTATTGAGACGATTATTAAACTTCTCTTTGCCCTTATAGGTTGTAGGAAATCGCTGCGAGACTTCCATGAAGTTTCAAGTACGTGTAACTAACCAATTTTGTGGCTAGGGGGTTGTGGGGAGGTCTGGTTGAAATTGGTTTCTCTTGGACGGTACAAAAGGTTTCTTTTTTTGAAAATAAAAACCAAAACACTGACACTATCTGTGCACACAAAAACGGAAGGAGTAGGTGAAATAATGTATTTTGTTGTAAAGAATGATTTGTATCGGTGATTGAGGGAGTTTGATTTGATACATTCGCTGATTTCTGCAAGAAAATCGTGAGGATTCGCTCCCATGTGCCAGTAAATGAAAGGAAACAACATTTATTCATTAACTGGTTATAACTAATACCACGTAAAAAAACTTAATGGAAGCAGTTGTGTGTTACATACATCAGAAGGTACCTTCAGACAATTTTCAAGCAACTTTCATCTATTACTAAATTAGCAAATTCATAAAAATTCTCTAAATGAACGCTTAGGTGTCCAATTTAGTCTTCCGTGACAGTTTTCTGGTCGCAACCGGATAATTGTACCTCTATTGACCTCAATTGTATTTTATGTACACGTCAACAATCAAACAATTTCAAATATCTTTTGACATCGCGACTATCTAAGAAAACCTAGTCAAGAATGACAACCCTCGATTGTGGTCCTTGTTAATTCCCGTGGTCAACAACCGATTTCTCTAGGTTCCTATCAACATGAAAGACGCAAGACAGATCCCAAACAAGCTCATCATCCAGCAGGTACCTGTTTTGAAGAAGTCAAGGTTGGATGTTTTCAAAGTTGTTTATTGTTTTTGAACTGTTTACGTTCGAAAGATTAAAATAGCCAAGACAGGGTTTAGGACGTAGTATCTCTTCCTTTCTCATCCCGAGGGCAGTCCCTTGAAAACGAAATTATTTCATCCAATCGTGAAATACTGGATTATCTTAACGCGCAATGAAACTGTGAATATTATTTCGGTTCGGCGACGACAGATGTACGCAAGCTTCTAGCTATAAATAAGAAGTGTTCGCCTTCATTAGTGAAACGAGACGCGCTGTTTTAAGAGACTGATGTGGTTTTCTATTGTACAAAACGGAGCCAAACATATAAAGACGGAGTACGATCAATTTGGCTCATACATGGTACTTAAAGATTTCTCAAATTTAGAGACACATCACCATTGTGTCTAAAATTTGATCTGATACAACATACGAGTTAAATATGTGCATCTGTCAAGAGAAGTCCATACCACATAAATAAATTCTGAATTTTACAGCAAATTATGTATGTATTATGATCGTTCGTAGAGGAACAACAGGAAGATACAACGATAGTATTTGTTCTGCTTTTTTAACACGCCCCTTTGAAGCGATGTAATTTATCCAAAACTTCGTGTATAAGAGCCCCATTACAATAGATCCAGGAGGTTGACGTTTGGGGACGACCCAAGTAATGGTGAAAATATAGACCTAAATAGATACTTGTATCTAATTAAATATACATTTAATTCAGACAATTCCGAGAAGAAATCCATGGAAATTCCTGTCCTTGTGACAGCTTTTTTTTTTGGCTCGACGATTATTATTCCTTCTTGTTCTATTAGGTATTTGGAATAGTTTTGAAAACGTAAAAGTTGCACATTTTGCTGTGGAAGCGGAACGAAGGGCAAATACTCGCTTTCGTGATCTCCTTTGTGGCGATGGCTAGTATTTCATTTATTTCGGTTTTCAAGTTAGTTTAACGAAAATAATTATCTTATCACGGCGCATCCAGTTGAAGCCAATGAATTGTAATCGAGGATATTTTCGATTTTCTACTACTAACAGGCCATATCATAACGCTTGGCTCTGAATTTTCGGCTTTGAGACGCAAACGATCTGTTATGGACTGCCGCCGGACTGCAATGGCCTAATGAAAATGGCTTTTCAAAAAGCGTTTTCCTCCCTTGTTTTACAAAACGGAGAAGGTAGGCATTCCTCTCTCTGAAAATGGTATCAGTAGATAAGACATCATTTCCAAGGATATTCTAACTGATTCGTCCTAGTGCCTCTCACTAGCACTTTATGTGTTAGACATCCTTTATTTCTGTTCACGGGGTTTCATAGTGTCAACTTCTCAACAGTGTGATCACTATAAGATATTTTGATGACCATGTCTTCTTTTATTATCTCTAGTAAGAGCCACATTTCCAAAAGCCTTGAAACAATGGAACGCCCTTTGCCTACTTCTAGATTAAGATCGATTAAGCGCTTCCAAGATATGATTTCTAACTACTTCTAGAATTACTGCAGAAATGGAAGTGAGAAATGAACGGTATTTTCCTTACTGCAAGTCCATTTCCTGAAGGAAACTGAAGTAATAAGTTTGCTCCCTATATTTTCGGCCTAGATTTGAAGAGCATTGAAGACAAATTGAGAGCTATTATTTGACCTTTTACTTTTTCAATGAAGGGTGGACTGGACAGATATTACTACTGCTTCTGAAGTCTCTCGCATAGATTTTCCAGATGTACGTTTCGAATTTTCATCAGCAACTACAAGGAATGATTTGGTTGTGTGCTGCATTTGAGAGGTTCTGGGATCAAACCAGAATTATCCACATTCTACTGGGCATGAAAGTTTTCTTCTGATGAAGACGGAAACGTTCTAAACAAAAACGCTGCAAATTCTTTCACTGGGGTTTATTATTCAATTGGCTTGCGTTCATGATTTGAATTTCTACTAAGCTTTGGAGTGTGCGTGTTTCACAGGATAGAGCGATTATTGAATTTCAGGAGATATGCATGGAGCACGTAAATCTGTTCTCAACCAAAATACCTATTTGGATTGATCAGTTGATCATATTTGTGTGCCTCCTGTCCTCCTACAAACAATTATAAACCAAAAAACGCAAATGTTGGCACCGTAAATCGGGCCATACATCGGGAATGGTTTGACCAACGGACGTGGGGAGGGGCTCATTCGATTCCTCATGGTATGTTCTTCAAAAAGAGTACAAATTTAGGCCGCTTCGACTTGTTTTGAGGTTTTTAGGGATTTTACAAAACTTTGACAGCCTTAAAGGGCACTTTAAATTGAGTGAGAGAGCTGGCTCAAGAATTGGGGCGTCGTCGGACCAAGATGGATTTTTCCTGAAAATTTCAGATCTTTTGCTCCAGCCGTTTGGGAGAAATCGTGCGTACGGCGGACGGACGGAAAATTTTTATTGCATATTCGGATTCTACACCCTTTGAAACGTAAACCATGAAATTTTCGGGGGGAAGGTTAGAATTTTTTTTTTTTTTTTTTCAGAGCGATTACAATGGTTTATTATTGAATAATAAACCAAAAACAGGATTATGGTGAATCGGAAGAAGCAAACTACGTTAAGAGTTGTCCCATTTGATGTTAATGAATTTCAAACTCCTTCCTAATCCCAATGCAATGGTTGTTCCACAAATTAAGGAGTATCCCTAGTTAGTCTTTCAATTTTTTCAAGTTATATTTAGGTGAGCTAAGGGCAGTTAATAGGCTTTCAAGTTCTCTTGGACGTAAAAAATTCAAAACCAAAATTATCCACCAAACTAGTGTAGGAACTTTCCTGTAATAGCGTGCTGTAAGTTTTTATCTGACGAATCCACTTTTCCACAAAGCTGAACGTGACTTGTTAGAATAGAAGGCAGGGAATTTCAAAGTGAAAACAATATCGTCTTTAGCTGAGTTCCGTAGTCGTCACAACAGGTTGGCGGTCGTCCAATGGATTCGCAGACTTGAAGACACCATCTGGGGACAGCTGCTTTGACGACGGATATAGTTCTAAATCTTTCTTAAAGTTTTACTAAACTCATAGTGACCAGTGAACGATGCGGAAATAGAACCAGTGTTGGCGTGAAATTCAAGAAGAATAAAAGTTTAAAATGTGTAATGAACTTCGATGCCTACCAGAATAATTACATCATTTGTTGGAAGATGAATGAGTCCACCGACCAGAGCTTTTCTGTGTTTTTACTGGACCAATCCTAATAATATAATAAAAGTAGGGTCAAAATAAACACATGGGGGTTTTGTTGGAACTAAGTTTTTGGCATGGCTCTCACGGTGACATGAAATGGTTGAAATATTCAGGAATCAACATACTGAAAACTTTCGGAACAACAAATATGTTGGTTATTGATAGACGTCCCTTCAATGAACCGAATAAGCCCGCCCGGACCGCTTTATATTCATCAGTTCACTCAACAACCGGAATGTGAGAATCGAATCAGCTGATATAAGTGCAATGGAATTTTGTTTTCACGAGTTCTTTTTGAAATCAAGTTTTCCAACATTTATGTTAGATGTTTTTTTTTTCGGTAGGCAGGTGAGGAAATCTTTAAGATCCTAAGGTGGAAATCGGATCTCGTAAGATACCCAGAAGGGGCTGCTCTTCGGGTTATGTAGGATTCAAACGCACTAAAACCTCAAATCCTTCCAAATCGTACAGGCAAGAAAGTATCACTTGATGCCAACATTCGGTCGCCATAATTGGTGCTAACTTTCCTTAACGTTTCCAGTTTGTACGATTTGTTGAGCTCTGGCTCTCCCAGTTTCAACATTGGGTTAACGGAGATCCCCGATCTCCGCAAACGAGTTCGCAAAATTCAACGAGTTCATGACAGCGAAGGAAGATGTATCTTATATACTACGATAAGGGGAAAACCTTGAAAGGTCAGGTACATCACATTTTAGCCGTTAGGCTTCAAGTGAAAAGCATCCGGGGGAGCACACACACCACGGGGGAACTTGAAATTCTCTCAGTTCCAGGGTTTTAAGACAAAATCATCAAATATCTCCTTGGAACATCCAGAAGTCAATGACAAGGTATGGAGACTCACTGATCAGCTGAAGGCCCTTGTGGCTATTTCATTTCCCAATCGACTTATCGGGCTGAAATATAAATGAGACCCTTTTTATGGAACCTAGAATGCAAAATAATATAATATATCTTGTTGCATTTTGGGTGTATTAAAAAAGGACCCCATTATGGCGATCCGCTGAGTTTAGATGGGTACCACAGACAACGTTTAATATTCGCATATCAGTGTTCAGAAATAATAAATCTCTGTTTTATTTTTCGGGTTTTTTAAAAACGTTTTGCAGCATTCACTACGGCTGTCCGGTTTCCTCGAAAGTTTTATACCCCACTATTTTTCAGCTCATAGAATCGAATTTGTAGTCAAAAAGTCGAAATATTTGAAAGTAAAGGGCGAATGGATGTTACCCAGTTAGTGCCAATCTGAAATATCATGAATTGACTTTTGCAGTTTCGATAGAATTTACAGTTGAAACCTGCATTATTTTTCACTGTACGGATGCAAATAAAACAGATGATTCCTTACAGTGTTTTTCAGTTGACAAACTCACTATTTGTCATTTTGGAGCATGGCCGTTTTGCGAATACCATTGTCCAATTTATTGTGTATGGTATACGAAGCAACAAGATAAACAAAAGAATTGAGTTGCAGATCTCTGTGCTAACTAGGGATACTGATTGTTTAAAAAACGCTGCAAATTGTTTCACTGGGGTTTATTATTCAATTTGCTTGCGTTCATGATTTGAATTTCTACTAAGCTTTGGAGTGTGCGTGTTTCACAAGTGATAGAGCGATTATTGAATTTCAGGAGATATGCATAGAGCACGTAAATCTGTTCTCAACCAAAATACCTATTTGGATTGATCAGTTGATCATATTCGTGTGCCTCCTGAAATTCAATAATCGCACTATCACCTGTGAAACATGCACACTCCAAAGCTTAGCAGAAATTCAAATCATGAACGCAAGCCAATTGAATAATAAACCCCAGTTAAAGAATTTGCAGCGTTTCATGCATTTCAGAATGCTTCAACCCGTGTATCGGCTACAAAGCCTTTTAGGAGTTTACTCCAGTATCCACGTTTACTACATCACTAGGTTACTGATACCAAAACAAGAACAATAATAAACCAAAATAACGCAAATGTTGACACCATAAATCGGGCCATACATCGGGAATGGTTTGACCTACGGACCTGGGGAGGGGCTCATTCGATTCCTCGTGGAGTGTTCTTCAAAAAGAGTCCAAATTTAGGGCGCCTTGACTTTTCTTGAGGTTTTTAGGGATTTTACAAAACTTTGACAACCCTTAAAGGGCACTTTAAATTAAGTGAGAGAGCTGGCTCAAGAATTGGGGCGTCGTCGGACCAACATGGATTTTTCCTGAAAATTTCAGCTTTTTTGCTTCAGCCGTTTGGGAGAAATCGTGCGTACGGCGGACGGACGGAAAATTTTTATTGCAGATTCGGATTCTACACCCTTTGAAACGTAAACCATGAAATTTTCAGGGGGGTTAGAATTTTTTGTTTTTTTTTTTCAAGAGCGATTACAATGGTTTATTATTGAATAATAAACCAAAATCGAAGTTTTTGTTCAAAATTTTGTTCAGATTTTGAACAAAAAGAAAGGAGTAAAAATGTTGTTCTGAGCGGGGAAGCTTTATTGATTCATCGTGAATTTGTTATATAACCACGATCAGGGCGGCAAATTTCTCCGTTGTTGTACCGCAGGTATTACTTTCAACGTTACCCACGCAATTATGAGACTCCGAGGTTTAGACGTAACGGTTCAAGCAATACAGTTATGCTGATCTGTGGTTTTTATTTTTACTCAAACACGATATAGAAACAGCCAATATTCTGCAAATTCTTTGCTTAAAAAAATCGCCGATTCAAATGTACATCAGTTAAATCTGTGATATTATTCTCAGAAAGTACCTACGAATTATTTTCTTCCTATTTCCAGTCAAGTAGTTTCATTTCTGCTCTTCATTGAAATAAGGGCGAATAAGATTGTTGCTTATATGTTCAAAGTGATCAGTAAAGGTTTTCTATGAATATATAAGACAGAGCGGCATTTGAAAATTGATGAAACTTTTTGAGGTACAGCAACCGTTCATAAATGTAACCTTAGTCGTGTAATGGATACCGAGAAATCGATCTCAGGAAAGGAATATAAAACGTAAGTAGATATCGTGCATCTAGGTGAGAAGGTCACCATACGGTATTTGTGAAACTGATTCGAGGTTACTCAAGGGATACCTGGGAGAGCAATTCATTAAAAACGTGAGTATTGCACCTGCGGCGATAAAGCAGTTGTTGGTTTAGGAAGTTAGCTAAAACGAAAGTACGCAACTAGGAGAGTTTCTAGCGAGCAGTGAAGTAAAAATTAAGGTAAACGCATCTCTTTGATATCATTAAGTTCCACGTTTCCTTTGCGTTGGATTGCTTGTATACCGTGAATAAGAAATTGCAGCATATTTGATTTGATGACCCCTATGCTGATATTTGGAGAACAGGCCAAATATTACCCGGTCTATCACATAAACACCGGCCTCTGTTCGTGGTTTTCATTTCATCAAAGGAAGTACTTTGAAAACGTTACGAAGTTTGGCAACGAACCAACTGTCATGCTCAAGTGCAGGATTTCGAATGAATGTAAGGGGCAAGGCCTACCCCTCCTTCAAGACCGAGCGGTCTTGCGGGTTTAATCGCTCTCTACTCCGGAATTCGTTACGTTACTATACGTTTTGGTTTATTCTTTTCTATTAAAATCCTTTGTAATATTTCAATCCTGCAACAAGTTGTTTTCTAATCTACCAAAGCACGGTGGTGAATGGTGGTTAATTTGCCAAAATGGAAAGCATGAATAAACAATGAGTCGAAAAATTTGGATCGATGCCAACTGCACAATCAATGTTCGACGGAATGAGTTGCTTATTCTATTCCATCAATCGGACGGTGTTATGCAATGCATAACACGCATAATATGCATGCATAATATGCATGAACCGCCCAAGCATCAAAATGTCGAAAATTGAGATTCTTGATGAGTATTATCATATTGTTTCCGTCCCCACCTGTAGGCGGCAGAAACTTTGTTTTCCCTCTCACCAGGTAAATTTTTCTTTTCCAAAATCAAAATTCCCACTTAAATTTTGTGTTTTAGACCAATAGGTGCATGTTTTGTCTCTACGGTTTTCATCCAAATTAGATAAATTTTACAAGGAGTATGCGGATTTGGTCATCAATGGCTCCCTGTGAGTTTCATCGACCAAAAATGAAAAATCGTTCTGCGCATGCAGTCTTAGCATCATTTCTTAGGTTCTGGTGTTCCGATTTCGCTCAAATTTGAAATTTCGTTGTAGAAAAATGGTCTAATTATCTCGTATCAACACGTTAGTAAAATTAGAAGCAGCTGCGAGAAAAATACTTTGTAGGTAGGCTAATTCATTAGCTTTTCACTCGATTTTGAAATTTTCAGGGAATGTGAAGGTTAAAACCTGGATGGTTCCCACAAATACATCACTTTGCGCTTGTCAAAATCTATCACCGATCACTTTCTAATCTTCCGATCTCACTCATATTTGGCGGGAAGTTGGATCAAGCCGGTTTGATTATCCCATATCAATTTAAACGTTCCATCATTCTATCTTCTATAGAAGTAGCGCGACGTGCGCGACATGTCCCTAGGCATTTCTGCCCCTGTTCGACAGAAAGAGGATCGTTGTAACAAGAATAAATTCTACATCTTTCAAGATTTAAAAAACATTTCAGTGATACATATTACATTAATGGATCATTGGCAGCCCTTTTGGTTTATTATTCAATAATAAACCATTGTAATCGCTCTTGAAAAAAAAAAATTCTAAGCCCCCTGAAAATTTCATGGTTTACGTTTCAAAGGGTGTAGAATCCGAATCTGCAATAAAAATTTTTCCGTCCGTCCGCCGTCCGTACGCCGTACGCAACGATTTCTCCCAAACGGCTGGAGCAAAAAATCTGAAATTTTCAGGAAAATCCATGTTGGTCCGACAACGCCCCAATTCTTGAGCCAGCTCTCTCACTTAATTTAAAGTGCCCTTTAAGGGTTGTCGAAGTTTTGTAAAATCCCTAAAAACCTCAAAAAAAAAAGTCGAAGCGGCCTAAATTTGTACTTTTTTTGAAGAACACTCCACGAGGAATCGAATGAGCTCCTCCCCAGGTCCGTAGATCAAACCATTCCGATCTATGGCCCGATTTATGGTGCCAACATTCGCGTTATTTTGGTTTATTATTGTTTTTGTTTTGATATCAGTAACCTAGTGACGTAGTGATGTAGTGATATAGTGATGTAGTGATGTGGATACTGGAGTGAACTCCTAAAAGGCTTTGTAGCCGATACACGGGTTGAAGCATTCTGATATGCATGAAACGCTGCAAATTCTTTCACTGGGGTTCATTATTCAATTGGCTTGCGTTCATGATTTGAATTTCTAGTAAGCTTCGGAGTGTGCGTGTTTCACAGGTGATAGAGCGATTATTGAATTTCAGGAGGCACACAAATATGATCAACTGATCAATCCAAATAGGTATTTTGGTTGAGAACAGATTTACGTGCTCTATGCATATCTCCTGAAATTCAATAATCGCTCTATCACCTGTGAAACAAGCACACTCCAAAGCTTAGTTGAAATTCAAATCATGAACGCAAGCCAATTGAATAATAAACCCCAGTGAAAGAATTTGCAGCGTTTTAGTTTGCGGAGCCCCGTCGTTGTATTGTTCGAGTTATGGGAAATTGGCGATTTTAATAATTTGCACTTCCGTCATCCCAGTTTTAGGGTTATAAAGAGAGTCCACAATTATGCACATTGCAGACAAATGACGTATCTCAAAGCTGAGAAAATTATTCTAAATTTTTATAATTTAACATATGTTATCATCCTTGCTATTTCTCACATGAGCGAGTGGTCTGCCTGTGCATTGTTTGTTTGCGACATTGGCTGAGAGGCAATCAATGTTTTAATTTTGCAAATAATTCTTGCAATAACTTGTACTTTACACATTCTAATGAGTATAAATAGATCTAACTATAGGATGCAATTGAATGGAATTTCAATAATATTGTACAGTAATAAAAGTTACCGTTCTATTATATGCTACCATAGTGGTGTATTGGAGTAGGTACTAGCAAATGAATTTTATTTTCCGTTTCATATTTAGAAAAAATTATTATACCCAGAAATTATTGAACATGTGGAAGGGCAAAATCGTCAGCCCTTATCGATTGAACGTCAAGGAAGTGTCGATGAAGGTCGTCGGTCTCGTTTTATTTGCAACCGTGTTATTGTCAGACAACTACTCGACACAATGATCGATAACTCGTCTTTTGCTTCCGGGTCGACGTATAGGGTGCGGAAGCGCTCTTTTCTCTTTCGGGAGAAGAAAAGTTTTTGATTTCCCCAAAATCGATGTTTCTACTCTTAATTTACGTATTAGATCATTCTGTCAATCCTTGTAATACGCTGAATTGCATTCCCTTTTACATGACATTTTGAAGGGGTATCCGGGTTAGGCTGTCAATGGTCCCCAATGAATTTCATTAATCAAAAATCAATACTTCTCTGTTCAGGGGAATTTTTTTTTTTTTTTTGAAAATGATTTATTGCACCAAGTTACAACTTATTAGCAACCAGTTTTTGACATTTAAATGTGGATTGGTTATAGTAAAGCTTAGGTACATAACTAAGTCTCTAATGGTTTCGAATGTTAGAAGTGTCATTTGTTGCACTTGAGATTCACTGAATTTATTTTTTCACTTTGCGGATTTTGTTATCGCGAACACCTTAATTCACGTACACAGATCATGAGGCTTAGGAAAATTTTTCTAACGTCCTAGAAATCTTGCTGAAATTTCCGAGAGTAATCTGGCGATGATTGTATAATCATCTCATATATTAGCTCGGGGTCATTCAGGAAGTTTTGAGTTTGACAATTGAACGTTTTGCAACCTACTAGACATTGATTTTTTTCTAATGATACCTATTGAGCAGTCCAAAAATTTGATGTTTTCCACGCAATCTCATGACGTACAATCAATCGAACTCGACGTATATGAGCGATTAATTAATCACAAAATTAAGTCACTTTTAGCAACGAAAAAACGGTAAGAAAAGCACTTGAGGAATGAAAACCAGGCTTCCAATAACACGAACAGGAATATCTTACCGAACTCGGCACAGTCATGGAAGAGAATATATGCACGAGTCGCTTTGCCGAGTCAATTTGCCGAGGTTTGATAAATGCTTCATACATGATTACGATAAACGTTTGAGTCTACTGTGTCCTCGTTACGGGTGTACACTGTACAGTGTAGAGTTTATCTTTCCTCTAAATTTTGTTTTTTCTCTAAATTTCGATTCCAAAGTTTCGTGAGTGTACTCACGTGTAGCAGTGAAATTTCACACACAACAGTATTCTTGAAGTCGCGGAACGCTTATTTCCACACATTCTATTCATAGGTAGGTAGCAGGTCAATGAACGGAGCACACCACTGACACAGTGTCGGGTCGGATCGGAGAGGAGACATTTCCCAATTCAATATTAATGTCATATGAACTGTTTCACATACGTTTTCAGTACTAACATACTTTAATAATGAAATTATGGTTGCCAATTGCTGGACATGGAAAATAGTTCCAGCCAGTACGAATTGCTTGAAATTGTGGAATTGGAATACTTGTAGTACATAGAAATTCCACGGCCATCAGTTCCACGGCTAAAAGGTTCTAGATAATAATCCGCTATTCAACGATTTTGGAGTTCAAGAATTTTTTCCGCTTTTTAGTATTAAAAGTCCAGTTCAGTTTTGCTTGCTGCAAAATGTTGTACCTACCTGAAGTGTATTTATAACTTTTTGTAATACTCTGCTAAAACCCGAAACTTTAATGATTTATAACTCTTGACATTTTTAGTGACTTTTTTCCACATTTTGGAAACGTTAAGTAAGATTGCATCCTATTTCTACTGAAATTCGTTTAAAATGTTGAACTTTATTAAATTATTAGCTTAACTAGACGCGAATACAAAAGAGATCAACACCAATACACCAAAATCAGAATTATAATACTTGGGAAAAAGTTCCAGTTAGCAAGAATATTCTTGAATTGTAGTATTAAATTTACTTGAAATTTTGAAATTCGTGCAAATACATTTTCAATTGTGTTGTGATTTGTAGGCAGTTACTAATTAAATTTACGTTCAGTTTTGCTATCACCATAAATTTGTGCCTAAAATTTAGAATTACCTAGTTTACAGTATATAAAAGTTCAAGTAATAACCAGCGTATACATTGAAAAATGTGAAGCTTTTTCTTTGGAATTTCTAGACATTTCTTGGCAAATTAAAAAAAAAAAAGGTTTTTTATAAGATAACTTTTTTGACAGAATCCCTGAACAAATTTGCTGAATATGTTGAACCATATTCACTCATTAGCGCAACTGAATACGGATACACTGCTAAAATTCATGTTCAGTTTTGTTATCAGCAGAATTGCATGCCTAAAATTTGAAATTTTCTATTTTACAGGATTTCGAGTAGTTATCAGCTAAAACATCTACATGTGAACATTTGAAGCTTTTCTTTGCTATTTTTAGAGATTTTTTGGCAAATGAATGTTTAAAAAAATAGATTTTTAAATTAAATTCCTACGAAAATACGCTGAAAAAGTTGACCATATTCAAACATTGATGCAACTAAATACGAATACACAAGATATTTTGGATTCAACACCAATACATCAAACATGGAAAAGATGTTCCAGTCAGCACCTAGTAACCTAGTGATGCCGATAGCGTCGAGTTGTAGTGAATGTCGATACTGGAGTGATAGCCGATGTGGATACTTGTAGTTTATAGCCGATACAAGGGTTGAAGCATTCTGATATTCATGAAACGCTGATAATATATAGGTAAATATTATTCAATATTATTACTGGGGTAAATAAGTATTCTTTCACTGGGGTTTATTATTCAATTGGCTTGCGTTCATGATTTGAATTTCTACTAAGCTTTGGAGTGTCCGTGTCTCACAAGTGATAGAGCGATTATTGAATTTCAGGAGATATGCATGTAAATCGGTTCTCATCCAAAACACCTATTTGGATTGATCGGTTGATGATATTTGTGCCTCCTCTACATCAGTCTAACTTTGGCTGCATCGTTTAAATTTGGATTTGGGGAAGTTTTAACGCAATACATCTTGATAAATCTACATGTCTTTGGCTACATCGTTCAAAATTTGATTTTGGGAAGTTTTAACGAAATACGAGCGCCAAAGGACTTGATAAATTATGGATGTTATTATGGGGGGGGGGGGGGGGGTAATTGAGGTTCAATAAAAAAACGCTTGATTTGAATCTTACTAAGCTTTTGAGTGTGCGTGTTTTACAGGTGATAGAGCGATTATTGAATTTCAGGAGATATGCATAGACCACGTAAATCGGTTCTCAACCAAAACACCTATTAGGATTGATCAGTTGATGATATTTGTGTGCCCCCTCTACATCTGTCTACCTTTGGCTACATCGTTTAAATTTGGATTTGGGGAAGTTTTAACGCAATACGAGTGCTAAAGGACTTGATAAATTATAGATGTTTTTATTGTGGGGGGGGGGGGGGTATTGAGGTTCAATAAGAACGCTGCAAATTCTTTCACTGGGGTTTATTATTCAATTGGCTTGCGTTCATGATTTGAATTTCTACTATTTTACACTCTTGCGATACGGCCATACACACTTGTTTGATAAGGTGTTCCTGAAACGATTGATATGAAATTTAGACTTGTTTTCCTCAGAACAACGAAAACATTTGAATGAATCTCACAAAAAATTACATTTTCAACAAAAACAACTAAAACGTCTTGCGTTAAGAGGGGGAGATTGGAAGGGGCTTTACTGCTGCTAATGAGGGATAGTAGGCCGAGTGTAGGCGGTGTTGCCACCTGATGGGGGGGGGGGGGGGAAGGGGTTTTCGTCCCTGCGTCAGGGGTCGCCCTATATGGGCAATAGTATAGGTACAGGGCCGCTGGGCGCCTGAGAGAAAACTCTCCCACAGCGCGGCGCGACTGTGTATGTACCTACATGAAGAAGTCACCAGCCGCAGACGCGTCAGGGTCATATGTGAAAAACGAACGCGAGCGAGCGGGCCACCAACGCGATCTGTTCTATGAGCGATCAAACTATGCTGTTCTATAGAACACATAGAGTAGGTTTGAGTACATTCCATAGATGGAATTGTCATACGTAAAAGCGCGACATCGCGCTAGTTACGTTTGTCGCGGCAAACCCTCGTGCCGCGTGGTGTGACTTTCGAATCTCTTTTTGTAACGACTTCCTATCCTTAACCTATATTTATGTTCCCGTTCAGCTTTCGTTCCAAGTTGGGGAACCGAATGGACGTAATTCGATTAATTGAATGGTTATTGGGGTTATTTCAAAAGTTCTTGATATTTTGATGTTTTACATATTTTAGTTCCCTAATTTGAGGGTTGATCAAGATTGAAGGCATTAAGGACTACCTAAGGCCCATCTGTAACGGTGTACGGAGGACTGGCGTTTTTTTTATTAATTTATTTTGTCGAATTCTCTATTGGTTTATTATTCAATAACAAACCATTGTAATCGCTCTTGAAAAAAAAAAAAATTATTTTCTTTTAAAAAAAAAAAAAAAAAAAAAAAAAAAACGCTGCAAATTCTTTCACTGGGGTTTATTATTCAATTGGCTTGCGTTCATGATTTGAATTTCTACTAAGCTTTGGAGTGTGCGTGTTTCACAGGTGATAGAGCGATTATTGAATTTCAGGAGATATGCATAGAGCACGTAAATCTGTTCTCAACCGAAATACCTATTTGGATTGATCAGCTGATCATATTTGTGTGCCTCCTGAAATTCAATAATCGCTGTATCACTTGTGAAACACGCACACTCCAAAGCTTAGTGGAAATTCAAATCATGAACGCAAGCCAATTGAATAATATACCCCAGTGAAAGAATACTTATTTACCCCAGTAATAATATTGAATAATATTCACCTATATATTATCAGCGTTTCATGCATATCAGAATGCTTCAACCCGTGTATCGGCTACTAACTATAGTACAAGTATTCACATCGGCTATCACTCCAGTATCCACATTCACTACAACTCGACGCTATCGGCCGGACATCACTAGGTTACAAACAAACAATAATACACGAAAAAATGCAAATGTTGGCACCATAAATCGGGCCATACATCGGGAATGGTTTGACCTACGGATGTGGGGAAGGGCTCATTCGATTCCTCATGGTATGTTCTTCAAATAGGAAAATATTTAGGCCGATTCGACTAGTTTTGAGGTTTTCAGGGATTTTACAAAACTTTTACAGCCCTTAAAGGTCACTTTAAATTGAGTGAGGGAGCTGGCTCAAGAATTGGGGCGTCGTCGGACAAAGATGGATTTTTCCTGAAAATTTCATGAACGCAAGCCAATTGAATAATAAACCCCAGTGAAAGAATTTGCAGCGTTTTTTTTTAGCACTAATTATTAAAATTTAAGTTCATTTATCAGGAAATTGTGTTAGTTTTGGTTTACGGTTGATAAACTTTTGAATGATACACTGATATTACATCAAAGTTAACAATTTATAACTTTTTTTGCAATGTTTATTGATTTTTTGGTATATTTTTCACAAAAGTTTTCAAAAATTGTTGAACCATATCCAATAATTATATTAAGTAGACGGAAATACGAAAGAGATTTTGGGTTACAACAACAATACGTTGTATTAACCATATCAACACTATCGTCAATTCGTCTCGACTTCTATCTTTTATATCGAAGCAACCTCATAATTTTTTCTGGAACGCTCATGATACCGTTAATTAATTTTTCAAGTCATCGTTTATTTTTGCGTCTGTTCAAGAGGATTTATGGGTGACTTTTTTTGTAACATCTAATGGCGGATAATGTTCTTCGTAATGAAATCATTTTGGCTCACGCACGATATCACGTTCACCAAGTTCAAAGACCGAGACCTTTAAAAAGCACTAAATATTCGAGATTAACTGCGCGAAATTCTCGTGTAGTTCCCGTGAGACGAAGTGTTCTGGGAACGTCGGGGTTTCGTAAATGGGTTGCCAAGGGGAAAGAACAGCCGGTCCCCTACCTTTTAAATAACCTCTTGTTTGCGAAGCCTCCCGTGGCCGATCTCTAATTCTGTAGCTTCAACTTCTGCAGCCGAAAAGAGATAAGGGGATCTCCCCCCCCTTACCGGCCCGTTGGAATGTATTTATTTACACGGAGCTCAAGTGGTTCGCCGACCCGACCTTCTCAATCCCACCGGTGAAGTCAATTGGAGGAAGGAAGCACTCAATTCCGCTTGAAGTATACTGGGCGTTACGAGGTAAATAATCTTAGGTTTCGAATAAATTTTGAAGTCGTTTTTCCCGTTCTAACAAGAATGGTTACGCTTAGCGTTGAAACATCAGTAATACAGGAGTAGGAGCTTACACTCTAAATGGTACTACCATCTACATTCCAACACATTTCTTGAAAATTTCATCAAAATCATGTAGAAGCTGCAAAAATACAGTTTATTACAAGGATCAGTGTATACCGTCCACACTCGCTCATACTGAAAGGTATTCAGAATGGTTTGCATCTCCGTTTGCGAGTGGAAATTTTGATTCCGTGCAAGAAACGCTGCAAATTCTTTCACTGGAGCGATTATTGAATTTCAGGAGATATGCATAGAGCACGTAAAACTGTTCTCAACCGAAGTACCTATTCAGTTGATCATATTTGTGTGCCTCCTGAAATTCAATAATCACTCTATCACCTGTGAAACACGCACACTGCAAAGCTTAGTAGAAATTCAAATCATGAACGCAAGCCAATTGAATAATAAACCCCAGTGAAAGAATTTGCAGCGTTTCATGCGTATCACAATGCTTCAACCCGTGTATCGGCTACAAAGCCTTTTAGTTACTCCAGTATCCACATTACTACATCGCTGCATCACTAGGTTACTGCAATGAAAACATAAAAATAATAAAAAATTTAAAAAAAAACGCAAATGTTGGCACCATAAATCGGGCCGTATATCGGGAATGGTTTGAGCTACGAACCTGGGGAAGGGCTCATTCGATACCTCATGGAAAGTTCTTCAAAAAGAGTCCAAATTTAGGCCACTTCGACTTTTTTTTTAAAGGTTTTTAGGGATTTTACAAAACTTCGACAACCCTTAAAGAAGAATTGGGGCGTTTCGGACCAATATTGAAATCCTGAAAATTTGAGAGATTTGGCTCAAGAATTGGGGCGTCGTCGGACCAACATGGAAAAATTTTATTGCAGATTCGGATTCTACACCCCTTGAAACGTAAACAATGAAATTTTCAGGGGGGGGGGGGGGGTTAGAATTTATTTTTCAAGAGCGATTACAATGGTTTATTATTGAAGAATAAACCAAAAGTTTCTCCTGAATCTGAAAACATTACTTCCCCTAAAGATAGGTTCATACCACCCACGACTAGGTGGCGATTGGGGACATCAAGGGGCAAGACCAACCCCACCTTCAAGACCTGGCGGTCGTGCGGGTACTGTATAACCACTTCGCCGTCTCGTACCAATTAGGTACTGGTGCTTGGAGTTCTCTCTTGGTTGGACGGTGCTGGGATTGAAACTCAGATTATCAAGAGCAAATGGTTCCAACTTTTATTGATCAACTTGAGTCGTTCTATTGATGAAACAGGAACCTGGTGGTTGAATTCTTTACCTGTAGTAGAATGAAATTCAAAAATGAATAATTACCGATGTATCGAAATATCGATATTCTCCTTGGATATATCGATTCACTAAAACGATACTTTTTAAGAATATTGATCATTTGCCGATATTGACATCCTTACTAGGGATTTCCTAGTACAGCAACAATTGTAAACTTGTTGTCCTAAGTTTCAAATTGCGCAGAATCGAAAAAAAGAACGAATAATCAAAATATGTGTCCGTTTAGACTTTATCATCCTAAACAATTGGTCCAGTGTTTGTGGAACTTGGGTCTAAAATCAGAAATGGGTTCGAATTGGTTCTGAATCCTTCTGCCTAGCTAAGCCCTGAAGAAAGAACGGCTGAAATATTGAAAATTAAGATTGTTTTGAAAACTTTTGAAGTGAGGATATCATCCACTTCAACAAACCGGATGATCAATAGAATACGTACCTAGCACAGTGTGTATGCTACTCGCACTATGAACTAAGTCGTTAAGAACAAGTACAAGAACAAATACAGCTGTTGAAGCCGTAAAACGGATACCTAAAATAATTCATTTGTAAAATCAGGATTTGTTCAAGATATGATAAGAATTCACGGATTCGACTACAGAATGACTAAGGCCAATTTATAGTGTACAAACCCCGAAAATGTATTTCTGAGCACTCTATGGATGATTGAAGAGAGAGAAAAACAAAGACATTCATATGAATGATAATTTTGGACATATCTAAGAAGAAGGTTAACAGTTCTGTCGTCTACAGCGGACGGTCTTGACCTATCACCAACTCAATCCAGAGATTCCCTTTCCTTGAGATGTAGTTGTACACCGCTGACGGTGGATGGGTGAAAAAGGGCCATGACGAAGTAGGTGATGCAGCTTGCATCTGGCCTGGAATGGAGTGATAGTGGAGCCGGTGATGCGAGAGACCAAAAGGGATATCAAAATTGACGGTGTTTGGGAGCGGGGGAGGCCAGCGTTTTTTTGACAACCGCATTGTAAATGCTGACGCAGCCTCCTATCGCACGCAGGACTGGACACAGACTGCCCAAAATGCTGCGCAAACAAAGCATGCGAAGTACGACCAGGCAGCAGAAGATGCTCGGGGATCATTTACACCATTGGTTTGTTCGTGCTGTACACTGGAAATTTGACACATTCCTCAAAAGGAAGCCTAACAGAAAAGTGGACTCGGCCTTACTGACAAGGTTTACGATGTGTGGTGTAAAGAATTCACCTGTGTAAAACAGAATTATTCTCTAATAAAGGAGGGCCAAACCGACCAGGTAGCGTCGTCCCTTCCACCCTCCTCCAAAGGGAGCAGGGTAGAAGGGGTTCCAGCTCCGTATAAAAACCCGGCCTATGAGCCGGGAGGCTACAGTTGGTGGAAGCCCTAGCAGCTTTAACCAAAACCCTGCGTTCTCATTTCACTTTACCTAACCTTGCCTTGAGTACTTATTCGGTCAGTTAGGGCTATATTTTTCCTTCCACTGAGGTGCCGCCGTCTTGAGAGACGCCTCAGCATCCAAGGACCTCTCCTCCGTAGCAAGCAAGTTGGTGCCTCGACCTCGAGAGGTTGGTATCACCAATTTCGCGCACTACATCCCCCTTATTTCCTTCCTAGCAAACAACTTTGGTGCTTCGGACACTCGCGGCCGGCATCGCCAACTTTGTGCGCTATCCACTTTCTCACACAGCAGACAATTTCGGTGCTTCGGTCGCACGCCTAGTGACTTTGCGAGCTAAAAACCTCAATTTTGATCAACTGACCGAAAGGGGTAAAAACTTAAGCGAATATCTCTCTTCAGGAGAGAAAGTTGAATAGTAAGCGAATTTCCCCTCAGGAAATTCACTACATGTGGGAATCAAGACTCAATACGCCGCGGTTAGGGCAATGCCTCTTCGTATTCGGGGTGCGCAGAAATCTACCCGAACATTCGTGATGGAAGGCGCGGCAGGACTTCCGACGTTCTTTGGTGACCATTAATTAAAATGTTGCGGCCAATCCTTCTTATCGTTCATACAGTCACCCTCTCATTCGAATTTAGACCCTCTTCTTTCCCCATGTTTCATCCAAAATTTTAACAAACGGTTTTTAGTTACCTAAGGAATTAGTTGTAGAGAAAATAATTTATCCACCCATTTATAAAATGGAATAATGAACGTCCAATCCATACTTAACTTTAATTAAAGATGCTGTTGTAATCATACTACTTTTTGAACTATTTACTTCCAGTTTCGATTACCCTTTACTTCCAAGTTCTGAACCCTTTGAGAGTTATGCAGCGAACCATACTGAAAATAATTCTTCGTAAGCCTCCACGCTACCCCACTAGTTGGATTTTTAGTGATTTAGCTGTATTTTCTGTTGACCAATTGTACATAAAATCTGCACTCTGTTTTCACCACAAACATCCAAATTATTTTTTTCCTCAATCATAATCAACCCTTGCACTCCCTGTCGTATCGTCATTCCCTGCAACCCCTTCAAATTTGATTTCTGGCCATTGGCACATATATTTCAGCCTCGCTCTCTTGAGGAATACAAATTCTTATTTGCAGTCCCCCTCCTTTCCCGGAAACAGACCTGGCTTATTCAGGTGGGGCCCACAAATACTGATTCCTTATTCACGAGCATTTATAAAAGTTAAGTTGAATTAGTTCATTTTTTTCGCCTTTAATGTATGGAAGACCTTTTATTATTTTAGATGGATGGCCTTTTATTATTTTTGTTTCGAATCAAGCTCCACCATAACCTAGGTACTGTCAATTTTTCGTGCAACCTATGATACACATATTGATAATATAACATATTGATTGACTGGACTCCCCCACGCAACACGGAACTGTGGTTCCACAGCGCTGGGTTATTTTCCAGTAGGTAGAAAATATGGCAAGAATAAGTATTATTTTGTATATACATACGTTTTGTAATATTATTTTTATAACATACTTAAATGCTTTGGTCATTCATTCATGGAATAAAATATTCATTCATTCATTCATTAAACACGCAATAGACAGACTGGCGAACCGTAGAAGTACATTTCTTTTTCCGTCGGAAGTTCCTAAGTTTGTTGTAAGGTAACTTCGACTTTTGATGTTCCGTTTCACGTAGAAAGTAGTGAACTCAAGTAAATAAAGTGACTATTGTTTCCTACGGGTGAAATAGAGGTTTATTTCATTAATTTAACCTGTGCACAATTGTTATCCAACACAAAAAACTGACAAAAAAGTGTGTAGCTAAATTCTTTTAAATGAGCTCAAATAAATGAAGTTGAGTTTTTATGTTGAAGCGATAATCAGACAGGTTGTCATTATTTAAATTGTCTGACTTTTATAACCTTGAAATTTGGAATTTTTTCTATTTTCGCTGAGAATTTCTTCATTTCTATTTTTTTAAACCCATGAAACTTCTCCGTTTTCGGATCCGCGGAATCAATCAAGGCAACAGTTAATTCGGTCTCGCCATTGGCCTCGAAGAAGTAGAAAATGGGATTTCTGGACTGAGGCCGACCCGCCCGTTTCCTCGTGGATTTCATTCGTTTTCTTTATTTCCAAACGGCGGGAACGAGAGGCTCAAAGGTTGGCTGAGAGCTGTGCAGAGTTGGGTTTGTTATGACACCGGTGCGTATTGTATACGGCTCTATTTGACCCCTCATATTGGCATCGGCCCGATCTGGCCGCGTCGTAATTGCCCAACTGGGTCACACGGGTGGCGAAATAGCTATTTTATTATAGCGGTGGGATGTCATCAACACGTTTATTGGAAAGCAAACGTGACGGACTCAAAAAAGGATAGAGAAAACTTAACGCTTTTAACTTTGTAAGTTATATTTTGCACGTTTTAACTTGTTTCTCATTGTAATTGCTAATCATCAGCTCTTGGATTGCAATCAATGCACAAAAAGCTATAGAAATCATGAAGCCTCGATGCAAAATGAAAATTCATCAGGTTCTAAAATACACAAGTTTCCAAGTTTAGAATCCATAAAACTAATGAAGAACTTTGAAACGCCCAAGTAACATTCGGTTGAAATTTAAGGGATGCATTTTTAAAAAACCTCCGTCATGTCGGGTGTGGCACATAACTTCCTCGTATAGGCAACAATAACGTATATATCATTGAAATTATTCAGATAATGAAAAAAGATCCACGGGCAGAAATGCCTTAAGAAACATTCGCAGACATCAACCCTTCAAGAGATTCAAGAGGACACACGAACAGACATACAGACAGACACGAAACGAAATTTGTTCAGAGTATTCTAAAGTGCAAAATGAGAGTGAAATTTTGGAGGAAAACAATTTATCTTCCGAAAGTGAAAATAGAGTTTGTGCTAACTAAATGTAGAGTCGGATGCAAAATTAGCTTCTTCTGAGACCATCCGGGGTATCTTGATACTGATCATCCGGAATACAGTTGTGTTGGAAGGGGAAAATTGTCAACACGACCGTGAATCGCAAAGCGACTTGGTCATACAAATCAGTGTCGATTTATTAGTAGGTAATATGTGATTATGGGTAGAAAATGTGATTTGGGTAGAACCAAGTTTCTTGGTAGAGTTATTTGGGAGAAAGCTCTGGACGGAGTTCGGTAGATGAATACATTGTTATTAATTTAGGTATTTCATATTATGTAAGTAAACATAAAGTCTGTCTATCGTGTGTCTGTTGATCCTTGTAAGAAGCTTGATTTCTTCAATTTTTATCCAATTTAGATGAAAATTTCGGGGAATGTAAAAAGCAGTACTCCATTCTGAGCTTGCTCAAACCTTTTTTCAGTCTCTACCGGTTCAATTACTCTCACAATTTGTGGGGTTGTCGAGTAAGGACGATCTCATATATATTTAAACATGATAGTATCATTTTTAAATCCACAACAGGGTTAGCACAAGGACAGACCCGCAATACGAGTAGACTCACCAATTTGAAGGTGTTGTATGCGTGCACGTGACCCGCTGCATATTCGTCCTTTGAATCGCTGTAACTAGCTCATATTCTACATCTTCCAAGGCTTAGATTTATCCAAAACTATTTAAAACATTTCCTTAATCTATGAAAGCCTCATGCAACTGCATGCAACTGGGCATACGTTTTTTGTCCGATCTTGGTTAAGCCTTTGATCTTTTATAACTCCTCAAACTTCGTCGTTTTACGTATCAAGGTGCGTAGATTCCAAATCTGCAATGTCCGTCCACCGTACGAGCCATAAAGGGCCTTAAAAATGATGTGAAACTCCGTTTTATTGTAATTTAGCACAGGCTCCACTTGGAGTGTAGTTGGTTCTAACCTCCATCCAGGCCGAACGCCTCAGACACATAAATGCTATGGGCCAAAAGCTGATTAAAAACGTGGATTTTGAGGTTCTTACTGACATGGTCCTGTTAGTTAATGAAAATTCGCCCGTAGCAATTATCGCAATTCCTGAATAAGGAACTAACCCCCCCCCCTCCCCCCGCCACGAAGCTTTCAATGTCACTAGCAGTCACGCATTATTCAAAAAATGATAAACCCGGAGCGGCACCGTTTTACTAACATATTTTAAACGGGGATGTTGGGATTTTAAAATGTTTTCTTTTGGTCGATTACTAAGGTGCAATATTAAAAACTAACAGCCAACAGCAGCCTGATAATGGCAAGGGCCAGAATGGAGCACTTTAGGCTGAAATCGTTCAAGAAGCATTTAGAAGAAGGTGGCGGTGTTTCTGTCATTTAGTTGCAGAGTTCAAACTGTCCAAAAACTAATAATGTTCAAAGTTCTAGGAGCCCCTTGTTGGGACTTAGCTGGCAATAGCTTTGGAGCTTAGCCTTGCGAAGTTTATCGAAAGGGAAAACTTTTTATATCGATTGCTCATCAGTGGTTCATCATCCGATATTTCTGGAATATTCAGCTCTCGTTAGAAGGACGTAGGAGATCTTTCCGTGAAAATTGAAGCGTGCGCTTCAAAACACTGACGCCAATAGCCGTTCGCCGATTCCCCCAAAAACACGACCCGTTAAAAATAGTCGGCAAACTTGAGATGAGTTATGGCGTTCATTTTTTTCCCCCCAAACTTTCTTCTCCAGTTCCGTTTCTGACCGCCCGAACTTGATTTGAACGGCTCCGAGGGTCTGAAGTGCGTCAGAAAACAGTCGGAACGGAGGAAACAAATCTATTTTTTTCTATTTTCACGCGAAGACGAGCGAACAAGTTAGAAATAAGTCGGCTCTCCTTCCCGCACGGATATAACCCGCGGAGATACGAGACAGGAAATTCAGATGAGGTCTCTTGAGAACCGATGCCTATATCTACTGGTGACAACGGCGTTGACCCTCGCGCTGGATATCAACTCACGGTTTCTCTCGTGTTTTCTGACAAAGAGACCGCGAATAAAGGATCTTGGTGTGCCAATTTATCCAAGTATATCTATTCGCGGGTTTCTTGATATTAACATTCTAGTTGTTCGCCTGAGTGATGATGTGTCAATGTTAACACCGCGGTTTACTTGTTAAAAATTGTTATCAATATATGAGAATCCTTAACTTCACGTACATTAGTTACATTTCCCGATAAGGGATGAGAGAAACCCCCTGATGGTCAGTGAGACCACTGGAGTCTATTTATAAAATAAGGAAAATTTCCAAGAGATATTTAAAACAATAAGCAGAGGATAAAAAACACCAAATCATTTCTGAATTCTGAGATGTAATAGTTTTTCCATCAACGATGCAGCACATGATTTTCACTTTGTGGGTATTCAAAAGCATGTACAATACATGGAATTAGGTTACTAACTCTGATTTTGAACCCTTCGCCTCCAATTGGTTATCCTCATCGCTTTCCGATCCGATGTTGTCTGGTGATGCTTTACTCCTGGTTGGCCTTTTGACAAATTATCGGCAATCATGCTTTCCGTGTTTTGGCAGAGCAGTTCTATGCAATTTCTTTACCAACACTGTAGGAGAAAATCATGTTGTGTGCCGAAATGCTTTGGGTTTGTATGCTGCGTTGAATTTTTCGCTAAGGACCGAGCTTTTTTATTGGCGTTAAATATGGTACATAATCGTTCGCAAAGTAAGCTTGGTGGCCATTCTCTGGCAGAGTGATAAAAAAATTCAGCTCTGGATAAAAAATACTTTGAAATATATAGGAATATAATTTTTCAATCAGCGATGCAGCGCCAACTTCGTACATCAAGTTAGATGACTGACATTTGATTTTGAACAAAACACTAACTGGTTTACAGGACGTCGCGCAGGTTAGGGCATTTAAATTAGTTGGGGAGTTCATCATTATCACAAAAAAGTCCATTTAATGCCCTATTATTCATTTCCTGTTTTTTCCCTCTAATGTTTCCATAACTGGATATAAATGATCGTATTAATGAAAATAATAAATGAGCAACAATAAACGACCTCCAGGCTCCATATGTCAATATCTTTAGTAAACAAGAGAGAAATTAGCCACAGAGGTCACACAGGCGATCGGGGATACTCCTGCGCACATGGTTTTCGCTTAAAGCTTGCAGTACAATCAATTTCATCAATGATTCACATGGACAAACACAAATTCTTTCTCGTTGAAGATTAAATTCCCAATGAATAAACAGTCCACGTATACTAGCAAACATTTTGTCCAGCATGATTTTCAAATTTAAAAACCTATTACTTAACCATATCTAATATGTAAATCACTATTTGTTAATAAATTTAACGCACGACATTTTGTTCAAACTGTGACATTTTTCGTATTTATGGAAATTCCATTCTCCTAAATAACTACCAAACGAAAAGTCCGGTCTGATTAATTTAAAGTGAAACTAACACAACCAAAATCATTCTTGATATATGGTACTGACACAGCACTATTCAATTCACCCGTATTAGAATTAAATAAATAAAACCAAACTGGTTCATCTATATTAGTTAGGCATTTTTCTATGTTATCCGTTTGTATGTTCTAGGTAGTTTGTAAATCGTCAATATTGTTCGTAACGCTCGCAAAATAACGACTTTTGTAGGCCTTGGGAAACATTGTCATATTTTATGTAGAGATCCCTGATTAAAAAAATGAATAAAACAAATAATAATAACAATAGTATACCCCTTGTTACTTGGTAAGGACGTAGCTTCCTGATGATGAAATAACTTCTAGGATCGGTAGAGTAGTTTTAGAGTTAAATCGTCACAATCAAAACAAGTTTAGTGTGGCATAAAACTTCCTCGTCTAGATAACATGAATTTATAGATCATTGAAATGGAGAAAGATGTACAATATTAACTTCTTAAAACGATTCACGGGGTCAAAATGCCGTAGGAAAACAAACGCCTTCAAAAGGTTCGTCGACATGTATTGCGGGCCTAAATGGTAGGTTTGTGTTGAAATTTATATAAGGTAATGAGATCTTTCTTTACAATTTGAGAGCGATCAGGCCACTAAAACTTGAGAGAATGATGCTGGAAGCTTTTACGTATGCTCATCGTCAGAGGGATGTATTGATTTCGGAATAACGTTCTCGCAGGGCACCATTTACAGCGTAGCCCGCACATCGGATCTCTTTATCCTATTAAGTTGACATAATAAAAAACCTTAATAAAATTGAATGATTATTGTTGAAAAACAGCTTGTATCTATTTTGTAAACATTGTATGGTATTTGAGATGACAGAAATGCGATGTGTAATTTTTCCATGACAATTCATTAGATTCCGAATATGAAATCACAACTGTGGTTTCCTATTTGAATTAATAGAATGTAGTGTGCAATAGGCACAATTCTACGCCAACGTCAGCAAAAATTTGGGTATTACTAGTAAATTGGTAATATTTGGATTTCACGGAAGAATTAATGTTGGGTTCCAATTTGAAATTGTTTCAAACGAGTATTAATAAGAGAGTTAGGATGGGATGGGGTCTTAGGGCAAGTTGTACTACATGTAGATGATGTAGATGTAGATGTAGGATTAAAACTCTCAGGGTGGGTGGTTTGCCCCAGCACGGAAGCCTGGCCATTTCCTAAAGTTTTACTTTTAATCAATAAGATTCCCGGTCTCCTTGGTGACCTGGTTTGAGGCCCTTGATTAATTGTTCGTCTGAGGTTAGACCTCATTGGGGTTTGAGAAATTCAAAGAGTTCAAATCTCGAATGTGAGTGCAGGGCACTCGTTTGTTGGGATGCTGTTTCGTCAGCCTCCTGGATAGCCTGCACATTTTGTCACTTTGTATTACCCCAATGATATGGAACCTTAGGGGTACAAAATGTCAAGTGCCGACCATTGTTCTTAGTTCCCTGAGAATGCTACGTGGCCAGTCAGTAATTTGGTGTTGGGTTTCTCCACCAAAGTTTACTGTGGACATGTCCTTCGATATTGAATCTACTAGTGGTTTGTTTATTGACCCACATGTTGATGGTCCCCCTGAAGGGATATTTGGTAAGACTGCCGGCTCATATTCTACAAATGGGGTTCGGGAGTCCCCTACTTGCAAATTGTCAAACTCTCGAACCAGGTATTCCTTTATGCCCTGGCACCCATTCCAGTCGAACCCGGTTGTTGTACTACATAGTTGTATTTCAAACTAACGGTGAAATGGCTCCTCAAAATATACTTGACGGAATTGCTGACATTGAGATTGTTGAGTTCCTATCATTACGTAGATGCAAAGCGTTGTTTCCACCGGTAAAGAAGTTGACAGGCTTGTTACAGAGAGATAAGTGAACCGTTTTGTTTTTCTTATAGGAACCCGTATCTAAGGTTGATCTGAGTCGTCGAACTGCGACTGTAACAACTCCTTAGGCCTGTCATCTGATCTATAGTGTCTAAGGGCCCAGCCTGTACAACGGCAGGTGGTGGCCGAGCGCCAGCTCTCCGCTGTGAAGGTCACTCTCTTAAAATTAGATTCAATTTTCTACTAGGCCCTTCACACGACCGGTCCTTTCTGAAGTGTATCTACCTGCCTTTCTCGTATCTTTTATTCTGAAATCGTGGAATCAACAAATCTGGGGGAAAATATCTCAGCTAAATCAAGCGATGAGAATTTAATCAAATTGTTGTTTTGGGAACTCAAATCAATTTCGGAAGTTTCCCATCGTTTTCCAGATCCCATATACAGAATGTTCAGCTCAACATGCCAACCTCTTTATTTCTTTATTTTTAAAGACATCAAAAACTCAAATAGTAACTTTACTCAAATTTTCAAACAAATAATAACAATCCAAATTTTGATCATCAGCAGCCAAAAGAGAGAAAACTCCTTGACATCATGTTGTCATCTTTGAAAATTGTTGTTACGTTTTATGGTTGTTTAGTTAGCAGAGAAATTTTGGCTTTGGGGTGGAATTTACATGGAATTTTGCAGTACACCCACATACCCTAACATCCTGAAAATATAAAATTGAGCATCCTTAATAGCATAGAAATCAATCTCCAACTCATCTAGGTTGACTAGATGTTAAATTGTCCTAAAAATTCTGGATTTTTATAGAAGATGAATTTTATTTATTTATTCTTTCTTTTGTACCGTGGGTAAGATTGAGATAAGGTTTTCTCGCGGAGTGCCTCTCAAAAATTGAGAATTCGTAGCTGAAAAGCGGTTGGATAATTGACAAAAAGTGGATTTAAAAATTTCACTATGATCTCTTTTATGACACATCAGGTAATAAAAAAACCTCTCAAAACATGTTGGTTTGACCTCCTGGAAATTGAAAATTATACTTTCATTTTCAATTTTATATCAAATTTTATTGATACCCCGTTCATACGAGCACTCAGTAGTATATTGGTAGGGATAGCTTGATTTTCAAATGACAGATAAATTACAGGTCGTAAAAAAAACAGAAAACAATGCAGCTAAAACTATATTTCGAGAGACTTGTCAAGGAAAATGAGCTCTGGAATCGGCTCTTGAATAATTGAAAATATCATGTTTGTTCCGTATAGGTAGATCAATGATCTTCATATTAAGGCTGCCTGGGCCAAGTTTTAGATCAAAACAGTGGGAAATAGGTGTAACAATGGGTGAAAACGGTCCAAGCAAGAAATGGAAAGAAAAAATAATAGGTTGAAAACTTCTGGCATTTTTGATAGTGTACAATAGAAACTATTAGGTAACTAAATTATCCATTAAGGAAATTATTGATAGATACATATGATTGGAACTCCAAGTATTCTTGGTTTCACGAGATTGAGTATAAGATTTCTTGTTGGTATTTTCTCATGTACCTACTTTATAAATTCACTTACCTACGTTTGACTATTCCTCACATATTATGATGTTGTGATGTACAGGACTGGAGCTGAAGACACATTCACAGAGAGCGAGATAACATTTGTGAATGTGGAATCGGCGAGCGACAGCAACGATAAACAGGGAGAAGACGAATGTGATGAAGATGAGGATGAGGAGGAGATGGAGGATGATGAGACTGATACTAAGACTGAAGAAAACTTGGTCGAAAAAGTTATAAAGCTGCAAGAAGAGCTGCTAGTGAAAGCCGCTAGTTTGGAACGTGAGTATTATGATATGATATCTCCTCTTATTCTGTTAGAAGTTAGATGTTTGAATATATATTGTAATCCATACGCGATATAATGTTCATCATGTTTGATTAATAGAGCAGCACAATGCAAAACAATGATCACATTGAATTGAAAAATTGATTCACATGAAAATGAGACCTGTATCATTGTAATGATAAACGATGATGTGTAAAACTGGGTATGAAATAAGCAGTTTAAGGTCGCGAATGGGGCGAAAAGAGAAAAAATGAGCAAATCCCCATTTGTACAATTGTTTGTGATGGAAGTGTACGATGGTGAGCTACGCAAACTCAAATGAAATCGGGATTAGTGGATAACGTATACTCCAGAAATGAATATCAAGCGACAGAAGTCAACTTCGAATCTCTGAAATACGTTACAAGCTCTCTGTACGTTCAAAGTAGATCACAGTTACCATGGAAGTTTTATGTTTGTGCGTAAGTTTGCTGGAAAGCTTGCACAAGGATTCTTGTCTACTGTATTTGTGACACATTTAAAAGAACTTTGTTAGTGACAAATTCTGTAAATGATGCTAAATAGTTTGATGTACGTTCCATATCAATATTTCATGTATTAAGACTGATTTATCAAATTAAAGCACCCTATTCAGACCGATTTCCTATCTTGGAGTATGGTGAATCACAAGAAAGAGTGTACCAACCACAAGTAAAAAATAAAAAATTTAATTGATCCTCATAATACAAAATGGCACCGTAAAGTGAATTTATAAACGAAACGATGAAATGATCCGAAATCTACATCCAACCCAAGAAAACTAATTTTAAAACAAAAACATCCCTCTTTCTTTTTAGGTTAATCATTTTCAACAATGAACCCTTGTAGCCAAGCAGGACTTGTCCTGTTTGTCTTGGTTTGATTGTTCTTGAACAATTTAACCACCCCACCCCCACACACACACAACCACAAAATTTGTTGGTTTACGTTTCAAGACGTGGATTTCAAAAATTTAATAATAAAATAAATTCCGTCTTCACCATTTTACCGAAACTACTGGACCGAATTTTACGAAATTTGCCTCAAAAATTCTACGTCGATCCGGTATGATCCAGTAATATCGGCATCTTGATCAATCAACCCTAAGGGATTACATTTAAGGATTAATCCACCAAAAAACCAAAACCTCAAAAAACATCAAAACCATCGGTATCGATATTTAAGATGTATCGGTTCAAGAAACATAGATATATTGGCTAAATATCGACTTTCCTATTGATACTTTTTTCAACCATCTAAAACCACTGCAGTTTCGTTTTACCTGCTATTCATTTTTAAAATGTTATATTACAACCAGTTTGCAATGTAGGTATAGACATCAGATAGGTAAGTAAGTGTTTAATCAACAACAGCAACACTTGAATTTCAAAACTTATTTATATCTTAGCACCAGAAAAATACCATGTGTAGGGAAGCGGAGTCTGAACACAAAGATAAACAGACGCAGGTAACCTCGGGGAACCTTGCTTGGTTGTTCTCTTCTTCCTGTTTTCCACAACAGGTGAGATGATTGCCGAATGTGTGAGAAGAGGGAAGATAAAAAATCTTAGGAAGCTAAGTTATATTTATAAATACATATTTAAATTTTGCAGCCAAACTAACCTATGGTTAATTGTAATTAAATTCGTGAACTAATTCTCTCCCACATCCCCATGCTACCCTTACGTACATAATAAGTTTTTCCCATCCAACTGGCGAGTTGAGCATTTCGATGAAGACCAGTTGGGTATTTCAGCACGTATCAACTATCTCACACTAAACTCTCGGAGAACGGGGCACTCACAAATGAAATGGAAGGTATCCTCCCTAGATCTTCTGTTGCACAATGCGCACAGATCTATTCTCTCCTCCAAGCAGGGCTGGTAATAATTAGGAGCTTAGTTCGCAACTTGAATCCAGCGAATGCGGTCGATGGAAGCCACCGAGTTGAAATTGGCAATTGTACATCATGGTTTAGTTGGCGGTACCATGTGTAATGAACTGTATTAGCTGCACGAGCCTTACATGTACCCTCGAGGCCCTCCCCTCATTTCTGGAGGATCTCCTGTACTTTGGTGTTATTGATATAAGGGCAGGACCGAGATTTTGATTTTGTTGCATTGTTTTCGACGGAGGCCTTACGTGGGAACCTTTGCTAGTCGTACGAACAGTCGGGATTTGGCACAGAAGAAAAAGTTCCAGTCATGCAGCATGGTCATATGAGCAAATTTTACCAAAATTATCGTATTAAATTTATGTTCAATTGAGTTGAAATTTTACCACTTATATATTCATAAGTTTTTAGCATACATTTGAGCTTCAATAACATATGACCTATTTCAATGTCGATAACAAATGTTTGAGTGATATTCTGTCAACAAATATAAATTTGAATATTTTTATCCGTTTCTTGTCATTTTGTGTGGTTGTTCTGGTACAATTTTTGAAATGCTCAAAAAGTATTGTACAACGGATCCTATCGTTTAGAATGCTTGAGGTTTTGGAACGAATTTTTTATCTCTATCCAATCGAAAGTTTTGCAGATGACTTAGCTTTGGTTTCTCTGTCAAATCCATGGAACAGGGCTCATGAGCTGTGCTTTTTCCGACTGAGTATGAGAACTACTAAATCAACGAAAAGAGGTGAAAAAACGATGTTTTACCGGTTTTTTCTCGATATATTGGCTAAGAACTATCGACTGTCTATAAATATCGACAACCCAACATCGATGTAAAATAATCGGTTTTCTTTAACATAATATCGAAAGTTTTGAAATTTCCGATTATCGATTCCCATCTCTACCTCTGACTACGTCTAATTTAAGAAGAAGTGCTATCTATTAAGGAAATAATAAACCTATGTGTAATAAGTAAACAATAAATTCAAGAATTTATAAATATGGAACTTTCCAAACAATGTCGTTAATAAATGTGAAGCCTCGTATTTGTGAAAACAACGTGGTGAGGACGGTTCATCATTGAGGGGGGGGGGGGGGGGGGCATCCTACCGAGGTTTTTCTGATGTAAAACCCCTGATAACGAATCCGTTCTTTTTGTAGAATCGCTCAGTCTATTCTGAGTGTCACGCTCTCTTCTAGATTTCCTCGCTTAATGCGAAACGTTTTGAAAGTGGTTGCAACTAAATACTGCTCTTGGCAAAGTTATCTTGCCTAATTAGTGGTGGGTTCCTCTTTCTGGGTGGACGTGTATCATTCCGATTGGACTCGCCATCAATTTGATATATCAAGAAACTCGTAGCGAGTTTTAAATGTATGAAGAGGTGTCATTGATAAAAACAGAGCTAGCTAGAATTTCACGCATCTTTATTTTCAACTCGACAACAACTTTTTTTTAGAAATGCTTACATCGCATTATAATTATTATTCGCGAAAAGAATAGTGTAACTTTTAAATAATCGTAGTGTAAAGGAGTAGTGAGGTAGTAGCTCATCCACGCTGATCTCGGGATGATGGATCGTCATTCCCTCTTGGGGGCCAAGGAGACGTCTTTATAAGCCCGGAGAACTTGGCCATGAGCGAAATCTTGCGTCTCATTAGCGAAACAAGAGGATCGAGAAAAATAAGACATAAAAAAATCTTTTGAATTCTAATTATCTACCTGGCAGAGCCGATGGAATCTCGTACGGTTTCCCTTGGAGGAGTTCTATTTCTGTCGAGTATTAGCTATTTGCGAGTGATATTTCTTTGTTCATTTCCGTCTAATCGGACGGCAAGTGAGGCTTGCCATTATCTCGATCTCTCCAATGAAATAGGTCAAGTGGCTGCGTCGTAATTGTTCGTTCGAGCTTGAGTTCAGACAAATGTGTATTCATAACTCCACTCGAGTCTAATTGGGATTGAGATTGACACCTTGTCATTTGTCAGCTCAACGTAAACTTATAAACGACTAATTTGACTTGTAGTTCGGTTAACGCCCTTCACGGCTACTGTCGCATATCAAGGTGACAGATTAAGACAATGTTGTGTGTTCCTACCTTCACAATAAAATTTAGTTCGTAACCTTCTAAAATATCACAAAATCTAGTCATTTTGTTGGTTATGGGGCTGTAATTTGAAAAGGATTGTTTTTTATACAGCTGGGTGACCTATGAGACGATGTTTACGGAATCGACTAAGTAGAATCTTGGATATTTAGTTTCCTATTTAACAATTTAAGGATGGGCATAAAATTATGAATTTTGCCTAGTAACTAGGCTAAACTTAATGTATCCCTCTTTATAAAACACAAGTTGATATATCCACCACTCTTTGGTTCAAACTCAGCAGTGTAAAAACCATAAAGAATTTCTGAATAAACATTCTTATCTTGAAATCCCATTTATTAGATTTTTAAAAACATTAAGTTGAACACCTACAGCGGTTTTTTGGGTTTCCTGAAAAATTATTGGAAATAGAATCATGAAGTTTAGTAAAAAAACGCTGAAAATTCTTCCACTGGGGTTTATTATTCAATTGGCTTGCGTTCATGATTTGAATTTCTACTAAGCTTTGGAGTGTGCGTGTTTCAGGGGTGATAGAGTGATTATTGAATTTCAGGAGGCACACGAACATGATCAACTGAACAATCCGAATAAGTATTTTGGTTGAGAACAGATTTACGTGCTCTATGCATATCTCCTGAGATTCAATAATCGCTCTATCACCTGTAAAACACGAACACTCCAAAGCTTAGTAGAAATTCAAATCATGAACGCAAGCCAATTGAATGATAAACCCCAGTGAATGAATTTGCAGCGTTTTTTAATGGTTATCAGAATGCTTCAACCCGTGTATCGGCTACAAAGCCTTTTAGAAGTTCACTCCAGTATCCACATCACTACATCACTACGTCACTAGGTTACTGATAGCAACACAAAAACAATAATAAACCAAAATAACGCGAATGTTGGCACCATAAATTGGGCCATAGATCGGGAATGGTTTGACCTACGGACCTGGGGAGGGGCTCATTCGATTCCTCGTGGAGTGTTCTTCAAAAAGAGTCCAAATTTAGGCCGCCTGGACTTTTTTTGAGGTTTTTAGGGATTTTACAAAACTTTGACAACCCTTAAAGGGCACTTTAAATTAAGTGAGAGAGCTGGCTCAAGAATTGGGGCGTCGCCGGACCAACATGGTTTTTTCCTGAAAATTTCAGATTTTTTGCTCCAGCCGTTTGGGAGAAATCGGGCGTACGACCTACGGCGGACGGACGGAAAATTTTTTTTCTTTTTCAACACTTTAAATTTGAAACGTAAACCATGAAAGCTTTTTTTCAAATCAATGGTTTATTATTGAATAATAAACCAAAAGCTCCTCAGTTAATCGATTCACGATGTCAGTTTATGCAGATAAATTCGGTCAATACAAAACAAAGCGTAGGAGGCCTAAAATAAGTGAGGTCTCGATCTTTAAAAAAACTTGAAGTTAGATACAAAGATTCATTATTGAAAATAATAAACGTGAACAGGAGAATCATGAATGGAGGTACAAGGAAAAGTCAGAATTCAGGAAGAAGACGAAAGAAAGATCCCGGATCACCTGATCTAGAATTACAACTGTGTGGTGATCCTTCGTTGATCCGATTGTGGACGTAGATCTATTGACAATTATTTATTTGATATAACAAAATAGATTCATTATGCCTATGAAGAACTTCTATATTAGTAACAGGAAATGTAATCGACCTATTATCTAGAAAGCGGAACAAAATTTAGAGAACTCAAAATAGATACCATATGTTGAAATCATGACTTGGAAAAGCTAATATTCTTTCGAAGCCCATTACTTGGAGAACTTAAAATCAATCGTAAAATAAATTTAGACATTTTACAAGCCCTTTTGCGTAGACCTGGTTGAGTATACATAACAAATACATAATAATGATACACATTTTCATTTAAGGCCTTCCACAGAGCTCATCCACTTAGTAGGAACAGACGTATCGAATGACTAATTAAGGAACGTCTACCAACCATTCTATGAAAACCAATGACTTATGAATTATAGTTCTCATTAATGCCAGCACCTCTAAGAATTGAACCATAATCACAACGCTTGCAACTGGTGGTAAATGTGTTCGTTCAATGTTTTGATTAAAGCTATTCATATTGCACGACAAATCCATCAAATAAGTTTGATTAAAGGGGAAACCCCGTAAGAGAACCTACGTCATAGATGATTATTTTTGTACGACGATGCGTGGCCGACGGCCAAAGTGTTGTTGAGATGAACCTTGAGTGGGTTTTACCTTTACCCACAGCCGGCAAAGAAATTGCGTTGGGGTTTGCTCTGGTTTTTCTAGGTCTTTGCGGTAAAAATCAGAGCGAGGTTGTCACATCGATGCGGCCCAGACCCACAGACGAGGGTTTAAAACTGTTGGAGAGTGACGTTCCCTGCCGAATAGAGAGGAAATCCGAATAAAGGATTATACAAAGTTGCATACGGTGAATAGAGGTTATTATAAAACATATGATGCACAGCGTTATACAATTATCAAGACATGAGTGGATACAGTTGTCATTTAAACGCTCATTGTGGAATTTTGGGGAGAACGAATTTTTTCTCCTTATGATTGTAAAATCCTGTCCCTAGAAAAAGACGCAGCAAATTCTTTCACTGGGGTATATTATTCAATTGGCTTGCGTTCATGATTTGAATTTATACTAAGCTTTGGAGTGTGCATTTTTCACAGGTGATAGAGCGATTACTGAATTTCAGGAGATATGCATAGAGCACGTACATCTGTTCTCAACCAAAATACCTATTTGGATTGATCAGTTGATAATATTTGTGTGCCTCCTGAAATTCAAAAGCACACTCCAAAGGTTAGTAGAAATTCAAATCATGAACCATTGAACCAAACACTGTGGTACACAGCTTTCAAAATCGGTTCATAAATATTCGTTATCCTCAAAATGAGAGAATGAAATATCATATTGATCAGAAATTGTTCAATTATTATTATATAAGGATTGAGATTGTTGATAACTTGAAACTAATAACCATATTGTACAGAATAGATGCCCATCGGAATAAAACAATGAAAAGTTTCCCATTTGGAATCGTCTTTAAATGAGATTTTTCGATTTCAATTACAAACGTTCATTACTAAAAATAATAAGATAAAACTCTGTAGGGGCAGTTACATCGATACCAATTTATTTTTCCCTCGTGTGGTGGTCGAGCCAAAATAATCTAAATGTACTCAAGCAGCTGGCCCAGAACAGCTTACAACCCCAAGTAATTTATACGTGTTTCCTGGCCACAATTCAAACGATACCGATCTAGCAAAATTCTGGACACAGCCCGGTGGCTACCTGTACCTCCCGGTTGTGATCTCTGTGGACAGGTGAATGTACATGCACAGTTGAGGACGTGAGATTCAATTGGACGATTACTATATTTAATTGACAATAAACTAAATATTTACAATAATCCCCGTACTACGAACTAAGTCACTCGCGACGAAGTTGTGGAAACCCATTTCAAATAAAAACGGAGTAAGGTAGAACGTTGTCTGTATTTCCACGAAAGTAAAGAGTTACACTGTTAAATCGATTTCGACGGTTAGGTCATCATCAGTAACAAACATGAACTGAAAGTACATCACAGAAAGCATATCTTATATAGGATCGAGTGAGATTATCATCTGAATGAATCCAATCATAGCTTCAGTTTTGATCTGACAAACAGGAAATACGTAGAATTTCCTCACTTTTGCCCAAAGGGAGGTAGGATGTGTTAGAAAAATTCGAAATTGTTAAGAATGATAGGTCAGGAAAATGTTTAAATGATGTCATTCCTCAAAATATTTCACCATTATTGGGTTCTTTCTTGCAATAGATTTGGCTCCACCTCTCCACAATGTTACTGTTTGTGCCCCTTTCACTTTGTAAGCCTTGAGTGGCATTGGTTGGTCCTCCTCGCCGTTTTCACTTCCTTGAGCCAATAGGATTCAATCTCCTCTCACTCGATCCTATATATGATATGCTTTCTGTGATGAACTTTCAGTTCATGTTTGTTACTAATGATGACCTAACCGTCGAAATCGGAAATCGATTTAACAGTGTAACTCTTTACTTTCGTGGAAATATAGACAACGTTCTATCTTACTCCGTTTTTATTTTTATTTTAATCACCATACCCTTCAAACTACTGTTTCACTCAGATCGAGTACCCACCAATGTCAAATATTGGACGGTAAAACCAATTTATAACTACCTACATGGTCGATTCTGAGGATGTTATTTTTATTACTCCATTATTCTCAGATACTTCTCATTTAGATGAATTAATAGCCCTGGAATTCATATCAAAGTAAATATTAGGTCCTCGAGCATTGAATCGAGTGTTTTGATCCTGTTATCGGTTTCCTTGTTGATTCACTTGTCGAATAGAAATCAACGTTTGAAATCAACATTCCACTCCTTATTTTGAATAGAACCCACACTCGAACGTCAAAATAGGTTTTACTTTTACAAAATTACGTAAATTCCGTGTTGATTTCAACTAATGTCAAACTCCAAGATATCAAGATACTCAAACTTCTAATACTTGAGTACCGAAGACCGATAGCCTCAGAGGTAAATAGAAAACCAGAACAAATAACCACAGTGCTAGAAAGAAAAATCCAAAAATTGGAGCTGGTGGTGGTGGAGCTGGCATCTTCGAAAAAATATTAAAAACTGCAAATTATTCTGTGCTAGAAAGCCCTTCTTCGTAAATCGTTTACCTATGAATATTATACGTAATCCGTGGTACATTATATAAACTCGTCACTTCGCTCCTCAATATCTTGTAATTGCATTATAGATGAAAATACTTGAGCAGCCGCCAGCCACGCCGTCTTGCTCATACCTCCCATTGTACGGGCTCTGCTCTCCGGGTCTCCTGCTCGACCGTCTAAATAACCATAAACGACCAATTTTTATTAACCGAAGATGAGGTTTTTTTAAAGTTGAGCGAATGGATGATCGTACGGCAACCCGAACGTCGGTCACATTCGATTCCGGGAACTAATTCCTATCTTGATCCAACAAAAAAATCCCCTCTTACATAGAAAGTTTTTCAGATTTCGATTTTTTGATAGATTGATCCTTGAATATAATTCCTTAAGGTTGATTGAACAAGATGCCGAGATCACCAGCTCATATCTGATCGATGTAGGATTTTCGAGCAGAATTTCGTAAACTTTGAACCCGGGACAAGCTTCGGATGGCGTGCGGCGGATGGACGGAAAATTGTTTCAAATTCAATTTTTAAAATAACCGTATTTTGAAAAGTAAGCCAACAACTTTTGAATGGTTGGGGTTACAAAGTCATCTTTCTTCGTGGTTGATTACGAAGGTTCATTATTGAAAATAATCAACCTAAAAATCGAAATATGTGTTACAAACTAGTAAAACGATGTTGGTTGGATGGTTACTCGATTTTCAAATCATTTTGGTTACCTTCCCCAATCAAATCTTCTGCATACTTACGATCAGTTATCAGTTGTTTATGGAGCCTGGATATCTGACTTCGATTTTGTAGGATTTTAGAGGACGGGATTTGTAAGTAAGTTGAATAAGGATCTGAAGTTCATTATTAAGCCAAACTAATTTCATCCTGAAATTGTTGGAACGAACCTTTCTTTCCCCACGGTAAACACCCAGGTTCTAACGTAAATATCATTGAAGGACTTGTAGAGATTCGGACTGCAAAGTAGAGGATCTCAAGCATACAAATTCGTGGAAAAATCATGTGAAAATGATCAGGTAATACAGTAACGCCTTTCCCCGTATTATACTGGATATTCCCCAGATCTCGTTAAGTTTCACGGTAAATTTCCAACAAGAATGGGAAAAACGGTGATTTGGGGATTATACATGCAACAAGTTGTCATGCATACTAATTAAATGAGGTCTACAAAAAGAAAACGCTGCAAATTCTTTCACGGGGGTTTATTATTCAATGATTCATGATTCAAATTTCTACTAAGCTTTGGAGTGTGCGTGTTTCACAGGTGATAGAGCGATTATTGAATTTCAGGAGATATGTTCAGAGCACTTAAATCGGTTCTCAACCAAAATACCTATTTGGATTGATCAGTTGATCATATTTGTGTGCCTCCTGAAATTCAAAAGCACACTCCAAAGCTTAGTGGAAATTCAAATCATGAATCATTGAATAATGAACCCCAGTGAAAGAATTTGCAGCGGTTTTTTCAAGAGCGATTACAATGGAAAATATTCTATTTGAACATTTTAAATTTCGTAAGACGGAGCATGCATATCAGAATGCTTCAACCCGTGTATCGGCTGTAAACCCTTTTAGGAGTTCACCCCAGTATCCACATTCACTACATCACTAGGTTATTGCGATCAAAACAAAAAAAAACTCTGGTGTTTGTTTTGATTGCAGTAACCTAGTGATGTGGTGAATGTGGATGCAAATGTTGGCACCATAAATAGGGCCATACATCGGGAATGGTTTGAGCTACGGACCTGGGTAGGGGCTCATTCGATTCCTTATGGAAAGTTCTTCAAAAAAAGTCCAAATTTAGGCCGCCTTGACTTTTTTGGAGATTTTTACGGATTTTACGAAACTTTGACGACCTTTAAAGGGCACTTTAAATTAAGTGAGAGAGCTGGCTAAAGAATTGGGGTGCTGTCGGACCAACATGGATTTTTCCTGAAAATTTCCAATTTTTTGCTCCAGCCGTTGGGGAGAAATCGTGCGTACCGCGGACGGACGGAAAAATTGTTATTGCAGATTCGGATTCTACACCCTTTGAAACGTAAACCATGAAATTTTCAGGGGAGTTTAATTTTTTTTTTTTTCAAGAGCGATTACAATGGTATATTATTGAATACTGAACCAAAATGAAGCAGATTTTTCTTTGCAAATTTGAGGGTTGTGTTTTTCTTGAAACAGTTTGCAAATTGAAATACGCATATTGCAACTATTGCGAGTGAATGGACGCATTTAGACGACCCTGAGAGAAACGGCCGATTGGCTGTGGTTAGTGGAGCTTGACTGCGTTTGGCAGTATTTGCCGAAGGTGTTGTCTTCAGGGCTAGGATATCCGGATCAGTGGGTCATCTTCCGAGAGTTCATCCCTTGAGAGGGTCATTGCTCACTGGTGGTCTGGTTGAAAACGTTGAGGGAGTTATTAATATTGATATTTTCGGTGGACGTTCTCTCCTTGCCAACTCCAGAATCATAGGCCAAAATCCAGACTTCTTAAGAGAGTTGAAAGTAATACCTATTTGTTTCGTAATATATTTGATAGTTCATAAATTTTAGGTTTCAAACCGTTGAAAGTTTTATGTTTAGAAAAAAAAAAAAAACGAATTCCTGGTATGATTCCCAACCTGTCATATAATTTTCTGCAAATTGCTTCCGAGTCTGCGAAGCAGCGGAAGCCTTGTGTTCACTTTCGGGAGCCAAACAATTTTTGTTGTGCGAATTCAAAATTTCCGCTCGCATTTTGCGTTTCATAGCCTACTGAAAAAATTTGGTTCCGTCTGTCGGTCTGTCTGTCTGTCCGCATTCCCGTTACAGCCATAACATCCACAATTGTTTATGAATTTAGCTCAAATTTTGAGGGATCATGCGGATAAGGTCTCTTGAGGTCCCATAGGAATTTCATCTCAATATAATCAGCGGTACGCTCTGCGCATGCGCTAACGTGAAATTCTTGAAACGGGTATAACTTTCAAAATTTTGATTCAATTTAGCTCACATGATAAGGGATGGAACGAAGAAGCTGCTCACTAGTAAATATAAGAGAAACACAGAAAAACATGAAAAAATCACTCAACCCTTAGGTAGCTAAAACAATAGATTCAACACTAGTAAAGCACATGAATAACATTAACAAGGATGATTGCACATAGGGAGGTATAACATGGGTATCCATAGTTTCAATGATCTGAGTATGTTGAGGCAGCTGATAAGGGGCTAGACTGGTCTACAATCCGTGTGGCAATTTGGCCGTACGCTTTACGCACAATTTCTCCCAAACGGCTGGAGCAAAAAATCTGAAATTATCAGGAAAAATCCATGTTGGTCCGACAACGCCCCAATTCTTCAGCCAGCTCTTTCACTTAATTTAAAGTGCCCTTTAAGGGTTGTCAAAGTTTTGTAAAATCCCTAAAAACCTCAAAAAAGTCAAGGCGGCCTAAATTTGGACTTTTTTTGAAGAACTTTCCATGAGGAATCGAATGAGCCCCTCCCCAGGTCCGTAGCTCAAACCATTCCCGATGTATGGCCCGATTTATGGTGCCTGTTTTTGCATCCAGTGACACTACTGATGCAGTGAACTGGATACTGGAGTGAAAAACAAAAACAACACAGGTTGAAGCATTTGCATGCTCCGTCTTGACGCAAATTTAAAATTTTCAAATAGGATATTTTTCCATTGTAATGTTCTTGAAAAAAACGCTGCAAATTCTTTCACTGGGGTTTATTATTCAATGATTCATGATTTGAATTTCTACTAAGCTTTGGAGTGTGCGTGTTTCACAGGTGATAGAGCGATTATTGAATTTCAGGAGGCACACAAATATGATCAACTGATCAATCCAAATAGGTATTTTGGTTGAGAACAGATTTAACGTGCTCTATGCATATCTCCTGAAATTCAATAATCGCTCTATCACCTGCAAAACACGCACACTCCAAAGCTAGTAGAAATTCAAATCATGAATCATTGAATAATAAACCCCAGAGTCATTTAAAACATCAAACATTGCAAAAAGAATTTTTCATTACATTTTCACGAAATTTCCAGATTTTTAATCTTCGTACCTGTGTCTCAGTTGCCGAACTCCGGACTGCTCACCGGTACAGCCACAGAGGTCTTTTCTTAATGATTTAAATTCAACGTATTCGAGGGGTTCATGCAATGGATATCTATTTCAAATAGCCGTAGCAACATGTTGCATTTGTCATGGGTACTGAAGTAGATCACTTCATTAGGCTGTACGTTTCAATTGTTTCTAAAGTAAATTCTCCATAAGTTGTAGGTTGAGGGCTGAAGTAATAGAGGAGCCTTCCGGGCTTTTACGTTTTTATTTCCTTAGACATTTAGATACCAAATAATTTCGGCTTTTTAGTCTTCATCAGGGTATTAGAAACAGCTGTAAAGTTGGGATCTATTCTATTTCATTCTTGCGATGTAATCCACTGTTTACGTTTTACACTTTTTTCTTCTAATAATATACTTTCATGCGTTTGAGATATTTTGAAATTACATGACTCCGTCATGCATACTTTGCTAACTTGAGCATACTTTCCACCTTGACAATACTCATTATTATTTCCGCCCTCAACCTACAACTTCCTCTTTGGAAAAAAGACCAAACCGTACTCGTATTCTAATAAGTTGATTTCTCCCGAATAGGTGCTCAGAGCGACTTAGATGCAGCTGTACTTGAGGCTGATAAAACCCGCAAGAAAATTGAGAGGCTGCAAGAAGAATTAGATTCTCTGAAAAAACGAAATGCGGACTTGCAACAATCAATAGGTAAGTATTTATTTAGCATTCCTCCGAAACACAATTGTTTGTTTCATTAGTTTTTCAAAACATTTCAACGGTAATTTTCGTTTAATCGACCTAAGGCCCGAAGCTCGTCACTCTCAGATTTCGTTTATTTCAGTTATGTATAACAATTAATTCAGAAATTATTCAACAGACCCGACAAAGCTACTTAACGTTAGTTGGAAACGTACTGCTACTCAATTAAAATATAACAATTAAATTTCCCCATAATGCCCCTCACAATTAGACACTCTCATCAACAAAAAAGTATATTTTCTTAAAATGTGTGGCAAAAGAGAGGTACTACCTACAATTTTGAATTTGATTTTATAATTATTTTTGCTGTTTTAAATTTAGACGAAGGTGCGTTGAGCCTGGAAGAAAAACAGAGATTAGAGTCTCGAATCAAACAATTGGAAGATGAATTGAAATCCGTGAAAACGGAAAGAAACCAATTGGAAAATCGGCTCACTTCTCTGGAGCGGGAAAGAGACCAAGAAATTCAAATGGTTCAACGAGTGAGTATATGAGAACGTAATTACACAATGATATACGAAAGTAATAACATGTCAAGATTAGTCTTTTGATAAGTTAATTTGTCAGCAAACACATAAATAATTTTTCTATAGGACGTAATTGCGAAAAACACGTCTGCCCAATCATTTTTCAGATTCTGAGACACCATCTGAAGGAGATTTGGGACAAGCTTGAGGGAATAACTTTAGCCTCGAAAGTAGGTTTGCAAGAACTTAAGTTTTCGCAAAAACTACTTGAAACGAGAGATGAAATGCACACATTAATTTTAAGAAATGGATACACAGTTTAGTATAAAGCTTCATGGCGTTCTTAGTGATGAATCACAGCATCAGGTTGTTGAGTCTACTCTTAAGGTTCGGATGAGACATGTTTCCCTCGTAATGTGCGTTATTCGCTGATTTCTTCGCAGCTACTCGCTGAATTCCTAACTATTCATGGGGGCGTTCGCCTACTGTAGGATACTGGACGAACCGCGCATGTGTGAGGGAAGGTACTCGTGATGCTTCAAATAGCAAGCAAAATAGCTCGGCTAACATTCGGTACATCGGGAGCAAAGAATTAGTGTACGCAATTCAACATTTTTGAGGTAGGACATTATGTCTTAACTTGTAGATATCCTTCCCAACAATTAAAAAGGAATTTCACTTTGTCTTTGATGTGTTTTTGGGGGTGGGTTCCTACAACCCTTCAGGATCGATCCAGTCTTTATGATCTTTAAGACATATGATTGTAGATCAAATTGGCACACCATAGGTTGGGTAATAATATAAGGTGATTTTCAATTTTGAAGAAGAGACACTCGTTGTCTGTGCAAACAAGTTCGTGGGAAATCAATGCAGATAGTTTTCTAGAATTTGATTTTGGTATAAACGAACTACCAAATACTCTCAATCTCAAAGTGATGACAATTATGAGTCTTACTATCAGGACATTGATGTTTGTAACACAGCTTTGAAGTTTAAAACTGAAGCCGTGCACGGAATCGAACTCTAGTAATATTGGTAGAATCGGTGCCTCCTTGAAAGCCAAGGAACCACAAGAGTAAGCCAAGCGTAAGTAAGTAACCACAAGAGTAAGATAAGCGTGAATAAGAGGAAACCACTTATTTTGAAATTGTAAAGCCACTGAAATTAGTTTAATCAACGATACAAACTCAGGTCTCCAAGGAAAATACCTATTATCCAAATTTTTCGTTATTAGTGATTCAAAAGCTGAGTTGTTCAACGAGCTCCTACTGATGCTTAATTAATCATTGATTATTTCTGATACTATATTCTTGATCGCGATCTAAGAGGAGGATTGATAATCTTGGTTATATAGAGTATCTCAGGAGAGATTCTGGAGCTGATTCTTTCCTGCTAGATGAATGGCTCATTTGTTTGTGTTCATCATCCTGAAATAATAATTTGTACCAAGAGCAATACTTGGACAAACAGACCCCCTTCTCACATATCTTCATCAGTTGCGACTGAGGAGGAGACCAAATTTAAAAATGCCTCAGCATCTTACAAAACTACTTTCTGTTCCTTCAATCAATAAGACGATTCAAATGTTTAATTAATGTCTTCTTTAGATCATAACACATGCAGATGGTGATGTCTAATCACCGTATAGCTCCTTCGTATCCCAAAACATCACCAACTACAAATATGTTGAAGGTTTAAAAAGAATTGTAATAGATCTTAGAAATGTAAACGGATATTTTTACCAAGTCTAACATATCGGTAATTGAAGTTTCTTCTTAGATGATATAGTAGACATTTCTGTTTCCTAGGCGAGAACTGTATTCCATTTCTATTTCTTCGTCTTCGTTTTTCCCATCTTACTCGGCTTCCTTGCATTAGTCATCCCAGAACTGGGGCCTTGACCCGTCCCCAAGAACTATGTTGATGAAGTTTATTTGTTTTGTATCTCACAAAGAACTGCATTGTACAAATCCCAATCAGCGGCTTATAACACTATAAATTTCAGGCTTTGGAAGAGACAATGAAGGAGCAGTCAGCGAGGGAGGCTAAGTACCAAAAAGAGTTCGAAACGGAAAGAACTCTGAGCTCTCAACGGGAGCTCCAAATGCTCGAGGACTTCGAGTGGAAGCTCCGTGAAACTGAAAAGAACGCCAAGAAAAAAGTGGAATCAGCTGAGGCGGAAGCTGCCAGAAGAATTCAGGACATGGAGGCCAGGCTGGTGCGAGCAGAAGCTGACTTGGAAAGAGTAAGATGTCACCAAACTATGTAGCTATAAATCTATTTTTGATCAACAGTTGCTACCCATTATCGTTGTTACTGTCTTGATAACAAGCCTAGACGAAAAAACACTTATCTCTTTCATCGTTATTCATTGATTTCTGCCATGATCAGAAAACAGTAAGCTTGAGAACTTTGGAACCAGCAGTAGAGAGGCTTTACTCTCTCGTAACAAATATTTGATTGGTAGGAGTCTTTTTTCTGTATAAAGCCCTATTCAGATATATATTGATGAATACAAAAATACACTGAATACATGTACTCACCTTAAACTATATCATTATGCTTCTCAAGGGCACTGAAAGGGCTAATATCGTATATTAAAACATCATCTTTCTTATCTTGTATGACAACTCTCAGGGCGGGAAGTTTGTTGTACTTTCCTCAGAGTCTTTTTCTTTTAATCGAAGAGAACCACAGCTCCCTGGTGAGAGATGTGAGGCCCTTAATTAATTCCAACATTGTTCGATTTCAATAGATTCCATCGAGGTCTGGTCCCGAAAGAGTTCAAATCTACGAACTTTATCTTGACTTTGTCCGGACAGCTTAGAAATGCCGTAGACGCTGTTCACAAACGAACGGGTTGATGCATCCTACAAAACTAACTTAAATCGTCACTTGAAAGGTCTGGCGTTGAAACCATTCGATTCAGCGAGAAAAGTTACGTCAATCGCGTCTCAACCTTTTTTCGTCGAGACTTTTGGAAAAACCTCAATTTTAAAAGAAAACACAGGTTTTTCTGAAGTTAAACGCCATTTCATTACCCAAAAAATATTTTTAAAAACCAAAACGACTAGATCGTTGGAAAGCTGACATTTTGGCGCACGTTTTACCAGGCCTGCACAGTTCTGTGTCATGCATTAATATGGGGTTTCTAGGCGAGATGAAAAACGGGCGATTTCAAGATTTTGACAAAACTGCCATTTCGCGCAGCGATCGCACATCTTCAATGCGATAAATAAAATGTTTTCTGAAATCAAATAGATAGAACGCTCTCTCCAAAGGTGTAATCATATTTGAGCTATCTTCAAAATTGAGGTAGTTATGACAGTTTTAATGACATAAGATCGAAAACACGAAACATATCATAAATCGCGAATAACTCGGAAACAAGGCCTCAGGCAAAAAAATTGCTACGAGGCATTTTTGTTCGAAATGAGTTGTACAACACGCAGGAGTCGGATAGTGCGTAACTCCTGGGACACCCTGTATAACTAAAAAAGACCTAATGATCGAATATTGGGAAAGCTACGGAGAAGGCATTGTCTTGGTCAGGGGAAGGATATGCAATGACCCGCACGACCGCTCGGTCTTGAAGGAGGGGTTGCTTTGTGCGCCGTGCATTATCAACCCCAATCTGATTATGCCGTAGCGTTGGGTGTTGCAATGTTGATAATTATCAACTAAAACTGATTTTGGTGGGAAACAAATTATAATTTGTTGTTTCTGACCAAATTCAGTTTTAGTGAAATGTTTGTTGACTCAAACATGTTATCCAGTTGTAGGACAATGGTAAGATATTGGGGTTTAAATCTATTTTATCTAAAGAGTTTACACAAGATTGTTAAGATATAAAAAAACTTAATATTTAAAAATGAAAATGAATTAATGAATGAAAATATTCGTTTGTGAACAGCGTCTACGGCATTGCTAAGCTGTCCGGTTTCTCCTGAGAAGCCCTTCAGTTATTTTTCTGTAGTGTTTAGCTATCATGAATATACTACGGAATTGTTCTTCAATATTGGGCCACCTTGTGGTTTGTTGATATACCCAAATGTGGTGGTTGAGTTTGATATATGATATAATAAATTGCACTCTCCTTCTTTTCCAGTGTAGCTAATCTTACATGAATAACTTTTCTCCTTCTACAACCCCCCCAAGGCATTACAGGGCTTCACATGTTCGTTGAACAATTTTCATGTTTCCTAAAAAAATTAATTAGTTTATATAATTGATTTAATAAAATCTGTATCCTTTCCATTAACAAATACAATAAACTCCCCTATTTACTGGCCATGATCACCTAGAAACTACACAACCTTCCTGAACCCTCTAACACCGTTCTCTGGATCAACCTAGAGCACTCTTCTTCCAGTTTTGGACACTCAAAAATAATGGGCTGGCTCATTTTTACATCTGACGTCCATTAAGTCAGTCTACAATACGAAAAACTATTAGCGAACCATCTGATGGGATTTCTTCAATACCTCCACAAATTTTGCCAGTTCATGACCAAATGGACAGCATTTCAGTGCTTGGGGACAATATTACTGCACCCATTTCTTGTCCTGAGGTTCGGTTCACTGCCATAAGCATTTACGAGCATTGAATGTGCTATGAATTCCTCTGATAAACCCCAACGCTCATCTGTCATATCATCAAACCACGAGCTTGAAGTCGCAAAAGAACAGTACATTCTCCGAAATGTAGGAATTCTTCATTTTTTCAAATCTGGACTAAAGCTAGTACGATGGTACTGGGTGATTCCACCGATACTTTGCGGAAATAGTTCCAACGCTGAAAATTGTCATCCCCGATGTTGTTGTTATTTGAACAACCTTCAAATCACCATTAGTAATGAAATCAACATTAGATCCAGTTTCTAGATATGAGTGCACGATTTTGTTCGCTTCCTCTACTCAGAACCTTCCAAGAAACGGGGAATCCGTGTACTGTATTCTGTTGGCAATAAGGTTAATTTATCGCCACTCCACCTCATCTGCAACATGAGCTCAACCAGAGAAAATCCAGAAAAAATTCAGATACGGTATTAAAATCGAAGAGCTTAATCGATAGTATGAGGGATTTTGAGCAGAAGTTGAATTGAAATATGCCTGTTGATGGATTTCCATCGATGTTTGCATTGAATCAGATTTGAAATTTGAACTCTTCAAGGTTATAAATTAATAGCTGCACACAATTTCATATAAATAGCGCTTGCTTTTGCTACGGGGAACCGTTAATTTGAAAAATACGGTCTTAAACGTTCACTCCGGGAAAAAATCTTGGCAGAGTTAAACTGAAATGTTTCCCTCTTCCCGCTTTATCTGTTGGTTTAGCATCCCTCTCAATCGCATTCGCAAACCCACACACACTGAGCCTTTCGTAGGCGGTCTCTGCCTCTATTTATAGATGGGAGGAAGACTCGTCGTAATTGTTCACATATAGAGCCGCAGGGAACAATCGTCGGCGATTTTGAATTCCGCTGTGAAAGGTCAGCGACAGTGTCCCTAGCTTTTACAGCTTTACATCTGGTGGTCTATTTTGATAATCTAGTTCTGTGTGGTTTCCGTAATATCTTGAATATCATCTTATTAAGCCATCCACCGAACTAGGAATTCAACCATTAGTTCTCAGTACATTTTAGCAGATGAAAATCGGTTTAATACATTTCAAATGTTTGATTTCTTGGCAAGTAAGCAATCGATCCATAGATAAATACTCCCTCTTTGTTAAATACCTGCTTATATATAATGCAGATTTTGTTGTGAAGAGAGAGATGGGAATTCCTTCCCATTAGCCAACACATCCTTTGTACCAAATCTTTTTAGTCTCTTTTCTTCTTTTCTATGTGTTTATTCCAGTTTAATTTGGAGTCAAGTGTCAAACCCAAGTATTTAACTGCTTCAGTACTTCGGTACTTTTAAATTGATTTATTACATCCAAGATTCTTATTTTCGAGTTAGTGAAAAATTTTGATGTGGGCAAAATTTCATCATTCATTCGTTCAGCGTTTATTCGTCCACATCTTGGTCCACTTAGAAACCTCAGTAGTCCCGTCTGTGATTTGTGTTGCAGCTTCTATATCGTCTCCAACAGAGAGGATTATCATCTGCACTTGAAGGTGGCAACTATTAATGCCTTCTTGTTGCGATACAAGTCGCTTGTACAAAGGAAAATGGTCAACTCGGCCCTAATTTTCACTACTGAATATGACCCTGCTTTTATGGGCAAGACACAAATTTATTGGCTCATCTTGCTATCACCCTGAAATGTCGAATCAGATTTGAAATTTGAACTCTTCAAGGTTAGAAATTAATAGCTGCACAAAACTTCATATAAATAGCGCTTGCTCTTGCTACGCTTGCTTGAGTTAAACTGAAATGTTTCCCTCTTCCCGCTTTATCTGTTGGTTTAGCATCCCTCTCAATCGCATTCGCGAACCCACACACATTGAGCCTTTCGTAGGCGGTCTCCGCCTCTATTTATAGATGGGAGGAAGACTCGTCGTAATTGTTCACATATAGAGCCGCAGGGAACAATCGTCGGCGATTTTGAATTCCGCTGTGAAAGGTCAGCGACAGTGTCCCTAGCTTTTACAGCTTTACATCTGGTGGTCTATTTTGATCTTCTAGTTCTGGTGTGGTTTCCGTAATACACTTTACTATCGTGTCTTATTAAGCCATCCACCGAACTAGGAATTCAACCATTAGAGTTAGAAGTTACAAGAGTACGGCACATGAAACATCGGTTTAATACATCAGTTCAGAGAGAGATTCTGGCGGAAAATTTAAGCAATCGATCAAGTAGATAAATACTCCCTCTTTGTTAAATACCAAACGCAATACATAATGCAGATTAAAAAGCGCTGCAAATTCTTTCACTGGGGTTTATTATTCAATTGGCTTGCGTTCATGATTTGAATTTCTACTAAGCTTTGGAGTGTGCGTGTCTCACAGGTGATAGAGCGACTATTGAATTTCAGGAGGCACACAAATATGATCAACTGATCAATCCAAATAGGTATTTTGGTTAAGAACCGACTTACGTGCTATAATAATAATAATAAACCCCAGTAATAATATTGAATAATATCTACCTATATATTATCAGGCCGCTTCGACTTGTTTTGAGGGTTTTAGGGATTTTACAAAACTTTGACAGCCCTTAAAGGGCACTTTAAATTGAGTGAGAGAGGTGGCTCAAGAATTGGGGCGTCGTCGGACAAAGATGGATTTTTCCTGAAAATTTCAGATTTTTTGCTCCAGCCGTTTGGGAGAAATTGTGCGTACGAAAAATGTTTATTGCAGATTTGGAACCCTATGAAACGTAAACCATGACATTTTCAGGGGCGTTAGAATTTTTTTCCAGAGCGATCACAATGCTTTATTATTGAATAATAAACCAAAGAGGAAAAGAGGTCGTGTCCCTGGACGGTGCACTGTGGTTCAAAACGGAAAAATGCTGCCAAACCCCCAATTTTCCAAATCTTTTTACGGTCTCCGTTGATTGCTTACATTGTTAGTACTACACTAGAGGATGTTAGTGCCAAAGTTTCAGGAAGTGAACTTCACTTGCATACTGACGATAAGCCATATACTGTCAATCGTCGTTTTGTTACTTCGTGTAAAAATACTTTTTATCGCAAACTGTAAAAAAATTGATTTATTAACAACACTATTTCCATAATGAGGAAGTACATTTTAAAAATTCTTACAATACAAATAAATATACAATATTATAATATCTAGCGTCGCCCATCCCGCGTTCCACTTCCGCCTGACATCTTTCGGCTAGAGATTATAGAGGTATTTCTTTGGACTTATATTTAATTGACTCTTTCATTCCAGCTCACACATTTACATTATTGGTACCTATCATTTGTGATTTTGCAGCTGGCCGAACTCAAACTGTGTGAAATTGAGTTGAAGCAGTTGAAAGTGACAAGTTCGGAACAAAGACGTAACTTGAGGCACGTGACGCGACAATACGAAGAGCTCCAGGTACGTTTCACTTTACTTGTTTGGTTGTGAACCAACACCCATTCCATGTGTTGTATTTTCTTCCAACTAAATTATTCGCTTAATTTTAAATCGAGTGGAGCAAATAAGAAGCTTGCTATTGACAAGATTGTTAAAATATTGACTGAAACAGGACTTCATTGGCAATAATAAAGTGCTTAAGGAAAACTTTTGACATTCCAGTCCATTCGTATTTGCAGCTTTTGAACCGAGGCTCAAGCCAAAGAGAAACAATACACCGTAATATATTGTTAACAACTTTATTTTAATTTTCTTAGTTCGTCCATCGAGAAACAGTATGCAACTATATAACGATATCAATAACTTTAATTTGACTTTAACTTTATGTGCTCTCAATTTGGGAATTAGAAAGCAAATATATTCGTTCATACTTTGTCACATGGAGTCCAAAAATAGTAAATTATCGTGAAAATGATAGTTATGTAGGTTTTCAAAGTAATAATGACGAGCTACATTTGGATTTAAAGTTCGTAGAGAACCTTGTGATGTGAATTTTGACCCATTTTCCGTAAAAACTGACACCAAGCAGTGGAAAACATACATTGGTGCAGAAGTTCCTCCTCCTTTGATTCTCTGTTTCCTAGTGAACGACGTATACTATTCAGGAAGCAAAAGCCGTAAGAAAAGGTTTGAAATCATTCAACTATGCTTCGATGTTTCAGGTTAATGAAAAAATATTGCAAGAAGAGGTGAATCGACTCCGAATAGCTATTGACAAGGAAAAATTAACTGTATCAAATTTGCAAGTAAGATAAACCGAGTTCTATATTTTGATTGATCCACTACCATTATGAGGATGTCGATATTATGAAAACAATACAGTTACATTCTTGGCGCAGCATCTGTTTTATACCTACCAGGCACACTAAATTTCTAATTACTTTTTAACAGCTTTTGCTAATCATCAAATATACTATTCTTCAAGTTATTTTGAACTGTCTCGTAATTAAATAATAACACACACATTGTTGTAGGCCCTGCACAAAGAAGAGCTTGCTGAAAAGGATCGAAAACAACGAGTGAAACTTGAGGTCCAAGTCTCTCAAATTACGTCCGAAGTAAGTTAATAAAGTATCATCCCAATTGAGTCTACCGAGACCGGGCTTCACACTACTTTCCGAGGCCTAGTTCGAATGAGCTTACTAGGATTTTTTGACGTTTTCTGATCTGAACTGTGTGAACGAAACTCAGAACTACATTCTTGAACTTTCTTTTCTTCGTCGGCATCGTTTCAATGGCATGCAAAATATTTGACATAGTTGTAATCAATTTTCATAGTTTACATAGGTACCTAACTAAAAAAGAAGCAATGTCCTGAATCTGACGAAAAACAATCAATAGACGCACAATTAAAGGGATTGTATAAAAAACGCTGCAAATTCTTTCACTGGGGTTTATTATTCAATGATTCATGATTTGAATTTCTATTGAGCTTTAGAGTGTGCGTGTTTCACAGGTGATAAAGCGATTATTGAATTTAGGAGATATGCATGGAGCACTTGAATCGGTTCTCAACCAAAACACCTATTTGGATTGATCATTTGATCATGTTTGTGTGCATCCTGGAATTCAATAATCGCTCTATCACCTGTGAAACACGCACACTCCAAAG